>LKUV01000021.1:0-603587 GCA_001414455.1 Hymenoscyphus fructigenus | reverse complement strand
CCCCCCCCCCCCCCCCCCCCCCCCCAAATAAAAATCTCCCATATTCATCACCACTCGATATACTCCTCAACCGAAGACTTCCCCACTCTAACAAACACAATCTTCGCTTTCCGTGGCGCCAACCCAAATAACCCACTAGCACGCCATACCCTTCTCTCCCTCGGTATCCATTCCAAATCTTCATTCTCAAGTCCCTCTTCTTCAATATCTATAATTCTTCTTGCTACTCTTGCGAGTAAATTCGAATTCCAAACTCCTTCCTGTCTGTTTGCTTGTTCGAGGAGGGTAAGCGCTTTGCGTCGTAGCTTTCTGTCTCGGGATTTGGCTACTATGAAGAAGAGTGGGAATAAGATGGAGTTATCTAGATAGAAGAGTAACTCTTCTCCTGATTTTTTCTCAGGCTCGGAATCTTTCGTAGATTTCGGTGATTTCGGTGTAGAAAGTGGAGTTGGTGTTGAATAATCAACAATTGTCTGAGCCATTGCAAGCATAACTTCATACTCATGCTTAAACCCATCCCAAAACATTTCGTCCTCAACCATCAATGCAGCATCCGTCTGTCGAAGTAATCGAATTGTTGTCCATTGCAATTTCATCGTGTTTATCGAGTTTCTCATTGGTGCATCGAGATCTCCTTTACTCTTAAGGGAGTTCACTAAGGCACTGAAATTTTGGATCCATGTCTCGAGTTCTTGATTTATCGAACTCTGAATTTTTTCCAGGTTCTTCTTTGCTTCAGTGGGTGAGGCGCTTGACGATGGGTCGGTTGCGATGTTGAGGGTTACCGAACTCCAGATATCGTCAAGTGCTGTACGAGCATCTTCTAATGATGAGAACTTTAGCTGGCGAGTGATGAGTGTCATTTTGGATGAACCGGAAAGGAGATGGCGACGACGCCCAAAGGTAAGTTGACTAGCTTGGGAATCGAGACGGTTGAAGATGTTGCGAAGTGTTGACACGGAGACATACGGAATAGCCGGAATGGTAAGAGGCCCCTCCTTCTGGAATTCCTCCAAGATCTTTACACCGCCATTGATATGTGAAAGTGCTGAGTCGAGTTGGCATCTTAATAACTAAAACACACATCAGTAACCAAACACCATCTTTACTTTCTCATATATTGGAGGTGGAAATTCCCACCTCAAAACAAATAAACAAGATGCAAGTAATAAGCACAACATCCGTCCTCTTTTTTTCCTTTCTCTCCGGATCACAAAAATGTCCAATGGCTTTCACATACTGGCTCGTCGCGAAATTTAATCTACTTCCTTCTTCCCCTTCCCAACTGATCCTAGAGTCGCCCCTCACACATCCCTCATGCAACGAGCCTAAAGCTACGATGGCGTATTTTATCGCAACCTCGTGATGAGCAGCTTGTAACACATTCCTCGTCCAAAACTCACTCGTCACCACAATTGATAATTGAGGAACCGTGCATTTGAGGAAAAAATCAAAGGATCTCTTTTCTTGGGGGTTGTGGAAGAGATGGTATGGTAATAAAGTCTTCACCTCTTCCTTATGGTGTATGGTGGATGTACTTGCGTTTCTACCGGTGACAGCTTCAAGTACTATGCAGGGCACTTGCAAGGGGGGGAGACGAGTTGGTGCGTATCCGTCGCATTTCCGGCCTGTGAGGAGACAGCGTGCGCAAGAGGGTTTCTGTTCGTCGCATTTTATTCGTCGGACTCTTTGTAATTGGTTGGTTGGTTAGGTGGGGTTACTTTTGTGTGTTGTGCAGATACAATGGATATGATATGATATTTCTTGCAGATTCCCAAATAGGAGATTCGCGAGAAATTGGAGTGCTGAGGTGCTGGGAAGAAGGGGTACTTACTTGCATGTTTTACATCCATTTCGGGATTTAGGTTTGAATGCTCGTTTCCGTCTCTGAATATCTATTGCGCTTGGAGTTTCCTCCATTTCTCCTCTTTTCTGGTCTCTTTTCCAGACACTTTCTATGGGTTCTCAAAGTGGGTTTGAGGCAGATCACGTGTTTTCCCCTTGAATGACAGGAATGAAACGTGGATTTTGGAGAGGGAAAGTAGGCCTTTAAGGCATACAACGTTCGGATCTGGAAATCAAAGAGCTTAAAATAGGGCTGAATGAAGCTTTTTTATGACGTCGGAGAGCTGGAAGTGGTGAGAAATGGTAGAGAAATGATGGGTGAGATTTTGGCCTTGATTTTGGCCTTGGTGCCTGGGAAAAGGATTAAACGAGCTGGCCAATCATCGGAGATCATGTATTCAGGGGTTGTGAAGGGTGGTAAGAAATTTGTCTATAGATTTTGTATCTCCGTACCAAATTTTCTTACAATTTTACCCATTTCTTCCCCTTTTTTACGCCCATTTCTCTCAAGTTTCGTTCTAACAAAGATAGAAATCCAGTGCACCTTTACCATATCTTGTTGTAAAAGTAAGTGAAGAAAGAATCATTCTCAGGAACCTTTCTCCCCTTGCACTGACAAATTTCATCACATCCACCACCACTGCCTGAAAATGGTGTCTTCTCATCATAAACAACCTCTCCATTCTCTGCATCAAGCTGCAAAGCTCAAATGCGTTTATTCTGCTCAACCCACTCCAAATACGGAATCCTCAAAAGCAAAGGGGAGAGAACATAAAAAGACCACCAATAATAACGAAACTAATCAGAAACTGGTAAAGAAGCCACAGAATCATCTCCTCCTCGTAGATATAGCGAGCAAATTGCACATACGGTTCGGTATTCTGGTATGTATATTTGTGCAGAGCTGTCACAGCATCATTTGCGAGAATGTAGAGTGCTGAGTGGACCCTGGTTTCCATGTACCATGTTTCACAGGATTTGGCGTTTGGAGGGGTGCCGAAGAGTTTGATTTGGTTGTTAGGCTACTTGAGGTTGTAGATGCGACTGGCGAGGAAGACTACGGCGTAGGCGAGAGTAAGAGCGAGGGGGAGGAAATAAAGAATTCCATGGGCGAGCGGTAGGTCAACTGATGAATCGTATTGGATGGTGACGAAGGGAAGCCAGAGGTAGTCCAAGTGTGTTAGGAAGTTGGTGTCGCGTGGCTTCGTCGGTTGGATGTTGCGAAGATTGAAGCTTACTGGGCAGATAACCCTCTTGAGAGAGACCCGTTTGGGAGATTGATGGTAAATCAGATATCCGGTTCGTTGGAAGAATAATTTCTTTCTTGGTTGAAGTTGGAGAGAGTTGTTTTGGGGGGTTTCTGGTAATATTTATATCCTAAACACAAGCTAGAAATATTGACGGTATTATACTAGTCAATTCTATAGTCATAATCTTCTAACGGGAGTAGAACTATTTTTTCACTTGTCAATGCTAATTGTTCCAGCCAATTTTGCACACTATTAGTTATTGTGCCAGTTAGTCTCGAATAATTAATATCTCTACTTCGTTGTTTACCCAAATCTCTAGAAATGGGACGCCAAAAAGCCATGACCTGCCCTCCACTAAAAAAGATAGAAGAATTTAGAGAAGCAAATCGGTTGTAGAATCAATTCTTGGAAATAATTATGTCAGGGGACAATATATAGACAATTAAGTGTAACGAGCTAGGAGCTTGTCAGTTTCTGGCAAACAAATGCGCTCACCTTAAGCGAAATAAATAAATGTGCCAACGAAATGATGAATTTGCGAAGTGCAACAAAAATAGTGAAGTGAAATTCAATTGGCTGAATTGGCACAGTCACGTGTCGCCAAGGAGGTTCACTCCAATCGGCTTCACAAATTCTCAGCCTCCACTCTCCACCTTCAAGGTTCCCAACCCCGCCAAAACCGTATTGTCCCACCTGCAACGACACAAACTTGAACAGCGAAGACTTACTCAACTGGTTACCTGCATTCTGCATTCTGCAAGCTGCACTGTACCTTGTTGCGGAGACCTTTAACCCCCTTCATTACCCCAGGAAATAAATCCCCGACCTCTCGCTTTCCCCCCATTTCCACCTTCCCCCCAATCCGTACACCCCACAAAACGCAACCCAGCTCATGGAGACAGCTTTGGTATGTTTCTCTAATAGCCCACGATATTGAATGAGAAGGCTGTAAACTTCCAGGGCAGTACTGCAGCGCGGGTAGCCTTGCAGCCTGGAGCGAATCATCTTTCACTTTCAGCCTCTTGATCTCCCAACACCTCCTCTTTGTGCCATTCAAAGATAAAATATGGACTCCTCGCCACTACCCGTTCTAGACACTCACCTCGATATCATATCCCCTAAGCGAAAGCGAAGCCCTCTAAAACCTCCTACGCCGCCTTTTTCCTCACCAAGGATACGTGCAGCTACATCAACGAAAGCCGACGAAACCGACGACACGAACGAAGATCGAGGAGGTAGTCCACGCACCAGGGTATCAAACCAGTTCCAAAGTCTACAAATTGGGGACGGGGCCGTGTCGAAATTGGATCTGCAGGGCAAACATACAACCCTTCCAAAAAGCACGTTTACAATTGCCGGCGAAGGAGAAGACGACGAGATGGGCATGCGAAAGCGACCAAAGACGGAAATACCGGAGACTCCAGATATGCGGACAGTCAAGGCACAAAAATCGAAACTCGAAATACGGCCTTTTACGCTACCTAAAGATACGTCGAATTCACAATTGGTTATACCAGATAGTGAGACAAAGGAACGCCGTACCGACTTGGACCCCGTAATTTTCAAATCCGGAAGTCCAATGGGAAAATTGAAGGGGGCAGGATTGAAAAGAGCATACCCAAGTATCAACAGGTTATCTGATTCGAAATCCAGAGGCCGAAAAGTACGATCGGGAACCCCTCCCCTGTCGGGCTCAAAGAACGCGGATCCAGAAGATTTACCTACGATTATTGATCCCGAACGCGCAGCTCTGACCTGGCATGATGACGAAATCACTGGACACGACCCCTCGGATCCAGAGGATGATGGGGAGGGAATCAATGGCATTGGGTTCAAGCCCACGGCACAGGAAGCACATGCCAGAGCTCAGAAACGAAAGGCACAGATGGCGGAATACAAAAGTCGTGAGGCGAGAGAAGCAAGAGCTCGACGGAATGAGAGACGAAGGGGCAGTGACAAGGCTGAGCGTGAAGAGGCCCAAGAACGAGCTAGGAGGGTCACGTTCATGGAAGCTGAGAAGAATGGTGCTGTAACTTTCCAGGTTTAGTTAACGGGGGTACACGGAAGGGATACAACGGCGTCTTACGGTCACTAGGTATACTCTGGGTGGGAGAGCGGTTTTCTTGGCACAGCGTTGGCGTTAGGATTTATTATCGGGATATTCCCCATGCTTTGCGAAGCAGATGTACTGGTTTTGGAGTCGGCATGGAGTTTTCACTATTTTGAGATACCGTTCGGATTGAATTACCTGAGGATTTTCAATTTCAGTACTTTGTTGTACATTTCTTCTTTTCCAAGACAATATCATAAAGTTAAAATAATATTGCTTATGGGTTTTCTCGTAGAGATGTAAGGGGAGATTTTTCTTCTGTAAATTTCTTTGGAACAAGAGGCTTAGAGATGTGAACTCACTTCCTCTCTGAGGGCCGTGAATATAATATAAGCTGTAAAGATTGTGAGAGCTGCAATATTCGAGACATAACGACTTTCTCCTTCCTTCATTCAACTAGACTTTGCCGGACTGGAACTCATATCTGCAATTCCCATCCCTAGCACTCTTGACAAGGCATATCATTTACACCGCCCACAAATAATACATCATAATACAATCATCCTTCTCCATCCAAGCATATTTTTTGATCACCAAAACTTCCAACTACTATTTTTCGCCTTCGCCACCTCTTCAGCTTTTTTATCCAGTCCCTCCTTTAACCTCCTCCTCTCATCCCTTTTTAATTTTGCCTCGGCTTCTTTCTCGCTCTTCTTCCGATCGATGATTTCCACTGCCCGTTTCATATGTGCTTTCTCTAGCATTCGCCTGTATTGACAGAATTCGTAACTCCCTAGGGAGACAAAGACGAATGTTCCGACTGCCCAGTTGGCGATTTTGGATACGGGCGCTATATTCCTGGATTAGCATTTTCTCTTCCCTTCTAACCGCCTCCCTACCCTTCCACCAACTAGTAATACCAGGACTGAAATATGAATGGAGGAACATACACCCCCAAATAGCTCTCACCCCTCCAATCCCAAAAGCACCACCCATGCCCGTCAACAAACTCTCCCGTACACAGGGATACATATGCACCTGCTTGAAATCCTGCAGATGCACCGTCTTCACCGCGTCTGCTAACTTCGGTATTTCTGGTGTACTGCCAGCCGTGTTTTGGCCTGAGCCTTCCGGAAGGGCATTTGCGCTTTTGGGTGCGGAGAAGACCTCGTAGATTTTGGGGGATTGAACGTGGGCCGGTGGTGAGGTTTTGCCTGGAGGGGGACCACGAGGGGTGTTCTCGGGGGAAGAATTGGAGTCTCTTGTGTCGCCCGCCATGTTTTTGAGGTTGGTGATGGAGAGAGGAGGGGTTGAAGCTGGATCTGGATCGGATGATGGAGTGTTGATGCGCGTGCTGTACTTGTGGGGTGCCGGAGGGAAGGCAGGACAGGGGTAAGAACAGCTTTACGCGGGTATGCGCGACGCGCTCTTGACTTTCTCCTCGACGCGTAGCAGAACAACTTCAAAAATCAGTCTCAATGCGCTGAGCGACCAAAACACACAAGAATACGCTCCCTACCACGAATAACAAAAACGAATCTCGAAATTGGAAGACTCAATGCAGCCCTGAAATCGCAATTCTTCAATTAGGCCTGCGAACACCTTCGTACCCCTATTGGGTTCCTCCAATCCGCAACCACCACAACCTTTCTCCACATACAAAATGCCAGGTCTTCGACTCCCCAAAAATGGCTACAGAAAAGGCGGAAAACAAGCCTACCATGGTCCCAAAAAATCCAAAACTTTCACCGCATCCTCAAACCGCAACGAAGCAACCTCCAAGGACGAAAAACGCGAAGCCGTAAAGTTAGCAGACACCATAGACGAAGCCCAAGGCTTCCCCCGCTACGACGCCGGAAAAAAGAAGATAGGCTGGCTAGTAAACCTCAAAGCCACATCTATAGAAGACGAGAAAATCCCCGAGGGACGAGCGGGACTGGATTGTTATTTTATTGAAGAGGATGGGGGGACGTTCAAAGCTACGCTGGAATATGATCCTTATTTTCTCGTTGCCGTTAAAAGAGGGCATGAGGCGGAGGCGGAGGAATGGTTGAAGAGAGCACCGGGTGGCGGAGTGGTGAAGAGTTTGAGGAAGATTGAGAAGGAGGATTTGCAGATGCCGAATCATCTTTTGGGTTACAGGAGGACCTTTTTTGAGTTGAGGTTTAGTAACGTTAATGATTTGCTGGCGGCGAGACGGGATATTATGCCGATTGCGGAGAAGAATAAGAAGAATATGAATGCTATGGATACATATGCTGAGGTTGCTAGGTATGTTTTGCTTTTGGCTTTGGGAAGGGAGGGGAAAGGATTTTGGCTAATTATTTGGGACAGCGCAAATGCTGGTTTTGACCTTTTTGACGAAGATGATGATAAACGACTTAATGTTTCGGTTGCGGATGCTAGCGATTTTATTGTGGATATAAGGGAATGGGATGTACCATACCATGTGCGAGTAATGATAGATATGGGTATGAGAGTTTACGAGTGAGTTGAAGAATTGTAACTTGGCTAATGAAAATAGATATACGGACGGGAAAGTGGTACTCAGTCGAAGCAAAACACGGAACTACGACCTTCAAATGTTTAGAAGAGCGTTTGCAGCGTGCAGATCCCGTGGTAATGGCCTACGATATCGAGACGACGAAATTACCACTCAAGTTTCCAGATGCGGCTATTGATCAAATTATGATGATATCGTATATGATCGATGGTCAAGGATTTTTAATCACCAATCGAGAAATTGTCTCTGAAGACATTGAGGATTTCGAATACACGCCCAAACCGGAATACGATGGGCCTTTTATCATCTTCAATGAACCAGACGAAAAAGCCGTTATTGAACGATTTTTTTTGCATATCAAAGAAGCCAGACCGACTGTAATAGCAACTTACAACGGAGATTTCTTTGATTGGCCGTTCGTGGATGCGAGATCAAGTGTCAATGGAATTGATATGTACCAGGAAATCGGTTGGAGGAAAGGAGCAGACGATCAATATTGTTGCGATTACAGTGCACATATGGATTGTTTTCACTGGGTCAATCGAGATAGTTATTTACCACAAGGAAGTCGTGGTTTAAAAGCTGTGACTACGGCGAAATTGGGATACGATCCTGACGAACTGGATCCTGAACTCATGCTTCGGTTTGCCAGCGAGCGACCACAAACGCTTGCTGAATATTCGGTTTCCGACGCCGTGGCGACATATTATTTGTACATGAAATATGTGCATCCATTTATTTTTTCGTTGTGTACGATTATTCCTCTGGGTCCGGATGCGGTATTGCGAAAAGGGACTGGAACGTTGTGTGAAATGTTGCTCATGGTGGAAGCTTACAAAAAGGAAATTGTTCTCCCAAATAAGCATGTTTCGCCGAAGGAATCGTTTTGGGATGGGCATCTTCTGGAATCTGAGACATATGTTGGTGGTCACGTTGAGAGTATTGAAGCTGGAGTTTTCCGTGCTGATATTCCTGTCAATTTTGCGGTTGATACCACGGCTATCGATGAGCTCTTGGCAGATCTGGATTCTGCTCTGAAGTTCAGTATCACGGTCGAAGAAAAGAAATCGCTTGACGATGTCACCAATTACGACGAAGTCAAGCAACAAATCACCGATCGGCTGCTCAGCTTGAAGACAACAGCAAATCGAAGTGAACGGCCTCTAATTTACCATTTGGATGTAGCATCCATGTACCCAAACATCATGACAACCAATCGATTGCAACCAGATTCCATGATTGAGGAAGCAGACTGTGCGGCTTGCGATTTTAATCGACCTGGGAAAACCTGTGACAGGCGGATGCCTTGGGCTTGGAGAGCAGAATATCTTCCTGCAGAGCGAGGCGATTACCTCATGATTCGACATGCCCTCGAAAATGAGAAATTTCCTGGAAAATGGCCGAATAGCCCTGCCCGGACTTTCCAGGATCTCTCGGCTGACGAGCAAGTCGGGCTTATTCGAAAACGTCTCCAGATTTACAGTCAGAAGGTTTACCATAAAATCCACGAATCGAAAACTGTAGAACGAGAAGCAATTATTTGCCAGAGAGAGAATCCATTTTATATCGATACTGTTAAAGACTTCCGAGATAGACGATACGATTATAAGGGAAAGCAGAAGGTCTGGAAAGGCAAGACTGAAGAGTTAAAAGCTGCTGGTGCTAGCAATGCGGAAGTTGAGAATGCCAAGAAGATGATTGTCCTGTTCGACTCGCTGCAATTGGCTCACAAGGTCATTCTGAATTCTTTCTACGGATATGTCATGAGAAAGGGTTCTCGGTGGTACTCTATGGAAATGGCTGGTGTTACCTGTTTGACTGGAGCGCACATCATTCAAATGGCACGACAACTTGTTGAGCGAATTGGACGTCCTTTGGAACTTGATACTGATGGTATTTGGTGTATGCTTCCAGCGACATTCCCTGAAAATTATGGTTTCAAACTCAAGAATGGGAAGAAACTCACCATCTCATATCCTTGCGTCATGTTGAATCATCTTGTTCACGATAAATTCACCAACCATCAATACCAGACTTTGGTTGACAAGAAGACCTTCAAGTATGAGACTCATAGCGATAACTCCATTTTCTTCGAAGTCGATGGACCTTACCGAGCTATGATTCTACCTACCTCTAAGGAAGCCGACAAAAATTTGAAGAAGCGTTATGCTGTGTTCAACGATGACGGCAGTCTTGCAGAACTGAAAGGGTTCGAAGTCAAGCGAAGAGGAGAATTGAAACTCATCAAAATTTTCCAGACTCAACTTTTCAAGTTCTTCTTAGAAGGGGAGACGTTAGCGGATACATATGCCGCAGTCGCAAAAGTCGCAAACCAATGGCTTGACGTGCTGCATTCCAAAGGAGCCACACTCGCTGATGAGGAGCTGATTAATCTAATTTGCGAGAACAGAAGTATGTCCAAATCTCTGGAGGAATATGGTACCCAGAAATCGACCTCGATTACGACTGCCAAACGTTTGGCCGATTTCTTAGGAGAGCAGATGGTGAAAGATAAGGGATTGAATTGCAAGTATATTATTTGCTCAAGACCGAAGAACGCTCCTGTCACTGAGCGTGCTATTCCTGTTGCTATTTTCTCGGCTGAGACCTCTGTGAAGAGATATTTCCTACGGAAATGGCTCAAGGAAGACCCTACGAATATGGATCCTAGAGCTTTGCTTGACTGGGACTACTATTTGGAGCGTCTCGGTTCCGTCATTCAAAAACTCATCACTATCCCAGCCGCACTTCAGAAAGTCCGAAATCCAGTTCCGAGAGTGGCTCACCCCGATTGGCTTCAACGAAGAATCAACATCAAGGACGATCGAATGAAGCAGAAGAAAATGACCGACATGTTCAAAGGTGCTCCCCTAGAGGAAATCACCAACCTTCAAGACCCAAGAATAGGCGACATGGAGGATTTCGGCACCAAACTTCTCAAACCGAAAACTATTGGCTCGCAACTCACAGAAGCAGCTCAGAAATCTTCCACCAAGAGAAAATCTCCTGAACCTGCCGTTGCGGTGTCTGTTAATCCATATGCTGCGCTTCCGGATAAAATGCCATCACCCACCAAGGATTACATTGGCTTTCTGGAGTACCAGAAGCAGAAGTGGAAGATCCAGAAACAGGCTCGAATCCGGCGTCGTCACTTGTTTGGTGAAACTAGAGCTAGTGCGCAGAACAATATTGGTGTGACGTTCCGACAGCAAGCGGAGTTGACTTTCAAGAGTACTTGGCAGGTTCTCCAATTGAGAGCTACTGAGAGCCCTGGAATTGTTATGGCTTTTATACTCATTGACTCGAAAGTTCATACCGTCAAAGTCAAAGTCCCAAGACAGATTTTCCTCAATCTGAAGGGGAAGGAACTCCCGGATATTGAGGTTGATGGTTGTGAGGCTCAGAAGGTCAATCATACTTTGCCGAATGGCCATCCTTCGGTGCATCTTTTCAAGCTTACTATGTCTGAGGATGTTTATGTTAATGATGCTCAGAAGCTGTCGCTTTTGTTTAACCACCCTAGTGTTGAAGGTGTGTATGAAAAGCAGGTGCCACTGAGTGTTAGAGCAGTTCTTCAGCTGGGTAGCTTATGTACATTTGATGAGACACAATCGGGTGTTTTAGGTAAGGGTTTGGAGTCTGGTTTCGACCTTTCGGGTCTTCGTCCCGCCACTTCCAAAAATCCATATCTGTCGAATTCGCCTATGGCTTATCTCTACCTCTATCATGTTGTAGCTGGCGATCGACAAGTATTTGCCTTGTTTTCGACAACGGGCGAGCAAGCTCATGTCATCACCCTGCAGAGATCCAAGGACTCGGCTCAGGATCTACCCAACATCACCAAGATTTATGCAGATTTATTGGCTCGAAGAGAAGCAGAGTCAGAAGGTCAACCATGGCAAACTTGCTTTGAATACCAAGAGAGACTTCAATTCAATACCAAACAAGTCACGACAAGACGGAAAGCCCTGCTAGAAGTTGGAGATCTCATCAAAAAGATGCGGAATGACGAAAGCAAACCTCTTATGCTCATCATTCAATCTCCACAACGAAAAATGCTTCTTCACGATGTTCCCATGCTTCGAGAGTTTCCCGTCTTGCCACTCAAGTATGAAGTTGCCGATAGCAACATGCCACCAATTGGCTGGCAATCATTCGTCGCAAAGAGACTTGTCAACCATTATCTCAGTCTTGGATCATGGATCATGCACCTCACTGAGTTGGCGAGGTATGGTGATATACCTCTTTGCAATCTTGAGCGTGATGATCCTCGATTTCTCATCGATATCGCCTATGCCAGACGTCTCCAGAAGAACAATGTTGTTCTATGGTGGTCTGGGGGTCCGAGACCAGATCATGCTGGGTATGAACAGGATGATGTTTTGGGACCTTTGGATACTGTTCAGATGCCTTCGGTTAATAATCCCGGCACGTATCCATCTGTTTGTATCGAACTTGATATCAAGAACTTAGCCATCAATACCATCCTTACTTCTTCTCTGATCAACGAGCTTGAAGGCAGCGACTCGATATCCTTCAACCCCGCTACGCCAGCGAATGATGGTTCAGGCGACGGAACAAATGTCCTCTACGCGGATAATGCCTTCGCAACGGCGGGTGTTAACGTACTCCGCGAGATGGTCAAAGCCTGGTGGGTAGAAGCCACCCGCGGAAGCAGCATGGCCGATGTTATGGTCCAACATCTCGTCCGCTGGGTCGAAAACCCAGCTTCCTTCCTTTACGATGGCTCATTACATTACTACGTCCAAATGATGTCGCGAAAAGCCTTCCAACAACTCATGACCGATTTCCGTCGCGTAGGCTCGCATGTCGTATTCGCCAGTGCCAACCGTCTTCTTCTCCAAACTACCAAAGCGGAGGTTGGGAATGCATATGCGTACTCTCAATACATTCTCAAATCCATCAAGGCGAAACCGCTTTTCCATTTTATAGATTTGGAGATCAAGGAGTACTGGGATTACCTCCTTTGGTACGATGAGTTTAACTACGGTGGGAAAGCATGTCAAGAGGTTGTTGAGGCGGAGAATCAGACGCTTGATACTGTTATGCATTGGCAGCTTAATAAGTTCTTGCCGGTTTCTTTGCAGCCTATTTTCCATGATTGGGTGGTGGAGTTTATTGAGGTGATGCATAAATTTAAACGGCCGCGAGTGGTTAATGGTGTGGAATCTACACCGAGAGCTACTCAACTTCCTGTGGGTGTTCTGAGCGACGACAAAGAAGACAAGATAATTCTCGGGAAAGCCTTTGAAAAACCGTTGAAACGCCAGATCGCAGGCCTCACCCGTCGTCAAAAAGACGAAATGCTCCACCCTGAATTAGCATCCGATTACGCCTTCCCTCTTCTACCAGGCTCACATCTTAAACTCTCGAATCCAATCCTCCAACTCGTCAAGTCCCTCATGCAAGTTCTGTCGCTGGATAAGAACATCACCCTCGAAGCACGTCTCCTTCGAAAAGAATTGCTTGCTCTATTTGAGATTCGGGAATTCAGCAACGAAGCCCGCTTCGAGAATCCCTCCGAGAGTCTGCGGATGCAACAAGTGATATGCGATAACTGCACCCTAGCGCGCGACCTCGATTTCTGTCGGGACGAGGATCTTATTCCTGATTCTGCTGTTTCCTCTACCACTAGCACACCAGATAGACCATGGAAATGCAGCTTCTGTAATGCAGAGTATAACCGTTTGGAGCTGGAGGAGAAGATGATTGCTTCTGTGCAAGGGTTGGTGGTTGAGTGGCAGACGCAGGATTTGAAGTGTGTTAAGTGTAAGGGTGTTAGAGTCAACGACTTCATGGAGCATTGTGCGTGTTCGGGGGAGTGGGTGGTTAGTTTGAAGAGGGAGGAGGTTGTGAGGAGACTGAAGGTGTATAGGACGGTGGCTGGTTATTACGGCCTGAGGATGCTTGGGGATGTTGTTGAGGGGGTTTGGGGTGGTTTGTGAGGGGGGCTTTGGAATTGATGTTTTGGTGTTGGGGTACTTGGATGATTGTGGGGAGTGGAGTGAGGGGGGCTTTGTGGTTGCATTGTTTGGGTATTCATTTGGGATGGAGTTGGGCATCACGCATAGGAAATGGTTATGGTGTTTGGTTTCGTGTGAGATAGGTAGTTCTGAGAGTAATGAATATTTTGGAGCATCGGTTCTGAGAGATTAGTGACTGATACTCGTGTTCGGTGGAGGTATTCTCAGTCGACCAAAGGCACAGAGTAAGAAACATGGGCTTTGCTCCGTGTACACCTCCTTTACTTGGATTATGCGTACTAGTCTAAAAGATATTGTCCGAAAAGGTGTAGAAGAATGAGGAACTCTAGCTCACCATTCTTGCGAACATTCTTGTATAATATTCTGATTTACGAAAATCCCGAGACAATAGAGAGATGGGGGTGGGGTGTATTCAGAACAAAGCTCAGGACTCTTACATGTACTTTTCTCTAGTTCTAAGTAATTAATGCTGAGAGAACAGTTCATTCCGAGCAAGCAAGTCCGAGTAGGTAGCCCTCGGAAATATCTCAGCTCGGACATATCTCAGGCTTGGAAGTACCCTCACTTAGAAAAATCAGTGATTCGGAAATATCTCGGAAATTATTTGGCAAATTCAGAGAAAATTAATCCGAGACATATTTAATTCTAGTAAAAATACAATTCCGAGAGTTAATTAACTCCGAGAAATAAATCCGAGTAGTAAAAATGTCCGAGCGAGTATCTCCGAGCTGCAAATCCGAACTTGAATCTATGAAATAAACCTGAACAATATAAGTCCGAGAAATATTTAACTCCGAGAGATAAAATATGTCGGAGCAAATATTTTCAAGAGAATATTTCCGACATAATCCCGACTAAGTAGATCCGAGAATTGAATATTTCCGAGCATGTAATCTAACTCCGAGAATATAAATCCAAGAGATAAATGTTCCTGAGCGAATATTTCCGAGCAGGAATATAATTCCGAGAGTTAATGTAACTTCAAGGTAATTCCGAGATCGTATAAGTCCTAGCAAATAATTCCGAAAAGTAAAGCCGAGAGTGAGAAATATTTCCGAGTAGTTATTTCCGAAACAATTCCAAGCAACTAACTCCGAGAAGTAAGTAATTCCGAAGTAATTTTAGTCCGAGATAACAAATCCGAGAGATAAATGTTTTCTAAGCAAGTAATTCCGATAGAGTTACTACCTCCGAGATATCATTCCGAGATATAATTCCGAGAAAATCCGAGAGAACGAGTATCCAAGCCCGGAATTACAGAGAGGTTCACTGAAAAACAGCTTCAGAGCCTCTTACAGGCTCTAACCTGTTGTAAGCTACGAGATCGTAAAAATGTTCACTTTGTGTATCTCTTAAATAGTACTATCTTTTTGTAGAACTATATAACAACGTTGCAGTTAAGTTGTCTATGAAATAGCCCGACTATTAATAAGAAGTTAGTCCATATTTTTTGTATATTACTATGTCGCATTAAGAGTGCTTTTTCATAGAAGGTGCAAGAGTCCCGAGCTTTGCTCTGAGTACACCCCATCCCACTACTGCCTCGAGAGTTTCGTAACAACTTAGGATATTATGCGAGAACGTTTAGAAGAATGGAGAGGCAGAGTTTCTCATTCTCCTAACCCTTCTCGGACAATACAAGTAATTGTCCCAGACTAGGGCGCACAATCAAAGTGAAGGAGTTGTACTCAGAGCAAAGCCCATATTTCTTACGAAGTGGGAGCGGGGCAGACACAAGCCTAAAGTCTTCCTCGTACACTGACTCTCAATACTTTAACCGAAGTCAACGAGGACGAACGATTTCTATCTTTCCAAGAATATCTCATGTAGTCGTTGTAATTTTTCAAGAGTAACTAGAATAATAGTTAGTTGGAAGCTTTGAGCTCGGATTTTGAACTGTACCCGAGAGTATAATCCCAAGGTTTAGTTTCTTGTGAAAAAGTAACTTTATGAGAACAGAATCAGAGTATTTACTTTAGATGCAAGTAATTCAATATATGAAATTGCATTTCTGGCTCTGAATCAAACGTAGTAATACTAGTAATAAACGAACTTTCCATCCAAAACCATGATGTATTTGGTGACTATGTGCTAACCAAATCTTGTAACTCTTTCCCCAGTGACCTTCGCTCAAAATGTAGGGAAGACCACCCAGCTGACAAAAACTCCTTAAATAAGATCAAACCCATGAAGAAGGCTGATGCCATAAATATGCCGGCAACGAGAATGACGAAAATAGAAATCCATCGGCATGCTGTCAAAAACGCCCACCATGAGACCATCTACATCGAGAATTTGTAATGTCAAATTAACTCAATTGAGTACTTGACAGACCAAGAAACCACCCCAAGTCATCGTTATCCACAAAAGCTTTATCGACGCATTTCAGCCTCAATATTCGGGAGGTTAATTGAAATTGAAGAGGGATTGGCAGTATTTTCTGCGCTCATGCTTCTCTCAGCAAAAGGGGGGTATACCAAGAATCAAGAAATACTCGTTGGTCTGGAGATGAAAGAATATAGCCAATGACTTAGAACCAACAAGACTGCCCACACTCTAATCCATATTTTGAAGATGAACAACGTTAAGCTGTTCGAAAACCCCAATATTTCTTTCAAAGCGTTATGAATCGTCTTCGTGCAAAAGCTGGCGATGCAAATGAGAACGAGAGGTATGATAGTAACCCAGAGACCGATCCAGTTGATATTGGTGTAGTTGGTATCGCGATACAAAATTTGACAGCAGATCATCTTTTCTAGAAGATGATCGTACATGCTGGCCCACTCCCATGGTAATAGCCATGGACGAAGCTTGCTTTGTGCTCCGAATTGGGCCGCGAGAATTGAATTAACAATCCCTTTTGTAATCCAAGTTTCAACTTCTTTGACCCATTGCTCTTTGGGATGAATACTTGCTCCATGCGTTGAACTCGTTTTCTTGGCTGTGTGTGTGTAAGTTGTACTGTGTTATAGATATCGGTTTTCGATAGAAACTGGTATACTGATGAGCTCATCCGGGCGACTCCAAATATCTAAAGATCTTCCAGTGAAGGCATATGGCTCTCCTTCAGTAACCGTTCGTTTATTTCTGCAAACCGGAGTTTCTGATGTCCCCACAAGGTACAAGACTCAGGTAAACGTAAACAATACTGATACTGTTCAACACAACCTAAGGCAGTTGCTTCGTAATCTGGACAGTGCATGTAGGTTACTGAGCCAGCGTTTGCTTTTTTTGGGCATATTTGATGGGCCGCGAAAAAGAAATCGTCGATTTCCTGTCCGAAAATTCTTTGGAAAATGAATTTGGGCCATTTTTTGTGCTTAAATGTAGGGCAAGCTGATTGCTCGTCGTCATCTTCTCTGAGCAAAAGGTAAGCGGCCAGTCACTAGTGATAGCAGAGGGGGCGTATTTAGAAGAAAGTTCTGGTTTCTTACACTGGGCAGCTGTTATCCAAGTTGCGTTTTGAACACCTTGATCGGGGACGAGAAATTGGTCAAGGACTACTGGGGAACAAGTGACACGGTGGTTCAGCCGTAGCCGAGATTTTGAGTTGATACCCAGGTCGTATGGTGTTATATCGGACCATGTGATTTCAATAAGGTTCGTGTTGTTGTGACATATGTCATTACGAAACATGCAAGTATTCAGTCTCCGCTTGGTGATCTGGGGTTGTCGCAGAAGATTGTTTTGACCGCAACCTTTCTCTAACTCGTTTCCGCATGCCTGAAATATTCCTTGCATTTTAGGCTTAGTCTGATCTTCCATCAAGTCTTCGAAATCGAATGCGTAGGTTTGATTTGTGATATTCCAGATATGGTAGTATGCTCGCAATCGCATCTGTCTGCGATAGAGTTCGCAGAGGGTCGGGTGTGCTGTCGCATTCTAGTCGGATAGATTTCTTCCGTATAGCAATAAAAAGCCGAATAAGAAGCCAGGAACGAGATTGAGTGACTGTGAAGAGTATAGCGATGCATGCTAGAATCAAAACTGCGTGTATATTTTGAAGTGTCAAGATCCAGCGTTGGAACAGGGGCATACTGTATTTCTCCCATACTCCTTCAAATGTAAAATTCTCCAGGTCGTCGGTTGCCATGACTTGAGATGGTTGATTCTGGCCACAGTTGCTTGCGCATTCATTTAAAGGTATTGAATGTTGTAGGATCGTGATGACGGCGAGAATGTTAAAGTGAGTGGCAAACCTAAATAGAATCTTTTGGAGAGCACGACCCTTAGGCTGGGTAACCTCAAACTAGGAAACATCATGCAGGTTTCTATCCAACCTGCTAATGGTGTCTGAGGATATGGACAGGTCTCACCATAGGAATTCTTATGATAGACAATAAAAGCGGCAGTACAGAGCACTCGCTGACAGGAAAATTTAACGACTTGTTAAAGCTTTGCAAGCTCTTGGAAAATTAGTTAGACTTTACCATGGACTTAGAACAATCAGAAGTGCCCAACTGGTATCTAGTGCCACTGTTCTTCTCTATCGCTAGGCATGCAATGCGTCCTAGTGTGGCTATGCAGTGCTAGTTGTCCACCACGGAATTCTTCGGTTGTACGATGTTGTGGTTATGGTGTGGTTCAATGCGTGAAATTGTTTCAACTTTGAAAAATAGTAATAGTGGCATTGATTTTCAACCCCACTCATCTGATGATGGATGATGGATGATGAAAACGGCATTTATTACGTTTCGCTGCTCTAGCCTTTTCAACACATATAAGTGATCCCCCGGGGCGTCTAGAGCAGTGAATATATTTTCTGCTATCCCTAGTACACTTTAATAATCGGCTTTTCCTAAAATAGTTATTTAAGAAACTCTTCCTTCCCACTTTTTCTAAACGGCTTGGTTGCATAGATTCGCTTTGTGATTATGAAAATTGAATATGAATTCTCTAGAGCATACAATGAATCATCTATCTTTGATTCTTGTACCCATATCCTACCACTACTTGTATTAAGCGAGATATAAAATAAGGAGGGATGTCACGTGCAGAGCGGCGGTCGGAGAACACCATTGACGCAATCGCGACCGCGAAATCTTTCTCGCTTGAAATTCGTAGCCAGCAGCAACCTGATAACATCGAGCTCTGCCAAATCCCCTACGAATCGCCATACTCAACTCCTCGTCTTCCGCATAAGAAATAAAGTACCCGCACATCGAGTAAAGTCCCAGGGATAGCTTCACCAATACCGCAATCATGTCTTTCGGTGGCCAGACACCAACTATTATTGTGCTAAAAGAGGGTTAGTCAGTCAACAGCTTGAAAATACTTACAGAGCTTCCAAAACTGACATTTTGTTCGTCCATAGGCACGGATTCATCCCAAGGAAAAGGTCAGATCATCTCGAATATCAATGCTTGTTTAGCTGTCCAAGCTACGATCCGAAGTACTCTGGGGCCTTATGGTGGAGATTTGTTACTTGTGGATGAGAATGGCAGACAAACCATCACAAACGATGGCGCGACGGTTATGAAGGTATGCGAACAAGGTGGAATCACTCTAGGGTTTGGGAACTGATGTGAGATAGCTCCTCGATATCGTACACCCCGCAGCCCGAATCCTCACAGACATCGCGAGATCACAGGACGCCGAGGTTGGAGATGGCACAACATCCGTGGTGGTCCTTGCAGGAGAGATTCTGAAGGAGATCAAGGAACACGTTGAACAAGGAATCAGCTCGCAGACCATCATCAAGGGCCTGCGGAGAGCTTCGACGATGGCGGTTAATAAGATCAAGGAAATTGCTGTCAACACGAGTGAGGGCAACAAGAGGGAGACTTTGAGTAAATTGGCTGCTACAGCAATGAGCAGTAAATTGATCAAGAGAAATACACCATTTTTCACCAAGAGTAAGGCTTCAGACGGCATATTTGGAAGAGCAAATTGGCTAACATTTCACAGTGGTCGTTGATGCGGTTCTTTCCCTTGACCAGGAGGACCTCAACGAAAATCTAATTGGAATTAAGAAAATCCCAGGTGGTTCTCTGACTGATTCTCTCTTTGTCAACGGTGTCGCATTCAAGAAGACCTTCTCATACGCCGGTTTCGAACAACAACCAAAAACCTTCAAGAACCCAAAAATCGTCTGCCTAAACGTCGAGCTCGAGCTCAAGTCTGAGAAAGACAACGCCGAAGTTCGAGTCGAACAAGTTTCCGAATACCAAGCTATTGTCGATGCAGAATGGCAGATTATTTACAACAAGATGGAGGCTCTATACAAGACTGGTGCCAAGGTTGTGCTTTCTAAACTCCCTATTGGTGATTTAGCAACACAGTACTTTGCAGACCGTGATATTTTCTGCGCTGGGCGGGTGTCGGCTGGTGATCTTGAGCGTGTTATCCAAGCAACTGGAGGATCCATACAATCTACCTGTTCTGATATCCACCCAGAACATCTCGGAACTTGCGGTAGTTTCGATGAGCGACAAATCGGTGGAGAGCGTTTCAATTTCTTCGAGGATTGCCCAGAAGCGCAAACATGTACGCTTGTCCTACGTGGTGGTGCCGAGCAATTCATTGCTGAAGTTGAGCGTTCTCTCCACGATGCTATCATGATTGTCAAGCGTGCTATCAAAAACAACACCATCGTTGCCGGAGGTGGTGCATGCGAAATGGAAGTATCAGCATATCTCCACCGTTATGCCGATAAGAACGTACCACATAAACAGCAGGCCATCATCAAGTCCTTCGCTAAAGCTTTAGAGGTTATCCCTCGCCAACTTTGCGACAATGCTGGATTTGACGCGACCGACATCCTCAACAAGTTACGCGTTGAGCACAGAAAGGGAAATGTTTGGGCAGGTGTGGATTTTGTGAACGAGGGTGTTCGAGACAATCTCGAGGCTTTCGTGTGGGAGCCTGCTTTGGTAAAGGTCAATGCCATCCAGGCTGCAACAGAAGCCAGTTGTTTGATTCTGAGTGTCGATGAGACGATCCGAAATGAGGAGAGCGCAGCGCCTCAAGCTCCCCAGCGAGGTTTACCGCCTGGAGCAGCGCAGAGGGCAATTAGAGGTAGAGGCCGGGGAATGCCAAGACGGTGAAGAGGCTAGAGGGAGGAAGAAAAATTTGGAGGAATAATGAATTGGGAGAAACGTACCATCTGAAGCCCAAAAAATCATGAATTTGTGATGAATGAATGGACGGGTGGGGATATGTTCATCTGTATAATATTATACATGATGGGATGAGTGGAGTGGGGATTTGCTAGAATAGCTGTCTCATAATTCTACCTCTTGATTTTTCAATTCCTGGTTTTTTCACTTTCCTTGAGTACAAATTCATTTTGGCGTGCATTTTCAGTATTTTTGAGGTCACTTCAAAGGAAGTGATACCAAAATTTGGCGCCAAATGCATTAGACCTTAGGCTAGACTTATTAATTACGGTTCGAGGCTCTTTTGTAGGGCTATTTATGCGCTTAGTTTTGGACCGTCCGCTGTCAAAAAAGAGACGGCTTCTTCTTCAGCCAGACTCTTAGAGCGTCCAACGTGGTTTATGATGCATGAATCTTGTAGGAAGCCCTTTTGCTAGCGTTTGAGGCAAATGTTAAAATGAAATGTTTTCTTAACTTTCTCGTATTTCTTCTCTTCTCTTCGTCAAAGTATTTCGCATATCGTTTGTCCACTGTATATCGATATATACCTAGGCTCGCCATCGTCGCCTCCAAGCTCACATCTGCCTGTTTCCACCCTCTCCCTCAAGTTCATAAAAACACAAAAACTCCTTCCGGATCCGAAAGTAAAGATGGCACCCATCCCCATCAAATCAATTTCCAACTACGGTTATGCCGACTGGCTTCATGTCATCCATCCCGATACGGAAGGATCCTCTCACGCTCCTGCCGACCACATCGAACACGCACGCAGCATTGGAGTTACGCCAACTAACGCTTGCCGGGACAAATTTCTTCACGATCGTGCTACCATTTGTGTTCACAATTCTGGTGCTGGTAACTTTGCGAAAAGAAATGTGGAAAAGAGATTAACATTTACACACTCATGGAATGAATGGTGGGCTCATCATTGGCACGAGTTTAAAGAGTTTTTTCATCATTCGGATTCTAAGGGCCATATCAATTCGAAGAGGGGAGCTGGTGATGTTGTGAACGGAAATGCCACAACACCGGTTGTTGAGGGAGACAAGAAACCGAAAGAAAACCGTTTCAAAGCATGGATCAAAAAGGTTTACCACCAGATGCTAAAATATGTTTATGACCCTGCCGAGTCTATTCATGTCAATTTATTCCAGAGGGATACGGGTCTCGAGAATGGAAATACCTCAACGCCGGTCGTTGAAGCGGGCAAGTATCCGAAAAAAAACCATTTCGGAGAATGGATCAAAAACACTTATCATAAGTTCATGGATTGGATGCAATCGTCGGATCATGGATCTGTTGCCGTCGATTGGAAGAGGGAAAAGGGTGTCGAAGTGACCCAAAGCGTTGAGGCACCTCAACCTACCACCCGGGATCCCTCCAAGAATTCGGAATTCGCTCATATCGTTCTCCACGACATGTCCTTGCAAACTACGAATCTTACGCATCCAGTTAGTCTTCTCAACGGCACGAGTATGGCAAAAAGTGGAAATGCGACTCATCACTCTACTTTTTCGGGCTTTCATTTTGTTGAGGCACAGGCTGTTGATGGTATTATACCTGTAGGGATCCCGAACTATGCGTTTGCCTTTAGGGATTCGGAACTGGATATAATTGTTGCGCATTTCTTCGCGGGGGTGTTTGTGGCTTTTGGTATTAAGTGGGCATTGGAGGCTTTGAGAGGTGGTAGGAAGAGATATTAGGGGTTGAGGGTCGCCGAGTCCCAGCTCTAGAGAAACAAGGGGGAGTAGGAAATTGTTTGGAATTGCTTTGCAGGGTGTTTTGTTTCGGATGGGAAATTGTATTTGATCACTGAGAAAAGAGTGATGTATCGTTATACTGTACACATTCTCTAGGTCTGAAGTTTAGTTGCTCTTCTATTAAATTAATGAATCTAATGCTTATGAAAACAAAATCCTATAATCGGTGAACACGCGTTTTGGAACACCTCCCTTTTTACACCAAAACTCACCCTCTCTCTAACTTTATAACCCTAGATCTTTATATGTAAATGTTGTGCTGGATTCATAACATCACCTGACTTCTCCCATTGTTTTTTCTCATAATGATCTACTGTTTGATTTACCACTTCATCGACTGTTTTATCTGCTATCTTGATCACCGGTATGATCACTTGTTTTGTATCACTTGTTTCATGTCACATATTCAAAGCGCTACCATAGTGTAATACCCTCTTTTGTTAGCACACACTCCTTATATATAGATCTAGCTAGTCTACCTTTACAGGACAATCAATTCTCCATGACCTAAAGTACTCACTTCTTCCCCAACTCAACAGTAAATAACTCCTAAGCTTTTATATATTAAGTATTATTAGTATTTTATTAGAGGATATCTAACGTGGTTTATCAGGACCCTGCTGTAACGAAACTACCTAACTGGCTAAACAAAGGTGACTAAGTCTCGATGGTTGGTATGCGGTATGAAAGTAAAGCGCGCCGGGTTGTTCACTTGGAAGTGAACTCGTTACTTGTATCAAAGAAGTCAAACAAGATGATTAGATTGATAACTAAGTTGAGCACGAAGCTCCTATCCACAGCAGAAGTGCTAGTCTTATATAGAACCTTCGTCCTCATGTGCTAGCTGGCTAGACGGGTCTCTTCGTCTAGCGACCCCTTGTCACGTGACTACATACAAGAGAAATCCTTGGATCGGTTATCTTTCCTAACCAATCCTCTCATACTATAACTACTCAATGATGCCTTGCCCTGTCAGGGCGCCGGCTGGGCTTACTCGTCACGTGCCGACACGTGTTTCGTGACACCTGCGCACTTCAAACCCCATACAAAAAGCTGCTGAGTAAGCAGCCCTAACTTTTTAGTCTATCGATAAAATAAGCTAAAATTAAAAACCTAAGTCTATTACTATATAAACAAATAGAAATTAAAATTTCAAACGCTCAATAATTGTAATTAACCATTCGCTTAAAATTACCCTTGTATTCATAAAAAGAAAATTCATTTCTTTGACAACTAAGTGATTATAATTAGTAAGCATCTAAAACTTTCTATTTTATTTCTTTATATAGTAATAAAACTAGGTTTTTAATTTTAGCTTTTTTTATCGATAGACTAAAAAGTTAGAGCTGCTTACTCAGCAGCTTTTTGTATGGGTTTTGAAGTGCGCAGGGTCCTGATAAACCACGTTATATAATTGTTGCTACAACCCTGACTGGGCTGGTTGCGTTATACACGTGACCATTCTGCACCTATGGATGTTTGCTTTTGAGCTTCAACTTCCCCTCTTTAAGCACAACAATGGATCAATAAAACCTCTTTACAAGACGTACGATATACGATAATTATCACAACCTGGTGATACCGACAATAATATCTAATATAATATTTTTAGTTAATTAAGAAAGTGTTATTAAAGGTAGGTAACTAGCGATCTAGCTAATTTTACACCAAAAAAAGCTCGAAAACGCTAGAATTCTACTACTATCTATTTTAGAACTATTTTACTAGCGAGAACCTACTTAAAAAACTAAACCTAATAGTAGAAAGTATAGATTTTATTAAGTTAAAGAAATTCAATCTCGTCTTTCTTATAAGAATAATTAAAGATTAAATTCTAATATATTATCAAAGAAGGTGAGTTTTAGTAGTTTTCGGTGTAAAAAAGGGAGGCGTTCCAAGACACGTGTCCACCGACTGTATTACGATTCATATGACATAAATTAGGGGTAACCTGTCCGGTAAAAAATTGAGAATCGTGGTTTGATGAAGTAGAACACTTCCATGTTTACTCATAGATTAAAATTTGCTTGGAATAGGTTCAGTGTCGTTTATGGGGGTTGTGGTTTAGTAAGTATTGTGCGTTAGTCGATCTTGGTCACCCAGTTTACCCTCCTTTGACGAAATAGTTTAGAATAATTAGAAGTATTGTTGAAGAAGGTATACAATAGTTACTAAATTTCCCAATTGTCAAAGGCTTCTCGAGTAATAGATAAAGTGAAGCGAGCTTATCTCATGTAGTAAGATAAATGGTGCACAAGAGCAATGATCAATCTTCTTACTTGAGCAAAGTGGAGCACGAACTTTTAAACTGGGGGGGTTCAAATTTCAGAATGAGTAAGACCTAATTGTATCTGTCTAAGCCTTCTCTGACCGATACCTTCTGCCTTTGGCCCGAATTAAGATTCATACTATGATACATGGAGCTATTCTCCTGACCAATTAAGAAGCGAGAAAATACGTGACAAGTCTAGAGTGAAATTTATTCAGAAGTTCTGCAGGCCCATACTTAGCAACCCAGTTCACAAGAAGAGAACAGCAGAAGTGCAAAATGGTTGTGTCGTTACATATTTCTGGTGAATAGCACCTTGCATTATGTCCCAGAAGATCCACATGCTCGGTTCATGTGAGGGGCTCACTTCTCACATACCTAAGCTTATAGAATGGTGGATCTACATGCTTAGGTCCATGTGAGTGGCTTGCCACTCACATACTTAAGCCTGTGGGATGCTACCTCTTCTTCTGCTTGATTTCTTCATGCAATAAGATACAGGAATATAACCACTTGTTGCATCACACTTTATGACTACCAAGTCATACCAACAGGTTGAATGCAAGATAAATATGCTGTCAATTGAAAGTACTATAAATCAAACAACTAACAAATCTGTCGTAATAAAAATTTGCATCGTAGATGCATCGCAAATGGTCATGTCCGATCCTCAAACGTAATTTGATAAGCTCAGAAGGAAACTCGTTACAAATCATCGCTCTCACCGAGCAGTTCCGTTGCCTATCCTGCTCGCCCTCGACCTCCGAAGAAATCAAATAACATGATAGGAAAAGGTGAAGGAAAATCGCACAGATGCAGCGTACACGTAAAGAAAATTTAACGTTTAGATCCGTCAACAGATAAAGCTGCCAACGTATGATAATTCATGAGTCCGAACTGAACGTAATCAATGTAACCCCCCTTGGTTCAGATATCCCATATCTAGAACGTGGTGTCGTTCAAACAAATGAGTGTTGCTTTATGAGGATGCGGCTTGGTGGCAATCAATCAAAAGAACGGTTCATTGCCTGTTCCAGGATTCTTTTGGCGTCTGCGCTGAAGGTTTTCCTGAAATCGTGGGATACTTTTCCAATAATGTGGACCTTCAGGTTATGCTCGACAGTGTAGGTCTTCGCATAGTGAATTCTGGATGCGGGTTCCAGTTTATCGCGGGGCGTCTCTACGGAGATCTCGATTGCTTGGTTTGGAAGGGTCGGTTCGTCTGGAAAGGTATAGGGCGTTGTGCCCCTCACGTATACTACCGCGTGCTCGTGGACCTTCACGCCGGCCTTTTTGGTGGCCTGGCCCTGATAGGTGAGAATCGGGCTACATGAAAAGGTCAGAATTATATTTCCAAGGACACAGAAATACTGACACGCATTGGCTATGGCCTACGGTGCTGCCCGTCACGATGAACCGCCTCATCTTGGTGAAAATTTCACCCTTATCTGGTGTCTCATGATGGTGTGTGGTGACTGTATTGTACGAATATGAGTTTTCCCCTTTCGGTTCAGTCCATAAGACTTGGAAAACTACCCCAGCTCTGAAGTCTTTGCTATTGTGGATTTTGAAATCTGAGAGACTTTAGCACATGCGAGCTTGAGATAGTCAGGCTATGGCTACCTTTTTGCGCACGATTCTCATATCGATTCTTCGGGTTCTTGCTGATGTGTATAGGTACTATTGGTTCTCGTGGTGTAAGATCACCACTGCCACCTTCCCGATAGGCATTTGAAGTTTGGAGGTTACCTAAACCAAGTTAGCTTTTGTCGGAGAAGTCGCTTATTGATCTTACTAGTATTGGCAGAGAAAAAAGAGGTTGATGGCCCAGAAGTTGTAGTGTTTGATGAGAAGTAAGGTACAGAGGACACAGTCATCGAGTTGCCACTAGTGTTAGACTGGTAGTAAGAATTGGAGGGACCGGTGGCGTTTGTTGCGTATGAAGTGTTTGCCCCAAACCTGCCTTGTTGTCCGTACCCAGAAGAAGTTGTTGGATAAGATGTGCCTGCACAAGTAGTTAACCTACAAAGTCCGCGAACTGGAACTGTCCGAACTAGTTGTTTTGACATACCATAGTTGACGGTAGAGGGTGTGCTGTTGATACTTGTTGTCCCTATGGCTGTTGAAGTAGAAGGAGGTGTTGGATATGCTTCTCGGGGTCAGAAAAGAATTGCCGTAAGAGTGGTAGAGTCACTGACTATTTGTTGAGTTCAAGTTGGTACTCGCAAAAGTGCTGGTCATATCATTCACCGATTGTTCTTCTGGGATAGTCCGAGGGGCATCTTGGTCTTGGTCTTGATAGTAATACTCCGCTGTAATATGTAAGTATAAATACAAACTCACCAAGAAAACAGAGAAAGAAAGTGATGAACTTACTTAGGCCACTGGAACCGGTTCTCCAGCAATAAAGTCTGCCATTATTCGGGTGCTTAATCCATGTAGACCAAGCAGTCGGTTCACTTGTTCCACTAGATCTCGTTTTTTCCCTTTCCTTAGACTTGTGATGCGTGGATTTCGGCATTGTTGAAAGGGGGAGGATGGCTCAAAGTGCCGTTCGTAAGATAACCGAAACATTTAGGAGGGCCATTCCACTGCACATAAATAGCCATGCCCAAAGAGCCGCATTTTCAGAATCCACTTGAATTCTATGTAGATATTGGTAGATAGATACACTTACATTTGGGTGGGAGGGAAAATCAACCGCTGCAGTGCATGGATTTCCCATCCACCCTGATTGGAATGGCGTAACGAAGCTGACTTCTGTCTGCCCTATTGAATCCATTGATATGAACATCCATGACAAGACTGCACGGTGCCGTGTTCAATGGCTATATGTCAAGGTCTGATATTTTGAGTGGTAGGAGGGGTGTGGACGGATGTTCCTATGCTGTGTTCGCCATTTAGAACGAACCCTTCCCCCCCCCTTCCCCCCTGTCTCGCGTTGCCGCCCTATTCTTTTAGCGAAATGAGCTTTCAAGAGCCTGAATCTCCGGGCCTCCAACTCGGGCTTCCAATTCGGGCATTGGAGGCGATACACAGTGGCTTTCTGGAGGCTTCTCCCTGCTGTTGGTTGGACAATGGAAAGTGTCTCGCCCGGGACACTGTCTTTTAAGGGCTATTAAAACTGGCAGCGCCTCCATACCTCACGCGTTCACTGGCTCCCGGGTGTTGGTCTAATAGGAGGCTCTGCTTTGTCTGTCCGCTCCTTCCTGCTGTTAAAGCCCAGCGTGTTCCCGTTGCATGCTCCAAGCCCAACCTGAACCCAACTGAGCCCAAAAACAGTCCCTAATATCAAATGACGGCATCCCTAATAGTGTACACAGTATTTCTGCCCTAAGTATCGAAACGGGAGCAACCTTAATTGAACTTCATTGGGGAGTTCAAGTCCCGTGATGAACAACGCACACGGTCCCCTGACTCCACTATTCCTCACGGAAGGTTGCAGCTCGCCTACCACCACTCAGTCACCATCATCATATCTGTCACCAACATACTCATACCGGGAGACCGCAGTAAAACAGCACGACGATGGCCATGCGAATAATGGGCTGGCGTCACGTTGGGACCCAACAGTATGGAACAACGATAATACACCCAAGGCGAGGAGCCAGCGATCCTCGCCTTTATCAACCACCAATAGTTCAGAGCAAAGCCCTGATGTCTCTAGACGCTCCTCTGCAACAACTCAAAACGGGGACAAAAGGGGCGGCGAAGACCACGACGGGTGGCTATTCCCGACCGAAGAGTTGACAAGCACCCGAAACCCGGAGCCTCCAAACCAGCACACACAGAAGGAACGCGAAAACGATAGGAAGATGAACGAGGAAGAAATGGAGGAGAGGAGAGCCGACAAAGCAGAAGACGGACAGGAAGTGGAAGACAAGCAGGAGTATGAAAGCGAGCAGAAAGTGGAAGACGATACGAGAGGGGAAGATGTGCAAAAAGGAGAAAACGACAATGTAGGCATGAAATTGGAAAGAGGGGAGGCAGACTCGCAGGTCGAGTCACCGGAGGGCGACGACTCGCAACCATTGACTCCGAAACCCCCAGCGAACGAGCTGTTTGGACTTCAAGACCGATCACCAAGGTTTCGTATCAACACCATGCTAGAACAGAATCTGACCGGTATATCGAATGTCCAACCTTCGACAAATCCGATCGAAACATTCCTCGATGACTGGAGTGATGAGGAGATGGATTCTGCGCGTCTTGAAAAGGAGCGCAAGAAATTGAAGCGCTCCCGTATCGACCTTGTGAGTTTTCGATCATATCTTCGAGTAAAGCACGAGGAATTGAAAATAAAAGAGTCAAAAAAGGTGGATGCAGACAACGTATTCATGAACTTTGTGAGGGAAAATATCGCAACCCCGCTCACCTTGTTGGACGACCCACTTCAAATTTCTGGGGCCCTCCGCCAAAAGTTGGACTTCCATTTCCAAGCAATGCAGTCAGCTCGAGACGAGTATGGCCCATTAGAAGACGAATACAATGTCTTACTTGTGAAGCTGGATGATATGGAATATGAATTGGCACGTACAGAGGGTCGGGTATACAGCCGCGGGATTACGTCTGCGGACTCTACAACCACTAGCGGACACTCTTCAAATTCCGAAACTGTTCTTGGGGGCTCTTGGTTGGACGAGAAACCATACGAACCGCTCCATCTTGAATATCTCTCACGACTGGGTGACCTCGATCTTGCTCTAGAGAGGCTTGAGCACATGAACGAAGAGTTTGATGCTCTGACCATTGACCAGGAAACCAAAGCTCACTTTGGACTTGAATTTGATGAAAATCTGAAAGCATTCCTAGATGATTTGCCATCGATGCAGGCCCGCCTCGAATCTGACATTGCTAATATTCAGCATGATATTAAGCGTTTACGCAGACAATGTATTGAAGCTGGAATCGAGATTGAATTTGACGATGACGTGAGCTCCACTGCCAATTCAACAAGCCGGATTCTTGAAGAGAATAATGCCAGCGATGATGGAAAGAGCATTTTACAGGAAATCCAACGACCACACATCCCGGAAAAACATTGTATGTTTACTCTACTCTCCCCTTTCCCGGATACTGAGACACTTTGTTCCCTTCAACACTTGATCACTAAGTTTGACGAGAATAACAAGAGCGATCGTATCAACCGCTGGCTTCTGTACAGCCTTCGAACGTCCAAACTAGATGCTTTCCGTTTTGCTCAATACTATATGGATTTTTTTGCTTTCAGTAATTGCCAGACTGATACTGCCCAGTGGGAGCTCCAGTGGCAGCAAAGCGTCTTGTCAACATGGTCCACGGATGGTGCCAATAAACCTTCTGGTGCCTTTAGACATGGATTTACGCAATCTTACGGTTCTTGCTCAATACCGCCTCTCGCGGAGGGACATAAATTGCGTTTGGATTCCCCGAAGTCCCCATGAAGCGACACGAGAAATGGGTCTATCAAATTGTAGTTTTATATTTTGAGTTGGATGAAGCATTTTAGCATGTGTATTGTATCATCGCTTGTAATTTTTGGAAATAGACGCAAGCGAAATATCTATAGAACAACGTCGAGTTTTTGACAGAGATTGGTCACTTTTCTTGCTTGGGTCTGTTACATGTCCCTCTGGCGATTCTACACGTAAGCTATGTAGGATATCTTGGTATTGTCAGAGTATGTAGACGGGTTTCCATTTGTCTTGCAAATTCAATCATTTGCCTTCTTTTTTATATGGCTACGGATTAGGGAGTTAGTTTCTTCCACACCCCACGCCCAGAAAGTCACAGCAGAACTGCCTGAAATGTCTTGAATCTCGATGACTCTCACATGTTTGACGTGAAATTCTGCATCGTTATAACAGCGACGAAGCACCATAAGTTACTCATGGTTACCAATCGTAACGGGCCGTCGCGCATCTGGGATGACCCCTCTCAAACCAGCTTCTTGACACCATCTCCTCATTTAGCCTAATCGTATGCAATAAGAGAAAGCTCCGATTCCTACAACGATCCTCATTCGTTTGTGGGAGTCGCAGCTTGAAGCAACAGGCCACACGAGACGCGCAACGAATAAGCAAACAATCTCCGTTCCACCAATTATTGGTTCGTGCAACCACACCTCCTTCGGTAAGGGCCCGTGAGCTGAGTATTGAGGCTCTGCTCCCTCAAAAATTGAGAAGTTGAGATCAGAAGACCTGTCATCTGCATGTCCAGCGGCAGAGACACGGCGCGGGTGCGTATTGACTCTTCGTATCCTAGCATGCATGCATTGCATGGGAGGTCACTGGCGGCTGGTGGTGTGATTGGTTTGTGTGACGTGTCACGCTTCTCCTCTTGGGACCGGTAGATGGTTTGTGTGGGTCTGGGGACAGCCGCTAGGGCTGGATGTTGGAATATCTCAATTTGGATTTTCTCGAGTTGTTTTTGGGCGTGTTGCATTGCTATTTGGTGTTGATGTTTCCGCATTCTCGGGGCTACCCTTGCATCACGAGTGTAAATTTGACGTGGGCTTGGCCTGCCAGGCTGCGGAAGACTGGACAGTGTACTAAGCAGTACAGCATGATGCTGGTTTCTGTATACATGTTGGAGCACAATTGTGGTTTTGATGCTCTTTTATTGGTTTCCGTTGTCAGCGTCACCATCTCCTTCGCTCTTCTATATGCTTTGATTTTCCGATTGGATACTTGGAGTTGGCTTCATTTCTAGGGCAAGAGAATGCTGATCGTGGTGTGGCACTCTGTGCTTGCTTTTGTTCCTCAGTTATTGAATTTTGTCACCGCCTTCGATAATTCTAATGGCTGATGCCAGATATGGCAAACTTGAGGGGGAGGTGGTGAGGAAGCTTTTCTTGTCTCCCTAACTTACTATCAAGCTCTTTTCGTTGATTTTGAATTGGGGTTTCAAAAGCAATCATTCACTGCATAAGTAAAAACAGCTCTTTACAGCTATGTATCTTTCAGTTTGAGTAACATTTCCATTTTTTCATCTCAAGGAGTCACTCAGATGCTTTTATACTCCTAAGAGACGAGGGTATAACTTGTTTGCTTGACTCTGAGTCTTCAAACAATTCTCCAACTCACTCACCACATGAATGTATACAGCCTTCTGTAATTCTGCATCATCCAACTCCCTCCCAACTCCAAAATTGCAATGCAAACACCTGTCTACGATTCTCTGATAGTTCATGTTCAACATTGGCCTTCTGTAAAGCGCGTCGCAAAGTCTACGAGCCGCGAAGGATTTGCGTGCGGCAAGTAGTTCTGTATTTGTGCGACTGTCGCTCAGGTCGCCGCCATGTAGAGATTCAAATGGAGCATCGTATCCCAACTCTATGAGAACAATGGCCAGGTTGAATAATGGCTCATTTGGGGCAAGTGTTGGCTGTTTTAAGTCTAAAATATTCTTTCGGCCTGGGGTAGCATCGCTGGAAAGTTGGACATCGACGCAAGGATTTTGAAGTCGGTTGCTTTGATTAGCGAGTGTGTGGTCCCAGAAAAATCGAATATCATTGCTACTCCATGAATCTGATAACCATGGTGTCGAGTGAAATTGAAGGACGGCGAGGGAAAGAAGCTTTGCTAGTTTTAGTTTAACCATGCAGTCCTCCTCTTTTTTTTCCTGAAATGTGGAATGCAAAACTTCTTTCAGCGAGGCAGTGTGTGGTATCCCAATCGAGGGGCTTATCACTGGTTTAGGATAGACGAAATGCTTGAATGATTTGGGCTTCTCGAGATATCCAACACAAGAATCACCAACGCTGGAGCTGTCAAGGTCTCGGAAATACTGGCAAAGTTTGCCATGTATCTGTGTGTCTATGAGACCCTGGGGGTTGTGTGGCTGGATAGTTGTTTTCGAAGTTGTAGTAGGTCTTGTAGGTAAGGAGAACTGAACACGTTTTCCCTTTGCACTAGTGCTCAAGACATCCTGGAGCTCGACAAACGACTTCCCGATTGGATCTTGGTCGTAAGAGACATTAGGAGCGGATTCGATTACTAGCCCGACGGATTTTTCACTTGCTGGCTGAGCACATTTTAGGGCCAAACTGAAACCCACTTTCGAAGCTTTATTTTGAAGACAGTCACCAAGCTGAAGCGACATGCTAGCAACATGTTGTATCCGCTTATCGCATGACCATTCAGAATCCAGGTTACGGAAAAGTCCCTCAGATGCCTGCTGGGCAAATTTGAACCGAGAATAGCCAAGCGTGGAACCATTGTCAAAATCAAACGCTTGAGTTGACGGCAATGCTTTCAGTCCAGCGATCTGATTTGAAAGTGTCTCAAAATCCTTGTTGTGAACGCGCAACTCATCAACAATAGCGCTTAGTCGAGACTTCGCGATGCTGATCTTGAGCCTCAACCGTATTTTTGATATGGAACTTTTCCCTTTCTAACATGCGAGCGCGGGTTAGCCCTCAACGGTATACAGACGTCTTCAGAAGAGGCCTATCGTAATCTAGAAAACTACTTGCCTCATTTTCCACAATCTCGCGAAATCCAGCAGTCTCTTCCATTACCTTATGCAATGCTTCTGATATAAGACCAACTGTAGAAATACAAGCGTCATACGATGCGCCTAAGAGCTCATCTAGTCGCTTTAAGACAAGTGGGTTATTCCTATAATAATTATCGGTGTCGTGGAGGATTTCACTCAGATTTTCGTCAATCCTCGATAATAGTAGTTGACACTGGTTGCGGAAAATGGTCTTTTGAGTCCCGAGTCTGCATCTGAATTTCTTCATTTCATCGATATGCCGGAAAAATGTAACGAACGGCTGGAAGGTCACTTCGTAGTTCTCTACCGCAGAGATGAGGAGTGGCAATGCCCCAAGAACGATGCCGGCAGCTTCCATGGTTGCTCAAATCTGTAGCTGATATTAGTCCCAAGCTGCCGATTGTAGAAAGATCTCCTAACATCCACAACGTACCGTTCAGGTAGCCTTACAGCCTCATCAACTACTTCCCCGCACCCAGCGATACGATATATAAGTAGCTTTGTAGTGCTTGCTCAGGTTAAAATACTTAGGTGTACTAAGCTGTGAAGTAGGCTGGTGTCGTTTATGAGCATGGTCTTATGAATGAAGGAAGCAGCTGGCAGGTCAGGCGGAAAAATCCCTTGGCAGCATATATCACAGGGCAGCGCCTGCAGGTCACAGATAAGGCTACACCTGTTTTCTACAGCACGTCAGGTCGACTAGCAGATGTTGGAGCTTCTGCTTGTTCAAATGAGAGAAATAATCACAGATACTTGCTTTCTTCCCTTCCGCTAGAGTCTCGATAATGGCTAGCAAAGTCGAACGTTGGCAAAGCAGTCTTCTTCATTGCGATGGTAGTCAGGCTGAACCCGGGCCTGCGGCCCTTATTTTTGAACTTTCAACAGAAATATCCTCACAAATTTTACGACTCATGGCCAACAACCTCAAAGGCTCCGACAACAAGATTTATCACCTTCTTCGAGAGGAGTTTCAAAAATTCTATTTATGGAACGACGGTTTCTCAACTGGTTCCGGGGAATTGGATCGCGTACTTTCTTGCTCCGATGATCTTAAAGGTACAGTTCTTAGCTTGATGGCTGAGTGGGTAAATTCATTATTGAGAGGTAAGGTCTGATTTTTTTCAAATAACAAAGTTTATGTATGCTGACTATGACCCCTTTTGTTTTGTTAAGTGCACATGGGACTGCCAAATTACGAGTGGTCTACTCTTCTCCCTAAGCTTGATAAGCTCGGGGATTTAGCACTAAAAGTCACTCAAGTAGCGACATCCACACAGCAGGATGTGGACTCGATGGATGTTGCGTCCAACGAAGTTGATCTTGGCAATGAATTTGAGACGGCTTCGAATCCAGAATCGACGATGGCGAATGCAGGAGTTGAAGATACCTTGGAAGATTTGAAATGGCTCATGGAGAGTCTAATGGATCTTGTGCCCTCGTTGGAACATCCAGCCATGGAAATTGCGCCCGTGGAAAAGGCAATCACCAGCTCGATCGTTGACCTCTCAGGAATTCTTGAAGCGGCTCGCCCATTTGCGGTACATATAAGAGAAATTTTCCCTTCGATCGATTTCTCGCTTCTCAGGAAATTGAGTGAAGCAAATTGGAAACGGAAAAGCCAACTCAAGGGGAGGCCTACTTTGAGACTCCAGATGGAACAACAGGAAAGTGGCAGAAAAAAATACGCTGCTTCGACAGTCAGTCCTACCAACTATTCGTCAACTGTAGGTACTTCCAGAACCGGCGAATCATCATTATTTGATTCTGGTGATGCATTTCCAATCACCGAGTCTGTAACATCTTTAGCGACCTCCATTGGAAATGGAGCAAGTATTAATAGCGTGCGGCGTCGAGTGCCAAATTTGCCGAGAAGCCATGACTATGACTTGCCTTTTTCGTGTCAGTTTTGTGGCGATGAACTGAAGGAAGTGAAAATCAGAGCACATTGGAAGTATGATCTCCTTGATTCCATTAAGGTGCGGACTTATAGACTTACTAAAATATTACACTAGGAAGCACGTTTACAAAGACCTCGAGCCCTACATTTGTCTTTTCGCAGAGTGTAACTTGGGACTGCGCACTTTTCACTCCCGCAGGGATTGGATAAACCATGAGTTCCAGGTGCATCGGGTATCCACCCGGTGGCCCTGTAACCTTTGCGATGGAGAGTTTCACTCTCAAGATTCCTTTCGAGTTCATCTTACGAGCACTCACAACTTGGGCTTTAAGGAGGATTCTGTAGTGGAGGAATTCGTCCATATCTCAAAACGACTGGTTTCACGAAATGGCTGTAATGAGCAGTGTCCCTTCTGTCTCAGCATTCCAGCCCATTCTTTGAAGGCCTTTGCAAGTCATGTTGGAGGACATCAACGGGAAATCTCCCTTATGGCATTGCCTAAAGTTAAAATTGACAGCGACGAAGAGAGCGAAGCAGATGATAGTGAGGATGATTTTCATTCGCCGCCCATTGAAACTGGCAGCGATGACAAAAGTGAAGCAGGGAATAACAAGGACGAATTCACAGTGGCCCAGCAGCAGCGCGACTATCTGCCCGCCATTCATAACTTTTTAAATTGGTTACACAAGAACCAATCACCCGCGACAGATGAGCGTGCTGCGTTCATCCATATTGGCGCTGTGAGTAGTTACCTCAAAGAAGATGGGAGATTGGAAGACATACTGGACTTGCTCTTCTTTCCTAATGAGGGACCAGATGTTGGAATGCTACTCCCCAACTATGTTGCTATATTTTCTATTTTGATGGAGATTGGGCGAGGCAACGTTATTGAGGATTTCATTGTACAGGGTCTTGACGACCGGCATCTGCCTTTCATCTCAAATCGTGCTCCTCCGGTGGGATTTCCACAAGACACTGGCGACGGCAAATTATACGACCGATTCTGCGAGAAGCAGTGGAAATATTTAGCCCCTAATTTGGAGAAGAGGAATACTGAAATAAATGCACCAAGAAAGAAGACCAGAGCCTCGCCGAGTTTACCGAACTTGTCGTTGTCTGCAGCCCTCCAATGGAGAGCGAGCATAAAGGAACGCCAAAACCAGAAGAACAAAAGTAGGGCAAAAGAAATTCCTATACTACCAGGAGAGTGGATATTGAACAAATGCCAAAAACGAGACCATGTAAGGACACAATTACTAGTAGTTAGCTTGAAATGTTAATAGGCTATCTAGGTCTTTGTAATTGATGATACTTTGTCAATGAAGCCTCACTGGAACGAAGTTTCTACTCTTTTTGGGATCCTCGCATATATCCTCAAAAAGTCTGATTCCGATGGGATCGACCTGTACTTTACAACATCGGAAACAAAGCATACTAGCGAGGGAACATTGAACCTTTCTAAAATAGTAAACCAGAGGCCAGAACATCTCAATGACAATAGTAATATGAATGCTCGGTTGGAAAATATACTAGAGGAGTATAGCAGAACTTTGAGAAACCAAATCTCTCTTCGTCGGTCCGGCACTCCTTTTATTCATGAGATTAAACCCTTGACTGTTTATGTCTTTACGGATGGCGTTTGGACCTCGAATTCTGATCCACAACCAGCGATTAGACAAATTGTTAATTCTCTCGATCAATTAAACGCAGCTCCAGGACAAGTCGGTATTCAGTTCATCAGTTTTGCCGAGAAACAAGCAAGCCTCGAGCGTCTAGACCTCCTGGACAGAGATCTCAATTTGAAACAGTAACGTTGTGACAAGTACTTACGAGGCTAGAAACTGACTGAAAATAGTGATATTGTCGACACCTGCTCTTCAACTGATAATCTCTGGAAGATGGTTCTTGGCGCTATCGATCAAGATTTTGACGAAGGCGAGAAACAAGATGAGGAAGACGATGCAGGTATCTAATAGTTAAATTACTAAGTAAGTGTAAGATATCGTCCTAGAAGGAGATTTTGGAAAGAAGGCTACTTTTTGCACATAACAGTTTTGGAAGAGTGTGTTCAAGCTAATGTTGGTGACTTGAGATTTGAAGAAGCCTACAATAGGAACGATTATTTGTTTAATATCACTGTGAGGACTACTCAAAGAGCGGTGTTCCAAACCTGCTAGATTAGAAGCCCTTATTTTGCTAACTCATTAATTGGGTGATATATCTTTTCATCATGACATGCAGGAAAAGACTTGTTTAGTAAGATGAAAAGCTGCCTTGCTTCTTCAACTTTCAGTACTGGTTTCTCATGTCGCTCTTTGTCATAATGATGATAATTTCTCATCAAAAATTTGCGCTATCATTCAATTTGTAACTCTCCAACCCAAGCCCGTCTGCCTTCTAGATTCTCATATCAAGTTAGAACTCATCTTTCGAAATGCAAAACGATGTCAAACTATCATTTTCATTGTTACTTAACTCAATCATTTAGATTTGCATGATTTTCAAGGTTCTTTTTGGGTTTCTGTTAGAGTCAAAATACAATCACTTCAACTTGGTGGCTAGAAAACCCCGTCCATTTATCTTTTTTTTTAATCTCAACAACTCAAATGCAATTATTGCTTCGGGCCAACTTGCTGGTCTCCACCTCCGATTCACTCGGCTTTTGTGATTCTAACATGTCCAAGAGAAGGTATATTGAGCCACAAAACGCCACTTCCAGCTGTACCCTTCGTCTGAATACCAGATAGGCACTTTTTAGCCAAATCTTCAACCCCGCAATATGGTAGAAATACCGAGTGGCAAAAATCCGAGCAGACGGCTGTCACATCTCCAAATCAGACGATCGTGTACCACCGTCCAGAAAAAGAGATAATTCTTGGGTGGATTCTTACCAATCCTTATTAAGTATCCTAGTTCATAATCATGCGCCTACCCTGCATATTTGTTGGATGAGGAAAGGATTCGGGTTCGTATGCAAGCACATGGATTCACATTATCCCGCGCCATGAGCTGCATCAATCACACCGGTTCTGGTCGTCTGACTCCATCAAAGACTAGAGCAGAGCCGCAATTTTCTTGAGGTGTGGTTGCACCAAAAGATTTCCAACCATACAAATCACGTTGAGCGATGTGGGGCTATGCACCCATCAATAACGTTGCTTATTCCGTGGCTTAGGGAAATTCGTCAAAGGAATTCGCACCACACACACACCACTATGTACGCGACGCAAACGAGAAAAAAGATAGGCTGAATCCGAATGTTGAATAATCCTGGTTTGCTTCCATGGGGTGACACGCGGTGTGGGACGGTTCGTTCTTATAGGTTACTGGTGTCTGAGATAGTGGTGCTGTTATAAGAATATTCAATATGTTGGGTGATGTTGCAGGTTTCTGAGGCATTCCAACTCGGTAAGGAGGCACTCACCGTACATATTGGTTGCAAGGCAGTTGACATTTCGGAAAGTGCCTGCGTGACTCAACAGTGGTGTCAGCAAAGGATGTGGGAGTTTAAATGAAGCAACCCATAAAGAGAGAGGCAGAGCCGCATTGGATTGAGATCGAGATCGAAAACTGAGAATCAGGCGACTGAGCTACTAAAGAGTCGTACCATAAGGGCTTCCTTCAATGGTGGAATTCTGCATTGAGTTCATCAACTCTGTAGAGCATCTTCCCAAAAGTTGGTCAAGATAATTGATATCCTACAATCGAAAAAGAAAAAAAAGAATAAGATCTCGCCTGGATCCACATAGCTTATCAAATGATCTATAAATCTAAGAAGGTTCAAAAGAACCAAAAGCTCGAGTTTTTGGTTCTTTTAGACGTTCTCTTCTGGTTCTCCTGCAATAAATGAAAGAAATATAGACCAAAGCAAGACAATGTAAACAAACTATTGTAGTTAGCTAGCGTAGCACCAACCAGTTGGCATTTCTTCGGGCCTCCGTATATCCCGTCTAACTTCCGAATCTTTTTTCCCAGATAGTCATACAATATGTTTTCTCATATCATCAGATCTCCTTCCAAAACCTGCCCCTAAGCCAGCTGGAGCACTCTTCCAATTTCGTAGAAGTAACTTTGGATACATAACATTCGAACCTTTGTATTGGTCACTGCTGTAATCGAATCGCTTCGCCGGAGAAGAATTAGTAAATTCCTTGGATACATGGCTGAGAGAACTTTTCGTAATCGCCAAGTTGAAAGCCTCTGCTGGAATATTTGCTTCATCTCTTGTCCATTCAGATAAAACACTACATTGCCAATGAAAGATGCCGGTTTGCCATTTGTTCAAATCCAGAATGTTCACAACACCTAGGAAAACTTGGACCAGTAGGTCAAGGGCCAATGGGGAGGTCTGGAGCCCATGAAGCAGCCACCGATTGATCCGATCGCTTTTGTTATCCTCGTCGAACTCAGTGATCAAGTCTCGAAACAATTTGTCTTTTCCGCCACCGGGGCTGGGGGATAATAGATGGAACATACTGTGGCTATCATGACTGGCCTCTTCTTTCTGTGGAATGGAGGCATCAAGAGACATATGCAGATTATTTGCATCAGGAAGTGGGACTTCTCTAACTTCTCCACTGCTCGACTCGCTTGTTACAGAGCTTATCGTTCTGGGTTGTAAGTCTATTCCTTCCGCCAAACACTGTACTCGTAAGCTCTCGACATCGGCTTCAATGCCAGCAATTTTGCTTTGTAAGGCAGCTTGCTGGGCTAGCAGTTGTTCCATGGTCGCTTTCGAATCCGGGTCTAAAGACTCGTTGGAGGTTGCTTTCAAGTCTTGTTGGTAGAGGAGATTATCCAAGGCGTGCTTCATATCGTCGTAATCCTCCACCGCCAGCTCAAGGTCGCCAAGTCTCGAGAGATAGTTGAAATGGAGCGGGTGATACTTTTCTTCCCAAGACATGTCTCTCAGAGAATCCGCGGATGATGATGCGGCCTTGCTGGACCCCAGAGGTGTTTCTTCAGTAGGCTTTTGTTTATATACTCGGCCTTCAATCCGTGTCATTTCGAATTCCTTATCATCGAGGGTATCAAAGAGAGTATTGTATTTGTCGTCTAAAGGCCCATACTCATCTCTAGCTGTCTGCATAGCTGCAAAGTATTGGTCCAGTTGTGAAAACAGAGAAGGAACGACATCACGATAACCGCCGAGAAGAGCAGGAACCTGCATGTTCTCCCTCACATATTTCATGAAAGCTTCATCTGAAGCAATCTTCACCTTTTCTTTGCTGCGAAGTTCTTCTCGCATTCTCCGGTGTTCCTCTCGTAATCGAAAAACATCAATTCTGGCACTCTGTAATTTGCTTGTGATTTTGCTGGGTGGTGAATTTTCTTCTCCTTCGCTTGAGTCGTCCTGCGTAAGAAAGGTCTCCAAGAGCCCACCCCGAAATGGATTAGATATTGCAAGGCCCCGTTGTTGTTTTTGTTGTTGGCTGATATGGCTTCGAGGGGATGGAGGTTTTCTCGGCGGTTTCTCGGGTTCGGTTATATGCGCAATTCCAATTTCGGAATTCGGTGAAGCCATCTCCACCCAGCCTTCAAAACCATCTCCCTTAAATACATCACCACTTCCATCGAAATTTTCCCTTCTTCCACAACCCCTATTTCTGTCCTCATTCCCATCCTCGTTCTTCGAATTGATTTCCAAAGTTATGAGAGACTTTCCCAACTTCACATCTGCCGCTTCCACTGCCTCTGTTTCCTTTGTAATCTCCAAATCCTCGGCGTTGAATTCTTTGTCGTAACGCCAGGTCGTACCTTCAATCTTTCCACTGATGCCGGCGAAGTCGCCATGGTACTCTTTCTCCTGATCATTCATTTTACAAGTTGAACTGTCATTTCCCGTTACTGTTGCTTCTTCTATCACCTTCTCGATCTGATGTTTTGCTTTTCGTTGTTCGTTGACTGGGGTTTGACAGTTTGTTGAAGCACAGTCAGAGATATTTGTTTCCTGCCTTTGGCCTGCTGGCCCTGTTTGAGTCACCATTGGGACCGAGTAATCGGTGGCCGCAGAGGAGCGTCGTGTGCTAGTGTCATTGACGCTTCTATTAGAGCTCACGCCACTGGCCATGGTCGATACCGACAGTGGCCGTTGTACACTACTTCCCCCATTTGCTTTATCTATGGCTCGTTTGGGTGGTGTTTGCTCTCGACGCAATCGCATAGACTTCTGTTTTCGACGTAGCATCTCGCGACCACGAGGAAGCGTGGTGCGGGTACGAAATTGTTGCACGCGTCCATTGGTTAACGATATACTTGAGTCCGCCATGTGTCGAGCTCATACTGGTTTACAAGGGTGCAATCGAAAATGGGAGAATATTTCAAGCTATGAATCTATGAAAGCGATGTAGTTTGGGCAGCAAAGGTTGGGTTGGATTGCCGTCGGGTTGGCTGTTCTATATGCAGATTCCCCGAGGCCTTGTGGCCAGTCAAAGTCGCCTGGTTGCGTTGCACCGCCCTTTCGGATGTTGCACTTTTTGTTGCACAAGGCCCTTGCCTGAAAAGCAAGACGAGGTTTCATACCTCCGTGCAAGGGCGTGGGCGCTTTAAAGCGGCACTGGGCGGGCGGTCATCTTCCAGCCCCGGCAATATCAGCATGCTCTATTTTGTGCAAAAGAATTTTTGGATAAGATAGGGGATGGGGTTGAGCCTGACCTTGCTGCTGCTGTGCAGCCCTCTATACACATGTCACCAATCATATATTGCACCAGTCCCATCCTTAGACCCAAGCGTGCTTAAGAGTGGCCACGATGTATGTAGAGGGTTGCATGAGCTTCAATCATGCATAGGCGACGGCTTCTTTAGGTGGTCAACAGAAGAACAAAATGCGGCTCTTCTCTTGCTGTCTATTTGAGAGGTCCCGTAGTCCGCCCTCAAGTCAGAATCGTCGCCCCACCAGAGGGATATCTAATCCGCCAAAGTTGGCTTGATTTATTCACCGAACATACCCAAGGACTCGGCCATGGGGGGAAACAGGTCTTCTCGCCAAGGGGGAGGAGGTGGTGGAGGAGGAAGTTCCCGAAGTACCGCTCAGCCGACGGCGTGGTCAGCGTGGATCGAAGACCCAGACGGCAGAGGATGGTACTGTTGGCGGAAAGGTATAAATGGTCAAAGTAAGATTACCATTGAAACATGAGCTCGGTGGACTCAAATACTTAATATAATCAACAGCTGAATACGACTACGCAACCAAGAATACCAGCGAGCCCAGATCAATGGAAGACAGCCTTTCCGGCCTAAACCTTTCCTCGAATAATAATTCTCAGCCTTCGTCTTCCTCTCCGATATATGGGTTGTATGGCTCAGCAAATTCTGGCTCAGGTAGCTGTCTCCCTAAATATCTGCTTTTAGGCATAGGTTGGGCTGACCGGGCATCAATTAATAGCATACACTTCGACAAGTCCCACTTCGGGCTCCTATGCACAAAATAATAATATCTCATCGAGTGGCTCCGATTATCCAACACCTACCAATTCTTACACAGGTACCTAGCCCCCTCTATCTGACCGAATTTGCACTTACTATACTAGCACTAGCGTCATCTTCCGCATCAAATTCCGGCTATGGGCAGAGTAGCTACCAAGGCGGAGGACGGCAATACCCACAAAACTCTCAAACTACTCCTATTGAGAGCTTTTCCACCACCTCAAGCGGTAACCCCTATCCCGGGCCGTCGAGCTTTCAGCAGTCTACAGGTAAGAGCTTTGGTCTTTGTTCCACGAATTAACCCGCATTTATTACTTTTGATCAGTCTAAAATTTCCCCGAGAACGTGTAGTAAGGTTGGAGGTCAAAGTCCTTGGTTCTTCTAAGCTCTCTCAAAGAATGTTTATATTAGTCTTCGATATTTCGCATATTTTTCAACATGGCCAGAAGAAAGCCCTTTCCTATCAAGAACGAAATTATTATTGGTTCTGCATACTTGACGCTAATTCTTGTTTAGGCTATCAACAACCTCTTGGACAACCTTATGGACAACAATATGGACAACCCTATCCACAAAATTACCAACAAAACTACCAGGGAGGTCAAGGGAGTTCAACTCAAGGACCCGGGACACAAATACCCGAGAAAGAGATGAAGATTCAAGCAAAATACCAACCCAAAGTCAATCTCCAAGGTTTCAAGCTCCACAATTCTAAAAGCTTTAAACCCGGTCACGTTTTTAAGGTGTTCTGGTCAGAACCAATGGGTCGGTCGACTTCTGGTATTACCGACGTTACCCAGGATGAAGTCGAGGATGTAGCTGGAAAAACAGTATATCAATCCATCCGCCGATTTGTTATCGTTGCTAATGACCGCGGGCATTCTCAGTGTGTGTAAGTAAGAATTTTACTTAAAGTTACCTGTTTTGCACTCAAGACTAAATGATATGATTCCAGTCCCATTCTCACCTATGGGAAGCAAGGTTTAACAAAATTTGGTGTTAAACCTGAGGAGCACGCCATCATTTACACCGCATTTCCCGAAACGCTTCCCGGCGAGAATTTTATTGGCAAAAATGCTATCCGGATGATCCCCAAAACCCCCCAGGACAAGTTGAATAATGCTTCACGTGTAAATTTTGCTAAGACTTACACCGTGGAGCATAATCTTCCAGTCATGTTCATAGGTCAAATTGCCGATAAAGACCAAAAGCAATTTTCTCATTATTGGGAGGAGCAGTGGTCTAATAAGACCAAATTTGGATAGTTATTGGTGGGCTTGATTGAGACCGAAACCAGCCTTTTTGGAGGTATTATTACGTTAGGCACTGATTGCCGGCGATAAGGTGAAGTGTTTTCCTTGGGTTGAATATCAACGTTGGTTTTGGACGGAACTCCAAGAATGGTGTTGTGAGCTCCATCCAAATCTACCTGCTCTATATGTTTACTCTTACGATAACGGCCGCTGGATGATTGAGGATTATTTTTAACGACAGTCTCCCTACACTGAATTGGGGTATGAGGGTATCAGATCCCGCGCGTGTGCTTTTGATTGCTTTATCTCTTTATGCACACGAAAAATACGTTTGTTTTTGCAAATAACGAATTGATGAATTGCTCACCACTTCCTGTCTTAAATTTTGTGATTTCTGCTCTGCCAAAGAATTTCTGTTGTTGTTCCGCGTACACCAAGTTTAATTAGGGATTGCAAAAAAAGAGTCATTTCAGAGTATTATCCGAGAAACCCTAAAACAAATGGGGGACCTCCTTCCTTATTCTTCTAAATCCTCTCGGCGAATGATAGCGATTGTCCCAGAGTTTCTAGAGTAATAATTGAAGCCGAGAAACCCAAGCATCCATGCATTTCTAATCATCACGAAGATATAATAATGAGAATTCAGCTAAACCCCTTTCAAGAACACTCCATCTACCAACCCACCCGTTTCAACCTCGAATGATTCTTCTAATTCTCCACCACCAGCCAACCCAACAATTTCCCTAGACCAAAAACACCATGTACCAATCCCATCAACACTACTTTCAAACAGGATAACTAACACCAACAAACGCCGCATCAACCCAATCCTTATACTTCGGCAATAAACTCGTTATCTTTACAGGACTACTAAGTGTTTGCGCCCAAGATACCCTCGGTCCATCAGCGTTGGTATTCGAGTATTCCCCAAAGAGGATATTTTTCGTCGATTGAGAGGAGGTGTAAACTTTCAAGAGGTATTAACATAATTTTGAAGACAAGAAATGAAATAAAAAAGGAAGGGAGAAAAGAAGATGGAAGACAAACGTTGCCACCCAGCACCAATAGCCACATCCCCCAGATTACTATTCTGGAACACCGTTCTCGCGTAATTCCCCCATGGCCTTCCAAGGTAAACACTTCCTTTCGTCCCACTATCTGCTTTCTTCGCGATAGCTAGTTTCCTATTTTCAAAATTAGCCGGGGTCCATGCACCCCCACTCTCCTGTCCTTAATTCTATAAATCTCCCCAAAGTATGGAAAATTTACTAACCCCTTCTCAAAAACAAAATACCCATCCCCACCATCCTGCCGTCCCTGCGCAGTCAAAGTCCCACCCTTCCTCAAAGCCCCAATCTTCACACCCTGGAACCAAGCATTCCCAGTGCGTCCATATATCACATCCACCGTCCCCTCAATATAACTCCTACTCACAAATAAACTCCCCGTATGAACATAGAAAGTCCCCTGTCTACCATGAACTCCACATGTGTAGAGGGCATTATTATCTCCTAATGAGGAGAAGGCGGGGGATGCGGTGTCTGGTCCGGTGTAGGTGTTTGTTATGTTTATGTTGTAGGCGCGGAAGTTTGAGGCTTTTATGAGGAGTGTTGCTGTGGGGGTTAGTTTGTGAGCTGGGAGGGAGTATGAGATGAAGTGAGAGGAAAAGGAGGAAACAAACCAGAATCATCATCCTCCTTCTGACCATAACTTCCAAACTCAATACTCACATCATTCGTCGCCGGTTTCAGATCCGGGCTTGGATCTTGAAATCCCCTAAATGTAATGGAGTCTTTATCGACGACTACTTGTTCTTTATGTGTGCCCGGGAAGAGAACTAATGTGTCACCTGGTTTTGCTGCCTTGAGGGCGTCGTTTATCTATTCCAAAAGATTGAATTAGCTCACATTTCTTGATTTGGATTTTTGAGGTGGTGAAGGGGGAATATGGGAAGATCGAAGGGGCTTACGGAAGTATAAGAGTTTCCACTCGCTCGACCTTGAGGGTTAACTATTAGGTCAACTGCGGTCACCACAACCAGCAACCAGCCCGTCGAAAACAAAGCTCTTGAGAATTTCATATTCACAGGATTCTGCAGTACGATAAGATAAAAAACAATGCAAAGAAAGTAAACAAGGGGAACCCGACCCTTTATCCTAATGTCAGGAACCATCAAAAAGTCCACGTGCACCAAGGGTCTCCTTTCTCTCTCTCAGTCATCAAGTAATCAACCCACAATCAAACACTAAATAAAAATAGACACCTCCAAGCTGTCAACCTAAAATATATTAATTGCCCTGTCCCGAACCGATCGAGGAAAGCCTTCTCATACAGTACACCACAGTACTTTCATAAATCAACATACCACTAACATACTATTTCATAGAGTGGCGTCTTCAGCCTAAATCCCCTAGATTAGATCTCGGAACTTACCCGCCTGAAGAACCCCAACAGCCCCTGCATGATCAGAGGCAGGGTAGTTTTATCCCCAGAAAAGAAATATAGAAAGGTCGAACGGAAGTAAGGGAAGCTGAAGAAACTAAAAAGAGGGATGAGTGAGTAGACGATGAAAGGCTAATTTCACTTTCAAGTCGAACCTGCATTTAGGTAACACATAACAAACTAACTAAACTGGCAATGCAAAAACTTTTAGGCACCCATTTAAAAACACACTTCGCAATACGGGTACCAAGCACCGCAAACCAAGGTAATTGGTATCGTGACATAGCCCCCTCATGTTTTGTCAACAATGGTAAAACAGCACATTGGTGGAAAAAAGATTGTCTCTTGGTACCTCATGCAATACTAGCTTATAAGCTCGGGACTTCCCAAAGCAAACGGGGAATATCAGGACGATGAATAGTTTCTTAGCATATAATTCCTCGTATGTTTCTCAGGACAAGTGGCATAGTAGAACACTGGCAGAAGAATTGCTGCCTCTCGTTACCTCACATAATAGCTCGCACCACAGTGTCAGGACTTCCCCAAAGCCCACGAGGGAGTAAGACTTACTCCACCTCAAATGGAAAAGAAAATCGGTATTTTAAGACTCCCAAGAAGCCCACGTAACAATCCCTCAACCCCTCAATCTGCCCTAACACTCCCGATCCATCCATAATTCATCCATAATTCATCCCTGATTTTACCCCTCTTAATACACCAAACGCCTTCCAGACAGCCCCCCCCTAAAACCCCCCATCCATCTAGAAGAACTTCCCAGTAATCCCCCCCAGCAACATATTCCTCTTCTGCTTACTCACAAACTTATTCACATCCTCCGCCCACCCCTGACTACTATCCAACATCTTATCCGTACTATCCTCCACAATCCCCAGCTTCTGCGTCCGCTCATTCAACTGCCTCGTCATATAATCCCCCCACCCCTCCGTACTCTGCGTCCCCGGCGTTCTCCCACTCCCACTCCCACTCCCCCCACCACCCCTCGCAAGCCGATCCTCCTCTGCAGCAAGCGCCATCATCCTCTTACTGGGCGGTCGATCCGGGCCTCCGATGAGGAGGTCTAGGTCTGTGGGAGAAACATACTGAGTCCCCGAAATCCACTGCAGATTCGAAATCGTCGGTCTTGGAGGCGGCAGCGCATCAGGATTATAAAGCCTATCCACCGTAGATTGCATGAGCGGCTGTCCCGTTCCCCAAACATTCAACATAGCAATTTCCGAAGGACCCGTCCAGCCAAATATTCCACCCGAGGCAGTCACGATGGAGCTTGAAAGCATGGTTTTGTCGAGCATATCTAGTTGCGCGACTGTGATTTCTTTCAAGGCGGGTATGGAGTAGGCGCGCGTTGTTTTGTCGCTGAAGACTCCGACGAGGGAGAAGCCGTGGCCCTCGAATTCCGTGACGGTGGCTGATTCGCAGAAGATGTCGTCCCAGGATTTGTGGGCGCCTTTTGCTGTGGCGGGTTTGAATATTCTGGCTTCGGTTTGGGTGGCTGGGTGTTGTTAGTATAATGAGCTTGACGGTGACGAAGAAATAGTTTTGACTTACCAACTACCAAAGTGCCATGAGTCTGCTGGCCATTTCGAAGCGCTGCAACTGCGGGACCGGTGGCCGATGCTAATTTTCCTGTACTCGAGACGATCGGCGTGATGGAGACAATCTTCCCATCAAGTGAAGTGGCACCAGCAAACTGAGCAGTGTAGCCACCATTCGCCTGCGGCAATATCTTGAAAGTTGCCACTTTCCCTTGGTTCGTCCCCACAAAACAAGCAATAGACGAGTAATTATCACCCTCCAGAGTCATAACGCCAAATTCAATGACAACTGGCCAATCCGGCCTTGCCGACGTTTCCTTACTACCTTTTCTCATAAAACTACTTCGCTTCTCAGGTTTACTAAATTCGCTGGTAGATCCCTTGAAGAAGACAGTAGGACCCCGAAGGTCTATAAGAGAGAATCCTCCGCTCTCAGAGCCAACACCGACAAATCCCACTTCCGATAACTTGAGCGCCCGGATGGGACCAGAAGCCATATCGTAGAGTACAAATGGTTGTAGCCCCTCCTTCAGTGTCGACTCTGCTCTGGTTGAAATGTCTGTTATTCCTCCAGGGACAGTATCAGTGCCCAGCTCCTGACCAAATAACTTGTTAGAACCCCATCGATAGAGCACAACTTCACCGGTGGCTAGCCCAACTCCAAACTCTCCGGTATGAATTCCCATGCTCATACTCGTGATGTTGACATCTTCATAACGATCAAGAGCTCTACAGATGTCGACTTGTAAAGTGGTATTGTTTTCCAGCTCGTCTCCATGGCCAACATCGAAGATTCGGATAGTTCCGTCACCATGTGCTGTTTGCACAACATTTCGGGATTCGTATCGTCTCAGTGGTTTTGTGCCTTCTGCACCACCTTTGAGAAATCTAGGGCCTTCTTGTCGGCTTTCCACCATCCCTAGCCATCTATTACAAAATAGTAAGTTTTTGTTCCTTTACGGGGGACCAAAGTCCATAACAAGGAAGTGAGTTGGGTAACATAAGATGCGGCTGACTTACCTGCCACGATCTACAGGTGTTATTTGGAACGATAAAGCAAATGGATGAACGAAGAACAGCGAAGGGTGCAGTGCTTTGGGCGGGATTGTGTATCCACTTGGGAAGCTCATAGTAATGAGCTCTCCAGAGGTGAGAATCTATAGATCTCAACGTTAGCTTTTGCTGTCAAGAAAGGACTTTGAGAACGTTTCCATAGACTCCAAGATTTGATGAAATGAGTTAACTTACAGCAAGAATAGCAATAGGATCCTGGGCTCCAGCAAAGTGAGGGGAGGTACGTGGTATCAGGCAGAAATTTTTAACTTCAGCGCCTGGGGGAGTAGCCAAGGAAATTGACTTCTTTCCTTTTAGATGAGTCTCAAGAATGTCCCACTGGAGGTTGATGAATTAGCATTGGTCTAATGATTGGAAGACAAACGGAACACACAATCCAGGGTATCAAAGAAATATGCAGAATGATAGACGCGTATGTAGAAAAACAAGACTGAAATACTTACTGATGATGTAGCATAGACAGGAGTAGGGCCTAATTCTAGGAAGGTCATCCCTTGAGCACCAGCATATAGAATTCCAGTATCATCCGGGTTTTCTTTACAACACCATTTCACGTCTTTGATAATCTCCAATGGGGACTCGGGAGCTCCGGAAGCGTCAACTTCGGCATCTTTCAATGTCTTTTTCATTACAATACGACCGTCTTTGGGATCAAAAAATACCATGGTAGAATGGTCCCAGATTGATCCAATGAAGGTTCCAGTTCTAAGTTGAAGGAGTCAGTCTCCGCCAATTTAAAAAAGTCTCAAAAAAGTAGACACGGCATTCCCACGAAGGAGCCAAAAAATAGAAAGAATAAGAGAATTAGAGAGTGAGAAACAAGAGTAAAAAGAAACAACGCCCCAACTTACGGATGCCAAAAAACCTGCCTCAACTTCCCCTCATATTGAAAATAAGAAATCGGCTGCGCTCTCTTAAAAGAATACGTAACAATCCCCTCCGTATACCCAATCAACAGCTGTCCAATATCCCTGGGATGCAACTGCATAGAAACCACCCCCAAAACCCTCGACCTTGGACTCCTCTCTTTCCAATAATTCGGCAATCGCAGCGGCGAGATCTTCTCCGACGCCAAATCAAAAGCAACAACCTCCCCATTCTGCATCCCCACAAAGATCCAATCCAGCATCGGATCCGTGACCATAGCCGTCACTACGCCCGGAGGGTTGAAGCTTGCTAGCTTTTGCTTGGAGTTGAGATCCCATACTATGATTTCGTTCTTGGAATCTAAGCTTATGAGGCGGTCGGCGACGAAGTGGAGTTGTTTGACGGAGGCGCGACGGGGGAGGGTGAAGATGTATTGGATTCGTGCTTGGCCGAATATGTAGATTGTTCCGCTGCCAAAGGCGCTCTCAGTAGTGCCTACTGCTAGTAGGGATTGGATAGGGTCGTAGGCTAACGTCCTGGTAACACAAGCAGCGTTAGTAAATGCTTTTTGACGCGTTCTTTAGGGGTCTAAGAATGCATACCCTATCTGCGAATTTATCCCGAGTCTTGCTCGATCATCTGGAGAGAAGATTCCTGGTAATATGCCAGCGGATAGATCATTTTGAATACCAGCCTGTTTTCCCCGCAGAAAGCCTGCCATGGTTTGTTGTGTTTCCGGGGGGTTTCTATGCGATGAGGAAGGGTTCTTTGTGGATGTCGAGTAGGAAGTTTGAGTTTTTAATAGATGTTTTTAATAGATGGTCTTTGGCCACCAGTCAAAGGTCATCTTTGATTGACAACGATGGAAGGAACAATCGGCACAGGAGGGGTTACCAACAAGGCTGTGCAAGTCGGGATTTCCCCGGCTTGGTGGGCCTGTTACGTAGGTACTCTCAGTACTGTACAAAATGATTCAGAACATAAGTTTATTGATTGGGAAGAAATTGGTATTTTATTGTGAGGTGTTCAAGTGATTTGTATTAATTTAGTATTAACTGTGGTGGGGCATTACAAGTCCAAACTAGTGTATGTAGATGTGTATGGTATCAAATTGAAGCTCATGGGGAGAAGTAAATCATACTTGTAGATGCTTAATGGTAACATTTACCTTAATATGATAAACGCTCCAAAACTGGACCACGATCTCGAACAATCTCATACTCTCCCTTTCCCCATATTCCACAATATTCCATCCGCGCCTTTTCAACGTTCCGATCAATCTCAATCTTAAGCTCAGCCAACTTCCTCCTCAACACTCCCATTAGCTTCATCTGTAAATCCAAAGCAGCATAATCGTCATCAGTAGCTATTTGTGTAATGAGATCTTTCTCCAGATTCTCAATCCTCAATTCGACATCCTTTTTTTTGTCTGCAGTTTTGGAATTTGCCTCTGCGTCCATTGCGTTCTTACTGGCGTTGACGAGTGCGCAGAGCTTACATGATAGGACAGGATTTTGATCGGTGCCTCGTTCGATACTCATGTTGGGTGTGACATCTGAGAAGTGCTCGAGTAGGAAGGAGATGGATGGGATGGGCATTGTGAAGGATTGACAGTGACCACATGCCGTGGCTTTGGGACAGGTGGGAGTGGAGAGACTGCCTCTGCAGTGTGGGCATGGTGGGTTTCCTTGGATGCTAGTCATGTTTTTGTGATGTTGATGATGATAATGTTGCGAGTACAATTCAGAAATGGCGTAGAGAGAAAACATGAGAGTAGAGGGTCCTTGTATCTTTGACAAAAGACCTGATTCGAGTCCAACAGCCAAAACGGAACAGAGACGTGAATAAAGAAGCAGTGGGGAATTTCAAACAAAGCGGCTGCAATCGATTATTGTCAGCCACCAAAAGCAAGAGAGCATGGTATGCCATGGCATCATATCGTACTGTATGCTGTGTGATGATACTGTACCGACCATGGTGGTCCTCAACTCGGAATGACCTCAGCTTGGGGCTGAACGAGCATCGGAATCGAGGTCCTTTGGGCAGCCGTCTCGACAGTAGAGCCGCGAGCAAGCGCTTTCTGACTGTGTTGTGTTGCCAAAGTCAACGTAGCATAGAAGCCAGTCCAGTATTCTCCAGTAGAACGCTTCCCAGCCAATTCTCCATCATGAGTATCATGGTTGATTGTCGTTTGTCCCGCCAAATGTTTCTCCCATCCCATGCATTCTCATGCCTAGGTAGCAGAATGAGTTCAGCGATTGTAATTCTCCTCTTGCCTCCAGATTCCCATCGATGTACATCATTGAATGAAGAAATGATTGGATATTTCCGGAGGCGTGTAGTTTTATGTATGGAGAGGAAAGAAGAGTTGGCGAGCGCGACGAAATCAAGTAGGCAAATTTTCGGTGCACGGACCATATATCGGATTAACATTTTTGCGGTTGGCAGCAAAAGCGGCAGTAAATCGTTCTTGCTTACTTCGGAGCAATTGGACCTAGAAACCCTGGACAAGACTTTAAATTGCCCTAAGCATTTGGATTAATGACCTTCCATTGCCCTAAATAGTTGAAATAATGAGATAAGAAGGCAGGTGCGAGCGTGAAGTATTTACTGCCGCTTTTACAGTCCAAATTCACTGATGGCACGTGCCTGGTCAGCATAATCGACCCCTCCTTAGGGATAAAACTGCCCCTCGAAACCTTGGAAAGAAGAGCAACTCTGAAGTGAAACCACCACTTCTCTGCTACTTATTACCTCCACTCCACTCCCGACCGCTTGTTTCTGCAATTCTCGACCTCAATCTTCGTCTGCAAATACTATAAGCAAACAACCTCTTGTCACTCGTACCACAAACAATCGAGTCACGGTCAAATATCGAGAAAATGGCACCAGGAGGACCACCAGGCGGAGGAGGACGCGGACGCGGAGGCAAATTCAAGAAATTTACACGAGGTGGTACGTTTGTACTCAAATCATCAAACTCATCAGATTAATCAAATTAATTCCCATCTAACGTATTCCCACAGGTGGCAAGCATTTCTCCAAGAACCTCCGACCCCTCGACGCCAACGGAAACGAAGTCCAAGAACGCGACCCCAATGCTTCCTCATCCTCAGAAGAAGACAGCTCCGAGGAGGAATCATCCTCAGAAGAGGAAACAAACCAACAATCCATGACTCGTGAAGAGCGTCGAGCCGCCGCAAAGGCAAAGAAGGAAGCCGCGATAGCCAAGAAGAAGGGTGTTCCACAACCGGGCGATATGCCATCCAGCTCATCGGAGGAGGACAGCGAGGACGAAGATATGCCTGCCAATCCCAATCACTCAAAGGCTGCACGCAATCAGGCTAAAGCTGCTCCCGTCAGCGTGGACGAGGCAGCTGAGGGCGTCAAAGAGATGAGCGTAGGAGGAAAGGGAAAGAAGCCAGTGGCAGAGTTGAGTCGACGTGAGCGAGAGGCCGTACAGGCACAGCAAGCCAAGGAGAGATATCAGAAACTTCACGAGGCCGGGAAGACCGATGAAGCCAAGGCGGATCTTGCCAGGCTCAAGTTGATCCGCGAGAAGCGAGAACAAGAGGCCGCACGAAAGAACGCCGAGAAGGAAGAGCGTGAGGAAGCAGAGAAGTCGAAGAAAGCTGATATCGAAGCTCGGGAAGCCAAGCGGAGAGAAGCTGCCATGGGCCCGTCAAAGGGTAAAGGCAAATCGAAGAAGTAAATCTTCTTTTTTGTCCTTGTGTGCGTATCTCTTCTGCATTGTCTTTACGAATTTTCATCCTTTGGCTTTCGGTTGTGGTTGGCATAATGTACTCACTTCATTCGCCTTCATATTTCCTTACTTTTCCATTTGAAGAATACCCAGCGTAAAATTCTACGCAATACTCTTCTTCTAGGTTTCTCGGTTGTGGTTTCGCCACAATAGAACAGTGAATTTCATGCCATTGCCAAAACTGAATTTTCTCCACTGTGTTTTGATGACTCGAACAAAAATGCCAAATTTGGGCGAGTATATAAATTAGCAAGTGACTCAAACAAGTTTGAGCGGGTAAGCGGCAGAGTAACATATTTTTGATATCAACTTTCTTCAACTCGCACTATTTCCAAGAAGTGAGTCAAGATCAAAATTCATGATTCATTCCTGCACTTTGCCACAATACTGCATACTTCCTTCCTAATCTGCACAGCAATTGCGAGATATCTCAGATATGGTAACGTTTCAAATCCTTCCCAAACAAAAAGTCCTAAAAAACCAAGGAGTTCCCTCAAAAAACCCTTCCCATCCAATAATCAAACTTCCATTACGGACGTATGCAATTACCTAAATTATTCCCCGCTTTTAACACGTGATGGAAAATTTCAGCACGTCATGATTTTGGGTATTTTCATCATTCTTGCTATATCTCTTAACTCCCATTCTTGGATACTAGTTACACCACTTTTGTATTTTTGTTTATAGCACTTGCTTTGTTTGTTGGATTTGTGATTAAAGGTTCTTTAAAAAATCACCGTGTGAAAAATAAGACGATTGTGTTGCAACAGTACAGCATTTATGGCTTCGAAATTACCCGAGTACGAGGGGAATGGGGTTAGTGGAGAGGCGAGAGAGGGTAGACCATTAAATCGTGCGGATGAAGTTGAAGATGTTTGTTTTCTCCCCATTCTCCTTTTCGTTTCTCAGTTACTATTTCCCCACTTTCATATTCGAGTCTCCCCCTTCTCTTTCATTTAGTTAGAGCACTTAATAACAAATAAAAATAGTTACTCACATCCCTCCAAGCCCTCATAATTCCTTTTATCAGAGAAGCTGACGTTGCTTCGCTCACTAAATCCACTGGTGGGAATGGTGAGAAATCAAGAAATGCCTTGGTTGAATATCATACTCCTAGGGAGTTGAAGGAGTTATTTGGATTTGTGTTACCGGATGGTACGAGTGTTGAAGGGAGAGAAGCAGGAAGAGGGAAAGAGGGATTGTTGGAGGTTGTGGAGAAGGTTTTGAGGTTTAGTGTTAATACTTGGGATCAGGGGTTCTGTGAGTTGACTTTTTCCCCTCAATATTTTTGTTTTTTTTTGGAGGATGGATTTTGGCGAGATGAAAGGGCAGTTGAAAATTATGGGATGGGATGAGCATATGCTAATTCTTGGGTAGTGGATAAGTTGTATGCTAGTACGAATGCTGTAAGTCAACTTCATTTGTTCTCTGCATGTAGAGGGAGACCTTGGCACTGACAGGAGATAGGTCGGCTTGGTTTCCGAATTATTACTAGCAACCCTAAACACAAACGTAAGTCTTCCCTACCCCCTTTTCCTCGCTTCACCATTTCTAAATTCTAACAACCACCCAGGTACAGTAAGTCCCTCCTCCTACAATCAGCTACTGCTTTCCAAGTGATCAAGAGAACTGATCCTACACCACAGCGTCTACGCCGTCTCCCCAGCCCTAACCCTCCTCGAAAAAACCACCACCCGCACCCTCGCCCAAAAATTCGGTTTCACCCTCCCCCACTCCGGCGGAATCTCAACCCAAGGCGGCTCAGCCTCAAATACCACATCCTTAATTCTCGCTCGAAACACCCTCTATCCCACCACCAAACTGGAAGGAAACGGTTCCCACAAATTCGTCCTCTTCACCTCCTCCCACGGCCACTACTCCCTCGAAAAAGCAGCGCAAATGTGTGGTCTCGGCACGTCAGCTGTGATCCCCGTCCCCGTCGATAGCCAAGGATGTATGATAGTTACAGAATTGGAACGGTTGGTGAGAGAGAGCAGGGAGGAGGGGAAAACGCCTTTTTATGTTAATGCTACTGCGGGGACTACTGTGTTAGGGAGTTTTGATGATTTCGAGGGGATAGGGGAGGTTTGTAGGAGGGAGGGGTTGTGGATGCATGTTGATGGATCTTGGGGTGGTTCTGTCATCTTCTCTGAGAAGCAGAGACATAAGTTGAAGGGTGTGGAGAGGGCGGATTCTTTGGCTGTTAATCCGCATAAGTTGTTGGGTGTTCCTATGACTTGTTCGTTTCTTTTGGGGCCCGATATGAGGATTTTTCATAGAGCTAACACGTTACCTGCGGGATATCTATTTCATTCTAATGATGAGGAAGAAGGGGAGACAGGAGAGGAAGAAGAAGTCTGGGATTTGGCAGATTTGACACTGCAATGTGGACGACGAGGGGATAGTTTGAAGATGGCGTTGCATTGGATATACTACGGCACCTCTGGAATATCCTCACAAATCGATCACGCATTTTCTATCGCTTCATACTTCACCTCTTTACTAGCGACAAAAGCGGATTTCGAACTTGTATCCGAGAATCCACCGCCTTGTTTGCAAGTTTGCTTTTACTATAAGAAAGATGGGAAATTGGGGGATGAAAAGGAGAATAAGAGGGTGACTAGTAGGACTGTGAAAGGTCTTATTGGGAGGGGTTTCATGGTTGATTATGCCCCGGGTGAGAAGGGAGAAATGTTCCGGGTTGTGGTTAATGTTCAGACTAGACGGGAGACTGTTGATAGACTGGTCAAAGCAATTGAGGAAGTTGGGGGGAGTTTGTAGATTGGGGTATATTGGTACATAAATTGCTGGAATGGAATTGGGAGAGATGAGAGAGTTTAGAACTTAGAGGTAAATTTTAAATTGGAATTGAAGATTTGGAACGCTTGTGATTTTGGGGGCGTGTAATTTCTATTACTTAAAGATTATGTATCTGTGCCAGCCTTTGGGTTGTTTAAAAGCTCCTTCCTCGTTTAACATGACCTTAAACTACTGTTGGTCCTACAATTTGGTTGTGTAAAGTTGTTTGAGAGAATTAGAGGTATTGCTCGAGAAGCTTTACAAGGATGAGAAACCTGAATTCTTGGTTCTCCTAGATACTCTCAAACAATGGAATTTATTGTTCGAGAAGGGTTGGGAGAATTGGGAACCATACGATTTCGGGAGCTGAACTCTCCATAATTTCCCGAACTCTATTACAGGAAGTTTCCCATGATGACTCCGTCGGGATTTTTCAAATATTTAGGCGGGATAAAAGTCGTAATTGGGACAATGAATCTCGTACGTTTCCTTTTTCCTAGCTTTCTCTAAGCGTTGAGATCCTCATCTGTTCTCGATCCTAACCCCCTTTCTTCAGGAATCTTAGAACTCGAAACGTAAGTACGAAAAGATCTAAAAATGTAAAACCATGGGAAGTGAAAGTAACAATGAAGATCTAGGATAAAAGACGAGAAAGGTAACGAAGCTGGAGTCCGAAAAGAATCTCAGAATGTTGATAAAAAGAAACTTCAATGCCAATTAAAGCATGCATTCCCAAATTGGGCGTTGAAAAGAATAAATGATCTAAAAGCGATGAGAAATTGAGCCGTTATGTGAGAGATTTGAGCATTACTCTCCAGCACTCTATTGTCATGTTATGAAAAACTAATCACAGCAATTACTCCAGAAGTTAAGGAGAAGAAAAAGAAAGCAAACCTCTAATTATTTTAAACTGTCTTGGACAATACTTTTCATTGTCTAAGGCAGATTCAAACACACTAAGCGAAAATGAGTGAAGGAGAGTAATGCTCGACTTTCTTACTGCAAAATAGACAACACCGCGAGGAATGAAGCACTCCAAAGATTCATTGATTCAATAGTATTGAGGGAAATCAAAAATGCCTCCTTTTTCCGCAAGGAATTTATGGGAACCGTGTGGATGTATTAGTGAGATTGAGAGTGGTCCTGCTAGAAGCAGCGTTAGGCTGGGTATCTTTCTAACTCTATCGCAGAGTAGTCATCATCATCTTCCAGTAGCGTCCCAAAGGTGACAATTCGCTTAACTTGAGAGCAAAAAATGCAAAAAGAATCCATTTCAACGCGGGTAAAACCCCCAAAACAATAGGAGAAAATGGCAAAACTTTAGTTGTAGTAAAGAAACCCCAGCTTCGTAGGCACTGAGGTTTTTTTGCGAATTGGAGACGGGGACCGCCGTCGAATCCCGCCCCAGAGGGGCTAGTGGTAGGTCTGTCGATAAGCTGGTCGCCGCGTATCCAAGGCTTCCAGTGCTGTAAACAATGCCTCACAGGTCGAAATATGGACCTTGACCTCCCCAGGTGACCATTGGGGAGATTTTGTTGTACACACATTTCTCCTAATAGTGGTCTTGCAGTATTGAGTTCGTCCAGTTGTGGGCGCTAAATTGGAGTTTGGTGAGTAGACCTAGAAAGGAGTAGCGAGGGGAGAAAGGTGGGTCTGTGTAACCCAAAACTGATTGGCTCAAGATCCATCACCCGGAGTTTCACCGATCGCGATCAAAAAAGTTTCTTGAGATTTTGAGACGATAAGGAATCCCCAAACATTGACACCACCGCGCAACAGGACCGAAACCAAATCACAATGCCCAAAGAAAACAAACACAGTCGAGGTCGGCGGAAGGAGGAGAAGGACAAAAAGCGCAAACGAGATATCGGCGACGAAGAAATCGTCCTTCCCAAACGCCAAAAGTCCCAAGACCCAGAGAACCCCTCCGAAGAAGTCGAATTCATAGGACTCGACAGCTCAATCTTACCACAAGATGACGAGACTGCGCTAGCTACGGAAAGACCATTCTATGGTATGCTTGAGGATGAGGAGCAAGAATATTTCCGACGGGCAGACGAGCTTCTCGAACTCAACGATTTCCCTTCCGATGAAGAACGAACGTTATTCCTCGAAAGTGTGTATAGAGAAGCTGAGGGAAAAGAATTGAAGATTGCTTGCAGTCAGAGTTGCTCTCGGCTGATGGAGAGATTGATATTGCTGAGCACGAGTGCGCAGAAGAAGAAGCTATTTGGGGTATTTGCGGGGAATTTCTCGCATTTGGTGCAGCATCGATTTGCAAGTCATTGCGCTGAGATGCTGTTTATCCAGAGTGCCCCAGTGGTTACAAGGGAATTAACTGGAGATGAGGTAGTGGCGGAGAAGAAGGAAAGGGCAGAAGGGGACGCGGACGATACGGAGGACCCGGAGAGCTTGTCAATGGAGAGCTTATTCCTGGCAACCTTGGATGAGCTGGAGGGCCAGATGGCATTCTTGTTGACGGACCGATTTGCATCGCATACGCTGAGAGTGTTGATGGTCATTTTGTCTGGCAGATCACTAGAAAAGAGGTCGACAAATTCTCTACTGAAAAGCAAGAAGAAGGAGAAGGTGGTGGTTGCGAATATGGCTGCGGCACCAACTGAGTTATCTTTGAACAAGCGCGCTGTTCCAGAGTCCTTCCAATTCGCAGTTGAAAAGATTATTTCAGACACAATTGCGACAATGGATCCTACCTTTATCCAAGTCCTCGCTACGCATCCTACTGGCAACCCTACTTTACAACTCCTCCTCGAGCTCGAACTTACGAATCCAAATTCGAAAAAGGGCAAGAATGCCGATCAGAAGACCATCATATCAGCCCTTTTACCAGATGAGTTGGGTACAGAAGGAAGTTCGGCATCTGTCTTCATCAATGGTATCATTTACGATGCAATTGGATCCCGTCTCCTCGAGACCATATGTACACATGCTCCAGGAAAGTTGTTCAAACAAATTTACAAAACCACTTTCAAAGAGCGAATCGCAGGATTGGCAAGAAACGAGATCTCAAGCTACGTGGTTATGAAAGTGCTGGAACGACTAAGCAAGGAAGACTTGGTCGATGCCGTTGAACAGATAGCACCTCAAATTATGGGCTTGGTTGAGCGATCACGAACTGTTATCATCAAGACTTTGATGGAGAGGTGCCATGCAAGAAAAGCAGTTGCCTCCGTGGAAGCCTTGACAAACGCCATTGCTTCTTCGTATGGCTCAGATCCAAATACTTTAGTCCTAAAGATGGCTTGTGTTACTAATGTAGATGCCCTCATTAAAGCTACTACTGCCGCAAAGCCCCAAGAGGATACACCAGAGGCACCAGAACAGCCTGAAAAGCCGGAGAAGACCGGTACAATACTGAGGAGAGCAAAAAAGCCAGTAGATCAAGGAATGAAGACAACACCTCAGCAAACCCACGGCTCACTTCTTGCTCAGAGTTTGCTTACCATTCCTGGGCCACCATCGACATTGATTCAAAACTCACTGTTATGTCTTCCACAGCCAACACTTCTTGCGCTCGCCCTGTACACACCAACCTCACATATTATGCAGGCGGCCCTCAACCCTGTAACCCCAACACTTTTCCGCCGGAAATTCATCAACACCCTCCTTTTTTCCACAGAGCCCGAAACACCAGAATTAGATCCTACTTTAATTCTCGCTCTATCCACAACCGGATCCCATACCCTAGATGCTCTCCTCAAATCTACTGCCTCTACAGCACCCCTGTTCATCCTGTGCGAACGAGTCGCTCTCACCCTCTGCAACCATGAAGTTGCTCTTCGAGAGAACTTCACCGGTCGCATCATATGGCGAAATTACCACCTCGACCTCTTCAAGCGCAGAAGAGGCGAATGGGTAAATACCGTCAAGGCTCTTGGTGCTGCTGCATATCCCTCTGAGGAGCCCCCTAAGAAGGCAGCGGAGGCAGCGCCTTCTACTAACGCACAGCAAAAAAACAAGAAGAAGAATAACAACAAGGATGGCAAGAGACAACCTTGGAAAGGAAATGATGATGAGTTGGACGCGAATGGGAATAAGAAATCGAAGATCCAGCTCGCGAGGGAGAGGCATGCGAAGAATAAGGCTACAGGAGGGGCACCTGGAAATGCTAATAATATTAAAATTGGAAGTTCCAGGGTTGGAGCAGGCAAGGAAGGAGAAAAGGAAAAGGGGATTGAGGATATGGTACATCCTGCGAGGAGAGTCGCTGTTTGATCAATTGCGGTCTGAGTGGAAGTTTGTGTACCCGGTTGCTTGATTAGCTAGTTGCAATTGGATGACAGCTTTGTCGATAATGTGATGAATATATGAAAGGTACTTCAAATCTCTTTTGTGTACTCGTGGACTTCATCTCACGCGATGGACATTAAAAGTGCCAGTAAATGCTTCGGGTACGTACCTGTCTACCTGGCCCTCGTTATTCTAAATTTCTAGGGCAATTCAAGTTAATTATCCTAAAGATTTAGAACAATTCGATACTATTAGCCTAGGTGTTTTGGAACAATCAAGTTCCAAAGTAAGACTGTGCTACAAAGTTGGCTATTTATTGCCAATTCTCTCCTTCACTCGCCAGTTCAATTAGACAGTTCACCGAAGGGGGGCCATGAGGGGAATTGCACCACCATCTCTTCAAGTTCAGCATTGAGAAGTCTTATAGTCTTCACTATCTTTCACATGCTTTTTTATTTGGAATCATTCAATTGCGAGATTCTTCACCCAGCGCCAAAGCAATTCACTTTTCCACCGTCTTCAGATCGCTGCAAGATTTCCTTGTCGATTCCCGAAAAAAATATCATTGTTATTATTTCTTTAACTAGGAAGCAATTTCATACACTCACTGAAGGTTTTGCGTTACTGAATACTGAATAATTTTTTTTTGAAGAGCTTTAGTGATGCATCACCTACATGACCAGGAATTGTATGAAGTCGTCTAGAGCAATGAAATGTACTTCTAAACATCTCGAACAATATCTATGATTCACAAGATAAAAGGGCATCAAGGTATAATATGCGACCATCTCGCTTTCCCTCCGCTATCTGAATAAAATTTCAAAGCAGCCTGCTCTTCCCTCATACTCCCACCCAAATAATCACCTGCCCCATTCTCTCGCATCTCCACATGCTTCGTTACTTCCAATTAAGCAAACTCAGGCCCACACTCAAAACTCACAACCCCCTTCTTATCCTCCGGAATCCTAACAAATATCCCTCCTCCACCAATAGTAAACAAGTTATCAGCCTTGTGACATCCAGGTTTGGAGTACCAGGTACAGTTGTAAAACGCTTGTTCCATTGTGATGCTGTATGTGTTTTTGAGACTGCAATTAGTCAGAGGGGGTTTGAAAAGAAGAGATGAGGGGTTGAAGAGAGGGGATACATAGGAGGATTTCGAAAGATAAAGGCGACATGGGAAAATACTTACAAAGGAGGATCGATAGGATAACATTTATTTATTTCCGTTACATAGATTTTTGCTTGGCCTGCTCCGCCGGGTTGGGTGTAAAGTACTATACTGTTTTGGGTAGTGTTAGCTTCTCCCGCATGGTTGTCATTGCAAAGTCGCTTTTGAAGGAATCCGAAGGGGGTGTGGGAAAAGGAAGGAGAGCTCAATGCTGTGTTCTACGAATACTTCAGAGACTCTGGGATAATATTATATATCCCCCCAGAGGGTGTAGCAGGACTAAGAATTCAAAACTCTCATTCTTGTAAACCTTCTCCTACAATATGAGAACCACGCTTTTAAATTGGAAGCTCCTCTCAAAGAAATGCTATTCTCTTACTTGATCGTAGTATTATCGGCAGCCACCACTTCTGGTGACAAGACCTCAGGAGTGGGAGAGGAGAAGTTGAGTGGGAGGAGGGCAAGAAGAGGGAGGATTGGAAGACGCATTTTGTCTCTGATGAGGCTTTAAGGCAATAGATTCAGGCACAAATGTGCGTACTAATGTGAAGTTGCAATAAATGGGATCCAGAAGAGTCAAGAACAAAGTCAATACATGAGAATATAAATTGTTGGGGAGGGAAATCTCTCTTTCTGTCCAACTTTACGAAGAAAGTAACCTCGGAGTGTAGTACCAAGTTTTCAAAGTGGCACGAGGCCGAGGTAACGAGGTTATACGCAGACCAGTCTTGAAGTCGGAAACCGTGAGTTGGTCACACAGAGATTCCGATTTTTGTGTATGGCCCAGATGGTGGAGAGGACTTGCGAACCATCACTTAACACCCAACTTACACTCCAATTCTTCAAACCCATCCGAGCTCAAACACCCAAATCCAGACCCCCAAAATCCCCCTCTCAACACTCACAGCCAAAAAGACCCCATAGCAACCCCAGCACGTTCCCAACCCTCCCAATTCCCCCAAATCAAACCGAACACCGCTTCCCCTCCTCCCAAATTCTCCAGCCTCTAAAACGACTTCAAACAATCCCACAACTCCTCGACCCAAAACTTAATCTCCTATCCCAAATCAACATCCACCTCTCCTCCCCACCAATCTATCCCCCAAGCCAACCAAACCCTCACCTAATCCCTTTGCCATCCAAAATACTCCAAACCAAATATTTACAAATCTCCCACCCCGACACCTAACTCTTGCCAAACCTTCTATCCCTCCTCTCCTAGACCCCCCCACCCCGTCCTCCTCTGGTTACCATAGTTCCACACATATCTCCAAATTTTAACTCCAAACATAATCAAAAACATAAAATCCACAACGTCCCACTCCATCTTTTCACCTACTCCTTCTCAAAACCCCAAAGCACCAAAGCACTAAGGTAAACTTGCTCCCCTAATTCCTCACATCCCAGAAAAGGCAAAGAAGTCGTAAAGGTCCTATAACCAAGATAATACCAAAGAACCCAGACAACCAGAGACCTGGAATTCAATATTTACACATCGCGCCCCTCCAACAGGCAAGATTCTCGCAGTCTTAGATTTCCATCAACTTTTTAACCGTCGGTGCAACGATTTAAGGACCATCCCTTGCAAAAAGCCCATGCAATAACCACAGCAGAGAAGGTTAGATACTGCTGAGGGCTTATTATTAAATACCACAACACAAGGGGCAAGAAAGTCAAGTCACAATGTCGCAATCAATTAGACCATATTTTTTTTATAAAAGCATCGCTCAATTCTCCAGACTACCTAAGTAAACCAGTGAGTGTTTGGCGGTGCCAAATTTTTTTATCCGTGAAAGCCATCATATCGCGTCATTTTTTGGTTCCACCGAAAATTCAATGCACCATTCATAGATCCCATTATAATCGCCGGAAAGAATATCAAGTGTAGTACAAAGGAACCATACCCCACCATGGTCGCGAACGAAATTCGCGAGGTTGATCCTTGACCACCAATCCTCCGCGATTCAAAATCAGCGAAATTCAAAATCAGCGAAATAAAACAACCAAGAAAGGAAAGTAACTTTGTGGGAAGCAGTATGACTGAAACCTCAGAAAAGGAGGCTGAATCAGATATACCACATGGCGGTTCTGATTGCCTTGATGAATCCTGGGTCTTTGGAATCCTGGGCAAGCGGAACCAAGGGCTCAGCCTTAGTGCTGTCCTTCTTCGAGCTGGTTTGGGACGAAGGACCCTTAGATGGGACATTGCCAACGTTTCGACGAACAACATCATCTGCTCGGGCCTCCTCAAATTTCTGGCCTCCAGTAGGTCCATCTCTTGCGTCGTCGGCATTATGACAACGGGCTCGATTACTTGCGAGATGGGCGTAGTAAACCTGTAATGTTAGCACTTTCATTCCTCATAAAATAATGCAGGGGGCTTCTTACTGCTGGGTACAGAGAGACGGGGGTTGTTGATCGCGCATATTGGTAACAATGTTTATAGACCATATTCTGAAAGTCCGTGGGCTTCAATTTGGCCTCGTCTTGAATGACACTAAATGAAAAGTTAGCGAATGACTCAAGCCGAGGACTAGAGAAGTGCTGCTTACTGGTAATGAGTTGGGCGCGCAGTACCCTGGATTGCCGAATGGGACGACAAGTCTAAAGTGGTGGTTAGTATACCAGTATTTGAGGGATCAGAAATGAACTTACAGAAGTCATATTGGAACGGATGGGTGACATCACGCTCAACAAGTGTACCAGGAAGAGCATTGCCGTTCTTATCACCGGCTTGCATGTCGCCATCCTTCGGGAAAAATCGAATATGGTGGCGCTTGGAGCAGACAGTGATGGTCCATTTGATCTTCATACAAGTTAGCAATATTTCAATGGCTAAATAAAAGAACACTCACATTGTTTGCTTTCTCCTTGTACATATCATAAATGGCAGCCTTCATATGACCAACCTCATCTTCAAGAACAGCCTTGTACTGGCCCTCAGAAACACCGTCACGGAAGTAGTAAATGTGAGCAGGTCCAGTCTTGGCGGTCTCAACCCAGTACTTGAACAATTGCATGAAGCCGGCTCGAATATTCTCCTCGCTTATCATCTCAACTCGGCGGCCGTTGCTCTGCACATGAGCTGCATACTTCAAGCAATCAGGGTCCATAGACATGGTGATCGCGGCAATGGAAGGTTGTAGGGAACCTGGCGAGGCATGTGATACATCGGCACCTGAAATAGTCAGTGAAATATTCCAATTCAAAGATAGAGAAATAAACTTACCAACAATCATGGTAGGTACAGGGAAAGCCCTGGGTGCTGGACTAACAACCTTGCATGTAATACCGCCCTAATAGTATATCAGTAAAATTCAACAACCAAAAAGAAAATAAACTCACAAGCTTAGCGTTGACCTTCATGCTAACGTTTGAGCAATATTGAGGTGCTGCCTTTCGGCAGTGGTTAACCGCAATCATCTGCGAAACCATGCCAAATCGACACTCCATGCATCTCTTCAAACGTTCGTACAGGAAGGAGTCGCGCTGGGCCATGATAATGAAGATAATTTGAGGCGACATCTGATTAGCATTGCCAACTGCATTTCGAAGCTTGGCAGCATTGGCAACATGATCAGTTCTGGGCGGGCTGGGCTGGATAAGGGGGTTCTTGTTGGCGATAATGCCGCCGTGGCCAATGTAAGTTTGAATGAAAACATTCATGAAGTTCTTAACAGTAGCCTCATCAGCGCAGTTATCGATAACCAATACACCCCATGACTTTAGTGGTTGCAGGTTGGGAGTCCAAAGCTTCTTGCCACGGAGATCCCAACGTCCAGTAGTGCCAGGATTGATCTTTGAACCCTTGAATTGAATCTCGGGGTTCTGTAGCAACTTGGCATTGGTCTGTTCATCACGCTTTAGTATCAGTCACTCGATTCAAAGGGATAATTTACTCACCACAGTGAAATTTCTCTCCATCTCAAGGCCAAACTTCTTGAGGTTTTGGTCTTGACTCCATTTCAGCATGCCGACTCCAGTGTGAATAGACTCCAGTCGCTGCTTGGGACGTGTCACAGCAAACTTAATCATTGAAGCAGTCTACATTTTTGTTAGCTAAATGGCCAAGACATGTGGGGAGGCTTTTCTTACCTGGTTAGGATCCAACTTGTATTGGTACTTTTGATAACCAAAAAGCTCACAGGCCTCCATAGGAATAAAGCCATCACGTGTAGTCTCGACCAAAGGGAGAAGAGGGTAATTACAAACAAACCCATACTTCTGTCTGAAGTGGTCATAAACTGAGATGTTTCGCTTTGCGCCAGTGTTTCTGTCAGTAATCTCAAAGATCTTGGTCTTGGGATTACATCCAGTTGGGCCGCATGCCTGATCCCAAGCGAAGTTCTTGATGGTGAAGATCTTTTGTTGGGCCTCTGGAAATACATGTTAGTTGAGAATAATCTCCAGATGTAAGGGGGTTGCTTACTCTTTGGGTCGGGATGTTGACCAGGCAAAGGTGGGCACTTGAGTCTGAACTTGAGCTTCGCATACTTTCGGAGCTCCTTGAATGGCTCGGTTTGAGTGAATCGGCCATTTCCCACTGGCTTAGGTGCCAGACGCTGAGCAAGGCTAGCATAATCCAATCCGCGACTACCAATGATGCCCTGTGTATAGTTACGGACAGACTGATGGAGGTCCTGGCCAGTCCAGAAGGTGCCATTTGCCACATCAACATTGATTGCCAAACCTGAACTAGCTCCACCGTTGGGCTAGAGGGAAGTAAGCATTCATCTTTCGAAATGGAGGGGGGGAAGGAATAGCTCACGTCACAAAGTCTGATGGATGAATAGACACCCTTCGAAGCCGAAATGACGGTGTCAAGCGGAGTGGTATTGACACCTCGGGAGAAATAACTGCGCTTCTGGGCCACCAATTCATCCGGGTGAGTAGAGGGGTATTCACGCAGCAGATGATCAAGGAAATCTAAGAATAGTAAGTGACATGATCATTTAATATTTTGATGCGAAACTTACTGATGCCCTCGTACACGGAATTATCAAATTGAATTGTGCCTTTCAAATAGGCTCGAATGACGTCCATGCGGACAGACTTGGTTCTGGTGATCTTGACATAGAAAACCTCTGGTTGATCGCCTGGGCGGGGTGTGCGACCTCGCTCCTGGTCAAGATTGACCTGGACTCTGATCTCGGGAACAGTGGCAAGAGACCTGTGATAAATTAGAGTCTTGCTTGAAGAATGAAGAGTCAATGAACCTACCAAATAAGCTTTTGACCATCCCACAACCAGATATCACTATGCTGTCTCAATGCTCTCTGAACAGCATCTGATTTGTAAATTGCCATGAGCAAACCAGCCTTGGGAGGTGCTCCATCGGGTCGTGCGGGGATACCATAGTTGATCTGATTTGGATTAGTGGAGTTCAAAGGTGAAGCAGGAAGGAGTCTTACATCAAATTGACCAATATCGGCTGTCGGGAACTTGGTTACCTTATATTGGTTGACACGGACGGCGATCTGCTTGCCGGTAGTATTGTAACCTGGGCGTGCAGGCAACCCATTGGTGAACTGGCAGAACTTGTTAACTTCCTCTGCATATCCGATGCGTGCAGCACCGTTTGCGTCATTCAGAGCAAAGTGCTTGGCATACTCGTGGCCTTCCATGATGAATTATCAAGGGTGAGACTTTGGGATATGGCTCGAAGACAGCGAAGGTGAAGACGAAAGGATTAAGAAGGATGAGAGATAAGGTGAAGTGTTGGAAGAAAGTGGAAGATATGAAGGGGGAGAAGGTGTTTGGGATCAAGGTCAAACTTGAGTATCGACGAGTCAACACTCTTTGTTTGGCTTTGAGATGTTTGGGTATTGGGATGTGATTGATGTTCGGTTAAGGTATTGATGGAAAACGAGGTAGATGAAGTTGTGTTGATGTTTCTTGAAAGAAGAAGAGGTAGAGGGTGAGAGGGGGGTATTTTAATAGAGGGATGGAGGTGCTGAGAAGGGGTAAAAGTTGATGTCTGACGTGTGGTTCAACCTAGATTCGAACGAACGAAAAAGTCGATTGCCTATTTGGGAAGGAACGGCAGTGCAACGAGCAGGAACGAAGTACTGGTCACACCACCACTCTCCAAGTAGTCCCTCGAAGTAATTTGAGTGAAGAATCTCATAAGCACTTCAAGTGAATACTCACAATAGTAAAGTACCAAGTGCAAATACAGAGAAGTGTCTCACATGAAGGCTCACGAAGAAAACATACAAAAGAAAGACAAAATAGTATGCGAGAGGAATATATTGCTTACTTTACGATCCAATGATGCTGAATCTGGTGGTAGCTCCACACGTGTATTGGTGATCAAGGACTGTCTAGCCGGGACAGAGGTAATGCGGCCAGGGTCGTATCCTAAAGGGGCTGGCATCTGACCAGGTGGTCCTGGGGGTCTTGATGGTGGACCAGATGGACCTCCACGAGGTGGTTGTTGGCGTGGTGGCTCAGGACCGGGACCATCAGTCTTGCCCTGCTCGACATACTGGTGGCGTTGTTGGGGATATCCTTGAGGAGGTCCCTGAGAATATCCTTGTGGATATCCTCCGTTGTTTGGATGGTCGTCGAGGTCTCGACCCCGACGTTGACCAGCGCCGCCTGGCATATTGGAAGTGTGCTAAGGGGAACATGTTAGCATAGGTTTAATTCAAGTGAAGGGGGACTTCGAAAGCTAAGTGCCAATTGACAGTGCCAGCGTGATGATCGCCGGCGATGCCAATAGGGGAGATGGCATGCTGGGGTTTCTGCAGATTCTCGACACAGGATCGCTAAATCTGCTGACTTTCCCAGACAGAAGAGGAAAGGAAAAGGAGTAGGCTTACCGCTTCGAGGCTTGAAGATCGTTATCTCGAAAGCTGGGTGATAGATCGTAACACTGCGGCGTGACTGCTTGAGCTTCAGCGGTCGTACAACACTTGAGTGATTGAAGCGATCGAGCGTCAAGAAAGGGGAGAAGACCTCGAGATGGAAGATCTTGATACAGAGAGAGACGGTGTCGCATTGTTGTGAGTGCTCGACAATCTTGCTCCCTGAGGTTGGCGGGGCAAGGCAACGAGCAAACGCCGAGCAACGTAGAGAAAGGGGCGCAAACGAGAGGGCTCAAGGAGAGAACTTACTATCTAGATTCTTTCAATCTCGTAGATGTGCACAATGCAAGACAATGGGGATCGTAAGTGAGGCGTTGAGGTTTGTCAAGGTTGGTTTGTGTAGAGGGAAGAGGAGATGAGGGGTTTGGACGAGGTGGAGGGAGAAGATATGGCCAGCGCAAATAGAATGGTGGGCGACGAGCACGGGAGATATTTAAACTCTATTAGCGCGGGCTAGCGCGAGACGTGACGGTGTTGCTCTTCTAATGGGCCCTCAATAGGAAAATTAGGCGAGCTTTGCAGATGTCGAGGCTGGATCGATTGTCTTTTTTCCCCTCGGGCAGCGGAGGGCCGCAGCTCGATGTTTGCTATCAACCCACCCGCAGACCTGTAAGGGAAAACCACATCTTTTGACAATTCTCAAGACAACAAGGTGCAAGCATTCGGGAATCGAGAATTCCATACAGGAGACTAGAAAGGGGTGCAATAGGTCTTGCAAAACATTGGTTACTCGCTTTGAGCTGGCTCTGCAATGGAGTTCGCAACATGGCATTGTTTTGCCAGCTGCACTCCATCCCAACGCAGCTGCAAAAAGCAAAGCATCCTGCAGAAAATCCGTTTGCTCTATGATATAGCAACGCGTAACTCCAGCCGATGCCAACCAATAAAGCATCCTCTTGAATCGGTATGCCAAGCCTACAAACAGATCATATGTGCAATATGAGCAATAGCCAGGTGGGGTAAATTGTCATCTTGCTATGGTGAAGTAAAATCATGTGGAATGAATCATTGCTATGCAACACTACGCTGTCCGCTGGGAACCCATTTTGGTTGTGTAAAGGTATGCTCGCTGTGACCTAGAAAGTAAAGCTCTAATTATCTACCTATCTATCTCCCATTATACCCAATAATCAAGGAGAAGCAAAACCATTATGTAAATAGAGCGAGGAGAACTAAGTCAAGAGACGCTTATTACACCCAACTCGATTCATACCATAGTTCGGTTGTCCAATCAAATTTGGCAAAGCAGTAGATAGATTGGCAAGCGGGCTCAAAGTACCACAACGTAAAACATTAATCAACGAACAGTCCTTGAAATTAGCATTGCATTGGCTATCCTTTTCCTATGATACATCAGTGCTAGAAGTAGTCGCCACTGCCCTGCTTTTTTTGGAAATCCCCATTGGTTGAACCCAAACTCCATGCTATGAGTTAAGACAAGAGACAAGATAATTAACGTCGAGTTACCTTTCTGGGGCCATGAATCCATCCTCCGAAAAACATCAAGATCCCCCCGCCGTCAAGAAAAAGAAAGAAATCAGCTCGCAAGCAATAAATAATACATGCTGGCCATCCGTCCATCATTGTGGTTTAGGAAAAGGAATTCTAATTAATCCAGTCCATAATTTCAAAGTACTCTGAAAATTTCGCTGACGTTTTCTCGATTACCGACCGTAAGAGTTGTATCCTGGGGCGAATTGGTCAGCCTGTCGATACCAAGTTTGGGCAGGCGCTAAAGCAGGGCCGGGATTTTGAACTGGGGGTTGTTGCCAGTTTCCACCGGTGCCAGGGGCGCCGTTGTAGTCCTGCTGGTAATAGCCTGGATTATTGGTCTCTGGCCTAGGTGGAAGTCCTTGCAAATGCATACCCTGTGGTGGTGGTGGCTGCGAGTAGCCATTACGTTCATGGTTCACATGTTGACTTGGTCCACTTCCGTAACTGGCCTGGTTTTGCCAGCTATGATCATCTTGATTGGTGAAGGAATAATGTGGCTGTTGGTGCTGATCTTGGGATTGGGGTCGATCATTTTGGATGGGAGCCCTACCATATTGTGCGTGCGGCGGTTGCTGGGGTGGTAATGGTTGAGGTTGGTTTTGGGAAGCCTTCCATGCGCTATGATCAGGCACATGAGTCTGAGCTAGCAGTCGAACCATTGCCTCCGCGTTGAACTTGGTGGCCGTATAGAGATCTGCCCTAGGAATAATGCTGAGAAGGAACGTGATATCCCGTGGCACCACAAAAGGAGGAGCGTTCGATTGCCACATTGGGGTCCCTTGTGTCTGTTGGAGCTGCTTTTGTTGATTCAGACGTCGTCCCGCAGCGCCTTTCAGTGGCGATTCCCCTCGGGCAAGTTTTCGTGGTCGGCTCATGTCTTCAAAATCATCCATAGGGAAAGGACGCTTTGGAGAGTTTGTGGTCTGCAAGTACTGAGGTCTAGGGCTGTTTTCTTGAACCGGTGGCTGTGCAAAAGGTGGTCGGGGACTATTTTGAACCGAAGTATGTTGTTCAATCGAAGGCAGAACAGCAAGACTCTTCGGGCGCATCTGAGTTCCAGGCGAGATGATAAGACGCACTTTGGTGGGTTCGAACCCCTCACCACTATATCGGGCAGCGAACTGTTGAAGCTTTGGATCAGAGGGGAACACTTCAGCCATTCGTTGTTCGAGCTTGCGAATTTGCGACAGCTCCCCGTATTTGGATTCGTATTTGTGGAAGTAAGAGTAAAGCGGTTTGGCCTTGTGGACGTTTTCGGGTTTCTGCGTCAATCGATTGACTGCGGTTTCGAAAGCGACTCGAGCATCTGTACATTGTTAGAAAATTCGTGAGACAGAAGGAAGCGAGTACTTACTTGTGGTATCCCCAATGGATAGCAGGTGTTTCAAATACTCCAAGATGAAAACCTCGTCTTCCGGAAACAACTTGGCACCTCGCTCAAATATTTTTGTACCGGCAGGGTCTTTATACACGTGGTGCTCGATCAACGCACTGGCAACGTAGACATCACTTGTGATCTTTCCGCGAGCGCGAGCATCGGCGAAAATTTGTCTCGATCCACCAATTGCATCTTTCACTGCACCCTTGCCCTGCACTCGACGCATAGCTCGCATCAAGGCAATCCAGGCAAATGATATGGTTCTGGACATGAGATGCACTTGACCTGCATAGCCAAGTTGAATTGCCTTCGTCTTGTCCGCCTTATCGGCCTCTCTTCGTGCCTTCTCCGCCTCATTTTCCTCATCGTCATCTTCTGCTTTGCTAATGATTGCACTGATGGAAGCATCAAGAGCCAATGATTCCTCGAGTTTTGCCAGGTCCTGTGCTTCTCGAGCCTTCAATTGCTTTATCATGTCGTACAAAGTTTCGAGAAGTCTGTCATATGGTGCTCGAACAATAGCGCCTTGATCAGCTGGGTTTTTGCTGCTCTCTTCTGTTGATAATGTGGTTTCCAAACGATCTGCTTTCTTGAAGGCAAGTATGCAGCTTTCCGGGTTGGCGGCTATTCCGTCATTCAAAAATGTATCGCCGTCCTTATCGAGTCCATTGCTGTAGCACCATTCCGCAGCATCGACCCATAATTCTGGCCAGAAACGCAGTGCCATCACTGCTTGTTTGTAAACGTAAAGGACACGCTGCTTGAAGACATCTAGTTCGTCTGCTTTCAAGACAAGAGGGTCTTCCAGCTCCCAAGCTATCCATTTATTCCATAACTCAACCTGCTGCATATACTCCGGTTCTCCTTCAAACCCGTGCAAGGGAGGAAATCTTGGCAATGTTGTTCTTACCAAGCCTCGGGTGAGGTTTTCCAAGGCGGTGTTGGCACTTCTTGCTGACATGTATCCTGGTGACTTGTCTTGGAGAAATTTCCGGCCCTAAATTGTACATTAGAATAGCTTATATGGCTAAATAAAAGATTCCACTTACAGTCATCTTGTTGAGATTCATCTCAAATTGATCGTATTCTTTCCATAGCACATTCACGCTCGACATTGGGACACAGATCGCCTTTTGGTATGCTTTCCTTAACTGGTCCATCTTTTGCTGATCTTGCCAACTGGTGCCTCCAAGCTGGCCTGGCGCGCTTTTAATGAATTGTATGTACTCTTGCCATATCTTTCCAGAATCTCGATCCACTCCGATATTGGCCAATACAAAGTCGTATGCCTGAGAAACGGTTGCTCGAGCATTGCCGGTGGCATCATTCAATAAATCGTTGACTCTGCGGATATAGTTGAGATAAACAGACCATAACTTGACGTTGGATACAGTCAAGAGAGATCTTCCGAAAATGTTCTCAGCTTCATTCCGTCGCTCGTTCTCAAGCTCCATTTCCGCGTACTCTGCCCATATTTCGGCCTAAGACAATCAATCAGCTGTGTTCCACAAAAAAAAAGGCATATTGTACTCACAGCTTGAGGGAAAACTTTGAGAAATCTTTCATAAACTTCAATGGCTTCGTCAAACTTGTGGCGGCTTCGGTGCTCGCTGATAAGGCTCAACCATGCATCTAAATCTCCTCGAGGATCTTCCTTTATCTTGTCTTCAAGTATACCCGTCTTGTCATTTGGAAGTCGTGCTTTTGGAACAGACACGCCTTGTGATGGACCTGCTGAAGTAAGTATCTGAGCCGGAGGAGCTTGCACAGTAGATGATTGTCCAGAATTCACAGAAGGAACATGCGATGGATTGGGAGCGGCCTTTGAATCACTTGGATTCTCTGAGGCACCCGCAACATCTTGTTGGGTGACAGATGTTTGTAAAGGAGAAGGAAACCGTTTAGGGGTGTTAGATGCCGGCGGCTGTAGACTGGTTGAGGGTTGTGTTGACGTAGCCGTGTCGGTCTCCTCATCAGAGTCATCTGCTAAGAAACCACCCACGGTCTTCCGCTTCCGGGTTGATGTTCTTGAGCTAGATCTCGAGGCTGCTTCTCCCGCGATGGCAGTAACAGCTGGCTGAGTAGTGATGACAGAAGATGGATCATATTCGCCACCATCGGAAACATTATCAGCGCCGGAAGGAGATAAGGCACGAAGGACTTGATCATCTGTAGCAACTTCTTTTTGGACTTCTTGGTTGTTATGCTCAGTAATTTTTGAAGGTAGTTCGCCCTCCGCGACCCCGTTCTCTCCACCATCTTCCCATGCCACACTTTCTTGCCCTGCCTGTAGCTGGTGCAAGAGAGCTATCTCTGCATCCTCCTCCGCCATTGTAAAGATCGTGTGTCGATGGAATTTGCGACGCGAAAGGGAGGGTGAACTCGGTCGGTCGATGTCGGTTTGAAATACACTGTCCTTAATCAGCAGAGGCCTTGCGCCATTTAGGGGAGAGGGTAGACCTTGATGGTACCAACGTAAGACGCTGCCAACCGCAAAAATGAATCTTGCTTGCGTGCGCCCGAAACAAAGAAGGGTTCGAGTTGGAGATTCTTGAAGGTCTCAAAGGCAATCGCAAAACTTGCGACGGGATGTTACCGCAACTACCAGCCACGCTACAGGTCACGTGCGAGGAAATAACGCGCCTCAGGTCTACTGAGTCGCGACTTCACCACCAAAGTGAAGTCTATATACTTGATAGAATAATTATAGTGTAAAACTAAATAAACTTTAATTTATGAGTGGCGAATTCGTATCTATGGACGAAAACAGTGAAAACGCCCTCTCTAGATGCACCTATCGCACTTTTATACATATCTATGTGTACATCCCAATTTTTATACAGCCCAATCCCAGTGTAGCAAAGATCCAGTCGGAAAAGAATCAAAGATATCTCTTCTCCTCCTTCTCCTCATAAGTTTGGACAAGATCTCCAGCCGAGAAGTCATGCCAGTTCTCAAAAGCCATACCACATTCAGTACCCTTCTTCATCTCCACCACGTCCCGCTTGGCATTCTTGAGGGAAAGAATGTTACCTATTACACGTTAGTTTTGATCTCAATAAAAAATAGAATAATCGGGAAACATACCATCGTACACCTTTTCGCCCTTCCTCATTACTCTGACCTTGTTGTTCTTGCCAATGGCCCCATTTCGGACTTTGCAGCCAGCAACGTTCTTAACTTGTCTTCCTTTGACAGTGATCGAGAAAACTTGAGAGATCTCTGCTTCTCCCAAAACTCTTTGTGTTACGAGAGGTGGAAGATGTTTGGAAAGCTCTGCCTTGACATCATCAACCAGGCGATAAATGATGTTGTGATCGATGATAGTAACCTTGGCTTGTTCCGCAGCACGAGTGATATGAGGTTCAACCTCAGTATTGAAATTGACGACATGGCCCTTTGCAGCAGCAGCGTGCTCAATATCGAACTCAGAAAGTTGACCAACTCCATATCTCAGAATCATAGGTTGAACTTCTTTATTGCCCAAAGTGGTGATGCTGTCCATAACTGCTTCAACGGAACCACTAACATCACCTTTGACAATGAAGTAGACCTCTTTTGGCCCGCCAACCTTTTGTTCAGGTAATTCCAGAGAAACACCTTCTTCTGCGGCTTTAGCTTCGAGCTTTTCCCGTTCCTTCTTGTCAAATTCAGATTTGCGGTTCTCGTTGATTGCTTCCATGTCTTCAGCCATTTTGTTCCTTTCCAGTTTCTCGATTCTGTAGTCGACAACACTCTTGGCTTTGGCCTCATTTGGTGCTTGAAGAACTTCGTCACCAGCTAATGGTTGCTCTCGCCATCCATCAATCTCAACTGGGGTTCCAGGGCTAGCTTCTTCAATATCGATGCCAGCTTCGTTACGGAGACAACGAATTCTGGCCCAGGTGTTGCCAGCGACGATAAAGTCACCAGGACGCATTGTACCTTGTCTGACAAGGACAGTGGCACATTTTCCAGTGGACTTGATGCTTGCTTCAATGACCCAGCCTTCGGCTGAACACTCTCTGTCTGCCCGCATATCTATGATATCGGACAATGCAACAGCGGCTTCTTCCAGCTCATCCATGCCCTGACCAGTCTTGCCACTGACACAAACAACTTGAGTGTCACCACCAAAATCTTCGATATCAACACCATGACGTGCCAAATCAAGCTTGACTTTCTCAATGTCGGAATCTGGCTTATCAATCTTGTTGATTGCAACAATTATAGGAACCTCGGCGGTCTTGGCATGGTTGATAGCCTCGATCGTTTGAGGTTTGACACTATCATCTGCTGCCACCACCAAAATAACAATGTCAGTTACATTGGCGCCTCGCTGTCGCATGCTTAAGAATGCAGCATGACCAGGTGTATCCAGGAAGGTAATGGTCTTTCCAGAAGGCATTGGAACAGAGAAAGCTCCAATATGTTGAGTAATTCCACCGTGTTCGCCTGCTGCAAGAGATGATTTACGCAGGTAGTCGAGAATCGTAGTTTTGCCGTGATCAACATGTCCCATAATTGTGACAACTGGGGGCCTTGAAGGCAATCCGGAAGTATCTGTGGGTGGATCCGCTGCTCTTAAATCTTCTGACTCTCCCCGATCAATGATGGGCTCAAAATTATACTCCATCGCAATCAGGCCTGCATTTTCGGCGTTCAAGATGAAATCGTGATGAACGTCCTCAAAGCCCAAGTCCTTCATCTTGTAGATGAAATCCTCCTGTCTGACTCTCAGTGCAATAGCAAGATTCGAAACCGAAATATATTCTGGAAGCATTATTGGAACAGGCTTCTTGGCCGCCTTCTCGAGTCTCCGCTGCCTCTTCAACTCTGCTCGCTCAAGCTGTTCTATCTGTATCAAACTAGCAGCATCATCGTCTTCTTCAACCACAAAGTTCTGCCGTCTCTTGGCCTTGTCTCTTTCTTTCCCTTTGGGCAATTTGCTGTAGCTAGGCTCCGCTTCAGTCGATCGTGATTTCCTTTTTCGTCTTGATGGCCTAACGTATTCTTCCTCTTCCTCTTCTTCATTCTCTTCCTTCTTCAGTTCTGCCTTTTTAAATTCTGCTTTGTCAGCCGCCGCCTTCTCTATATCATCCTGTAGCATTTGCTCTTCCGTTTTCTGAGGGGAAGTCTGCTGAGGCTTTAACACGGCGGTAGCAACCTCCTCTTGTGCTCGTACGGGAATTTCTGGAACGGGAGTAGGTTGGAATGAAGGCTTTTGAACCTGCTTATTTTCGATGGGCTTTGAAAATGCACCAGTTCGCTGGTTTGACCCAAATATGGACCTTTCTCTCAATGGCGTGTATTGTCCCAGTCTGGACTGCTGTTCTCTTCGAGCACGGCCTTCTTCAAACATCTGTTCCCTTGAACGAACTGGATCTTCCTGTCTAGACGGTGGCTGTTTGAAATCCAGCTCAGATTCTTTCTTCAACCGGCCCCAGTTCGCCGCCACTCTTGGAGCCATGGGTACCATCTCTCCTTCACCCATAACATGGCCAATTTTTCGAACCCTGAAAGTATTTCCACTTCCACCCTCTCCATGCCTCGTTGGATGGGCATCCCACACCTCCCGTGCATTTCTCTTTTGTACCGCCCTTCGCGCAGCATCCTGAACTTCGGCGTGAGACCGGGGGGTAAACCGATATCGACCTGCTCGTGTAGATTCCGGACCTGCACCTGTATGAATTGGCAACGGTCTCTGCTGGGCCTTCCCTGATTGCTCCAATATGAGGTCTCGAGCTCGACGTTCATGTGGTAGAAGATCTTGGATCGGAGGAGGCGGAGGGGCGTCCTTTTCCGTCAAGAGCTCTCGAGCTCGTCGTTCGTGTGGTAGAAGGTCAACAGCTGACGGCGACGCAGAGGGCTTAGCGATGCTGTTTGCTGGTGTGACAAAACTTGGACCTAGTCCCCAAGAACCGCCTCCCTTTCCCTTTCCCTTGCCTTTTCCCAATTGTTTCCCTTGCCCGGTGACAGGAGAACCCCAAGCAGATGCCAGTCTCGGGTTGGAAGGTCCAACATCTTCTCGAACGGCGGTTCCTTCTCCGGGGGGTCGGGATGCTGGGCGTGATGATTGAAAAAATCGGCGCTGAACATGCGATGGCTGTCTAACTTGTCCAAGTCGATGCGCACAAAATGCGCATATAGATGGACTACATGACTCCTGAGAATTGTTAGAGAGAAATAGGGTCTGCAATTAAATCAAAACTTGCCTTTAATAAACTCCTGGCCCTCATCGCTAATGTACATTAATGGTTGTAGAAGAGTTACTGAGAGCCCAAAATTTTGATGGGTTTAAGCTTATGGCTTCCCGAGGCGCCACACCTCCAAACGCCACATACGCGACTTCTACACCTAAAAGTTGCGACGAGAGAACCACAACTCATCACTCAACCGGAGAGTCCAAGATGCCTCCGAAATCAAAGGTTCGCGCCTTCAATCGCGCGCCCAAATCCAAACCTCTATCCTCTACCCCGCCGACAGCCTCGAAACTCTCAAAACCCTTTGCGCCCGCCCCGAAATCTCTCGAATCGCTTCTCCCAGTCCTCCCCAAAGGCCATGTCTACATCACATCTCTAGACTCGCATCCCGCAGATTTCAAGAAGAAGATATTCTTGGTCCCGGTTGTTATGAACATCATCATACTTCTCGCCATCTTCTACCGAATACGCAGCATTGGGCCTTATTACATGAAGATATGCTCCTCCTTGATGGGAAAGAAAAACGAGATGACGATGGATACGCGGAAGATGGCCATGGAAGCAATCGGTTGGGAAATTGGAAGAAGAGCATCTAAATTCATGGTTGATTTGGTGATTTATGTCTTTGTGTGGCCCTGGCCAAAGGCATTCTTCATGGGACAGACAATTGGTAATCCTGTGATGTGGAGATTGAGACTTGGATTCAGCGAACGGGAGATTGTTGTTCGACGAAGTAGGAGATGGTTTGTGCAAAGCAAGAAACTATTTGAGGAGGGTAGCAAAGAGCAGGAGTTGTTATTCAACAATGTTGGGAGGGCTACGGATCCCATGTGGATGAGTGGGAAGACGGGATATTTAATGTTGAATAAGGAGTGGGATCTAGATTGGAAGTCCATGGTTACGGCAACGACCATTGTGGAGAAAGGAAACATGAAGTTGGATGACTTCAAAACTACAATCCTCCTTCACGACGACGACTTCGGCTGGGTGGTTATCGAAACTGCTGAAGCAGGTGGAAGTCTCAAAGAAGAAGAAGGAAGAAGAAAGATCGTTGCATTAAAGGACGAATTGACAGCTATGGGAAAGGAAAATCTCTTCTTTCGATGGATTGAGCTTGTCCAGTTCGAGTCTTCGCAGCCTGAAGGATTCGGGCCAGAACAACAGAAGAATACTATGAAGAAAGCGAGGGATCTGTTTGAGGCTGGAGGAATCGATTTCGATAAATTCTGGGAGAAGGTTGGTGGTATCCAGGTATTTGGGGAGTGTTACACGCAAAAGATTTAGTGTTTCATGATAAATCTACATGTTTCTAGAAAAGTTTCTTAATTAACTGAAGATAAACCACTCCTTACTTTATCTACTATTCACTACACTTAAATTGTCTCATTCTACTCTCATTTGTTAAAAGAAAAAGACCTAGACAACGTCTTAATCCCTCGATTCCTCAATCCTTTAATCCTTTAATCTCTTAATCCCTTAATCACACCTTGTTAGGATAATCATTCTACTAGGATAAGAATTAATATATTAAGAAACTTTATTCTAATCTAGAATAATATTAGATATAAGTTTTTTAAGAATTAAACTACCTACTAATTAAGCTAACGTAACTGTACACCGAGTCGCGCACAATGTGAACGTGTGGAGTGAACCACTGCTTGCTGTGATGAATACTGAGTCAAACCGAACACTACTATATTGAGCGAACAACAAAGTGAGGAAAGAAGAGAGTTCCAGAGGAACGGAAGCTTATATACAGAATTCCCGCAGCACACACGTGCTGTGCTGCACGTGATCTGCCCCTAGTTCCTCCAACTCTGTAACAGTACCCCCCCCTCTAAAGAAGGTCGTCCTCGACCGCATGTCCATGACTAAATCACTGTCTAATTCATCATAATCGTCTCTCTTATCTTCCCAAGCTTTTAACCAGTCTACTAGGCGAGCTAGTGGGCCAGGTTGAGTTAGGTTAGCTAGGTAGAAGTCTCTTACTTTGTGAGGGGCGTATTTGTAATTAGACACAGGATACCACTGTAAATCTTCGTCTCTGTTTAGCTACCTTACACAGTAGTACAGGTATCTATGTCCTTTGCTTGCGAGAATCTCTTGAACTTCTCACTTGTTATTACCTGTAATATTAACAGGTGATGGCTCTGGATTATATTGACCTAGTAGAGGGTTTTAGGAAGCCTTGTATAATCTATCTAAGAAGAAGACAGGATAGATTTTCATTGAGTCTAGTAGTTAAAGCTCAAAAGCGTTGTATACTTGCTAGATAATTTTGTATAGGCCAGCTTCTAGGAAATCAAGTGTCACGAATCACGTGCACACGTGACTAAGTGAAGACCAGGCGGCGCCCTGACAGGTTAAGCACTATTATATACTCTTATAGTATCTGAGGATTAGTTAATATAGTTAAGTAATCTAGGGATTTCATTAGTTATATAACCTTTAGTGATTATTAATAATCAACTAAGCAGCACTAAGCGAGATTAGTATAATTAGAGTGATCATAGTAATCATAAAATAAAGGATCTATATATAACTAGCATGTCTGCCTTTAGATAGAAGCTTTATACTTAACTTTACTTTAGTTTTTAATATATCTTATTTTAATATCTTGAGTTTAAGTAACGAGTTTACCTTTGAGTAAACACCTAGTGTATTTAAACCTCTTACTATATAACAACCTTTGAGACTTAAGTTACTCTTGTTACTTTTAGTATAGAAGTGAGTTTCGTTATACTTTAAGCATCTGCTTAGAAGTTTAGTCACTATAGCTCCTATACTACTAAAACCAGCTGCTACTAGTTCTAGTACTAGCTAAACGAATTTGTCGACACCCTCTAGCAGCACTGAGAGAGCTCAACCCCTGGCCACTCTAGCTACACTATTGCCCGAGGTAGTACTAGCACTAGTAGACCCTAACTACAACAACAAAAGCATGCCTAATATACCTGAACTATTCAAGGTTAAAGTACTTGAAACTATCTAAGTTAAATTACTAGACACATACTATAAGAAGAGAAACAAACTTGAATTATTCCTCCTTTAGATAGACATCTACTTTAACTTTAACACAGACAAGTTTAGCAGTAACTATAACTTATAATTAATCTTTGTAATCTCCTACCTTAGAGAAGCTGTATTAGATTAGGCCCAACTCTACCTCAAAGACTTCTTTGTATACAAAGATAACAATAGATCTATAAGGGACACCTAAGTGATGTTTAAATCCTAGAGAGGATTTAAGTTAGCTATTAAGAAGGTATTTAGAGATTTCAACGCAATCTAAACAGCTATACAAAAGCTTTTAGACTTAAAATAGACTAGATTAGCTATTAGTTACACTAATAATTTCTAATATTATAGAAACAAATCTAGATAGAATGCTCTTACCCTTATAGAATTGTTCTATAGAGGACTAAAGGTTTACCTTCAAGAAGAGATAGTGAAACAGAACATAACCTATACTAACATTAGTAGTATAATTAATAGAGTTATCTAATTAGATAATTATCTGTGGGAATTCAAGAAATCTACTCAAGAGAGTAGAGGTTAAGATAAGAATAGAAGTAGAGGCAAGCAAAGTAGCTAACAGAATAGTAGTAAAGTAAACACAGCCTAGAAGAAATCCTTCAAAGGAAAGAAGCTTTCCTAGGAAGAACAGAACTACTGACACAAGCAGAATTTATGTTATTTATGTAGCAAAACCAGCTATAGAGCAAGTGAATATAGTTTAAAGAAGTAATCTAGTCAAGGGAAGTAAGTCAATGCTACAGGAAAAGAAGTAGCTATACTTAAAGGCAGGCAACTTATAGCTAAGGAGTTAGCTGAGTATATTAGAATATAAATCAAAGAGATAGAACTAGTAGACAAATTAGATAATCTAATCCTTAAAGAATACTACAGTACCTGTTTAGACTCTGTAGAGATTCTTTCTCTTTAGTAACTTACAACACTAACTCAAGAATCTACTAGCGTAGATGTCAAGGACACTTAGATATTAATATATAGCGAAGAACGAGGTTACAGGTAGAAGGACCTGTGAAACCCTAAACAAACCTTCTAGGTCAGGTGATTATGCCTAGGAGCCTGCCTATAATTTAACACAAAATATATTACACGCTAGTCAGGTGAAGGCCTGATTAGTTTAATAAGTATTAGTAATATTCTATAAATGACTTTTGTAGAAAGAACCTGTTTTGACCTAGTAGAAACTATTATTTCTATAGAGTATTTATTAGATTTATCTAGCTTATTAGAAGTAGGCAAGTAGGAAGCTGTAAGCAAAGACCTAGAGTTAAGAGAGACATAGACATTTATTAGTATATACATAGACAGAAACCGTTGAGTATGTATTAACGAAATCAAGCTTGATTTCTAGAGCCTATATATGTTACAAGGAGACAAACTAGTACCTTTAGCTAAATACTAGGTAGTATTCACAAAGAATTATTAAATTACCTTTTGAAATCTTCTCTCTAGAAAAGAGATGTTAGAACTAATATATAGATAGCAGCCTAAGAGTAACATTTATTATTAGGATTCTAAAGGCCCTAGGTTTTAGCAACTAAAGGAAGGAGAAAGATAGATTGTAATCTAACTAGTCAATAGAACTAGTATATAGAAACTTAAACAAACCCTTAGAATCACAGGTTTTGTGCTAAGATTCCTAGTAACATTACCTAAACCTAACTCTGACAAGCATTGTTAGGTAGGAGAAATTTATAAAGTAGTCTACTTAGACAAGGAGAAGGTAGTTTTTGGAATACCTAGAGATCTAGACAGACCTCTGTTTGAAATCTTTCTTATCAAGTAACAGGAAGCTTGTGCTACTTTAGGAGAAAGCTAGTTATATGTAACTACAAATGTTAGGGGAAAGAAGCTCTGAATTATAATTAACTCAGGAGCTATAGGCAACTTTATTTCTCTCTTAGCTACACAAAGGCTAAACGTTCTAGTTAAAGGAATAACACTATACAAACTCACAGTAGTTAATAGAACTAAAATAGAATACCAAGGAGGTATTGTCAACTAATATACTATACCTACGAAAACATAGATTAAAGGACACTGTTTAGATATATAATTCAATATCATAGATATTAGAAGCAAGGACATAATACTAGGAATGCCTTGGATTAGAGAATATAACCCTAACATTAACTAGAAGAAGAAAAGAATTTCTTTCAGCTAATGTAACTGTATATAGTTGTAACTGTAAGGCTAGAAGAAGGTTAGCGCTACCTCTTCTAAGTTGCCTAGACACCTGGCCTAGGGTTCTCCACAGGTTAGCTAAACAGCTAATAACAAAATACCTGTGTAGTATAGAGAATTTTTGAAATTGTTTAATAACCTAGAAGATATATGTGCCTTGCTAAAACATTAACTATAGAATAACAAAATAAAACTAAAAGAGAGTTATAACCTTAGGAAGCAAAAGCTTTAACTATATATATAGAGTAACTTGCAAATAATAAACAAGTACATTAAGAAAGGAATCAAGAAAGGACACATCCAAAGGTTAGAGTCTTCTATCTGTTTAAATATACTTATTATATATAAAAAGGATAATCTAAACAGAAGAGTTTACATTAACTACTAAGAAGTTAACAACATAATAGTTAAGGACACTTACCTATTACTGACTAGCTAATACCTGTAGAACAAGATAGGTTAGGTAGTTTAATATATAAAACTAGATCAAAGAAGTGCCTTTAACTTAATTTAGATTAAGGAAGGTAATGAATAGAAGATAGCATTTGTTTTACTATTAGGTCTTTACAAGTATATAGTAATGCTGTTTAGTTTAACAAACGTACCTACTATATGTCAAAGACAGAACAATAGTATACTAGAGGATCTTTTAGAGGTAACTATAATATATTACCTAGATGATATCCTAGTATTCTTAGAGCAAGAAGAGAATTATAAGGGTTATGTCAAGGAAGTCTTAAGGAGACTTATAGCAGTAGACTCTTGCCTCAAGCTATTAAAATACAAGTTCAGAGTAACTTATACAATGTTCCTAGGATGTTTAATTACCTTAGAGCAAGTAGAAGTAGATCTAGAAAAAACTAAAGACATCAAGAGTTAGCTAACACTACAAAATGTCAAAGATGTCTAGTTATTTCTGGGATTCACTAACTTCTGCTAATAATTTATTAGAGACTACACTAAGCTAGCTAGTTCTCTAACTAGCCTAACCTAAAAAGGCATTGATTTCTAATAGACAAAGAAAGCTAAAGAAGCTTTCCAGGAAATCAAGAAACAATTCACAGAAGAACCTATTCTTTAAAGCTATAACACTAACAAACTAAGTACTGTTAAGACTAACACCTTAGACATAGCAGTAGGTATAGTATATCTTTAACTAGGAAAAGAAGGTAAACTTATACTAGTAGTATACTTTTCCAAGAAAATAGACCTAGTATAACAGAACTACAGGATATATAATAAGGAACTTCTCACTATAATCCTAACCCTTGTACACTAGAGAATATATCTCTAGAATGTAAATCATTATGTTACTATACTATTAGACTACAAAAACCTTAGAACGTTTACTACTATATAAGAACTCTTAAATAGAAGACTTACAAGGTAGGCAGAAATTCTAGGAGGTTATAACATTATAATCTAATATATTAGTAGAACAGCAAACCCTTGAGCCAACGCTCTTAGTCAAAAGCTAGGCTACGAAGAAGATAAAGAGTACAAAAAGATTGTAATCTTGAAGACTCTAGAAAACAGAGATCTGGCCTCAGCTGTGTACGAAATAGCAGCGACAGAAGAAGGCTCGTGGACCAAGAAGGTCTAGAGAGCCTAGGAGATAGAGTAACCCGCTCTAGCTAAATGAGAAACTACAACAGAGGACCTGCCTGTTAGCGGAAGAGACTTTATCAACATTTACAGGGCAACAAATAATTAAAATAACAAAGAACAGTACACAAACAGAAAACTATATGTTCCTGAATCCTATGTAAAGGAGTTTGTTAAAGAATACTATACTGCTCTAGCACATAGTCACCAGGGAGTTCGCTAAACCCTCTAGTAGATCAAGTAACACTACTATGTTAATTATTTATTAGCAATAGTCAAGGAAGTAATAGCAGAGTGTGATACCTGTACTAGGAACAAGGCTTCCTACTATATACCTTATAGATAGATAAGTACTACTCTAATACTATAAATACCTTAGAGATCTATATTATAGGATTTTATAGTCAAGCTACTAAAATCCAAAGACCTAATAATAGGAGTTATATATAACTCAATCCTAGTTATTGTTAAACGACTTATAAAGTATATAGTACTTGTACTATATATAGAAGCAAGTACAGCAGAATACTTAGCCTATATATTCCTGCGAGAAGTAGTTACTCTATATAGTCTACTAGAAGAAATAATCTCTGACAGAGATAAACTCTTTACATTGAAATTCTAGACAGCTCTCATAGAGTGTCTAGGTATAAAAAGAAAGCTATTAACAGCTTTCTACCCTTAGACAAATAGAGGAACTAAACAAATAAATCAAGTTATTAAAGTATACTTAAGATGTTATATAAACTACAAACAAGACAACTAGGTTAAACTTCTGCTACTAGTATAGTTCACCTATAATAGTTCAATAACAGAAACTATACTTGTTACACTATTCTACGCTAACTATAGGTATAAACTAGTTACTTATCGAGACTCATTATAGAGTACTGTTAATAATAACAAAGTAGAACTAAAAGACTATGAACTCAGGGAATTATACAAGAAGCTTGCAGAGTAACTTTAGTTTGTAGTAAAACATAATACACACTACTATAATAAACAACATAGTTAGGAGCCAACGTTAAAAGAGAGAGATAAAGTCTATTTAGTTAGAAAAAACATTAACACTAAAAGACTAAGTAGTAAACTAGACTATAAAAAGCTTAGACTGTTTAAAATCAAACATGTCAAAGGACCTTTGAATTATAAACTCGCGCTACCAAAGACTATAAATATTCATCTAGTATTCTATATATTCTTGCTTGAACCAGCACTACTAGAGGCACTACTAGCCTCACTCACAGAGATCTAACTTGTTAACTCTAATGTAGAATATAAAGTTAAGAGGATTCTTGACTGTAAGGTTGTCAGAGAACAGGTCAAGTACCTAATAAAGTAGTTAGATTACCTATACTTGGAAAATACTTGAGAACCTAAGTCAGCTCTAAGCTACCTCTAGTTTCTTACAGCCTTCTACCAGCAAAACCTAGGGTCTTCTACATTAAGTAGTCAGAAGAGAAAACTTTAAAGAAACTAGAGTCAAGACCTAGGTCGAGAAGAGAGTCAGAGGAGGTAGAGGTAGAAAGAGCGGCCAGACAGGCAACCTCCTTCTCTTCCTTTGTTCGCTTCTCCTCTAGCTCTTTCTCTTTGTGTTCTTTCTCTTCAGTAGCATCTAGTTCCTATAGGGACTTGAAACCACAAGCTATTATATTGTTACAACAGCGCTATAAGAATTTCTTTTGTTTACAAAGGCATAGGATTTTCACTATCGCCTCCTCTTCCTCCTCCTCGAGCCTTTCTTCTTGCCTAGCTAGAGCTTTATAACCATCAAGAAACTTAGGTTCACTATTGTACTTTGAGCGCTCTACTCAAACACATTTAGAACAGCAGGTATAGCAGGTGCTTATAATGTAATTGCAACTATAGGTTTAACAGTAGAAACATTTCATAGCGACAGAGAAACCTTAGTTAATGATATTAGTAAGAAGTGCTTGTCGATCGTAGGTTTTCTTAGAGGACATGTTAAAAAGGAAAGAAGGCTGATAACCTTCTAACAATATTTCTTAGGTTGTACTTAAGCATAGGGACACGCTAGGCTAAGAAGGGGATAGTGTCACAAATCACGTGCACACGTGACTAAGTGAAGACTAGGCAGCGCCCTGACAGGTTAAGCACTATTATATACTCTTATAGTATCTAAGGATTAGTTAATATAGTTAAGCAATCCAGGGATTTCATTGGTTATGTAACCTTTAGTAATCATTGATAATCAACTAAGCAGCACTAAGCAAGATTAGTATAATTAGAGTGATTATAGTAATCATGAAATAAAGAATCTATATATAACTAGCACGTCTGCCTTTAGATAGAAGCTTTATACTCAACTTTACTTTAGTTTTTAATATATCTTGTTTTAACATCTTAAGTTTAAGTAACAAGTTTACCTTTAAGTAAACACTTAGCACATCTGAACCTCTTACTATATAACAACCTTTAAGACTTAAGTTACTCTTGTTACTTTCAGTACAGAAGTGAGTTTCGTTACATCAAGCTTGTAGCTAGGTCTTTCTATATGTAAGTATTTCTTAGCAAGCTAGATGTAACGAAACTCACTTTCGTACTGAAAGTAACAAAGGTAACTTAAGTCTTGAAGGTTGTTATACAGTAAGAGGTTTAGATACGCTGAGTGTTTACTCAAAGGTAAACTTGTTACTTAAACTCGAGATATCAAAACAAGATGTATTAAAAACTAAAGTAAAGTTAAGCATAAAGCTTCTATCTAATAGCAGACGTACTAGTTATATATAGAACCTTTCATTCTCATGGCCGCTATGGTCAACTGTTTGACTATAGCTGACATAGTTGACTTGTCGGCTATGTCACTTATCACATAATATATTTTCTTATTCAAAGGAAATCCTTGGACCGGCTAGCTACTCTAGCCAATCCCCATAACCTATATCTACTCAATAGTATCTTGTCCTGTCAGAATACTATCTGGACTTACTTATCACGTGCTAACACATGATTTGTGACACTATCCCCTTCTTAGCTTAGCGTGTCCCTACGCTTAAGTATAACCTAAGAAATATTGTCAGAAGGCCAACAGCCTTCCTTTCTTTTCAGTATGAACACTAACCAAGCCTTTTAACACAAACGTTAGATTAAATTAGTAAAACATATCAACAGATCCAGTGAAGAGATAGCTCCCTGTACCTGATGTAAACGTTCTAGGCGAAAGTGTGTGGCCCTAGCCATTACACTAGAAGCTAACAAATGTTCTGAGTGTACTCGACAGAAGAAGTCCTGCGATGTGAAATCACGAAACTAAATGCCCTCACTTTTAGACTAGTCATCTATTGACTAGCAACGCCAAAAATTACAGGACAAAGAAGAACAGGCGTGGCAGTCCCAACAGGAGGCTGCTGCCAAGGTTCTTCGTTTACAAAAGTTACAACACTAGCTTGATTAGTGTGAGCAGCAGTTAATTCGTTCTGGCCTAAACTCCATGGCTGAACTAGAAGAGAAGGAAAAGGAAGAGATAGAGAAAGAAGCGAAAGAGAAAAGAGAAGAAGAGGCTGCCAGGCTAGCCGCCCTTCCTATCCCTGCTCCTTCCAATCCTTCCCCCAACCTAGGTCTTGACCTAGCCTTTTTTACGTTCTTCCCAGCTAACCACAAAATGTAGGCAACCCTGGGTTTCAGTAGTGGAACTCCTAAAGTTCCTCCTAGCACTAGTTAAGGTTTTCCTTTGGTTCCCAAGTGTTTTCCAAATGTAGGTAATCTAACTACTTAATTAGGTACTTGACCTATCCTCTGACAACCTTATAGTCAAGAATCCTCTCAACTTTATATTCTGTGTTTAGGTTAACAGGTTAGATCTCTGTGAGTGGGGCTGGTGGTGCTCCTAGTAGTGCTAGTTCAAGCAAGGATATATAGAATACTGGATAGATATTTATAGTCTTTGGTAGCGTGAGTTTATAATTCAAAGGTCCTTTGACGTGTTTGATTTTAAACAGTCCAAGCTTCTTGTAGTCTAGTTTACTACTTAGTCTTTTAGTGTTGATGTTTTTTCTGACTAAATAGACTTTATCCTCCTCTTTCAACGTTAGCTCCTGACTACGTTGTTTATTATAGTAGTATACATTGTGTTTTGCTATAAACTGAAGTTACTCTACAAGCTTCTTGTATAATTCCCTGAGTTTATAGTCTTTTAGTCCTGCTTTGTCATTATTGACAGTACTCTACAATGAGTCTTGATAAGCAACTAATTCATACCTATAATTAGCGTAGAATAGTGTAACAAGTGTAGTTTCTGTTGTTGAACTATTATAGGCAAACTACGCTAGCAGCAGAAGTTTAACCTAGTTGTCTTGTTTGTAGTTTACATAACATCTCAAGTATGCCTTAATAACTTAATTTATTTGTTTAGTTCCTCTATTTGTCTAAGGGTAGAAAGCTGTTGATAGCTTCCTTTTCACACCTAGACACTCTGTGAGGGCTGTCTAGAATTTCAATGTAAAGAGTTTATCTCTGTCAGAGATTATTTCTTCTAGTAGACTATGTAGAGCGACTACTTCCCACAGGAATACATAGGCTAAGTGTTCTGCTATACTTACTTCTATGTATAGTACAAGCACTATATACTTTGTGAGTTGTTTAACAATGACTAGGATTGAGTTATATATAACTCCTGTTATTGAGTCTTTGGATTTTAGTAGCTTAACTATAAAATCCCATAATATAGATCTCTAAGGTATTTGTGGTATTAGAGTAGTACTCATCTGTCTATAAGGTGTATAGCAGGAAGCCTTGTTCCTGGTACAGGTATTACACTCTACTATTACTTCCTTGACTATTGCTAATAAGTAATTAACATAGTAGTGTTGCTTGATTCGCTAGAGGGTTCAGTGAACTCCCTGGTAGCTATATACTAGAGTAGTATGATATTCTTTGACAAATTTCTTTACATAGGATTTAGAAACATGTAGTTTTCTATTTATGTACTATTCTTTGTTATTTTAATTATTTGTTGCCCTATAAATGTTGATAAAGTCTCTTCTACCAACAGGTAGGTCTTTTGTTATAGTTTCTCATTTAGCTAGAGCGGGTCGCTCTATCTCCTGGGCTCTCTAGACCTTCTTGGTCTACAGGCCTTCCTCTGTTGCTACTATTTTGTATATAGCCGGGGCCAGATCCTCGTTTTCTAGAGTCTTTAAGATTATAATCTTTTTGTACTCTTTATCTCCTTTGTAGCCTGGCTTTTGACTAAGAGTATTAGCTCAAGGGTTTACTGTTCTACTAACATGTTAGATTACAATGTTATAACCTCCTAGAATTTCTGCTTACCTTGTAAGTCTTCTATTCAAAAGTTCTTGTGTAGTAGTAAACGTTCTAAGGTTTTTGTAGTCTAACAGTACAGTAATGTAATAATTTATGTTCTAGAGATATATTCTCTAGTATACAAGAGTTAGGATTATAGCAAGAAGTTCCTTATTATATATCCTATAGTTCTGTTGTGCTAGGTCTATTTTCTTGGAAAAGTATACTACTAGTATAAGTTTACCTTCTTTTCCTAGTTAAAGATATACTACACCTACTACTGTATCTAAGGCGTTGGTCTCAACAGTGCTTAGTTTGTTAACGTTGTAGCTTTAAAGAATAGGTTCTTCTGTAAATTATTTCTTGATTTCCTGGAAAGCTTCTTTAGCTCTCTTTGTCTATTAGAAATTAATACCTTTTTAGGTTAGGCTAGTTAGAGGACTAGCTAGCTTAGCGTAGTCTCTAATAAATTATTAGCAGAAGTTAGTAAATCCTAGAAATAACTAGACATCTTTGACATTTTGTAGTGTTAGCTAACTTTTGATGTCTTTAGTTTTTTCTAGATCTACTTCTACTTGTTCTAGAGTGATCAAACATCCTAGGAACGTTGTATAAGTTACTTTAAACTTGTATTTCAATAGCTTAAGGCAAGAGTCCACTGCTATAAGTCTTCTTAAGACTTCCTTGACATAACCTTTATAATCCTCTTCTTGCTCTAAGAATACTAAGATGTTGTCTAGGTAATATATTATAGTTACCTCTAGAAGATCCTCTAATATACTATTGTTCTGTCTTTAATATATAGCAGGTGTGTTTGTTAAACTAAACAGTATTACTATGTACTTGTAAAGACCTAATAGTAAGACAAATGCTATCTTCTATTTGTTATCTTCCTTAATCTAAATTAAGTTAAAGGCACTTCTTTGATCTAGTTTTATATATTAAACTACCTGACCTATTCTGTCCTACAGGTACTAGCCAGTCAGTAATAGGTAAGTGTCCTTAACTGTTATATTATTAACTTCTTAGTAGTTAACATAAACTCTTCTGTTTAGATTATCCTTTTTGTATGTAATAAGTATATTTAAACAGATAGGAGACTCTAACCTTTAGATGTGTCCTTTCTTGATTCCTTCCTTAATATACTTGTTTATTATTTACAAGTTACTCTATGTATGTAGTTAAAGCTTCTGCTTCCTAAGGTTATAACTCTCTTTTAGTTTTATTTTATTGTCCTATAGTTGATGTTTTAGCAAGGTATACATGTCTTCTAAGTTGTTAAATAATTTCGAAAATTCTCTATACTACACAGGTATTTTGTTATTAGCTGTTTGACTAACCTGTAGAGGACTCTAGGCTAGGTGTCTAGGCGACTTAGAAGAGGTGGCGCTAACCTTCTTCTAGCCTTGTAGTTACAACTATATATAGTTACATTAGCTGAAAGAGATTCTTTTCTTCTTCTAGTTAATGTTAGAGTTATGTTCTCTGATCTAAAGCATTCCGAGTATAGCGTCCTTGCTTCTAATATCTACGATATTAAATTATATGTCTAAACAGTATCCTTTAATTTATGTCTTCGCAGGTATAGTACATTAGTTAACAATACTTCCTTAGTATTCTATTTCAGTTCTATTAACTACTGTGAGTTTATATAGTGTTATTCCTTTGACTAGGACGTTTAGCCTTCGTGTAGCTGAGAGGGAAATAAAGTTGCTTGTAGCTCCTAAATCAATTATAATTCAGAGTTTCTTTCCCCTGACGTTTATAGTTACATATAACTAGCTTTCTCCTAAAGTAGTATAAGCTTCCTGTTACTTGATAGAGAAGATTTCGAATAGAGGTCTGTCTAGATCTCTAGGTATTCTGAAAACTACCTTCTCCTTGTCTAAGTAGACTACTTTATAAATTTCTTCTACCTAACAGTACTTGTTAGAGTTAGGCTTGAGTAATGTTGCTAGGAATCTTAGCACAAAACCTATAATTCTAAGGGTTTGTTTAAGTTTCTACGTACTAGTTCTGTTAACTAGTTAGATTGTAATCTATCTTTTCCCCTCCTTTAGTTGCTAAGACCTAGGGCCTTTAGAGTTCTTGTAATAGATATTACTCTCTGGATGTTATTTATATATAAGTTCTAACGTCTCTTTTCTAGAGAGAAGATTCTAAAAGGTAATTTAATAATTCTTTGTAAATACTATCTAGTATTTAGCTAAAGGTACTAGTTTATCTCCTTGTGACATATATAGGCTCTAGAAATCAGGCTTGATTTTGTTAATACATACTCAACGGTTTCTGTCTATGTATATACTAATAAACATCTATGTCTCCCCTAACTCTAGGTCTTCGCTTACGGCTTCCTACTTGCCTGCTTCTAATAAGCTAGACAAATCTAATGAATACTCTATAGGAATAATAGTTTCTACTAGGTTGAAACAGGTTCTTTCTACAAAAGTTATTTATAGAATGTCGCTAATACTCATTAAACTAATCAGGCCTTTGCCTAACTAGCGTGTAATATATTTCGTGTTGAATCATAGGCAGGCTCCTAGGCATAGTTGTCTAACCTAGAAGGTACGTTCTGGGTTACACAGGTCCTTCTACTTATAACCTTGTTCTTCGCTGTACATTAATATCTAAGTGTCTCTGACACCTACACTAGTAGATTCTTGGGTTAGTGTTACAAGTTATTAAAGAGAAAGGATCTCTATAGAGTCCAAACAGGCGCTATAGTATTCTTCAAGGATTAGATTGTCTAATTCATCTACTAATTCTGTCTCTTTGATTTGCGTTCTAACATACTTAGCTAACTCCTTGGCTGTGAGTTGTCTACCTTTAAGTACTACTACCTCTTTTCCTGTAGCGTTGACTTGCTTTCCTTGGCTGGATTGCTTCTTTGAACTACATTCACTTGCTCTGTGGCTGGTTTTGCTACATAAGTAACATAAATTCTGCTTGCGTCAGTGGTTCTGTTCCTTCTTAGAAAGCTGCTTTCCCTTAAAGGATTTTTTCTAGGCTGTGTCTACTTTACTACTGTTCTGTTAGCTACTCTACTTGCCTCTACTCCTATTCTTATCCTGACTTCTACTCTCTTAAGTAGACTTCTTGAATTCCTACAGACAATTATCTAATTAGATAACTCCACTGATTATACTACTAATGTTAGTAAAGGTTATATTCTATTTCACTATTTCTTCTTAAAGGTAAACCTTTAGTCCTTTACAGAACAATTCTATAAGGGTAAGAGTATCTTATCTAGATTTGTTTTTATAACATTGGAAATTATTAGTGTAACTAATAGCTAATCTAGTCTGTTTCAAGTCTAAAAGCTTTTATACAGCTGTTTGGATTGTGTTAAAATCTCTAAATACCTTCCTAATAGCTGACTTAAATCCTCTCTAGGATTTAAACATTACTTGAGTGTCCCCTATAGATCCATTGTTATCTTTGTGTGCGAAGAAGTCTTTGAGGTAGGGTTAGGCCTAGTCTAATGTAGCTCCTCTAAGGTAGGAGATTACAAAGATTAATTGTAAGTTATAGTTGCTACTAAACTTGTCTGTGTTAAAGTTAAAGTAGATATCTATCTAAAGAAGGAATGATTTAAGCTTGTTTCTCTTTCTATAGTATGTATCTAGAAGTTTAACTCAGATAGTTTTAAGTGCTTTAACCTTAAATAGTTCAGGTGTATTAGGTATACTTTCGTTGTTATAGTTAGAGTCTACTAGTACTGGCGCTGCCTCGAGTAATAGCGCAGCTAGAGTAGCAAGGAGTTAAGCTCTCTTAGTACTGCTAGAGAGTGTCGACAAATTCGTTCGACTAGTACTAGAACTAGCAACAGCTGGTTTTAGTAGTATAGAAGCTATAGTAACTAAACTTCTAAGCAGATGCTTAAAGTATAACAAAACTTACTTCTATACTAAAAGTAACAAAGGTAACTTAAGTCTCGAAGGTTGTTATATAGTAAGAGGTTTAGATGTGCTAGGTGTTTACTCAAAGGTAAACTTGTTACTTAAACTCAAGATATCAAAACAAGATATATTAAAAACTAAAGTAAAGTTAAGTATAAAGCTCCTATCTAATAGCAGACGTACTAGTTATATATAGAACCTTTTATTCTCATGGCCGCTATAGTCGACTGTTCGACCATGGCCGACATAGTCGACTTGTTAGCTATGTCGCTTATCACGTGATATATTTTCTTATTCAAAGGAAATCCTTGGACCGGCTAGCTGCTCTAGCTAATCCCTATAACCTATATCTACTCAATAGTATCTTGTCCTGTCAGAATGCCATCTGGACTTACTTATCACGTGCCGACACGTGATTCGTGACACTAGACAAAGTCTTCTATTCTAAAATCCACTAAACGACAGTGCTTGTTAGCAGAGGCTTTTATACGCTCGTGGGTTAAAGAGAGCTCTTGCTTTACTACCTTCTATGTATCTCTTATATAAGTAGCTAGTACTTTTGCCTTCTCTACGCTTAGCTAATCTAAAGAGACAGTAATAGATATATTCTAATTAAAGGATATATAAGCCGAGTATCTATAAAGTACTTTAAATAGACTTATTTAGCTAAGTAAGTTATATAGTAGCGTAAGCTAGATATAATCTATTATAGGTAGTAGCTCTACTTAGTTGTTTTAATAGTAACTAACAAAGAAGTATAGTCTTTGTTCTAAGTACTAGTTTATAATTTTAGTCTACTTATCTATCTATAGGTAGTAGGTAGTAAATAGCCTAAGCTATGTTCTAAGTATATAGTTAAACTCTTTCTAAAATGCTAAGATAAACTATTCTCTATAGTCTAATATAATAGACTTAGTAGCGCTATAGTAGTAATATATATAATAAATATAGATTCTAGCTATATTCTCTATAGTAACTATCTTATAGTAAGGAACAGATATAGCTTATTTTAAGAGTTAGTTAACTATATTTAACAAGCAGACGGCAAACTGACCGCTGTATTCGGCGGTTTTGGTCGCTGTTTTCGGGGGTTAACTTGCCAAAATCTCACGCTGCCCTAGCGCTCTCGTGCCAGTTGGCCAAGGCGGCACGACCTCGGCTAACTGCAAGTGCACAGGAACACCTAAAAAAGACAATCGGTTTTCTGCTTCTCGTTCTTATTCCAACTTCGTCAGGAGCCTTTTTAGGGAGCAGAAAATGGATGCCCTTCATCCCCTGGTGGCTCAGAATGGCGACGCTTATATTGATTGCCCACCCTTCCCCTTCTTCTTTATCATTCTCTATCATTCTCTATCTTTTCCCCTCTCTATCATTCTTCATTTCCCCTCTAATCCTCTTAAATCTATTACCTCTTGCGTTATCTTGTCTCTTGTCCTCTTCGATGCCGTTGGGTGCGCGTAGGGCTCCTTCTTACACCATCGAGCCCTCTTTTCCTAGCTGTCATCGTCGCCCTCGTCTTTCCCGGGTCTAGTCGATATGCGGCGACGCCAACCGTCACCAGACGCTTCCTCAGACAGCGAGAGCTGCTTCGATACAAAGGATGAACACAAGGAAACCGACGACGACACTGAGCCGACTGATATCGATTCCGATGTAGAAGGATGCGACAATGTAGATCTGGCGTAGATCGTAGGAGAGGACAACGCCCAACCGCCGGAATACTACCTCGATCAAGAGAATGACTCCGCCGAATCCGAGGATGAAGATGAGGACTACAGCGATAATAGTATCCTTCTCCTTGATATGATCGAGTCACAATTTAATCGGTATATACCCTATTTTCTTTGTCCACTGTCTTCTACTATTGAATCGTTAACCTAACTCTTTGAAGGTACTGTAAATATATACGAAAGAATCCGGCCCAGGTAATGCAGGCCATCTCACGCCGCACCCTCAAGGCCTTCTTCGATTGGATGTTGAATCAACGTCGAGGGAAGAGTGGGAGGAGGCTTGCAGGTATTAAGTCAGCTAATACCCTCGGGACATACTGGAAGGTCTTCCGGCTCGTACACGAAAGGACAGTTGGTGAGAAGATCAAGGGCAAAATAAATCGGAATATGCATCGTGTAAGTAGCACTTCTTGTTCACCTGCTACATCCTGTCCGAAATACCCTAGATCAGAGGCTAATAAATATTTACGTCATTTTACAGGTCCTAAGGAAGCTGGCAAAGAAACACGGATTGTCTACAGAGAAGCGTAAGAAGACGGCTATGTATATCGAGGATCTTGCAGGCGTCCTCCAGACCAACCTTACAACAACAAGGAAGAAGTATACGCACAGCCAGCACCGTATACAACTCGCCTTCTTCCACCACCTAGCTGCCTTCTCTGGAAACCGACCTTCAGCAGTTCTAAACCTTTGCTATCGTCATATCATTGTAACCCTGCTCCGGGACCCAAAGGGAGGGCCCCATCGGATCTTGATTGAATTCACGTGCGAATTCACGAAGCAGTATCTCGGCATGAAAGATACGTAAGTTTCACCTATACCCTTTTCACCTTCCTAAATCCCTTCTAGTTCTACTATGCAACGTATTACTGATAAGAAAGCTAGGAATACGTTCCCACTTCCCGAGATTATCTTCGATCCGTCCCTCATCCTTAGTCCACATGTCGCCTTACTAGGCCTCATTCTTGCCGATGAAGCGTTTTTGGCCTCGAATCTCACGTCTGTAGAGAAGATTAGTGGGTTGGATATTTGGCCTGGGTATGAGCAGCTGCCCATGCATTTAAAGCTGGAAAAGGCCAACATCCCCATCTTCCGCAAGTCTATCAAGACGCTCTTTGGGTGGGAGATCTCGCCGGACCAGAAATTACTATACTCCACGCTCTTGTCGTGGATGAAGAAGCTTGGTGTGCTCACGGGGTTTCCACAGATCACGTGCCTGTACTGTCTCCGATATGGTGCAGGTAATGCATTCAACCAGAGTGGTTTGTCGCTTGTCCCCTTCACCCTGTAGCAAGATGTGCTAACTGTAGACGAACAGGTGACGTGAGCGATGCGCTCTAGAATATAATGCTACAACACACTAAGATTGACACCTTTATCAAGCACTACCTCCCACGGCGGGTTACCGCTGATACTAGAGCTATCGTCTCCGGCTATGAACCTCAGCACGACCTGATGCGGGCAGCCTGTCGGATGACTCGATGGATTGATCCTGACCGACCGCAAGAACTCACGCTCAAGCAATCCCTGTCAGTCAATCAAGATCCCTATATCTGCTGCCTTGTTGCACAGCGAGAGAAGTGGAAACGCCGCTTCCAGGGCACGGTCACACAACAGCCTGGGTACCAAATACTTAGCTGTGAGATCTTCAATTCAAGGCAGCGGCAAAGAGTTGTACTTCTAAAGCAGGTTCAAGTTCGGTGGGATCTGGAACACCTGGTTAATGAGATTGAGCTGCAGCTCTCTAGGCTTAAGTTCAACCAGGAAGTGCAGACTACTCTACACCTTGATGAGGATATGCCCCCGATCCAGAAGTGCTTGGTTGAGACGATAATGACTCTGCTAGGAGCGACCTTGGAGGAAGAGTTTCGCCGGCGCAACGCTGCTATCGATGCAGTCGCTGCCTACTGCACATTCTAGGAAGGAGGGGCTGTTGCTCGACTACGTGGGAAGCCAAGTAAGGAGACCAACCTGCAGCAGAAATCCGCTGAGGCCGAGAAGCAAGCACTAAGTGCTGCTATGTTATCGGTGTTTACAGAGAAGAGACCAACCATCTGCTTTATATGCTTAGGGGAGGAAAACTTGCTGTTTGAGAAGCGTGTGTATTTATTTGCGAGTCTGGGAGACCTCACTAAGCACTTTAAGCGGAAGCATTTGTCCAACATTAGGGAAGGAGATAGGGTCGGGTGTAATATCTGTCGAATGTCCTTGAAGCACAAAATGCACCTTCAGAATCACGCAGAAAGGATTCACGGGACGGTTTCTTGATTGTTAAGTGGATTTGGAGTATATTATAGGACTAACCCTCTGTTTTATAAATTGTACAATTTTATACTACCCTTTCTCATCTTCCATATAGTCCACCGGGAAGGATTGAGGCTGCTAATCATTAAACATGACTGCTTGATAAGGATCCCTTGAAACCTTGTTAGAGGATATTTAGAGTTGTAGAGTATTCGGTTGACTTGTTGAATAAGATATACTCATTTGTCAAAGTCACAGCTGCTTATTACTCGTGTTCTCTTCTTCGTTTGCTTTCATAATAGAGATCTAGCCTAAGTTGAAATAGAAAAGTTAGTCCGAGAGGGACTTTACATCTTGCGGCTGAATGAGAAAATCGCTTTACACCTTTACCGTATTCAACCCCTCTGCATTCGGCTCACACGTATATCTATCCTACTGGGATCCTCGCTATCGACCTTGCCTTCATGGCTACAACCGTGCTAAGGCATGGAAGCTGGTCTAGACGCGCCCGAACCGCTCCAAGGTTTTCATATGGACTTTGCAGAGTTCAGGTATTAATTTGAGGAGTCCTTCTCTATCTCGTTTAATAACGATTATGTCGAGTGCGCAATAGTTTGGTTCCCCCCTACGCCAAATCCGCCCATCCACCTAGGGAACTGCATCACCGACCAGCAGTCCTTGCAAAGTGCCGTTGAAATCGCTCTCACATATACCCCAGAGAACAAGATCGAAATAATGGTTTACTTCCCTCAAGGTTTGCCCTCAGTTGCGAGACCACTGCTCGCCGCTGAACGTGGTTAAGCAGCCCATGCAGCGATGCTCTAGATGAAGGCATGCCAACTTCATATCCTCGCAACGGTAGAATATTCTCTTGCTCAACTTTGCCCCTCCTCTCGCCGTTCTTCATGGATATCCTTACTCGCCAATCTCAAATCCAGTCATTTACACCCTTTGACTTCTCCTTGGCCCCCCTTTCCGACGCTTCGTCGACGCTCAAGTATAAGTGGGACTCTCAGCTTAGCTTAATTCATAATGACTAGTCTGCTTGTTGTGACAACCTGCACAGCCCTGCCCGCGTCGCTCGCGTCGCTTCTCGGTCAGTAATGTTTTTTCTTTCCCCATCTCCAGGTACCCCGTTACTATTCCTTCCATTTTGGCTATACATCCTAGTGAAAAACCGGGTGCTAAGAATGCTCTCTGCTGCCTAGCCGTCTGTATAGAAGAAGATCTGCTAATTATATAGCTGGAAAGCTCCTTTGTTCTGATTCAAGGGACAAACCGTAGTATCTTTATCGAAAAATGCTACTATCATCATGATTTCAAAGACCAAAATCAGCTCACGGAGATGATGTTTGCCTCAATTTGTGCTGAACTGTATTCAGCTGTCCGCAACGTTGATGCAAAGGGAAGTATTTAGTTTTAAATATTAAAGCCGAAGCTGTCGTGGGTCTAGCAAACTATTAATATGGTGTAAGAGGGAAACGGGCCAGAGCCGAGCATAACACATGCTGCTGAGACATGCGTAGCCTTCTCGGAATAATAAACAAGAACTTTTACTAGTTAATTTTTGTTTAATTTACTCTTAGAAACGAGGTAAGGACACCGAAGGTAGTAGTTCAGTCCGGAAAGGGGTGACATGTGAGTGGGTTCAATTAAGCGAATAAGCGGAGCAAAAAGTGGCCTCTTCACTATATTTGTTATACGATTTGCGATTCAGCCATTAGACAATTCGTACATTCAAAGAGTTCATGAGAAGAGAAGGCTAAAATTTCCAACTACAGTGTTATTTAATAGATGACCTAAAAAACTACCGCGATTTCCATTCTTCTGACACCACTTCATTGCGGGTAACCCAGGCCACTATGTCTTCCTTTGACTCGAGGAACTCATTTTCCCGCCGTATAACCTCCTTTCTCTCTTCTTCAATCTCTGCGAGAAACCTCGCCTTCTTTTTCTCTATAGCAACTAAGTCTGCTTTACAATCATGAAGGTTCTTCTCCACCCTTGCTAAACTTCGACTGTTGTGATCTATCTCATCCCTAAAGTGCTTTCTTACCGTGGTTGTAGTCTTTCGCGTAGGTTGCTGACGTTTGCTTGGAGCGGTTGAGTTGCTGGAACCTGTAGAGCGCTTTCTCTTCTGGGTGTTGAGATTCCCATTAGATGCAAAGCGTGAGTTCGTCTTGGTCCTGATGGGCGGATCAGAATCTGTCATCAATTGTTAGTCTAGCCAAGATTAGATATGAATGGACACTTACTCATGCTTGAAGGGGACAGGAGCCTGGATTTCGGCGTACTAGGAGGTGTAACATACTTATCATTATTGTCTGCTCCAGTAAGATCAATGACCGTCTGCTGTGGGGCGGGCTTGGATTGAGCTTGCGTAGTCAAGAGGGTAGCAGGCTTACTCTAACTCGTGAGCAAGCGGTTCACTCGTTCCTCGATTTGAAGCTTGTGATCACTCGGGATGTTCTCTAGCGTTTTGATTTTCCTTAGCAACCTTCTGATCTTGGTATCCCAAATGATGCTAAGTGGTATAGTTCCGGCTTTCTCAATTCGACCCAGGTCAGAGAAAATCTCAACCATCCTCTCTTCCGTTAACTCCTGGTTCGTAGGAACAAACTGTCTCTCCAGCTTTTGCTCTAGCAAAAGAATGTGCTCCTAATATACAGTCAGTATCAAAGTACCAAAGTCCGTTATGAGATCATACCTGTAGAGTCTGCACCGTAGCTGTCAATGATTCTACATCGACGCTTGTATGATGTTCCGGATTTTCTGGGGCTGAAATATCCAAAGGTTTCACGGTAATCGAGACAACATCATCACCTACAAGACCAGAGCTCCCCACTGGAAGGGGTTCTTGTGTTCCTCCTATGGACTGAATTTTTAGACCAAGGCCCTCGAAACTCGGTTTGGGCCCAAAAAAAGAATCAATGACTGCAAAAGCTGATGAATTCGATAAACCTGGGTCTAAAGGAGTTTGAGAACCCCAGTTGAGAGGAGTTGATAAGTCCGAGTCTGAGGGCTAATCGAGCTCTATGTTTGGCCCATCGGTCACTGGAGACTAGGTTAGTGGTGTCATGCTGGTAGGAGACGTTGGTAGTATCATGCTGGTGGGAGACGTTGGTGGTGTCATGCTAGTGGGAGATATTGGGGGTAAAGATTGTCTGATGGGAAAAAATGTTTAAGGACAATGAATGTATCCTGACAACTGGGAGGAAGCTGCCTTCTTATACCCCTCTTCTCAAGGGATTGTGGATCTCGGGTACGAGAGTAAAACTGCCCCTTGTGATGCTGATTGAGGCAGTGTGCATCTGGACCACCTTGTTAGCCATGTATGGCTCACGGTAAAGCCAACTGTTAGAAATAACTGGGGACGTTCCAGTTATGGGTACAGATTGAGTCAAGTCATGCTCTTAGTATGCTTCAGTACCCCTCTTGTATAAGGATATGTGGGATATCTACAGCTCGCGGATCACTCCCGATATGATCTATCCAAAGGTAACCACTCGTAACCAGAAAGGGGGAGCCTTTCTGCAATGTGATTGGTGAAAAACTTTCTATGGGGCCGTTGGGTAGAGATCCTAGTCAATGATGATCATTATCGAGCAAGATCAATATAGGTAAGGACCGTCACACATCACAGACACGCAGAACCTTCTTGACAGTGCCAAAAGGTTAATCAAGACAATAGAATTTCCCCTCTTCAACTACGAAGAGTCAGCTTGTTAGACACTAGAAGGGCTAGATATTTATCAGGCAAAATTAATGAACCTTTCAGAGATGAGGGCCTTCCTTTGAAGCCAACGAAAATCTTCAAATTGTATCAGCAGTAGAGAGTCTTTCCCTTGGTCGCGACCAAATAAGCGAACTCGCATCCCCCGCTAGGAACTTGCCGCACTCAAAGGCCCTGCCATCGATTACACCCTAAGCCTAGTTTGATGACTTCTTCTGCTTGTGGCAAGTGATCAGGCAACCCTAGCTCTCTGGCTGCTACCAGTAAGAGCATACTCTCCTCGGCGCTGCACACCAACTATGGTTAGTTTCAGTGCCAAGATCCCTGAGCAACGGCTTATATGCTTATTGATGCAATATGATAGAGGTGCAGTGGACGACATTCCGTGAAGAAGAATGATAACAGAGGATCAGAAAAATCGCTTTGTGTCCCGCTATCTTCCCCTCCTCTTTTCTTATCTCACTTAAATATCCGCGTCAGGGGCTGTTTCCCCTTCCTATGCATTTCTATGCCAGGTATCAAACGTAGACTCCAATTGCACCCGAAGTCTGCCTTGCCAAAGAGTGGAACCGGGAAATGGAAGGCGTAGATGTGCATACACAAGACGTTCAGCTGCTTGCTCTGAACTTTCGTGACAGAAATGCCTTGAAATCCTACCTATATAAGAGGGGGGTCGCTTGAGTTTTGAAAGAACAAGATCATCGTCTCAACTACCTCTATTCGTTATCATCTCTATAACCTCATTTCGTTGTACTCTGTTGGAAACTTTCACAATGTCGAAAGTTTTACTAGCACCACACATAACCGGGAAAAATTACAAATCTTCCGCCATCTGCAACTATATTTTCCCCCCTCTCTACGGCTACAGGTCGGCTTTTGGAATCACAGCTGAAATCGATGGAGCGATTGTTAGTCTAGCCTATGAGACGATTCTGAAATCATGTTACGAGATTCAGTCCTGCCTAGACGAGAGACTGAGCCACCTCTCTCATATGTTACCTCCTCAGAAATCATCAAGGATTTTCAAAAGAAAGTTCTCATCCCACGAAGATCGTCGGCTAGACTCTAAGTTGACGATCTTTGACCTGAAGAGCCTCTCCGGAAAACTTGTTCACAACATCACCTCTCCCCCTCTTCACTGTGCCCTACTCATCGCTGAGATACGCTACATCAACACAGAACGGGAGAAAGCTAAACACAGAATTTTTGAGGATCTTTTGGACAGCCTGGAATTAGCTACGCATTCTGTGTTTTCGATGCTTGTAAATCTTTACCTTAAGACACAAGACTCATTGAAAACCGATATGTCATCCTCTCATGGTTTTGGAGTCTTTCTGGCCTTGGGGATGCTTTTTGAGGCCTACGGATCACGAGGAGCGCCAGCGAATACTTTGTACCTTGTATCTGGTTATGTACTAAAGAGAGAACACTGCTCTGGAATTACTCTTATATATTTCAAGAATGTCTGCAAGCTCAGGAAATACATCTTATCAGAATTAAAACCATCACCCGAGGGGCTTGGCGCGGATATCCAAATTTAGGAGCACTTACTTGAACGAGTTCTGACGGAATTGAACCCTTCCCCATGTATTGGGATCTACAATAGTAACAAACATCGCTGGTCGGGCTTAATTGGTGTACTGTACAACGAGGCAAATTCCTTACCAGGGGTCATGGGGACTACAAGGTTTCAGCGTTTGCTCGACAGACTTTGAAGCAGAGATTTTGGCATGTATTTATTTCAGTTTTGGGAGGTCTTAGTTGAGAATAGCATAAACCTGGGTAGATAACAAGAATGTAATTCAAAAATGTTTCTTGAAATACTTGAACTACTAAGTCCCCTTATATCTTCGCTGTGACAACGCCATAGTATTAGAAAATATTAGAGAGATGTCATTCAAACGCGCTAAATCACGCTACAAGCTTAAACTCTACGCAATTCAAACCCCTTTTGACTCCGGCTCTAGCAAACTCTATTTCAAATAATACAGACATTGAGGTGCTGTTGTGATAGGTAGCCTTGCTGATTCTTTTATACTGTTTCCTGCTTTCTTGCTGTGTCTAACAAGTAAGATGTGAAACATTTAGATCTCCCATCTATCATCCTGATGTGTCCTCCCCACGACAACACCTTGTTCCCCACAAAAGTCTTTCCTATCTTCTACATCAAAGCTAAGCTATCCTACTTCATGCCCAAGTGAATTCGATATCTAGCGATGTGTCGTCTGTAACTCTGCCCCTAAGAGGTAACCTTCTTCAAAGTTCTATACATCAGCTATTAGAGCCTTTGTGTCCTTACAGAATTTGAGAGAGATGACGATTTCTAAGTTTCTAAATAGGTTGTTTATAAACTCAATACCTACCGCGTGAGCTATCCAAGAACATAATAGTATATTGAAAGATTGACAATCGATCTTTTGAGGCTATTGGGTACAACCTTTCTCGCTAAGAATTTTTGGTGGTTGCTAGTCTTTCGAGGTGTGGAGATATCGATCAGTGAGCCTTTTCCTCGACTGTAACTTAGACAAATTGCCCGACGAGATTCTCTTTAGTAATAAGGCGATTTTGACAGGGCTTTAAATAGTTAAGGAAAGAGGGGGTTAATCTCCCCTTTCTTATTTTGGAATTAAGTTGCTGAGATTAAAGATAATCGATTTACAATTTCATTCTTTATAGTTTCGATTATTTTCAATTCCCTATACCCCATTTACTGAATTTTGGACATTGACATAAACACTCTTACAACACATCTTACACATATTACTTTCAGTATTGTATTCTGCCCTAGTAAGTCACTTTCCTCTCTATAGACCTCTACCACTTAACTCAAGAAGATCATCGCACTATCAGACTCCTCTATAATGTCTTCGATTGCGTGACACCATCGCCTATTCACAAAATTCAGCCTCGATCAGTGCGACCGTCCCAACTGAAAGCCGTGGAGCTCTACTGTAAAGAAATACTTTGAATAGTTAAAATAGTGCATGGAAAGAAACATTTTGATGTACTTACTACGCTATTTCATGGGGTTATTGTTAAGTAGTAAATTAAAGAGCGCAGTAGAAGACTGTCGATTTCAAGGTGTCGAGCACTTTTTGGTGTTCCTGCGAAAAGCGGGGTGTTCATGGCTGTAGACGCTAGGCACGCGAAGGCACGCGACCGCGTGCCTTCGCGTGCTTTACTACCATGACCACCTCGCTGAATGAGAAACAGAAAAAAATTAACAGATTGAACATTTTCACAAGTTCTGATGCCCTAGCTAATTAAATTCCGGAAAAATCCACTAAATACTTCAGAAAAGAAAAGAAACAAGCATGGGGTTGTTGATTTGTCGACTGGTCGAGAAGTCGCCTGCATTAAGGTCATGTGAGAGTAACCAAAAGAAATCCATGGATCGCTTAGCCATTGTAAGGATCCCTATCCACTATAACTTCCTGGATGTGCCTGTCCTGTTAGAACGCCGTCTGAACCAAATCGTCACATGCGCCCACGCGACATTCGCTAGCTCCTTTTGTTAAAAATATCCTAGCCACTCAATCCTCCGTCTCGGCTATCATCTGCCTACCTCTTGTCCACGTCGCACTTGGACTCACAGGGCTTGAAACCGACCCAGCGATCGATTCCCTCTGACCCAGCGATATTCTCCGTTGATACTCTACTGGCTCATCCAGCTTCTTTAATCGCTCATCTAATAATCTCTTCTGCTCCTCAGCCATTTCTCTCTCCTGCTTGCCCTAGGGCGGGCCAATCGTATTAATTTAATTTACCAAGCGAATTAATCTAATTACTTTTGGCAATCAGTGTATTAAATTAATTTCCCTTAGAGTATTAATTAATACTCTAATTACTTAAGGATTCTAGATTTCACAGGTTTTTGAAGATTTGTCAAAAACAGGTAATTAAATCAATTCTCTAGATAAATTTACAGTAACGGTCTACAGTAACACTAGTCCTTGCTCTCCTACTGTGAATCTTCTGTTACTATAATTTCTGCTAGCTAGGCTCTAGTCTTCCTCTGAAATCTCTGGTTGCTTCTAGTATAAGCTTTCTTTCTATTACAAGAGGCTAAATTTGATATCACTGCCTGATTTAGAGTAGAATCAAGAGCCTGCTAGCTTGTACTAGTAGCTACCTTTGCAAGTCTCTACTGCTTTTCTTTTTGTAAAACAGTGTTTTCAGACTCCTTCGCTAATATAATCTGTCTTCTCTTAGAAATAAGAGGTGGCACTAGATCTTTCTAAGCCTATACTAAAGGCTCCTTGATTGTATTACTATTCCATGTCTTGACAGCTTCGCAAGTATCGCAGAGTGTCAAGTACATCTGATTTCTTCCCAGAGTTGTGTGTATACTATTATAACTAGCACTAAAAAGACAGTAGCACTTACCTCTACCTATTATTGTTTCGAAAGTAGGCGAGAAAGGAGGAGGGGTTGTTCCAGTTACTTTTCATTTGATTAGTATAGTCTAAACTTATATGTTAGAAACACTTACTTAATAGTATCTTATCTTCTATAAGCCTAATCTATATATCCTCTTGCTGAACACTATTATAAGATTTCCTTTCTTGAATATATGTGTTCTATTGTTCCTGAGCTTCTGCAGGACTAATTACACTACTATAAATTAACTCCTTATATGTAAGGTAAGCTATATGTTTATTGTTCTAGCAATAGTGTAGGTAGATTGATGTGATTGTGATTTAAAGCTAACTACTGTTAAATTACTTTAAGACCTTGTAAATTCTATTACAGCGTCAGATAAAGCTATGAATATTAGACTAAGGGCCTTGTGTTATAGTCTAGCGTTACTATAAGATCGAAGAACTTACTAATCTCGTTGCTCTAAAGTCTAGAAGCTTGGAGCTAGAACTTTATAGAGTCCTGTAGTAGTGTACTCGCAAAGAATATACTTGTTAAGGATTATAGTAATACCTTTAACAACAAGTACTAGCTTGTAGTATTTTCCTATAGAGCTAGAGACCTAATGAAGTCTAACAGGCTTAGGTGTATAGGTGTTGTTAAGCTAAGTCTCAATCAATGAGGTAGACATAAGTTTTATTCCTCTTAGGAAGAGAATAAGTTATGTTGTTAATAGAAGTAAAGAAGATAAAGAAGTAACAGTAAGCGTGTTAGACACCTTATCTAAAGATATAGGAGGCATGATTAAATAATTTATAAGTTTAAATAAAGAATAAATAAAAAATAAAAGAACTACTGAGTCTTTTATCAACGAGCGACTGTGTAAGACAAGTATATGCTCTAAGAGACAAGCTAAATTAATATCTGCTAAGGTTTTAAAATCTCACTAAAAGTGTGTTACAGTAACACTGTATAGTAACATGATTTGTTCTACAGGAACCTATATTATTAATTCCACTATCTTTGACTTAATTATAAAACATCTAACTAGCCCCTTAAAGCTTACTATCGTCGATCAGGTCCTCTAGATCATCTTTATTATTATTAGAGTCTTCTTCCTTATCCTCTGATATAATTATCTCTAAATCATTATTATCATTATTATTATTATCTTCATCCTCACTCTCTTTCTTCCTTAAACCTTCATCTAAATCAACGTTATTAGTACTCTAGTACTCTAAGTACTTAGCAACATCTGCTAGGTTACTTGTGTTCTTAGTAAACTTTGCTAACTCCTCTTAGCTTACACTAGGTACAACAGTAGCTCCTCTAGTAATAATTTGTCTCTCTAGCTTCTTAATAACTAGAGTTAATCTTGTACTAAATGCTTTCTTAATAGATGCCTCCTTTGACTTATCTTCATTTTCATAAGCACTTTTCTTGCTCTTGTCCTTATCCTAGTTTATGTTAATCAACAGTAACAGTAGCTAGTAACACAAATATATATAACTTTGCCTCTAAGTAACTTCAATAGACTAGCTGTCTCCTCCTAATTAATCTAGACAATTAGAACAGACTCTTTATTAAGAATCTTAGTATACTTAGTCTTTATATCATAGCTCTTACTCTCTTGTTGAGCTTGAACCTTCTCCTCAGCATCTTTAATAGCTTAAGTCTACTATTCAGCGGAAAGTTTCTTAAAGCTAGCCTTACACCTTACTTGTTTATAAGCACAATCACAAGTCTATGTTTTTGTAAGCTAGATTAAACCTTATAAATTGATTTTCAGATCTAACTTACCTGGCGATTAGTAGAATAAGCTTGTGCGATCTTCTTTTAGAAGAGAAGTCTAATTACATCACGACGCTTACTAAAGGTAGAAGCTATAGTAGGCAATAGCTATGTGTTCTAGACTTGAAAGCGATACTAGCAGGCGTTACTTTAGTAGTAGATTAAATTAGTTATAGGTTTAAATATATAAGTTCCTTTCTGTTATTTAATGTTTTCTGTTATGTTAGAAACAAATTAAATATTAACAAACAGAGAAATAAGCTATTTACCTAAAAGCAAACAAAGGAGTTCACCTTTAATTTGTTTGCTATAAAACCTCTAGTTTTAACCCTCGGAACTTTATATAACTACAATACTATAACTCTAACCTTAACTATAACGTATATATACCTTCGATCTACCTCTACCTATATAGTAACGCTCTACTATAACGCTCTTATACTAATATAGTTGAATAGAATCAAGATAGCCTGTACTAAGAGTGTAGCTAAGAGAGCATCCACTACTAAGCGATATATAATATACAAGGCCAAGATCTATTAACCTAGACCAACTCTAGCTTACATTGCTACTAATGCCTAGAATCGTGTAAAGAAGATCTATAATGCTATGAATCCTAATAGTCTAGCCTACAATATTACAAACCCTTTACTAAACACTATCTCTTGTAAAAGTGCTGCTGAAAGTAAGTGATAATTTATAGTAACTCTAAACAGTAACACATCTAACTTCTAATAGACTATACTCTTCGAGAGATTAGACACTACTAGAACAATGCTAGTACTAGAGCCTTGATCGACAAACTTCTCTTCTAACGCCTAGTTTGTAAGATTGCCTAAGATATCTACCTTAATCTACACTTCTAGTCTACTACTATCGCTACTATTCAAGAGTCTGCTAAAGCTTTTCTGGTTAGTTATTTCGAAGGTAAATATTTTTTTAATCCTTTTATCGTACGTACCCCTTGACTAATTAATTTAATAGCTACGAACATATATGCTATCTATGCTAAAAGAGTTATTATTCAGACAAAGGATATACAGCTCGTAAAGTAGATGTATAATACTTCAATTACTAATATTCCGTTGTTGTAGAGAGGAATATTTAGAAATTTAATATCAAGGAGAACTTAGCTTACATAGCCTAAATAAACTCTGTCTACTATTTATTTAATATACTAATATTCTTTTGTGACCTTATATATAAACCTTATAAAATTTGCGTCCTTTATTATGCGTTTATAGAATAATGTACTTTAATCACGTAGAGGCTAGTAACACTGTACAGTAACACTTTATTGCAACTCTAGCCTTAAGAATTCGTTATTATTTCTTGATTTCTGTAACTTAAGGTAGCAACTATATTCTTTTGATCTGTTTTTATATTAGAATGTCTTATGCTAGAAAGCAACTATATAACTACAGCAGATGTAATAGCAAACCTTAGTTCTTGAATATTATTCAACGATATTAGTAACAAGACCTTATATAACACTTATACAAATATAGCCTTTATCTATCTAGGGCATAGGTTCATTGATATACTACTAGAACACATGCTAAAAGAGACCTTTAGATCAAGTCTACCTAATCTGCTATTAATACCTCTATAGCTTTAGACAATAAAACAAGTATTAGTTCTATTAAGGATCTAGAATCTCCTTTGACTTTGACTTTGGAACACTATACCTTTTCTAAGCTTATTATCAACAACGTTAGCAATCAAATAGTTGATAGAACATACTAAAGAGTATTAATCAATAAGCTAGAGGATAGAGATTAGTAGTGTCTAGATAATGATATAGGTTAGTAAACTAACTTTAGCATGCCTCAAAATCCAGGGAGAAGATTAGCCTTAGATTATAACAGTAATACAGAAGACAATAGAGATTCTGAGTTTAAAGTAGAAAATGTCTAAATCCTAATAAGTAGAGAAACTAATACCTAATCCCCTATAATAGTTCTAACTTTTTAAGATAATTATAATAAGTGGATTACTTACATTAAATTACTAGATAGTATACATTGTTATAAACAGAGGCAATTAGTTAAATATACTCGTAAATAGAAAGGAATTAATCTACCCTTAATTAATAATATTACAGAGGTTTTACAACAAGAGACAAAGATTATGCCTTAGTTTTACAACTGTTGTAAGAATAGCTGTGTTATATATATAGAGAAATATTCTAAGCTCTAAAGCTGTCCCTTTAAGATTAAGCTACCTAGAGGTAAGACACAGCTATGTAGAGAGCCTTAATATTATCTAGGAGCTAGGAGAAACAGTATATTACAACCTCAAAAACAATATCTTTATCTTCCCCTTGAATTACGTTTACATAGTTAATATAGAGACCCTTAACAAGCAAAGATGTTATCTATATATTAAGCTAGATTTAATATCTACAACAAAGAAAACAGACTAAGAGATATCTTTAATAGTAAGATATATTACTTATATTATTGTAATAAACTTAGTCTTTTTACAGAATAAGTTCTCTATTAGTAACGCTCTATAGTAACGTCAGAATTATATACTGACTTTTGAGTTATACCTATAGATATTACTAGCTAGATTTATTCTAATAGTGCAAATGTTACAAAGATTAGAAATCACAAAGTAACTCTCTAGCTTATAGCAAACCTTAATTACCTACTAAGTTTACAATATACTAAGTAGTATTTAATGCTAGCTTTTCTATGTCTAGGTCCTCGGAAGTATAGTTTAACAGATAGTTTTGAATATCTGTTTATCAAAGAATATAAGAAGCTTGCTATTAGTATTCTAAACATATAAAACAGTTTTAATAGTATAAGTTTTATGCTACAATTCTAGCTCATTGTATATAGTAGCGACGGTCTAGCTTGCTCTGACGCTATGGGAATTATTAAACCTGGAAATACTAAAACACTATGTACTCAGTGTACTATTGCTGCTATAGTAGCTGAGAACAGTACTTACTATATATCTTATTCAGAAACACAGTTACATGAGGAGCTGCCTTATAGGCTTACTCTATAGTAAGATATCAAGGAATAGAACTCTCTAACTAGTTATAGTTCTATTAGCTAGCAGAAAGCTATAGGAACTCTACTTGGAATCACTTACTGCCTCTTGTTAATAGATCTTTAGTCACTACACTAGCCCTGTAGCTTTTCCTTAGATATAATACATTGTGTCTTACTAAATATTATATAGAATTTACATAAGTTATAGGGAGGCAAACACTTTATAGAAGATGCTTAGAGGCCAGTTGCTTCTACTTTAAGTGACCTCTTTATACTCGAGGCTACTAAAACACCTCTTAGCTACATAGTAAATGATGACAAGGTTTAGCAGTTCATTAGAGAGACTTAAGAGAAGTCAAGATCTATGATTCCTACTATTATAGGCTAAGGGCTAAGGCTAATCAACAGATACTCTAGTAGATATAAGGTAAAAGAGTAAGAGGCTTAGCTCATCTGAGACAGTCTGTTACTTCTTTATACTATCCCTGGTTTTCGTCCTTTCCTTAATAACTTTGTTTTACTAGCTAAAATATATAAGGTTTCTTACTAGAAAGTTATTACTTAGGTAGAGTTAGAACAACTACAGAAGAAATACTCTCAGTAGGTTTATACTTTCAAGTAACTATACTACTAAAATAATCTAGAGTGCCTTAAGGTATATCTAATTAATAACTACTTACTTCTTTATCTTAGTATGTAAATAAACAAGTATACTATTTAGTAGTCTGCTGTTACTCTAGCGTTACTGTCAGGCGTTACTATACTAACTTTCAAGAAGCTGATTATATTACAGACTTTAGACCTGTAATCTATTAGTAGGCTTTTCTAATAGAGTATTATATTAGAAATCTTAAAGCAAGATTAACTAATATAGCTATAATTAATGCTAATCTTACAAATGCTAGTCTAAGAATAGAACTTTTAAACTACCTTTTTCGAGATCTAGAAACTTCTTTGCCTACTAAATTCCTAGTACTTGGACTACAGATTACTTTACATTATATTACTAATGTCTCTATAACTAGAGGTAGAGCTTTTGTCCTTCCTCGTAGAGTCAAGTAATAGCTTGATCTTAGATTTAGTAGTTAGACTAAATCTTAGCCTATGAAGCTTAGTATAGTCAAAGTAGATGAGAGAGACAGGCCCTCTAAAGGTATAAAAAGAGTTGCCCTCTATACTACTATCAAACTACAGCATAGGTTAACTATTAGTTCCAAGTACTCCTAGAACAATTTTTCCTTACACTAGTGAGACAACAGTTTTATATCTTAGAAAGTTAATTAGAAAGGTAAAGACATCACTTGTTATAGTCAAGTAGTAGTATATTGCAAGTGTTATAGTTAGACCGATATCATTGTAGTAGTCTAGTAGTATAACAAGATTAGTAAGAACTCTTTTAATTAGTTGTTTGTAGAGCAAAACAACTTAGGTGGATTATTAACTATCAAACACAGAGAAATTGTTAATATTATTAGCTATATAGGAATAAACGAGTTTAGGAAGGAGATCCTTTATTTGGTATTAAACTGTTCAGAAAAAACACTTAAGGTATGTTCGTTAGTACTGTAGTATACTTATTCAAGATATTAATTATAGACTTAGTACTCAAGTAATAGCGACGATAGCAAATAGATGAGCTAACAGTAACGCGAGACAGTAACGCTTGGCTAGTATCCAGAGTTCTTGGGAAGCTCAGGGGTTGAGAGGTAAAAAGAGTGGGGAAGGACAAGGGCATCGGTTTGGGACTAGCCTGCTCGGAATTCATAAATTTCTTGTGATTAATCTAATACACTGTTCTGGGTAATTAAATAATTGAGTCCTTTTTGTGTACAATTTTTTATATTGGGTCAATTCTCCTAGCAAATTAAACCAATAGTTCCTAAGAGCATTTTTCAATTCTCCAAGGTAATTAGCCAAGAGTATTATTTTAATTACCTATTTCTGCCCTAGGGTTGAGTGTCCTCTCTACTTCCTCATCTGCTCTGTCCGAAACCAATTCTGACTATTCCTCTAGACCTTCGCCATCATGTATGCAGATTTCTTGAACATGTAATTCCGGCTCATAATCTACCCACATCCTAGGAAGACTGATAGGACGATTGATAACTTTCCGGGAAAATTGTCTCATAGTAATACGTGGAAATAAAACAATAACCCCAGTATTAGAGGTAAACAGCTCCTTACACCATCCTTCATAACTCGCTGGGTCGAGCGTAGGGCATACTACGATATCACTCTGGTTGTTTTAAGCTGTGTTCCATACAGACACCGTGGATGTGGCGAGGTTAAACAGATCGCGGTGGAGGTTTGGATATAGTGAGGGTTTGACTATAAGCGATAAGATGGCCATAACTTTGTTGGTAAATACTTCTGCGCGAGTAGTCAATGGAGACTGAAGACTGTGTATAGTGAGAGCTGTGTATACTCTTGCTGCACGAAGGCCGCCAGGAGGTTTGGCCAGCTTGTCAGATATCTGACTGAGCAACGAGACATGATCTGGCTCTTGAAAGGTTATCTCGGACGAGAAAGGCTGCCAGACAATCTCCTGGAGTTAAGAGGAGATAACCCGCTGCGTGTGCGCGATACAGAGCTTTTTTGAAATCTCGCTACCTGAGATTAGCACAGATGTAAAGCCACTGTCCAGATCTTTGAGTTTATCATGTACCACGTCGAGATCCTAATATATTTCAGTAATAAAACATGGCAAAGATACACGGGCTAGACTATACGCCGATGTGAAGTTCCTTGCTATACCTTAAGGATATGTCTTGAATATTATGATGTATTTCGAGGAAAGACTCCTTACTATAAAGCATCAGTTCCATTCTCCAAGTGTAGACATGCTAGATATATACTAAAATTCAGTCAGACTTGCAACAAGTTCAAACTCGTTCTCTGCAGCCTTCAAACTGGCCTTTAATTCTTCTGCCTCTCCCTCGTACACCTTTTTCAACGTCTCCGCATCCTTGTACTTACTCTCCATCTCTCTGAGTTTGTGCCTTTGTTCCTCGAGTTTCTCTAAAAGATTGTTATTCTCAGCTCCTAGATCGGCTATCCTCTTATCATCCTCATCTCAGCGCTCCTTTGTTTCCCTCTCTAGGAGTTCCACGCACTTTTTGTACTGCTCGTTCTGTTCTTTCTCCAGCTTCATCTGTTGCTCATGCAACTTCACAGTTTGCTCTGCCTCAACTGCCATCACCTGTTTCTGAAATTTCGCTTTTTCTTCCTCGAATCGCCTCCGGTTCTCCTCGGCCTTTTCCTTCGCCCTTTGTAATTGCTGCTCTCCCTTTCCAACCTCTGAGACTTTCGACATATATAGCTCATTATTCTCATTTTGCTTTTTCGTGAGAACATCAACTGTGGCGTGAAGTGTTTCATTCTCCCTCGTTGTTTCTTCAAGTACTTGTTTGGTCCGAACCACTTCTTGAATTACTTGTTCCTGTTTTGTGTAAAAGATATAAGCCTTTTTTAAAGCATTCCCACTAGCTTCTAGCTGGGTTTTCAACTCCTGAACAACTTCGAGGTATAGGTTAAAATCCACGTTGGTTTACGCCTAGGGCATTCCTTGATGATGATAGTTGCCGCCGTTATTTCTCTTGTTCCCATTGTTGGCCCCCGCGCGAGATTCATTGTCGTTGCTAGGTCCTGCTTGCCTCGTTTTGTCGCCCTCATAGCCAGTTAGTTCCTCCCAATCAATATCTTCTCCTCGCTTCTTATTGCTCTTTCCCATGCTCGATGACTGCTCCTATGTGCCGCCGCATTATATTAGCTAAGTCATGCTACATGAGAGTGTAGGCCGCTTACAGATAACGATCTTGCTAGATATCTCTGTCCGCTCTGTGCCTTCGTGAAGGCACGTACCAAATGCTGCTTTACTAAGTCAATCTTTGCCTCCAAAGTTGTGATCTCGCGTTTCCTCGTTACCGAAAATCTGTGGTTGGGAAGTCGACCCATAGAACATCTAACAATGGATTTGGATTTTAAAGGAGCTTGTTTTCTACGAGGACGGCTAGGAAGTCTGAATATCTAGAACAGCGCTAGAATAACTTTAAAACGCTAGCAGCCAATTGATTACGACAAGGCTTCTACAGCCTTACAACAACCTCGCATTAAAGGTGGAGGTTACATTATCTATCTCCTGTGTACAGTGTACCAATAAAAGGATGATCGTAGTTGCTTGGCGTCCTGTAGTATGCTGAATAGGGATCTGGATGTTGGAATGCATATGCTAGCAATGCCAACCAACCGGTTAAACAGGTAAACCAACTTCAAATCTACATTTTCAATAGGTGGTTATAATTGCAGCAAGTTAAAACTAACAAATTGAACAGGAATAATTCGGACTTAAAAAGCTATCTACGCAAGTGATCGGCAGGCTTGTAGCGTTCTATTAGTCGCATCCAACTAAATCTGACTTGGGTGCTTCGCTATGAAGTAGTAGGGGCAAATAAAAGAACCAATAAGAACGCTCATAGTAGCACTCCGAATGGTGGGTTTGGAGTGCTACTACATGCGCTGTGATTGGTTCATTGGGCCCATGTAGCTGCAAGAGCTCGTAAAAGTCACATTCTTAGCTCTTGAAATTGACAGCGGATATTTGCCAGTCGTTTTCACGGAGACTTGATTTGACAAAGGTCTCGCCCATCAGCCAAAACTTCTTTTCCTCAGTGGAATCCGCCCAGTCGTCCATAGTAAGTGTGCAGGAGCCTTTGGATAGAAAATGTTCTTAAAGCGTAATTGATACAAATAGAGTTTGTACGATTCTGAGGGAAAGTTTGTAATACTTATAAGCCTACTAATGAGATCGCAAGAATTACGGACTTTTCTCCACATTGTCTGTGACAATCTAAATTTAGTGCGTTGACAATTCACATTGTTGTATCACGTGTCCACGTGAGTTAGCGCGCCTTACTCTGCAACCCCTGCTTTCCCGCTTCCCCAACTCGCAACTTCAACAACCTTACGATTTAACTTAGTATTTGTCTACACACATCTCCCGTATTATCTACATCTCAGAATCATACAGTCTGTGTGCCATGTTTTGAAGGCCGTATAGTTGAAGATTGTCGCAGTATTCGACAAGGGCAACCAGTAAATATTCAGGGAACTATTATAGAACACAGTAAGGAAAACATTTTTAGAGATTATCAATTATACATGTGTATTAAGCCTTCCCATTCCCATTTCCTAATTCATTGTGCTCGGTTCTAACAGGAAAGTGTATTGATAATTCTAGGTAGCGTTGGTCTTTCATATCTTTAAATTTGAAATTAGATAGGGAATTGTTGGCGTATTATTGTAGTGTATTTGATTTATCCTGCAGGCAGGAGGCATGTTAAGAGGTACATTAATCAGAGATGGTATAAAATAAATAGAGTTCTATTTATATAGATTACTATTCTACTGATACGGAAAGAAATCTTCTCACAGATCGCCTATCCCTTCGCATCCACGAGAAATAGGTATTGTACGCGATCCTTTACTCCACAGGTCGTGAACGCTAGCATACAGTACTATTGTCCTTGCTAGTTCTCAACATGTAAATAGATATGGTGACTCAGTCGCGCTCGAAGAAAGCACTTCATCCGTCAAAAATGAGGTGTAGTCTACCTCATCTGAGTAGTCAAACAAGTCTTTTATCGCCTGCGATACCTACTTATAAGACATCATATTGTTCTCAGACAACAGCTCAAGCTTTAATTTCATGTTTGGTGGGCGCTGTTCTTCAACCACGTGCAACAAGAATGTTGTTACATGTTGAATGTTAGACTTCAAATCTGGGTAGACATGGTGTATATATGTTATAATAGCATCTTCTTGCTGTAATGTAAGTGCTCGAAGTCTATAATGATTAAATCAGCTGTTCAATGGAAGGTGGGCCTGCTCTTTGCAACTTACATCTCATTCGACAGGTCCCGCGGTAGGAGGAGGAGGATACCTGCCCTAAAAGATTCTACTAGTTTTGCGCATATCCTTCCTAATGCTATCTAATTTTCAAACCTTTTCTTAGCATTTTGACGTGTACTCGTTTCCTCTTGCAACTGAGGGAGGAGTAAATCAATAAATATATTATTTAGAGACTTTTTGGCGACTTTGATACCGTTAATTGATTTTCGCCTCTTCCTCTAGCGTGGAAGCTGCCTTCGAATCACGGTCTCCTGCCTGTAAAGGGTATAGATATTGGCCAGATATAATCGACGAGGGAGCTCTGGGAAGTAAGAACAATTAGAAGAGAGCGCATTGAACGCTAGCTGGTATATGGACAATAGCTTCTCTATCCTACCCTCGGCTATGTCTCCCAGCTCTGTAGGCTTATGTTTGCTAGCCACATACATTCGTATAGGTGAAGTTCTCTACTCATGGAGGTAGTGCCACAATGTTGAAATGATTTCGGGACCAGCGATTCTCTAGATCGTGGGTAATATGTCTAGAGGGATTGAAGATCCTCCTGATTCTTCTAGACGTGTGACTTGTGGTTCTTGCGTGTTCATCCGCGACGACTTCAAGGAAAGGGAGGCTTCTATAGAATTAAACTATTAGTTATCTGCCCGAATCGAAACCTTGGAGCTCACCTCGAATATTGTTTAAATGTTAACCTAGAGGAAGACCGTTGTCGTTCTCTTTCCGATTCCAAGAGCTCTGCTGAGTGACTACAAGTGCAAGAGTGTCTAGACTAACCACCGGGCAAGTTTGGGAGTTAAGGGTGCGCTCTTCAGTGGCTTGCGTAGGCGCTGGGTTCCTGCTACAGTATTGTGAAAGACTGGCACATGTAGACACAAAGAGAGGCGAAACTGCGAACAGGTGGTCTGGATCAGAGTTGTCGTCTTTATCACTCTCATCTTCATCCTCATTGTCGAGGTCAACCTAGGTCGCATCGCTCAGAACTGTAGCTGCTGTGCCTTTTGTGAATGGTGAGCTCAAATAATTAGTTACAGATGTTTTTGAGGAAATACCAATCAAATCAACAAGCTTGTTTCCATTTAATAATGGCTGATCAGTGGAGGTTGCAAGGAGATAGGTTTCGATGCCATCAACGCAAGATAGATCGACCTGATGACTGGCACAAACTTTAGACAGTACCTTAAGCAGGTACGCAGAGCATCCACTATCAACAAGAACATTTGTTGCATATATCCAGGATCAGAAGATCAGTTGAATCGAATGTTCCATCGGAAAGCCGTTAGCCATCGCGAAGGTGTTTTAGAGAAAGGGAAGAGGGGAGGGGTTTCGGTGTCCAAGGGATTTTGGGCAAGCAACGCCAAGACCTACGTTGCAGCGAATCTGGCAACAACAGGGGTGGGCCACAATAGGAACCTAGCACAAGGAGATTCTGGCAGCGAGAAGCCAGTTTGGGCACAAGGGAATTTGGGAAAAGAGATTCAGGCAACAAGGGATTGTGGCACAAGGGGATTTTGGCCCAAGGAATTCTGGCCCAAGGAATTCTGGCACAAGGGGATTCTGGCCACAAGGGTCGATTCTGGCACACAATAATTTTGGCACGAGGAATTCCGGCACAAGGGGATTCTGGCCACAAGGGCTCGATTCTGGCACACAATGATTTTGGCATAGAATGATTTTGGCACAAGGGGATATAACAACAAGGGGATATAACAACAAGGTGATTCTTGTACAAGGGTATTTTGACCGCGCGAACGGCTGCTTTACACAAGGACAGAGGCTACAATGTGAACACTCATTTTAGCATTACTTAGCGTATTGAATGAGCAGCACTTTTTCCTAGTAGTCATCTAGTACGTGATGTTTTAGCAATGGTAATGATCTACAAACTCCAAAAGGAGATGTGAGAGATTCTTGGCTTTGCTGTAGATGTTCCTGTAGCGTTTAAAGCCACCTCGAAAACTGTAGCTAGTGGTAGCTACCGTGTCGAGTTTGAGGAACCTCTCGAGGGGACCTCTCAAGGGGAGAAATTTTAGGTTTGTGGTGTAGAAAATAGAGAGCGGCAAGAGGGTTTTTAGGGGAATAAGGGAGCTGAGGAATCACGGAGCGGTCGAGGAGTCGCGGAGTGCTGTTGAGACTTTACTGTCTTCGAACTATTTATAATAGCATACAAGATGTTAGAAGAAAAAAAAGTGCGGAGATATATATTTTAAATTTAAAACTATATTGTTACGAGAAAATGGGGACACATGACACCCTATTTTCTCTGTATATATATCAGAGTTTTCACCTCCAAATACAAGGCTCCTTAGAGTGTTTTTACCTACATTTATATGTCATACATATTCTATCTAAAAGAAAAGAACGGTCCAGGGAGGTAAAGATCCGGCGATGTTTTAAGAAATGCAACTATATACTTTATTCACTCTTGCGAAGGTTGATAATCAAGTTCGAAATAGCTAACTCCATCGGTAAGATAGTCACACACGACGCTTCGTAGCCCATCTTGGATACTGTTGGTACTGGAGACTTTTTACTAGTTAGCACAGCAAGAAAAAAATACTAGACAACTTACTAGTGACAAGTAATTGACCAGATCTCCCAGCCTGTCTCCTAGACTCAACTTCTCCTTCTACGAGACTCTTTATATCCCATTTAATATTATCTACTAGCTTCTTCTTGACATACTCTCCTCTGACTTCCTTTTGGAAGATATCTTACAACGGGGCTATGCCCGGATAAACCTTTGCACGTTTTCCGAAGAATATTAGAGTATCGCTTAATTCGCAGTATATTGAAATGGTTAGGATCTGTTTTCCTCTGTTAGTAGGATAAGAGCATCACGGCTTTGGCGCCACATACGAAACCATCATCCAGCGTATCCTCGCTTAATGCACCGTTCAGGAGCGACTGGGCCGCGATTGTGACATCTATCTCTGTTAGGTCTCTACTTACAAGGAAATAAGAGGGAACATGACTTACCGATGTCACAAACCTGCTATACTAGATGGATCCGACGAGCGCGGACCTCGCGGGCGTTATAACCATGAATGAGCTGCTTTGGCATGATATAAGAGTTCTCGTGTCAGGCCTCTCCGAGCTTCGATGAAAAGATCGATGTGATCTTGCGGTTTGTCTGCCCTGGCTGGTTAGTGAACTTAATTTTCTTCAGCATAGTTTAGATAGAATGTAGTTTTAGAAATATATCAATTTTCCTCTATTGCCGTCAGATAATGTCTGCGAAAGACTCATTCCAATGCTTACTCCCGATAGTTAATAAGGGTTCATGAGCCTAGAAAGGTTATCCCAGGATGACTTAACAGTTAGGACTGCTCTCCTAAGGTAAAACTCACTCTAGGACAATCTTCCTACGACTCTAGGAATCCTATAGTCCCAGGAGTGTTAGGTAACCTGCCCTAGATCTAAATTGGTCCTGACCAAGAGGTCCTACCTTGATTTATTATCTGGGACTTTCAACCTAGCCCCTAGACAATCTTGGGACTCTATCATTCATAGGAGGGAATCTGCTGTAGGACATAAATTGTAGGACAGTGCATGTAGGACAAGCGTCCTCTGACAGAGGACGTCCTAAGCAGCTGTCTGACCTAGATAGTCTGTCTTAGATACCTATTTGTCCTGGGACAAATGGGCTGGGACGGAATCAGGTCTGGGGCCGTTTGCCTAGCACTCTTACCACCCTAGAACTTGTCTATACCCAGGATAGGTGTCCTATCTGATCTTTGGTTACAAGACAATTGTTTCAGGCAATCATAGCTTCGGGGTTTCGGATATCAGGCATCACTCGGAGGCTTCTGGCGTAGACTATTTGTTTAGTAAAATTTATTTAGAAGTACAATTTTTTAAGATGCACAATTTATTCAGAAGTACAATTTGTTCAGAAGTGCAATTTATTCAGAATTACAATTTTTTTAGATGCATAATTTATTCAGAAGTACAATTTTTTTAGATGTACAATTTATTCAGAAGTACAATATATTTAAATGCAGAATTTGTTCAGAAGTACAATTTTTTTAGATGCACAATTTATTCAGAAGTGCAAGTATTTTAGAAGCACAATTTATTTAGATGTACAATTTATTCAGAAGTACAACTATTTTAGATGCACAATTTATTTAGATGCACAATTTATTTAGATGCACAATTTATTTAGATGCACAATTTATTTAGATGCACAATTTATTTAGATGCACAATTTATTCAGAAGTACAATATATTTAACTGCAGAATTTATTCAGAAGTACAATTTTTTTAGATGCACAATTTATTCAGAAGTGCAATTTATTCAGAAGTACAAGTATTTTAGATGCACAATTTATTTAGATGTACAATTTATTCAGAAGTACAACTATTTTAGATGCACAATTTATTCAAATGCACAATTTATTCAGAAGTGCAATTTATTTATTGTGTCAGCTCCATTAGATACGGAGTCTTGAAACTCCTTCGTATAGTCTAGCATTCATAGATCGCCATATCTTATTGGTCGGCTTGGCACATAGGGAGTTACGTAATTATCACACCACGATCTATTGCAAAGTTGGTCCATTGGTCCATTAGGCGGAGCGCTTCTCCGGAACCTCTCAGGTCTTGCACTGATTTCGCGTCACTTCTATCGCCCCCTTTCGGGTTATTGCGTGATAAATATCTTGAATAGGCACAACTAGAATAGGATACACATGTCTAAGATAGGAATGCCCAAAATAGGTTCTGCCGCATCAAGCGCCCACCTAAATTAACCTTCAACTCCCCTATTTAAGCCTTTGACAAAATGGCTTTTAGACAATTAAACTTCACCAAGAGCGCTCCCTATGTGTTTCTCGGTCGGCCTGTGAAATCGAAATCACGACAATCATAGCGGAATGAGCTCGGCAAATTGATTGGCCTTGGCTTCCTTCCGCTTTGATTTCGCTCAATTAATCCTCCTACCACAGAGTAAGCGAAGCTTAAATAGGAGCATTAGCGAATTTCCGGTAAAGGCAAACCTATAAAAGTAGAACTGCAAATTAAGAAGCCTAAAAAAAAGCTTACGCCAAAGTAAGTAATCCTCACTCCCTTTTAAAAGCTTGAATTTCAAGCACTAGAATTACAGTGTAGGCAAAGTAATAAGCAGCCTAAAGAAGCTAACGTCAAAATATATGACTCTCACTTTCTTTGGAGGAGTTTAATTTCAAGTACTAAACTAACTTACACGTAGTTAAGTGTGGCTGCACGTGGTGGAGCAGAAAACACATGCCTCGCAACCACCAGAGGGTAGTTGCCACTTCCGAGTACAAAACAGCAACATCAGATTTTTAAGACAACCAGCACCTTTCGTCGCCAGAAGTACAATTTATGTGGATGTACAAATGTTTTAGAAGTACAATTATTTTAGAAGTACAATTATTGGATGTGCAAACATTTTAGATGCATAATTGTTTTAGACGTACAACTAACTTACTTTGGATATACCCTCATATTACTTGCTAATTTCTAAGTATTTAATAATCACATCAGGTCACTACCTTACTATCTCGCTTAAATTTGATTATGATTTTAGTGGGTCGTATTTTCTAATGGCTAGGTTAATCATTAATAACGTCCCTCCCTGCGTAGCGAGACACCCTGTGTGCTGAGACAGACCAATGAAATCGCAAGGATTCTGACTTTTTCTCTGTAATATCTCTATTAAACCAACAACAATAAAAATTACTCATATTCAGAGTTAGTAATATGTTCGTCACACTATTCTTCTTAATATAGCGATCCATTAATCTCGAAATCCATCCAATTTCATTGGTCTGTCTCGGCACACAGGGTGTCTCGCTACGTAGGGAGGGACGTTAGTCAGGGGAGTGATGATCAACTTAGCCCTGGTCTGTTTTGGTCACGACAAGGGACTACTGGAATATTGTAATAATAAATAAATTAAATAGATTTCAATATTGCTGACACCACTACCACGAAGAAACCTTGCTGCCAAGCTCTTCGTTTTGCTGCTCGTTTTGCTCGTATTGCCTCCGCCTGTATCGCCTCTGCCCGTTCTGCCTCTGCTAACTTCGCTTGGAATTTGTCAACCTCAAGCCTCGAAAGCTCTAAAATTGCTGCCAGAAGATTCTGGTCCTCTTCTTCTGGAAAATCCCCTGGCACTTGAAACCCTGCCCAAGGGTTTCTGCTTGAGGAAAGAGCGAGAAGTTTCATCCACCACTGCTCCTGTAATATATCTTGTTGATCGCGGTGGTGGCAGCAGAGTAGTCTGCTTGAGATAAGCTGAAGCAGATTCTAGAGCTGATCGATTGATTCAAGGCGTTTAAGTAAATGGAATGTTGTAATTGCCCCTGCGCGGTTCGTTGCTGAAATTTGATTGGGACATTTCTTATTCTTTGAGGTGGTTCTAATACATTTTGAAGTAAAGTTCGGTTTGATATTGAGTAGTTGGCTGATGTCCAGATAGAAGGTGCTGACGTTCATATAGAAGGTGCTGATGTCTATATTAAAGCTGTTTGACATAATGATAAAGAAGATGGTGATAGTTTGCTGTGAAAGAGGTAGGAGCAGATGGTGCTTCTTATATAGAACTCCTACCTCAAGGGACAGTCAGCGATTACGCATGAAACGAAAAGAGGCTTGTGGGTCCTCACGCATAGAAAAACGCCTACGATTCCCATTAAGGCTTCAACTAACTGACTTACTGTATACACGAAGTGCATAATACTGCATAGCAATGCTACCTTGAACGGGGTTATTTGGCAAATTGCCTGGGAAGGGTGTGGACAACACAGGAGATAGCTGGAGTGGTTGGAGGAGGGCTGGTGAAGCTGGCATATGGTAGGGTGTCTCAAAACAATACACTTTCCTGCTAGCTGGAAGTTTCCTCATGGTTTTCACTGCAGGATGTTCCTCTTACAGTAGTCGCCTTGAGTATAATTGCTTTATTCAGAAGTCTCCTCGGATTCGCTGAAAACCAGCTGCATAGTATGACGATGTATAGCCCATCCAGACGGCCTGATTCGCCTTTGGACATTACACGCTGGACACTCGACCTGCAAATATAAGGTGGGCCTCTTAAGATGGAGTTCCCCTAGCAAGATTAAAAGGCTTGAATTACTTCCCTTGCCCTACAAGAGCAAAAGGCATTTATATATACAACTTTGCAATAGCCATTGCTGCATTTATTTGCTGAAAATCTCTTTCCTATCAGTATGCCCGACGGGTATACCGATATCTCTCAAGTGACTTAATATAACGGATATCACCGTACCTATCAACCGTATCCATTAAAGTTAACCTTCCATGCTTCACCGCCATCTTATTCCACACACATACGTTTCCTATCTGTGTCTTCGTTGCCAGTGTTTAAAGTTGCCTCATCAAGCACACTTTTCAACCTATCCTTCTGCGCCTTTATACTAATATAATTTTACTCTGTCTAGCTAAGTACATCTCGTAGGTCCTCGATCTTAACTATTTCAGGTTATTAAACTGCAAAAATCAAGAAGAGAATGTTTGTATACCTTGAAGCTTCTCATTCTCTCCTTGAAGCCAGCTTATAAATCCTTTACATCGGATTAGCTAGAGGGAAAGATGAGAATAAGTTATAAAGCTTACTACGCATAAAATCCCCAGGTTGGAAGGCGTCTTGATTCTCTTGTAGCCGGGTCGTTTCGAAATGGCCAACCTTTGCTTGTAGTTCTCTAACAAGTTCTATAGTCGATAGTTAGATGAAGAACTGGTTTGAGATATTCTGAAAACTTACAAATCAACCCCTGTGTTATGCTAGGCAGAAACTTGACCATTTCTGTAGGAATATAACCATAGCCAGGAGTCTCTCCTGCCATTTCTCTAAACATTTGATCGAGTTCTCTAGGGTCAATAATATTCAGAGTAGGATATCTGGAAAACTTACGACGAAGCTGGGTGACTCGAGCATCTTCGCCAAGGTACGGTGCATAGCCCCTAGGGCAGAAATAGGTAATTAAAACAATACTCTTGGCTAATTACCTTGGAGAATTAAAATAATACTCTTATAAAGTATTGGTTTAATTCACTAGGAGAATTGATCCAATATGAAAAATAGTACACAAAAAGGACTTAATTATTTAATTACCCAAAACAGCGTATTAAATCAATTACAAGAACAAAAAGGACTCAATTATTTAATTACCCAAAACAGTGTATTAGATCAATCTCAAGAAACCTATGAATTCCGAGCAGACTAGTCCCAAACCAGTGCTCTTGTCCTTCTCTACTCTTTTCACCTCTCATCCCCTGAGTTTCCGAAGAAGTCTGAATACCAGCTGAGCGTTACTATCTCGCGTTACTATTAGCTCATTTACTTGCTATTGTCGCTGTTGCTTAAGTACTGAGTCTTTAATTAGTATCTTGAATGATTGTACTATAGCACTAACGAACATACCTTAAGTGTTGTTTCTAAACAGTTTAGTACTAAATAAAGGATCTCCTTCCTAAACTCGTTCATTCTCATACAGCTAATAATATTGACAATTTCCCTGTGTTTGATAGTTAATAATCCACCTAAGTTGTCTTGCTCTACAAACAACTAATTAAAGGAGTTCTTACTAATCTTGTTGTATTGCTGGACTACTACAATGATATTAGTCTAAGTATAACATTTGTAATACACTACTACTTAGCTATAACAAGTAATATCTTTGCCTTTCTAATTAACTTTCCAAGATATAAAACTGTTGTCTCGCTAGTGTAAGGAAAAATCGTTCTAGGAGTACTCAGAGCCAATAGTTAACCCACGCTATAGTTCAATAGTAGTATAGAGGGCAACTCTTTCCATACCTTTAGAGGGCCTGTCTCTCTCATTTACTTCAACAATACCAAGCTTCATAGGCTAAGATTTAGTCTAACTACTAAATCTAAGATCAAGCTGTTGCTTGACTCTACAAGGAAGGACAAAAGCTCTACCTCTAGTTACAGAGACATTAGTAATATAATGTAAAGTAATCTATAGTCTAAGTACTGGGAATTTAGTAGGCAAAGAGGTTTCTAGATCTTGAAAAAGATAGTTTAAAAGTTCTATTCTTAGACTAGCATATGCAAGATTAGTATTAATTATAGCTATATTAGTTAATCTTGCTTTAAGATTTCTAATATAACGCTCTATTAGAAAAGCCTACTAATAGATTGTAGGTCCAAAGTCTGTAATATAATCAGCTACTTAAAAATTAGCATAGTAACGCCTGATAGTAACGCTAGAGTAACAGTAGGCTACTAAATAATATACTTGACTATTTATATACTAAGATAAAGAAGTGAATAGTTATTAATTAGACATACCTTAAGGCGCTCTAGATTATTTCAGTAGTATAGTTTCTTGAAAGTACAAACCTACTAAGAGCATTTCTTCTGTAGTTGTTCTAACTCTCCCTGAGTAATGACTTTCTAGCGAGAAACCTTGTATATTTCAGCTAGTAAAACAAAGTTATCAAGGAAAGAACGAAAACTAGAGATAGTATAGAGAAGTAGTAGACTGTCTTAGATAAGCCAAGCCTCTTACTCTTTTGCCTTGTATCTACTAGAGTACCTGTTAATTAGCCTTAGCCCTTAGCCTATAATACTAGGAATCATCGATCTTGACTTCTCTTAAGTCTCTCTAATGAACTGCTAAATCTTGTTATTATTTACTATGTAGGTAAGAGGCGTTTTAGTAGTCTCGAGTATAAAGGAGTCACTTAAATTAGGAGCAACTAGCCTCTGAGCATCTTCTGTGAAGTGTTTGCCTCTCTATAACTCATGTAAATTCTATACAATATTCAGTAAGACACAATGTATTATATCTAAGGGAAAGCTACAAGGCTAGTATAGTGACTAAAGATCTATTAACAAGAGGCAGTAAGTAATTCCAAGTAGAGTTCCTATAGCTTTCTGCTAGCTAATAGAACTGTAACTAGTCAGAGAGTTCTATTCCTTGATATCTTGCTGTAGAGTAAGTCTACAAGGTAGCTCTCTATGTAACTGTGTTTTCGAATAAGGTATATAGTAAGTGTCATTCTCAGCTGCTGTAGCAGAGATAGTACACTGAGTATATAGTGTAAAATTTAAACTATTAAAACTGTTTTATATGTTTAGAATACTAATTATAAGCTTCTTACATTCTTTAATAAACAGATATTTGAAACTATCTGTTAAACTATACTTCCGAGGACCTGGACATAGGAAAGCTAGTATTATATACTACTTAGTATATTGTAAACTCAGTGAGTAATTAAGGTTTGCTATAATCTAGGGAGTTACTTTGTGATTCCTAATCTTTGTAACATTTACACTATCTAAATAAATCTAGCTAGTAATATCTATAGGTATGACTTAGAAGTTAGTATATACTCCTAACGTTACTATAGAGTGTTACTAATAGAGAACTTATTCTGTAAAAAGACTAAGCTTATTACAATGATATAAGTAATATATCTTACTATTAAAGATATCTCTTAGTCTGTTTTCTTTGTTATAGATATTAAATCTAGCTTAATATATAGATAACATCTTTGCTTGTTTAGGGTCCCTATATTAACTATACAGACGTGATTCAAGGGACAGATAAAGGTATTGTTTTTAAGGTTGTAAGATACTGTTTCTCCTAGCTCCTGGATAATATTAAGGCTCTCTATATAGCTGTGTCTTACCTTTAGGTAGCTTAATCTTAAAGGAGCAGCTTTAAAGCTTAGAATATTTCTCTATATATATAACACAACTATTCTTACAACAGTCATAAAACTAAGGTATAATCTTTGTCTCTTGTTGTAAAACCTTTGTGATATTATTAATTAATAGTAGATTAATTCCTTTCTATTCATGAGTGTATTTAACTAATTGCCTCTGTTTGTAACAATGTATACTATCTAGTAATTTAATATAAGTAATCTACTTATTATAATTATCTTAAAAAGTTAGAACTATTATTAGGGATTAGGTATTAATTTCTATACTTATTAGGATTTAGACATTTTCTAATTTAACCTTAGAATCTCTACTATCTTCTATATTACTGTTATAATCTAAGGCTAATCTTCTCTCTAGATTTTAAGTCACGCTAAAGTTAGTTTGCTAACCTATATTATTATCTAGATACTGCTAATCTTTATCCTCTAGCTTATTAATTAATATCCTTTAGTATGTCTCATTAACTATTCAATTGCTAACATTGTTAATAAGAAGCTCTGAAAAGGTATAGTGTTCTAAAGACAAAGTCAAAGGAGATCCTAGATCCTTAATAGAACTAATGCTTGTTTCATTGTCTGAAGGTATAGAGGTATCAATAGTAGATTACATAGACTTGATCTAAAGGTCTCTTTTAGTATATATTCTAGTAGTATGTTAATAAACCTATGCCTCTAATAGATAAAGGCTACATTTGCAAAAGTGTTATATAAGGTCTTGTTGCTAATGTTGTTAAATAATATTCAAGGTTTAAGGTTTGCTATTACATCTATTACAGTTGTAAGGTTGCTCTCTAGTATAAGGTATTCTAATATAAAAATAGATCAAAAGAATATAGTTACTGCCTTAAGTCACAGAAATCAGGAATTTGCGAAGAATCTTTAAGGCTAGAGTTATAACAACGTGTTACTGTACAGCGTTACTAATCTCTACGTGATCAAAGTACATAATTTTATGAACGCATAATAAATAACCTAAATCTTATAAGGCTTATTTATAAGGTCACGAAATAATATTAGTATATTAAATAGTAGGCAGGCAGAATTTATTTAGGTTATGTAAGCTAAGTTCTCCTTAATATCAAATTTCTAAATATTCCTCCCTTACAACAACAGAATATTAGTGACTAGAGCATTATACATCTACTTTACAAGCTTTATATCCTTTGTCTAAATAGTAACTCTCTTAGCATAGATAGTATATATGTTTGTAGCTATTAAATGAATTAGTTAAAGAGTATAATAAAAGAATTAAAAAATATTCACCTTCGAAATAACTAACTAGAAAAGCTTTAGCAGACTCTTAAATAGCAGCAATAGCAGAAGACTAGAAGCGTAGATTAAGCAAGATATCTTAGGCAATCTCACGAACTAGGCGTTGAAAGAGGAGTTTGCTAATCAAGGCTCTAGTGCTAGCAGCGGTCTAGTAGTGTCTGATCTCTCAAAGAGTGTAGCCTATTAGAAGTTAGATGTGTTACTGTTTAGAGTTACTGTAGATGATTACTTATACTCTATAGTAGTTGTACGAGAGATAGTATTTAGTGGAGGGTTTACAATGTTATAAGCTAGGCTATTAGGATTCGTAGCATCGTAGATCTTCTTTACACACTTCTAGGCATTAGTAGTAATGTAAGCTGGAGTTAGTCTAGGTTAATAGATCTTGGCCTTGTGTATTATATATTGCTTAGTAGTAGATGCTCTCTTAGGTGTGCTCTTGGTACGAGCTATCTTGATTCTATTTAATTATATTAGTATAAGAGCGTTACTATAGAGGTAGAGGCAGATCGAAGGTATATATACAGTGTAGTTGAGGTTAGGGTTGTAGTGTTGTAGTGTTGTAGTATTGTAGTTGTATAAAGTTCTAAGCGTTGAAACCTAAGGTTTTATAGCAAAAAAAATTAAAGGTAAAGTCGTTTGTTCACTTTTGAGTGAATGGTTTATTTACTCTGCTTTTAAATCTTTATTTCGTTTCTTATATAATAGGAAACATTAAACAACAGAAAGGAACTTATATATTCAAACCTATAACTAATTCAATCTACTACTAAAGTAACGCCTACTAGTAACGCCTGCTAGCATCGCTATTAACTCTAGAACACATAGCTATCAACTACTATAGCTCCTACATTCAATGAGCGTCGCGATGTAATTAGACTCCTCTCTCAAAAGAAGATTATACAAGCTTATGCTACTGATCGCCAGGTAAGTTAGATCTATAAATTAATTTATAAGGTTTGATCTAACTTATATAAACATAGGCTCGTGATTGTACTCACAAATAAGTTAGGTGTATAGCTAGCTTTGAAAAACTTTTCGTTAAACAGTAGACTTAAGCTCTTGAAGATGCTAAGGAGAAGCTTCAAGCTCAACAAGAGAGTAAGAGCTACAATATAGAGACTAAGCACGCTAAGATTCTTGATGAAGAGTCTACTCTAATTGTCTAGATTAATTAGAAGGAGACAGCTAGTCTGTTGAAGTCACTTAGGAGTAAAGTTATATATATTTGTGTTACTAGTTATTATTACTGTTGATTAACATAAACTAGGATAAGGACAAGGACAAGAAATGTGCTTATAAAAATAAAGATAAGTCAAAGGAGACATCTATCAAGAAGGCGTTTAATACAAGATTAACTCCTGTTATTGAGAAGCTAGAGAGATAAATCATTGCTAGAGGAGCTGTTGTTGTACCTAGTGTAAGCCAAGAGGAGTTAGCGAAATTTGCTGAGGATGCAAGTAACCCAGCAGATGTTGCTAAGTACTTAGAGTACTAGAATACTGACAGCGTTGATTTGGATAAGGGTTTGTGCAAGGAAGAAAGTAAGGATAAGGATGATGATAATGATTTAGAGATAGTTATATCAGAGGATGAGGAAGAAGACTCTAATAATAATAAGAATGATCTGGAGGACTTGATTAACGACAGTAAGCTTTGAGGGGTTAGTTAAATGTGTTATAATCAAGCTAAAGATAGCGGAAATCAGAATGTAGGTTCCTATAAAACAAATCACGTTACTGTGTAGTGTTACTATAGAGCACTTTTAGTGAGATTTTGAAACCTTAGCAAACATTAATTTAACTTGTTCCCTGAAGTACATGCTTGTCTTACACAGTCGGCTGTCGATAAAAGACTTAATAGTTCTTTGGTTTTTTATTGAATATTTATTTTAACTTATAAATTATTTGATCATGCCTCCTATATCTTTAGATGAGATATCTATTACAACTACTTTCACTGATTTATCTTCTTCACTTCTATTACTAATATAACTTATTCTCTTCCTAAGAGGAATAAAACTCACGTCTACTCTATTGATTAGGACTTGGCTTAACAATACCTGTACACCTAAGCCTGTTAGACTTCGCTGGGTCCCTAGCCCTACAGGAAAATACTACAAGCTAGCACTTGTTGTTAAAGGTATTACTGTAATCCTTAACAAGTATATTCTTTGCGAGTACACTACTGTAGGACTCTCTAAAGTTCTAGCTCCAAAATTCTAGACTTTAGAGTAACGAGATTAGTAAGTTCTTTAATCTTACAGTAACACTAGACTATAACGCGAGGCCCTTAGTCTAATAGTAATAGCTTTATCTAACGCTGTAATAGAATTTACAATGTCTTAAAGTAATTTAACAGTAGTTAGCTTTAAATCACAATTGCATTAATCTACTTACACTATCGCTGGAACAACGAACATACAGCTTACCTTACACATAAGGAGTCAATTTATAGTAGTGCCCTTAGCTCTGTAGAAGCTCAGGAATTATAGAACATGTATATTCGAGAAAGGAAATCTCACGATTGTGTTCAGCAAGAGGATATATAGATTAGTCTCATAGAAGATAAGATACTATTGAGTAAGTGTTTCTAATATATAAGTTTAGACTATACTAAACAAATGAAAAGTAACAGGAACAACCTCTCCTCCTCCTTCCTTGTCTGCTTTTGAAACAATAATAGGTGAGAGTAAATGCTACAGTCTTTTTAGTGCTAGTTGTAATAGTATATATATAACTCTGGGAAGGAATCAGAGGTACTTGACACTCTGTGATACTTGCGAAGCTGTCAAGACATAGAATAGTAATGTAATCGAGGAGCCTTTGGTACAGGCTTAGAAAGATCTAGTGCCACCTCTTGTTTCTAAGAGAAGACAGATTATATTAGTGAAGGAGTCTAAAAACAGTGTTTTACGAAAAGAAAAGCAGCAGAGACTTGCAGAGGTAGCTACTAGTACAAGCCAGCAGGCTCTTGATTCTACTCTAAACCAGGCAGTGATATTAAATTTAGCCTCTTGTAATAGAAAGAAAGCTTATACTAGAAGCAAGCAGAGACCTCGCAGAAAGACTAGAGCTCAGCTAGCAGGTATTGTAGTAACAGAAGATTCACAGCAGGAGAGCGAGGACTAGTGTTACTATAGATCGTTATTGTAAATTTATATAGAGAATTGATTTAATTACCTGTTTTTAACAAATCTTCAAAATCCTGCGAAATCTAGAATCCTCAAGTAACTAGAGTATTAATTAATACTCTTAGGGAAATTAATTTAATACACTGATTGCCAAAAGTAATTAGATTAATTCGCTAGGTAAATTAAATTAATACGATTGGCCCGCCCTAGGGAGCTTACTAGATCGATAGGGATCTCAACTGATTCCTCAGGACCCTGTGTACACCTGTACATAGTTAATACAACTTCTGTAAAAAGCTGATTTTCGCAAAGATGACTTACTCGTTCAAGGTAGGCGGAGTAGCTTTGCTTGTGACCGATGTAGCCTGAGAGATCGCCTCAGCAGGATTCTTTTTTATCAGCATTCATTCTCCCAGCTTTAATGGTCTTAACTCACGTAGAAACTGTGTCCTTCTAGAATAGGTCCAGCCTGGGATAAATGTGGCGTACTCATTTTTGAATTGTGAGGAAAGGGAGTAGGATGAAGAGATATTGAATTTGAATGTGAAGATGGTGAAGAGGGTGTACTGGCCCAAGTCCTCTTTATATCTTGCAGGTACCCTGTCTCAACACGGCCAAACTTGCCGTGTTTGTCAAGGCTGAAGTAGGTTGTTGGTTAGCTGCGAAGGGGTTGTCGAAGCCAAAGGCTCTATCTACACAAATCTGCCTCGCTCAAAAACATTGGCGCTGTCAAGGGGCAAGGTTATTGCGTAATTTGTTGTTCCACGTCATCATATAAGATATAATGCATTAGGTAGGGATGTAATTGAGCTATGTTCCATTGTTGCAACATCCTCATCCATTCTTGCCCTGGCAATCTCCTCGGAGGATGGCAGAGCAGATCCCCTGCTTGCAGTAGCCCTGTTGTCTTCCTTTTTCCTTGGCGGCTAAGGGCAGTTGAATGAAAGTAAAACTCACGCTAATAACTTGTAAAAGTCCTGGCCTCCATTTTTCAAGATTCTTAGGACCTTTGTATAACTGCTGGAGGAGCTCGCTTATTTAATCCACTTACGTGACACCCATTTCCGGGCTTTATTATGCAAACACTTGACTAGAATGAGTTCTTGTTGGCAGGGACTGTTACGATAAAAGACTGTAATGCCACGTATACTCTAGGACTACCAACTAATTATCACGCATCAGAATTTAAGGCCAAATTCACTAAGAAAGTGTAAGCCTTACACGTACTGCGGCAATCCCGGCTCTGAGACCAAAAGCTGAATACCCTCTCCTGGCCATTCACCTTCATTTTCAGGGTTGGAGTGTGGGTATTGGAGCATACCAGCTTAGCTCTGTTTCATCTGCGTTGTGGATAAGGCCGTTATGGGTGAGTCTTGGAAGGAACGCCCATCATCCCCTCTAAGACTTCCACCAACTTGATTGACTGGACATGCGAAGTACATAGTAGTGTTCACCCTACCTTGACTAGGGAGGTTTTCTACCGCTAGAGAAATTAGCATGTGGATTGTATTATTAATGTCAGGGGACAGGAGTGTGGAGTCGTCAAATGTATGAGAAATGCGTGCAACACGAACTCAGAAGGTCCTTCAGAACCGGGCAAAGCCAAATATATCTCCCGGTGTAGCTGCTGGAGTGCTATCAGTACAGTCTACATCGTGCAACTTGATCACCACCCTTGACACTTAGACGCGGGGAGGTGTAGCCGTGATTGAATATTTCGCTCTGAGACTTGAGAGCTATAGAGCCAAAAATCTACCCCTACAAGGCTGTATAAAAGATTCAGTGCTTTCAAAGCTTCCACAAGGTACGGCGACAACTACTACGACGCTCATGCATCTACGGCCCAACTTACTGTATCCGTGGAGGCTGGAGGGGATTATCGGTTAGCGGGAAATCTGCCTCACTCAAAGTTTAGCGTCAACAAGGGGTCAGGTCAATATCTATTCATCCTTTCCCCAGTAGATCTCTTTAGATTGAGAAACCAGGAATTAAGCCTAGAAATCTAGAACACCTTCCCTGCATGCAACAGGATGAGCATTTCATTTCCTACGGCGACCCCGGGCCTTAGATCGAAAACTGAATGCTCTCCTAGCCACCCACCTTCTTATTCGGTGTTAATACGTGATGAGTGATGGAAGATGCCTCGCACACTTCCTAGCTCTGTTGTATCTAGTATGAAAGTGGGGAAATATAGGCGCCTTTTCTAGGTTTGGCTTTTCCAGCTCTAAAGTGAAAACCTCATAAAACATATGAGAAACGATACTAATTTTAACTTAGTCTCGTTAGGTTTACTCCTCATCTGTTATCTTACCTTCTAGCATCCTACATCATGGACTCGACCTTACCTCCTGAGTATGGCAACAAAGCAGCATATGGAATCTCCTTGTAAACCGATGAGCTTATCATGGGCGTCGCCCCTTTGCTGTATCCTGATTCCTGCTCAAAGATCCAACCCCTCATACAAAAAAAGAAGAAATATCTATTGAAAATAATGCCTCTATCAGCGACAAGACAGGCTATGGCGTGACTCTTCTGCCCTTGCACCGAAGACTGGCCCCCTCACCAATTAATACGAATTTCGGGCCTGATATCACTCCCAGCCGCCATTGTCGGTGATATTATTAAGCCGCTCTATTACCTGTCCCAGATTATTCTGGTCTCATTACAGGGTAGACAGGTACAGCAGGAGTTGGAGAACGAAATCTTCTACGAGATTATCGAGAGTCTTAACATAAGTCTAAAGGCAGTCTTTGAGATAGTCGTCAGACTCGGCATCGAAACGAGCAAGACTTGGAACCAAAACATCCAGGATGGTGGCCTAACTCTGTTCCTGACACTTGCGCGGCTTCTTGAGGCATTTGGATCGCGTTTTGCACCCACTGATACTATTTATCTCGCATCACAGAAGAGGCTGTGCAAGGAACATTGCTCAGGGATTGCGCGTCTCCATTTTAACTAAATTCACAAGCTGAAAGATGATCTAATGTTTGTTAGGTTTCTACTGCCAGAGAGTCTTCCTAGCGCTTCTGCCGTAATCGAATAGTGGCTCCCAAGAGTGTTGGGGGCATTACAAGGGTCGCGAGTGAACAGGAATGAAAATCCTCTCTTCTGTCATGTTTTACAGAGGTTACGTAGCGTTGGAGATGAGTTGCCCGAGTTGCTTCTACCGGCGGGAAAAGATGAATCATGGGGTTTACAGGTGGAAGTGGAATCTACATAATCCTTGGTCGAGGAACTAGTTGGTGGTAAAAGCATATAGAAGCGCTTCATTCCAGGTTTTCTCAACTCGGAGTTGACAAGTAGAGCAGGGATGTATGAACAGAGAGTACTAGAATATATCTCTGAATATGATTGAGGCCTTGTATTTTCCGCTCCAGGCCAAGTGGCCGAAAGTAACACTTTCCCTTAGAACTTGCGCTAGGGGCGGCCGTGGGATGAATACAAAACCTTGTAATATATGCTATGCCTTCAAAGAGGGTTCGCTTGGTCAATTCATCTCACGTGATATGACCCATTTTTAAGCTCGCTACTATAAGGGGGCAAGCCGAAGGCAGGGGGCCCTTTTTTCGCAGCCCTTCTCTCAGCAAAGTAAGAGTACAAAGGCATTAGTTTGAACTAGCCAGAGAGGATATGCCGGGTAGCGAAATTAGCGAAATTCTCTAGCACTCATGGATCATGGTTAGTTCTGGTGGAACCTGCATGAGGAGTTACTGTGTGTTGCTTCAGCAAACACAGCTAGTTGAACATCGTTTCTGACCTGTAAATATGCACTTTGTGTATGTGGTAGATCAAGTTAGTTTAAGTCTTGGTGGGAATGTCGTTTCTTCTAAGACTAAGGGTTAGATTTCTACTGATTGGTAGTAAAGGGGGACTATGTATGCATACTTTAGCTTTCACAACCCACTGATTCCTTGAATGGGTGACAATCGAGGTATTGGCCCTAGATGCCTTGTTTGACTGTCCTTATCAGGCTTAGAGGTATTATACAGGCTGACTTCGAAGACTGGAGCTCAACCAAAGACAGGTTGGCCGACAGTCACAATGGTGCAATACCTATGGCCCACTTGATCAGCTGTCGGTGACAAAGTGGGCGCCAAAAAAGTAACAGGGTATAGGATGAGAGTAACTTCATTCTTGCAGGTGGCGTGGAGCCTAACGTATGCTGCTCCGGTAAACACTGCCTAGTTGGTGAGCTTCCTTTCTAATGAGAGTAATTGTTATTGGAGATATCTGGGGCCGCTAATATATAAGTCTTCCTATCTCCCCTCTCTATCATCTCTCTCTTTATTATCTGTCTTCATCTTCCCTCATTATCTCACTTTATACCTCTTCTTCTACTAATCAGCCTTAACCAAAGGCTGACTTTACTTGTTCTCATCTACCACAGCTTTCCCTGCTACATCGTTGCCGACATGGGATCGGGAACTTCTCGTGAGAGCGTGATCGATTCCGAACATTGGGAGCTAAAATCTCAGCAAATGCTACGAACCACCACGGACACCTACAAAATCGAGATGATTTGCTCCCTTATTCCATCTAAGGATGAAACAGCCTTGTTTGAAGTGTTAGAGGCACGATCAGATCTGGACACACTCTTCGTACGCTATTGCGGATTGGGCGAGCAAACTGTCGACCTCTCATGAACAAACAATGAAAAAGCCTCTGAGATCTGGCGAGTGCTTTGATACCCACCAGGATACGGTGTACCTTGGGACTGGAATTGGGAAATGTCGCTGTCAGGTGATCCTAGTGAAATTGCGAATGAATTCCATATGGCCGTCTGTCGTGCTGTCTTCCGGATCCCCTTACTCAACTTCGTAAGATGTGTGTTTGGATATAACAGCAAGGCACTTTCTTTACAGTTCTTACTCGATGCAGTATACAAAGTACGCGATAGCCTTTGGCAAGCAACTCAGAATCATTCCGAAAGCAAGGACCTTTTTATTGGAGTTCAGAAGGTTAGCAAGCATTATTCTACTGAGATTCCTATATTAATGTAATAGGTATTACAACAGCGATACCACCCACTAGCCTACTGGATCGTTGCTAGTAGCCTGTATGACACCACAGATACCCCATACGATGCCCTGGCCTCGACTATCGACCAAGCCAAGCAATGCTTTACGAAACGCAATTTAGATTCTGTGCTTCCTTGACTTATGGCTCTTAATCAGCGGTTTAAGCATATTAACGAGAAGTACAACTGGGAGAAGTGGTCAACTGACCTTGCTCTTTGGGAGTGCACTAGTCGAGCATTATGGACAGGAACTCTGACTATACCAATTATGCCTCCAGATATGCTGTCCGAAGATCAGGAGGAGATATTGTCTTTTCTTAGAAACCTTGAATCAACACCTCAGGGTTGGGTTCGCAAAATGTTGTCCTTTCTGAAGAGACCCGGGAAGTTATGGCATCGGAGCCTAAGTAGGCACTTAGGGTGACTGGATATGAAGATGATGTGAAGATGATATGGAAACGGAAATTAGAAGAGGTAATGGCCATCAAGGACATGGGGGCTAGTGCAGGGGTACAGGGTGTGACACCTGCGGGAATCTCAATCAGTAGACCGAGCTTGAAGTGTCTCATTATAGCAGAAATTCCCATTCCCTGAGAAGACATTTTCTGTATTTCGTACCTGGCAGTTGATAATTCGCGTAATAATCTTAGTCCTCTTTAGCAATTGTGATATATCTCCTGGTGACTTCTGCTTTGTGGGTACGCAAAACGACTCAAGCACCAGAGTCGGTCCCAGAAGCCGTGCTGTCTACGCAACAAATAGGTATGTGAAATAGGATGGATTTGATATAGAGAGACGTACTGAGCCTTATTGGGGTCCTTCGCTGGACGCGCCTTTCAACTCATAATTGAAGGTAGCGAGAAATCATTATGTTGGACCAGGTGCAACGAGGAGTATGGTTAACCGACCCGCACTCAGAATCTTTGCCCTTTATTACAATCTCTAGACCAAAAGATCTCCTTTCCTTGAATTAATTTTCTAGACTCAAAATAATACCTATTGTCGCCGTTAACATTTTTCCGTTGCTCTAGGAAAGAAACAAGAAGATGTATATCTACGTCTTGTTTCAGTATCCTCTGGGGACCCTTCTAGTTGGTATTTTTACTCACGTGATTAGTCTCACTTTATAGTCAGTACTTTATCAATCAGCTATTCGTTGAATCAAGTGAGATGTTGTGATCTAAAGAAGAGGAGATCGCTTGAGAATATATAAGAGGTGAGAGTCGACAATGTTAATAATAGCGCTATTCTAGTGAAGTCACGTGTATGGTATTACGAGGGGGATTTCATAAAATTCGTAAGCCTGGTAAAAATTTACTAGTGTTACAGAAGATAGATGAGGTGTTTAGGGAGATTTCATAAATAGATTAAGGCTAGTAGATTTCTACCAGCAGATTTCTACTAGTCTTTACTTTTTTCGAAAACCCGTCAGATGTCTCCTGACCAGTAGATTTCTACCAGTAGATTTCTACTAACAGATTTCTACTAGTCTTTACCTTTTTCGAAAATCTGTTTCGAAAACCCGTCGGATGTCCCTTGACCAGTAGATTTCTACTAGCAGATTTCTACTAGTCTTTACCTTTTTCGAAAACCTGTCAGATGTCCCTTGACTAGTAGATTTCTACTAGCAGATTTCTACTAGCCTTTACCTTTTTCGAAAATCCGGAAGAGTATCGTGCACCTTCTGCCCCCTGTCTTTTGGCCCCTGCTCGGCCATCATTCGACTGCGGTAGACGGTGATGGTGAACAAAATTTAGCTCCCTAACGTGGGCGCTTGACGGGCGGTAGGATTAAAATAGAAATGAGAGAGAGCAAGGTCGCTTACCCACTCTCGGTTTCCAGCCTGTCTAACTGTACAGAAACAAATGTATATAAAAGGAGCAATATCATTCTAAAAGTGCTTTAACCTCCTGAGTTAATTATGGCCAGCAATCCTAAAAGAAAAAGCGAGAGGTTAAGCAGACGAAAAGAAACCTTGATTAAGAAAGCACACGAGATGGCATTCTTCTGCGACGTTGACGTAGCACTAGTCTTACGTATTCGTAAAACAGGCAAGCTTATCACGTACAACTCCATCGATCTTGAGTCGTGGCCACCTTCAAAGGAGCAAATCGTAAGTGTATAATTATCTATTATAGTTGCCTATACTAAAAGATTGCCAGAAATGTCACTACCCGCTCCCGGTAAACCTGCGATCACAAGATATTGAAGCCAAGTATAGAAAGCCTTTAATAAAAACTTCAAAGCTTGCAGGTAGAAGAAGGAGAACTAGTAAAGCACCTGACAGGAACGAAGAGGTGCTTAGTGTTACGGAGTTGAAGGAACTGGGGGTAGGGAAAGATCACGTGTAGCACGGCACATGTGGGCTACGTGACTCCTGTATCAAAGCTTCCGTTCCTCTGGAGCTCTCTTCTTTCCTCACTTTGTTATTCGATATAGCAGCATACACTTGACTCTCGTACTCAGCAAGTAGTAGTTTACTCTGCACGTTTACACGTGAATTTTTAGTAGTCACATGTATCATCAAACATAGCCAATCAGAATGTATATGAAGATAAAAATTTCGTGCTGATTTGAATGATCATTGGTTAACGACTGTACGCACATTTAATTATAGCATCCAGTGACAATTGAAGTTGATGCAAGGATATGCCAAGGGTGACCCTGCATCGCTGGCCTAAGGCTCCGACGCCGTCGGCTTTAGAGACAGCTTGTGCTACTTGAGACAAATAATCCGTATGGTAAACACCTTTCTTCATAATACCTTAAAATACAGAGACGATGGAGTCGTTCGAAAATCTGAAAGTGAATTCGTGGCTTCAGCATCCCTAGTATACATTCCTGCGACATACCAAAGATTAACCATAAGCGGAAAAGGGACAACGAGAGCCACCACCACATTGGAGGACGCAGCTTGCAGCAACTGGATTGCCAACTAACGCAGTCTCCCTTGCGATCCCTATCCCGAAACAGCTAGACTTCTATTTTCCTGGGCTACATTATCGGATCAAGAACAACGCAATCTCGCTAGACGGGTTATTACGTACTCTAGAGTTACACAAACGGGGAATAATCATTGATCGGATACCATTTGAAAGGCCTCTGAGTGCAAGTGATTTCATTGTATCCTGGACTACACGTTACTTAAAGAATCCAAAAGTCTACCAAAAACGGTATCTAGGTTTCATTAAGCCAATCAGGTGGTGGGTTTTGAATCTTTTTGGTTCTTAGGGAAGGGATTCCATTGGCCAGGAAATTCCAAAATTAAAGTGGGGTCCTGGAAGCGCGGCTTGTTTTAAGGCCAATGGATTTTTGCTTTCTAGAGATGGAATTCCGTAACTAACGTCCGTCCCTGGGTGGCGGAAAACTGTCAAGGTAGGGAGGGGGTTGATGAATAGATTGTTCGCAAAGCTCTCCAGTCTACAGTTCGAAGCTGAATTACATACAACAGGGGTGGTCCAAGCACTCCCCGTGACTTCCAAAGCTACCATATTCACTTAATCAAAAACCTTTGCATAAGGTCCCCCTTTCCTCCAAATCCCACTGACAATTCCGGCCCCAAAATTCTAGCTCAGCTACACTCAAATATGGGGTTCTACAGACACGTCCACTACTTTCTTATGCTCCTTGAGAGCCTTTTGACGCTCAACCTTGGTAGGAGAAGGTTTATTGGCGAAGTCCTTCTTGTATTAGCGTATTGATTGGTGTGCGTTAATAACGTTTGATAGTGGCTCCCAGGAGTCGTGAGTCTCGTTGTAACCCCGCCAGCGGATTAGATACTGGAATTTGCTCCCTCTTCTTCTAGAATTCAGAATCTTCTCAATTGCCCACAGAGTCTCACTACTCTCATCTATTGTGATTGGTGGTGGTGGGGGGTTATACTGGCCAGGGAGGGGCGTTCCCGCTGCCGGCCGAAGTAGGTTGGTATGGAACACTGGATGAATTGAGTCGAGTTCGCTAGGCAGTTGTAACTTGTAAGAGTGTGAATTGATGATTTGAATTACTCGGAAGGGGCTAATATACTTGGCATCAAATTTGGGTATTGGCCTGGGGGAAGTAATATTTTTAGTGCTCAAAAGGACTAGGTCCCCAATCTAGTATGCTGGTGCTGGTTGTCTATTTGCGTTTGATGAGCTTTCCATCTGGTCTCTCGCGGCTAGTAGATTAGTGCGTAACTGGCTGAGAATCTGCTGCATCTTGAGGGCGAAAGCCTGGCCATCGATATTCTTCTGGGATAAGTCTGATCTAGGCCGAGGAGACGAGAAGCTAAGGCGTGGGTGATAACCGTTGTTAGCGAAGAAGGGTGATATGCTAGTAGAGGCATTGACAGTATTTCTCATAGCGAATTCGGCAAGGGGCAGGTATTCAGCCCAATCCTTCTGGGTAAAGCTAACGTAGTGCCGTAAGTACTGAGCAATAGATTTGTTCATTCTCTCTGTTTGACCGTCTGTCTCTGGATGGTAGGCAGTAGAGAGTAGGACTTTGATCTTAAGTATAGAACACACAGCTTTCTAAAAGTCGGATACGAACAAGGTTCCACGGTCAGACACTACAGAGTCTGGTAGGCTGTGTAACTTCCATACCTCTCGAACGAAAAGACGAGCGAGATCTGCAGCTGTTGTAGTTGAATGGCAAGGTATAATATGACAGTCTTTTGTTAAGCGGTCCACTACTACCATTTGCATATCGAAGTCCTTGGATCCGGATGCTGGAAATGGGCCCATAAAATCGACTGATATATTACGCCAGCGCTGAATTGAAATTGGGAGTGGTTTCAAGGTGCCTTGATATTGGAGTTGTGAGTGCTTGTGCCTAGTGCAGGATTTGCATGCTTTGCAAAATAGCTTGATGTTAAACATCAATTTTGGCCACCACTAGTCTCTTGAGACTAACTCAAAAAGCTTGTTTTTCCCTGGGTGACCACTCTCTACAGAATCGTGTGCTTGCTGTAAAATCCATACCCGAACTTCTGTATCTGGAACGTAGAGTCGATCGCGAAAGTATAGGCGTTTGTCCTTGATTTGGCATTCTGACAATGCTACTTCTTTAGAGTGAGGGATATGGTTGCTCTGGTTTATTTCCTTTGAAACCTGTTTGAAAAATGGATCCTCTTTGTAGCCTTCTTCAAGGAGCTGATTTAGTTCATGGTCATCTGGCTTGTCTGGCTCTGTTGGCACGTCTATCTCCAAGGGTGCTAAGCGAAGGCACAGGTCAAGGTTCTGTGGTTTAAGGAGTGATTGTTAGCAGTACTGAATTCGTGGATCGAGCTTGGTTTGAGGGAGGTCCTGGGAGCGGCGTGTAAGTGAGTCTGATTTCCTATTGTCCTTGCCTTTGACTGTCCTAATAATGAACTCGAATTGAGTCAAGAACTCGCTCCATCGTACTTGGCGGCGGGTAAGTTGCTTTGTAGTCATAAAGTACTTCAAATTCGAGTGGTCTGTGATGACAGATACTGGGTGCTCTACCCCTGAGAGCTCTGACCTCCAGGATTCGAATGCCCTCACAATAGCTAAGAGTTCTTTGTCGTAGATTTCGTAATTGCACTCTGCAGGGTCGAAGACTTTTGACATGAAGGCAACTGGGTGTAGTACTCCGTCGTAGTATTGTGAGAGTACTGCTGCTGAGACATAGTCAGACAAGTCACACTCTAAAACTACTTCTTTCTCTGGGTCGAAGTGTTTAAGTGTAGGTGCTGAGATAAAAGCCTGCTTGAGTTCTTGGAATGATTCTTTGCAGGTGTCAGCCCACTTCCACCTTATACCTGATTTTAATAGTAGATTCAGGGGTTTGACTATCTGGGAAAAGTTCTTGATAAACCGCCGATAAAAGTTGGCAAAGCCTAGGAAGGCTTGAAGGTCCTTCAGATTTGAGGGGGTGTTTCAGCCAGTGATACAAGATACTTTCTCCTTGTCCATTTGTACACCATCAATTGATATATCTATACCCAGGTACTTGACTTCCTGGACTTCAAACGCGCACTTGTGTATATCTAAGCGAAGACCACCAGCCATGAGAGCATCGAGCACTTGGTGTACGTGTTTCCGGTGGGATTTCAAGTCGTCTGAGTATACAAGCACGTCATCTATGTAAGCTGTACAGAAAATGTCTAAAAATGGGCGTAAAATATCGTTGATTCTGGCCTGGAAAGTTACAGGAGCGTTCGTGAGTCTGAAAGGCATAACTAACGTCTCAAAAAGGCTGTACCTCGTGTTGAATGCTGTGAGCCATTCGTCTCCTTCTTTTACGCGAATCTGATTAAATGCTGATATAACATCTAATTTTGTAAAGTATTTAGCTTTACTCAATCGCTGAAGGGTTTCTTGAATCCGAGGAATTGGGTAGCGGTTCTTTATTGTGATAGCGTTCAGCTGTCGGTAGTCAACACAAAAGTGTAACCCTCCTCCTGGCTTCTTTGCAAACAGCACTGGTGATGTAGCTGGTGAAGTGCTAGCTCGAATGAACCCTTTGTCCAGTTGCTCTTTCAGGTACTTTCTAAGCACTTCCAGCTCTGGCACTGACATGTTGTACAGAGGTCTGTATAGTGCCTTCTCTCCTGGTTTCAGTTGAATGCTAATGTCGCAGTCTCGGTGCGGCGGCAGCGTGTCAGCGTCCTTCTGACTAAAAAGGGGCAGATGTCGCTTAAATTCTCGGGGCAAGAGCGGGTCTAGGTCGACGAGGGTCTTAGGAGCTAAGGCCTTTTCAATATCGGAGAGTGATATACCGCGTAGGTACAGCTCTGCTGCTCTTCTATGCCGGTCAAGTGGGGGTGGTGGGGGGTCTAGCTCAGGTTGTTGTAAAATCTGCTCCATGCGCCGAGTGCCGGAAAGGCTATCGTCAGTACGAGGCTTGTACAACTTCTTGTAGGTTGGGGGGGCTGGGGCACCGAGGCTTATTAACCTCTGGTCGAGGTCAAATATTGATAGAGAGAATACCTCGGTCCCATGAGTATTTGCGATAGTATGAAAGGCGGCGGCATTGACTTTTCGAGGAATACGAGGAGTGCTGTCAGCGCTTCTAGTACTATACTTGACGAAAGTACTATCGAGTCTCTTTGGCATACAATGTTTAGTACAGAATGGCTTGTTGAATGTGACTATATTCTTCTCCTAGTCAATAGAGGGGTTATGTTTCGAAAGCCAGGGTTTCCTAAGTATAATACTGTGAGACCCAAGCTTTGTAGCGTAAAATCGTTGCTGGCAGTCGATATAATAGCCAACTATTAAATCAAGTAGAACAAAATGTGTAACGTCCCTAGCTGATGAAGAAGTTCCATCGGCGGTACGTAGGCGGCAGGGCTTTGTAAGGGGGTAGAAGACAAAGTGGTTTTGGTGCGCATAATCAGAGTCAATAAAAGCTTTAGCTGACGCGCCAGAATCAAGCATAAAGTGAGTGTTAGAAGTGTGTTTCTTGTCCGTATGTTGTACTACCTTACAGGGAACTTCTAATATGTTCTTCTGCCTCTCCTCTAATGACGACAGCTTTAGTAATTTCCTCTGGATACTACGTCTCTGAGGGCGACTGTTCTCAGAGACTATGCTTTTCTCGTATCTCTCTTGGCCTTCTTCTTCTTTGCCTTTGTAAGCTTCTCACATCCCTCCATAGTATGGTCTTTATTGTTGCAGTAGTAGTACAAGCTATTAGCAAGTTGGAAAGTACGACGAGCCTCTTTCTGTTTAGGAGTCTTAGCCTAAGTCTTCTTCTTCACGTCGTCCCAAGTCCAAGCATTTCTTGCGGTGGCCAGCTTTATAGTGTCAAGGTCCATCGCATTTGGGTCGGCAGTAGTCGTGGTCGGTTGATGGTAGGTGGATATGGCAGTGGTTGTAGGGAGGTACTGCGTAGAGGTTTGAACAGTCTTCTGGTTGTAGCCGATGTTTGGAAGTGTACGAGTATAGTTATTGCCAGAGACAGACTTGTTAATACAGTCGGCGTCACGTATAAGCGTAGCTAGGGTTTCGAGGGAGACGTGACGGTTATAGGCTGGGTTAGTTAAAACTCTATCGCGAATAGCGGAATGAGCAAAGAGAATAAGTCGCTGAGTACAATCGAATCCAGTTGATCTAGAGGCCTTAGCCAAAGCTAGATGGTTAGAGAGGAATTCCGCTGTTGGTCGTTGGCCCTGCTTGTCTGATATAATCTTCGCATACGCTTTCTCTTGGCTAAACTTGTTGCTGTATGTGTCTTCGAGAATTCGTGTGATGTCGCTAACTGAAGTCAAGGTGGTAAAGCTACTGTTATTGTCCAAATAGGGGTTGATGTGATTACGTGCTTCGCCTTCTAGGGTAGAAACAACGTAAGCCATCTTATCGTATTCAGTGGGGTACCAGTCTGCGTTTCTTCGAAGCTTGACATTGATGTCAAATAGGTAGTTGCGGAGGTCTTCAGGTGACTTGCGGGTGGCGCCGAAACGAAGGGGGTCTGGGAGCTGGGGGGATCGGACAGTTTGAGCAGGGGCAGGAGGAGTTGTATTGAGTTGGCTTGTAGCTTCGGTGAGTTTGTCTTGTAGTTCCTTGATGATTTTGTCGCTCTCCTCTTGATCGGTTATGGCTGTGACTTGAGCTAGCTTTTCGTGCTTAAGAGAAAGCTTCTGTTGAAGTGTAGCTTCGTCAAGGCTATTAAGTAAAAAGGCTAAACCGTGTGCGAATGTATCATTGTGGGAGGTGATAAACTCGCCGAGTCTCTTCACGTCTTCAGGTTTGTTGGGGTCGCTGATTGCAGCTCGAAGCTCTTCAACCGTGAATTGAGGCATAGTGAATACGGTGACAGCGTCAGTCGTATGATTTGGTGTTTGTTTTGGTGCGTTGAATTCGGGAGCGAGGGTTTAGTACGACGACGGCGTCGATCGTACGAGTGTAGATGGCGAACAATATGTCAAGGTAGGGAGGGGGTTGATGAATAGATTGTTCGCAAAGCTCTCCAGTCTACAGTTCGAAGCTGAATTACATACAACAGGGGTGGTCCAAGCACTCCCTGTGACTTCCAAAGCTACCATATTCACTTAATCAAAAACCTTTGCAGATTCCCATATATCGATACTCCTAGAGCTCTTAAAGACGCTTGGTCTAGCATAGTTGGGATTGACTTCTTGGAACATGGCTGGATCCACTATAATCCTGCTGTTCACGGAGATCTCGACCGCCTTCCCTTTCTTCATCTGAAAAGCTCTCCCTTTGTACTCCCGATGCGAAACTCCAACCAAAGAACAGAATTTCCGGCCGCACTCCGTAAGCTCTTCCTGGACAGTCTCTCGTGTTGGGTGGTGAAGAAGTGGAAAAGCCTCTAGTGTGCTAATGGACTTCGATCCGCGGAAACTCAAGATCGCTGTCTGGACCGGAACCTTTCCAAGAACTTTCCCGTCAAATTCGACATAGTTTCCTTTGATATAGAAGTATTCCAATCCATTTGCGGTAGTCTCCGCTTCGCCAGACTCGTATCTGATGCACCTTGCCTTTTTGGTCCCTTCACATGTGGTATAGACTAGAGCATTTGGTTTGAAAAGAACCCAGAGCAGGTCGTAAGTGATCTCTTTGCTCCCTAGGAGCGCATCAAGTCGCTGCGTAGTGTCTGCGTAGGACGACTTGATGTAGTCAATAAGAAGTTGGATATGTTCGTGGTTTGTCTGGTCGAGGGGGTCGATCTTATTCCAGTTGCGGCACGACTCAATTTCAGGGAGAAAGTTGTATAAGATGTTCCGTTCGACCTGAAGTAATAAGTTACTGCTTCGTTGGAATCAAAGAGGATTTCTTACCGTGAGTTTTTCCTCCTTAATACTAATCCCGGCAACATCATGAAGGACATTTCTCAAGGCGTCCCGAAGCGTGAGAGAATTAATATCGATATAATACGTTGTCTGCTCGCTCTTTCTATCTTTAGTAGGCTTGTCAGCGTAGATCCCTTGCTAATAGGTGACACACTTACCAACCCAACCACGAACTACAAAAACATATCCATCCAAGTCATTAATTCTTGTCGGTTTTGGAGACTCAACAACAGTGTACTTGTAGGCCTTGGTATCCCAACTACACCAGAATTGTTAGTATGTTTACAAATATATGGAATTATGAGCTTACACTTCGTTAACTTCCTTGAAAGCCAGTAGTGAAACCTGAGCTACCGCTTTCGGTTGAGAAGAGTTAGGCTGTGGGGCCTGGGAAATCTCAGTGGCGCTATCTGAGTTAATGTCTATGAGCTTAAGGAAAAGCTTTTCGAGATCTTGTATTGTGATGGGTTGTGTTGGTCCCTCAAGCATTGAGGCGGGAGCAGTGGAAGCAACCTCCATAGCCACGACAGCTTTGATCATGTCAACGAACTGTTGGGCATTGCTTAAGGTGACAACATGCTCAGGTGATGGCTGATTCGGGCTGCTTGGTGGCGTGTTTGGTGGTGCTGTGGACAACGGAGGGCCTGTATGAATCATCTCTGTTGGAGCCATTGCTGCAAAGTGAGAAGGCATGAAAAGATGGGAAAACAGGGGGTAATGATTAAAACGTAGAAGGGAATCTCAACTCTTATATTTCCTAGGCTTTTGTATCATCTGTAACAGAGGACCATTCTTGCGCAGATAACGCAGGACGCTCTTGGTTATTTGGACGATCAAATTAGCATTATCAATTCATAACGGAGCAGTGTGACGTATCAATAAGGCATTTCCCCCAAAATGGAACTTCTCTATATGGTCCTCTTTGGATTCTCAAGATCTTCATTGAATTAAGACAAAGCTGGGTAGGCATTAGGGCTCGTATGCAGGATCCTCATCCCGAAGCAACTTGAGGCACACTATTGAGACATGGTGTACCAGCCCTTAAATAATCATGCGTGGCTTCATTCGCTTATCACTTGGATAACGTGGGGAGAAATGATGCTTTGAAGCAGTATTGTATGTATTGTAGACCACCTAGTAGGGCTCTTCTGTTTTAGAGAGCTCAATTCAACGCTGTAGCTTCTATAGAAGATCTATGTTCTGAACACTTAAGAGGAGAAAGAGATATAATAAGCTGTAGCTAGATGGATATATAAATTTTTAAGTGAAGAAGATAGAACTGTTGTAATGTTGATGGAGTCTGCAAGGTTGAATGTGATTAGCGCGTCTGGTGAGGCATCTTTATTTGGGGCTGCTATCTTGGTGGCTGCTATCATGAGGGCTGTTATGCGAGTGATGGGTTGCTATGCGAGGGGCTGGTATGCGAGGGGCTGTTATATAAGGGCTACTATCAGGGCTGCTATCTGGAGGGCTGTTATGCGAGGGGCTGCTTTGTGAGGGCTGCTATTTGGGGGCTGCTATCTGGGGGGCTACCATCTTAACCTGGACTTCGCAGCATTAATATCTAGGGCTCTCAATTCCTCAGCGTCGTGCATGTATATATGTACCCTTTCCTCTTGACGCCCTCTTTTGCGGAGAGATTACATTGGTTTCCCTTCATGTACGTTCAGGTGCATTTTTTGTCTTACTTACTATGTCGAGCTGCAGCGAACCGTTTAGGATGCCCCTAGCCCCGCCACGTTCTCCTGTTCATGGAATTGCTAAGCTATACATCGAAATCACAGTCACACGTGTGATCGAGATAGTAAGATTTTCTAGATTGTTAAAAAATGTATGATTAACATTTTCTTAACAGACGTCAGCCATCACACTCAAGTGTAATGCTAGAACCATTCCAAGTTTGGAAAAGCGAGTTCAGGGGTTACTTGGGACAACGGATAATCCTGACACAATTCGACATATCTGCCAGTTTTTTCCCTTCCGGGACCAAAATATTCCCCAGGCCGTGTTATCAGGGCGGTGGGATTATAGGCTGGATTCTTTTTTGATAGCTTTCCATGGAAATCTTGGTGTAGAACAGGAACTCCTCCAGTTGTCGAGAGAGCAGAAGGTAGGGAAGCTCCTTAGACTGCTCGATCCCTTACCGGAGAAGCAGAGCAACATGTGGACATGGGCTCCCCCAGACCTCTCAGGGAAGCCTGACGACATCGCGGAGGCCATTCAAAAAGTTATTTCTGCTGCCTTTTTCCAGATCACGCTTCGAGAATGGTTAGTCTATCTCGATGGGAATGAAGTCACAGCCATCAATAGATTGCTCCTCGGATTCAGGTGCATATCTACATACGTCAATCAACTTGTTCTAGAGAAGTACAAATTGGTCAAGAAGGTTGGTCTCCACAGCATTTATCATGGATAGCAAGATTCTAAATTTACAGGTCTTGTACTCTGGAGACTTTTTAGGATACTGTGTTTTCGGCCACGACTGCCCTGAACAGATCCTTCTTGGTTTCTTCCTTAATCCAATGGAGAAAGCGCTTAAATGCCGAAGCCCTTCTCTTACAATGGAAAGGCTTGCGCTCCTAAACCAGCGATATATTGCCATAGGTGCAGGACGAAATTGGTACAATTTTTGGACGGATCTTGATGACTTGAAGGCGCCAAGGGGGATCAACCACAGACGCCCAGAGCCAGCAGGGTGGCGCGTGCCTAGGGTTTAACGCGTTGTGCCACGATGGTAACGATTAAACTCCTTAGCATATGCTCGTAACATGTCCAGTTGCTAGATGGTGGAGAGTTGTATGGGTAGATACTCGTGAGATATCTGGCTTAGAAATACGTTTGCGGCAGCTATGAATGGGAATATGCTCTCGGGAGGTTTCATTTTGCTCTTTTCTTTTGTATGTTACTGTATTCGGTGTATCTGTCTAGTGTAATTCATATGTTTATTGATGTATAGCAAACTTCGGCGTCGAACTAAATGTCTCGGTTAAAACACGTCGCTCTCATCCCTCTACCGCTGTTGTTAATTGATCATTTGAAGGGGTTGACGGAACTCGTGGTTGGTCAATTGTCTCTGCTATCTTTTTGCCATGTGATCATGAAGGATGGTGCTGGCGGGGCTGCTTTCTTCCCTCAAGCTCGAAGTGCTCCGAGAAATATATTTAGCACAAGATATACAAGAATACAACGTTAGTGAATATCTCGGCCTAAAAGCACTGGAGCCCAAATGCCGGGGTCTACTTGGCCATTATCGGCTGGCTACAAGTAAGCAAATCACATGGTACTAAGCCCCACCACTTTCAGGTCTAGCAAGACATAAATTCACCCCGAAAAGTCGCAACCCCGAATTTGAAGAGATCAGATGCTATCCAAAGGTCGTCTCCTGCGATAGTAATACATTGTTTCTGCCTGACCAGCCTAGCCCAGCGCTAGTGATTGCCCCCCTCTATACCACAGCCTTCCGCCCGGCAATTTATTTCATCGGTAGCCTCACCCTCCAACTAAAACATCGACTATTCACGACCTTTAAAGACGAGTATAAGATCTGCCACTTTGCCTCTCTGTGCAGCTATTGACCTTGTATTAGGCGACAACCACAACGATTTCCAGAAACCTACACGGCGAAGTCCAAACGACCCTACCCAGCCTCTGGAGCCAACAATATTCAGCTCCCCCGCGATACACTAAGGGACTCTGCCAAAGAAGCTCGGAACCCTATAGCATCACGATAGGATCTCTACGCACATATGATGCAGGACTAGGGTCAGCTCATTTTATCCCCATACAGACAAGAAGACATCGGAATAGTAAGCAGGTAACAACTGCGCTTATGGCTCTTCTAACGTAGTATCAGACTTTTAACCCCGAAACGCTCGATGATGCTGATGTGGAATTCACAGCGGACGATAAGATTAATTTCAAATTGGTTGACGGCAAGGAACAGTGGGTATATTGGAAGGGATGTAATGGCCTTTCCTCCGTCGAGAATGGGAAGAAGGAGAAACAATACCAGCTCACTGGTAAAGTGAAGCTACTATCAGGTATTTCACTGTACTTTGCTAGAGGCCAAGTAAAGGAAGGATAATATAGCTTGACTGGGAAATATGAGGAAAGTTTTAAGGGAATATCTTGTTGCTTATTTGAATGGCTCTCAGCGTCTCTAGAGTTAAGTTAATAACAACTGTATCTCTAGAACTAGCCGGAAGGATCATTGATACACATTGTAGTACGTCAACTCCATCCGCCACTTCCTCCTCGCGCATATTGCTTGCCATGGCTGCATCATAGATCTCAGGACCGAAGACATCTAAAAGAGTACTGCAAGCAACGCCTTTCACAGTTATTTCAGGAGAAGGCGCTACTTTGACCCCTCCAGGGAGGATTAGAGACCGAATCTGTCCCCGCAGTTCTACTTGTACGTTGAACAAAGCCTTCGCAAGATCTTCTACCTTGCTCTCGTGTATAGCCAAGGTCATGATACAGTCGTCCATAACCCAGATAGGAAAGGCCATCTCCACAGCAGCTTTCAGGTAGGTTGTCCCATTGTGCTAAATGCTGTCCCCTTTAATGGCATCACATATTCTCTCGTTGAAAACGTCCTTCATCCCTTGTTGTAAGGCATGTTCAAGTTTAGATGGCTGAGCCGCGTTGCTTAAGGGGACGGGCATTGTTGTAGGGATGCTTTGAGTCTCCTCTAGAGGTAATCCCGTAAAGCTGGCTGATGCGATCGATCCATTTTGCGTCTTGTTTAGTGTTACTGAAGTCGCTGACAATGTTAGGGAATTTTGTTGAGCCTTCGAGGGCCGACGACCTGTCAGGAACTGCGGTTAGAAAGGAAGTAGAGGTAGTTGAATTACTTACAGCGACGATTAGAAGTAGGATTTTGTTGTTCCTTCAGAGACCGATCTGTCAGGAGCCGTGGTTAGAAATGAAGTAGAAGCAGACAGACTACTTACGGCGACGTTTGTGAGATATTTTGCGAATGATATCAGCGACAGAAGGGTGTTGCTTAAGGCCTGCTAACCCTCTCGCAGCGTTTTTCCGGATCTCTGGGGATACCTTGTGGAACGAAGCGATCGTGGTGTTTTGCTTCCCTTGGGCACGCGTTGCACGATATAATGCAAGCCAGGCCGCCCGTCCCCCATAGTCCAAGAAGATGCGTTCCGTGGCAGCTGCTTCAAGGGTAGAAGTTTTCGCGAGGGCATCTATCAATCCCTTCGGCATCCTCTGGCACTCCCACTCATCTTGAAGTTGCTGTTCAAATATTGTAATTGAAGCTTTGATGATGATTTGGCTCGGTGTGGAACTTGTGCTAGGATCTATAGCTGAGAACCCCTCCATGGCATCTGGTGCTTGAAGATAATGAATGACCTTGGGGTGTTATCTTGGGGAAGGGGCTGCTATTTGAGAAGGGCTGCTATCTTGGCTTGCACGCAGGACCAGCCAATGAAGGGTAAGACGTGCCGTTGGTGTTTCACAATAGCTATCACAATTGCCTACAATGCGTCCGAATCCGAAGTCACACAAATGCAAACAGTCACTCCGTGAAAAGAATATACATAGCATAAAAGAAGTGCTTTGCTTGATCTTTTCAAAGTATATCAGGTTCCTTGGCTGCCGCTTCTGCTAGTCATCTCATGTTGCGTCTGTTCTATAAATCTTATTGCCTTTGTGACTGTTTTTGACACTTTCAAGATTGAAGGCTATCCATCCTCTCTCTCCAAATTTTCTCAGTCGCAGGTGTTTATATTTCCGACATCTTAATATAACTGGATGGAATGATGAGGCAGAATGCGTGGCTTGTCGTGAGCAATCACGTACTACAGATTGTACCTCGGCATGGGCCCTCCGTGGTGACGTCAGTACCTGAGAAGTTCAACACTGTCTCAATATGGCAGCCCTATTATAGTGTTAGCTTATCTAGACTGTTGATTTTTTTTAGATTTATTATAGTTATGCTGACCTAAAAGGGCTAGCACAAATGTGGCAGCCCTATTATAGTGTTAGCACATCTAGGCTGTCACTTTTTTTAGGCTATCGTAGTTATGCTGACCTGAAAGGGCTAGGACAAATGTGGCAGCCAAATTAGAGTGTTAGCATATCTAGGCTGTTACTTTTTCTGGGCTTTCAAAGTTGAGCTGTCCTAAAAGGGCTAGCACAAATGTGGCAGCCCTATTATAGTGTTAGCACATATAGGCTGTCACCTTTTTAGGGCTATTATAGTTAGGCTGACCTAAAAGGACTAGCACAAATGTGGCAGCCTAATTATAGTGTTAGCACATCTAGGCTGTTACTTTTTTTAGGCTTTCATCCTGCACCAAATGATGATTTTATGCTAGCACATATTTTATGCTGGCACATATTTTATGCTGGCACATATTTTATGCTCGCACAGATTTTATGCTGGCTCAGATTTTATGCTGGCACAGATATTACGTTACATTCAATAATAAACAATCTTACACAAGCTCCTTGGTCGTCGTGATATATCACTAGAGTTGGTGTTCCCTTCATTTTGGTAAGCCAATCATAGTGTATATACTGGCACTCATGAACATCACAAGTTCCCGAGTGCCAGAAACCATATTCTCATTGGCTACTGTATATCTTGGCGTGGTGTAATTCGACAATTTGATTGAAACTCACCGTAAAATAATTATATCTTTTGTTGCATATCGCAAATAACCTTGGGTGTCTGATCTCTTGCCCGCAATTCGAGAGCTTGTTGAGGTTACAAGAGGAAGCTTGCAAATACTTCGGGATGTCCCCTGTGCGGTATTCCGTCTCGATAACTATGCATTACCTAGTTGCCCTAGATCCTCCGTATCATTCTGCCGTATAAAAGCCGCCATCGAATCATGGTGGCAGTTTGCGATGTTCGGTTCGCCTACGGCCTGGATAGGGGCCGAACATCCCCTGACAACCCGGACTCCTTCCGAATCAACTGGAATTCATTTCGTAATTTTGCAACTGTCATTTCGTGGTTAGAGCTCAAAAAGATGAAGGTGTTCAGGACACCGGCCGTTTTAGAATACATTTGTACTTAGTAACTGACGGATTCGAAAGCTGAAGCGCGCTTGGAACGTACTTTAACACGGATCGAAATAGAGAAAAGCAAAAGGTTAAAAAGCATCCTGAGTGTGTCCATTGTCTATGAGCAGAGAAAAAGGTTGACCTAATCAACCAACCATGCCACGTACCCGGTCCCTGAGATCCATACAATTTCCCTAATCTAGGAAAGTATATCTAGCTGATTTGATTGCCATAGTCGTGAACAATCTTGATTTGACCCTTCTTGAGCGCATCGAGCATTAACTCAGCATCTTTATCAAGCATATCCACGTGAATAGTGTCACCACTAGAAGACTGAGAACCCTTCTTACAAGCCTTATACAGAGCTTGGATCACCTGGTGCAAGGCCTTTGCTCGTTCAATAGGAATAACAGTATAGACTTCGAGGTAGATGTAGCTTTGGTTGTGTGCCAACTGTTCTTTGAGTTTGTTATGTCTAACAAGTTCAGTGGTTTCATGAGCATATTTCTTGCTGATGTAAACAACTTGCTCACATAACTCGTCGAACATGTTGCACACTATGTTAGAATTGTTCTAGGATTGATTAGTATTTAGAAAAAATTAAAAAGAACAAGAAAACACACCTTGTTCATCACCTTTTCTATGTAAAAGTAATAACAATGTTGATTTAGGTGATTTTCGACATCAACACTATTAGGCATGAACATAGTGACCTTTTTGACAGTGGTGGCAGTGACCTCGCCAGTGTTCTCATTCTTGACTAAGACAGGGAAGTCCTTTAATTCGACCTTGAGGAGACGAATGCCCTGGTCTATTGAGATAGACATCTTTAGAACTGTGAAAAGTTTTAATAAGCAGTAGGCATATGCTGTAAGTATGATTGGGAACTCACTCTTGTCTGAAATGTGACTAGCCTTTCAAGGTAAATCAAAGGTGAGTCGTAAGGTGATGACAAAAGAAGGTCTTGATGGCGATTCGAGGGATGTAAGAGATTTAGATGACAATGCGTTAATGAGGAAGCATGAGACAATGGATAAAGAGAATACGCTGCAGCGCTGAGAGAGTTTTGTTGTATTGGGTTATTTATTAGAAGGAAGAAGAGGTTGAAGGGTGGGAAGCTACAAACGCAGCTAACTCTAGTCTACTTCTGCTATCTGCAAGTAGCTGTCTGATCTTCGAAAGCGACTAATTGAAATTGTCCTAAATGCCATCTCCGGGCTATTGTGAATTGATATAGAAATCGAAGAGAGAATTCAAGGTATAAAGTTAATTACTCTTCGTTCTTTTCAACTTCTGGTAGTAAAAGGAGGTCCCTATTGGTGTTATTTCATAAGAAGCTTGGCTAATTATATTACATGTACTAGCACTCGGAATATCACCTGTACGGAATGCTGGGAAACATACTCCTATTAGCTCTTGCAGATCTAAGTTGGGCGTAATCCATGTTGGCTTGAGAATAGCGGATTTTATCTTCCAAGAATTCTTAATTATGGAGTCCTCTTGCCCTCTCTACCGTCGATTGTTCGGAAGAAATGCTCTTCAGTATCTTGACGGTGCTATCCATATATTCGAGTGCAATGATCACGATAGCTCTTTCTAAAACCAAACTGCATCCCAATCGGTAGACCTAGCGTGAGTCATCTCATTATAGCAAAAATTCCTATTCCCCGGGAAGACCTTGTGTGTATGTCGTACCCGGCAGTTCCCAATTCGCGTAGAAACCACTCGGGAAACACCTGGTGTACATATTCAAAATTCTCAGGTATTGTATATTGCATGGCCTAGCCGACGCGTATTTTCGTACACAAAAAGTGCAGTGAACGTGGTCTGTGAGTGGAGTAACCACGTGATAATATTTGGTCCAGCAACCGGCTCTAATTAGTTGCGACTCAAAGTTCGACGAGCATGGGTGAACGCTATCCAATGCGCTGGTTTTCAGTGATGATAAACAGGTTGACGTGGTCTGATCGGATGACTGGAGATTGGAGAGGATTTATGTCGGCCAAGCCTGATTAATTGCTCAAACCCTCACTACACGCATGTCTTCAGTACCACCGTATCAAAAAAACCAAATGCTGTTACTCTCCCTCCATTAGCCATCCGACTTTTTCTCATGGGTCATGATGTGCTCTCCGTCGATCATGTGAATGACAGTACTCGATATAATCGAAACGTACCAGCACTGCCTTCCCCAGTGCCAAGCCAGGTAGAAAACGAAGGAGACGTCCGCCGTACATTTGCCTATTTCACTAGCTTCGTCGAGCAAGCATTTAGCAGTTCACCAAAATGTTGGCATCGTTGGGAAGCTGGGCCGCCTGGCGTTGGTGTTACTACTTCTGAGACAATCGACACTTGGTGGGGAGTTTATATTGGGGATTACCAGACATGTGCTGCCATAGGCGAGTTAAAAAGGCCTGGCGTCATCGAGGCGCAGGAATGGGGCATAGTAGCCCCGGGTGCTGATACTATCCAGTTAGGTAAAGAAATCCGAATGTAAGTACGATCAAAATGTGGCTTAATCACAACTAAAAGCAATAGGTATGCGTATCAATATCGATGCCCACAAACATTTTATTTCGATGGGATCAATCTACTTGTTATACGCTTTCACGCTAATTCGAGAAATGATATTCGCAGGCAAGATTGTATTGCTGATTGTTTTATTATTAGGAAGCAAGCTCTTGATGTGCCCTATTGGATTGATCGATTGATTGCCGAAGGGCTGGAACGGCTCCGAGCAGAAGCGGCAGGACCTGTTATGCTTGGAGGATATGACCGATTTTTTCGATACTATGATGGAAAACCATATTGGGATAGACAAGGGATTTGGCATTGGGGCCATCCAGATGGATATGAGAGATGGTTTGTCAACAAGGAATGGTGGTGGTATTTGAATGGTATTGCTCAGATACTAGATACTCCCGCAATAAGTTCCTAAATCCCATGTCACCATAATATACTCCTCCTCTACCAATAGCCGTTATCGCAGCCTCACACTTCTTTTGGATCAAATTCTCTTGGTCATCTATACCAGGCTCCAACGTATCATATCCTTCCAAAAACTCTAATGCAATTCCAGTATATTCAACCTCTTCATCATGCCATGTAACCTCTCCATAACATCTTGGAATGTAAAAGCCTTGTAAATCTCGGAGTTGCTCGTAAGTATCATACTCATCCGAATTATCAACTTGCTTGATAATAAATGTCTCGAGAAAGTCCAGCTTATGTTCTTGGGGCTGTGTGCAAACAAACATGGGGTTGTTCCCACGCAGATTTACACGCCGAGCTGTGACGGGGTTGCCCTTCCCACCTATGTACACTTCCATGGCCCTCGAAACTTCAGCGTCCGAAACTTCTCCAATATTGTCCTCGCGCCTTCCTTCGTGGGGAGGAATTGTTTTATGGTTGTTTTGAGCAGGTGCGTTGTTCGGTAGTACGGTGTTGCTGTTGCTGCTGTCATCAGCGTCCAGGACTTCACGTCGCTATTGAATGGATATAGTGTGAGCTCCATACCTCTTCAACATTCCGCTATTGATGTTGTTATTTTGACGGTGGTTTGCCCGGGGATTTTTTGATGCTCGTGGCTAGTTTTCAATGCTCGTGAGGATTTGTTGCTCATGGCTGGCTGGTTTTCAATGCTCGTGAGGATTTTGTTGCTCGTGGCTGGATGGTTTGTAATGCTCGTGAGGATTTTTGTTGCTCGTGGCTGGATGGTTTTCAATGCTTGTTGTGGTAGTTGTCATTGTTGTCTAAAGAGTTTTAGAAGTGGTGATTTAAGTTTAGATATATAAGAACATGAGAAGGTAACGTCCATCCATGCGTAACGAGAAACCACCTGTGCCGAGAAAATCGAAGGGTACTTTGACTTTGAGTAACTTAAACTCCATGCACACATCGACACAACTTATAATTTTATGTAAGTTGTACTCCGTGGCTATTCTTGAACCTCTTGAGCCCCTCTTATTAGATAATTACGTTGGTGTCGCCGCCCTCGCGCCTGATCTGCCGGCAGCCTCCTTTCATGACGCAAGAGAGTTCTTTCCCCACAGCTCCACCATCAAGCTCTTATCGCTTTTGATATCTATAAAGGGGTCTTATTCGATCTTTAAAGCCATACTACCAAGTTGGAAATCGTCGTCGGCTTTGTGGCTGCTGTGGACCGCAAATTCATGAAAGGTCGACACGCGGGAAAGTACCCCGCTCTCCCCGCATTTCAGGATGGACCCAATAAATGAAGGCCTAAGATTTAAGGCTTTGATTTGAATATGGCAGAAGTAGAAGTTCGGACACCAAATAGATAGTCGAAGGTAGATTCTGGATCCTAGACTTCTGTTTCTATCATCCACTTTCTAATCCTTTCGGCTTCTCTCAGCGACAAGAACACATCACGCTCAATCGAGAGTGACTTCGAATATCCTATGCCACCTATGATTGCCACAATTCCTGCGGTGAGCCTGAGCGATTGGGCCGGTCTCGCGCGCTTCCAGTGATGTACGACGATGCTATTACCGCAAGGCTGCCGCTCAGCTGAGTGCGCCAGCCTCAACCCAACATAAACTCTTCACCCTTCGCATTTATGCCAACTTGACGGCTCAACTACTACCGAGAACCCTCCTCTTCATGATCCTCGAATCTAGTCGAATAATGCGTCTGCTACAGTACAACAACGGGGGCGATATCAGCATAACGGAGTTCTTTGAGAGCGATATACCCAGATATGCTATTCTTTCGCACAGATGGGGATTAGATGAGGTTACTTTGGCAGATCTGAAGAATGGCAACTACAAGACGATGGCTGGTTACGACAAGATACATTTCTGCGGAGAACAAGCAAAGCGCGACGGCTTGCAATACTTTTGGGTGGACACCTGCTGTATCGAGAAGTCGAACAACACTGAGCTCGCAGAGGCTATCAACTCAATGTTTCGCTGGTATCAGAAAGCGGCCAGATGCTATGTCTATTTATCGGATGTTTCGACTCGGAAGCGGAAAGCAAGTGATACGGCTGCTGAGTGTACTTGGGAATCTGCTTTCCGGGATAGCAAATGGTTTACACGAGCCTGGACCCTTCAAGAGCTCCTTGCTCCACGCTCAGTTGAGTTCTACTCTCGCAATGGCCAGCGGCTAGGGGATAAAGGAACTCTAAACCGCCAAATCCAGGAGATAACGGCCATTCCAATCTCAGCACTTGAAGGTACCCTTTTGTCGCAATTTAGCGTCGAGGAGCGATTATCGTGGGCAGACAATCGGCAGACAACACGCGGAGAAGACATGGCCTACTCGCTATTAGGTATCTTTGGCATTTATTTGCCGCTTATTTATGGCGAAGGGAAAGAACACGCCTTTAGACGGCTGAAGAAGGAGATCCAGAAATCGCAGAAAGGTGAATACCCGATAAATCGCTTTATCTTTAGCTATCTGCTAATCGCTTTTTGCAAGACGAGCAGAATTCACTCGACCCCCAGAGTCAAAGCTGGATAAAGGACATACGTACAACAGATCCCCGCGAGGATAAGAAGCGGATTAAGGACACAAAGGGTTTCAAACCTGGTCGACTAATGCGGTTTCTAAAAGGCAACGATGATGGCGAGTTCAGCCTGACCGAAGTCTTTGTCCGCGACAATATTCCCAAATATGCTATACTCTCGCACACATGGGGAGAGGCTACAGAAGAGGTCACCTTTCAAGACTTGACAGCTGGCACTGGTAAGAGCAAGGCTGGTTACGAGAAGATCCGGTTTTGCAGAGAACAGGCTGGCCGGGATCGCATACAATATTTCTGGGTGGATACATGTTGTATCGACAAATCAAACAGCACTGAGCTTGCAGAGGCCATCAACTCAATGTTTCACTGGTACCACGATGCTCATAAATGCTACGTCTATCTATCAGATGTTTCGGGATCTGCGTCTAACAATAACAATAACTCTCACCAGCTGCCCTGGGAATCGGCTTTTCGGGCTAGCAGATGGTTCACGCGGGGGTGGACCCTTCAAGAACTCCTCGCCCCAACTTCAGTTGAATTCTTCTCCCAGGAAGGCAAGCGACTAGGAGATAAGGGAACTCTAAAGCGGCACATCCAGGAGATAACGGGGATTCCAATCTCAGCACTTGAAGGAGCCCCTCTGTCTCAATTTAGCGTCGACGAGCGATTATCGTGGGCAGACAATCGGCAGACAACAAGCGGAGAAGACATGGCATACTCACTATTAGGCATATTTGGTATTTATCTGCCGCTCATCTATGGTGAAGGGAGAGAGCACGCGTTCAAACGGCTCAAGAAAGAGATCGTCAGGAACGCAGAGTAGTGGTCACTTCAACAGCGAGAGCTGCTCACTTACTTTCCGCTCAAAGGCTCCGAAGTCCGCCTTTTGATACTCAGTGCTGGAGAGCAGGGAACTGAAATTACGGCCCATATTGAAGTGGTCGATATTCAAGATGGTGAGACACTAAAGTACGACGCTTTGAGTTATACCTGGGGACATGAGCCAGCCATCCATCCGATTGTCGTTGACAAAAAAACACTTCTCATACGACCAAATCTTTTCCATGCGCTACAACGGATAAGGGACCCTAAAGATCAGCTCTGTCTCTGGGTAGATTCCGTATGTATCGATCAGTCTAATGACTTGGAGAAGACTGCTCAGGTTAGACGGATAGCTAATATCTTTCGAAAAGCTCAGAGTGTTTGGATCTGGCTGGGCGAAGAGGATCTGACGAGCAAAATTGCTATGAAATTCATTTCCCAGATTGTTAGATCAGACTTCCGGTGGAACGATCTGTAGTGGGAAGAACCTGAGTTCACCGCACTCGATCACATTCTAGGAAGATCCTGGTTTCGACGAGGTTGGGTTCTTCAAGAGGCTGCGTTCTCGGCAAACTCAATCATCTTCTGCGGCGACCGCCAAGTTCATATGAATGAATTTGCTAATGCTGTAAGCCTAGTGCGCAAGAAGCTCAGCAAGACATCGTCTGACTTCGACCAGGCGCAGAAATCTCTGCCTCTTAATGGATCTCTGCCCAATTTTCGCGATTCATCTGCAATCAGGCTTTTGGACACCATCCAGAGTTGTTTTGTGAGGTCTGAGGATGGAAACATTCTTGATCGTACAATGACCCTTGAGACCCTTGTCGATCTGGGGACATTCTATGAGACTGCCGATCAGCGAGATGCGATTTATGCTCTGTTGAGCCTGGCAAAGGACGCGGATGCTTCAGACGAAATAATCCCAGACTACAGTAAGAATCCTCTGGATGTTTTTGCTGATTTCATTTCACATTGCTGTCGGCGGTCGGGGTCTCTGGATATTATCTGTCGTCCTTGGGCTCCAGTCTCTCATCCAGCAGTGTATCCCGTAGGCCGAGACAGCCAAGTTGATCTGGCACTTCGAATACACTTCCCGTCTTGGATATCATCCAGAGACACCCTCCCTTTTGGTAATCCGTCGTGGAGAAGTACTCGCCGGTTACACGGCGGACCTTTTGTGGGGAGTTACCACAAGCGCATTTATAACGCCCATTACAAAACAAAACCTCAAATTCATATCGGCAGAAATCCGGGATCGAACACGTGCAACGGATCATTTTACGCAAAAGGCGTTATTCTTGGCGAGATCACTCAAAGATCAATGAGAATGGCGGATGCTATTGTAACACAAGAATGCCTAGACATTCTTGGAACCATCACCTGTGACCAGCAGTCAAATTCTGTCAGCCTCCCAGATGTGATTTGGCACACCCTCTGTGCAGATCGCGATGATAGCGGAAGACATGCGCCATTGACTTTTCAATTAGCCATGCTTCACGTCTTGCAGCTCAGCTCTGAAGACCTGACAGCTGCTGATCCGCCCTATCGGGTAGAGACCATGTCTAGTATCGACATCGAAGAGATGTTGGACACTAAGCTGGCTAAGGATGTTGAAGAATTCCTCGATGTCGCTCGTGACGTTGTATGGAATCGCCGGACGTTCCGGGGAAAAGGAACCGATATTAATGAGAGCCTAATATCCGGTCTTATTCCCCAGTCCGCCAGAGTGGGTGATTTAGTATGCGTCCTGTTTGGCTGCAGCGTCCCAGTCGTGCTTCGGAAGCGGTCAAGAAAATGTACGAATAATTACTGGGAACTGGTCGGCGAAGCATATGTATATGGGTTTATGGATGGGAAAGGAATCCGTTTGCTGTCACCAGCAGCTCTCGAGTCCGCAGCGATCGAGTTTGAAATTCGATGAGTCAATTGCCCCTGGTGCTCAAGTCCCCCGATTGACAACATCACTCAAATTTTGTGTCCTGGAATGACCCGGGAACCAAAAATTTCTTCGCAGAGGCTGTCACGGTTCGCGGCCGAAGGCTCAACAAAGAAGAGGTTACGCAGCCATGAACGAGAGGGAGCAATAGATGGTTCCGGCATCAGGTTTAGAGAAATATTGTTCAGTATTGAAATTTTAGTAATTGAGGTTTCCTGCTGCCATTCAAGTGCCATGTTCTTTCGAGCATCGCCCCTGTGCAGAGAGAGGGACATTCCTACGTTTTAATGTGGCATCGTATGTTCGAGGCTCTCCCGGCAAAAAGCCCTTTGCAAGGGCTTCACTGGCGCGGTCGCTCATGCTAACGTACTACGATGATGGAGATATAAGTTACCTTATTAAACTAGTGGTTTATATCGACAACCGATTATATAAACGCTAACGAGATCGTAAGTATTAGAAATAATTAAAGCGACCTTTACTACTAAAGTGATAGAAGAATTACTAGAAGTATTATTCGGTGAGCGCTATATAGAAGAAACCTTTCTAGAAGGGAGGATTATCCTAGGATAAACGTAACCGCCGTTGTAACTAAAACCTATATTACTCTTATAGCCTCTCCGGCTATAGAGTAAACGAGTATAGTAAGGTAGGAGCGAAGAAACTATAGAAAGGACGGAAATAAGTTAATACTACCTTAATAAGTATAGCGGTACTTAAGAAACACGAGCTTATAAGCTAAGAGCTCGAGGACCGAGGATATAGCACCTAGGTAGAGAGCGATACTACTTTAGAAGATTATTATACTACTCGATCCAACATAGAAGACGACATCCTACCTCTCTAGAAGAACCTAGTAGACGAAACTTATAACGTAGCTGCCGGGGAGGAATAGGTACTAAGCTATATTAGTAACCTAGAGAGAGGATAGAAGGATCTATAAGACTAGGAGCGAACTATATAAACGATAGCTTTATCTATAGAGGATAAACCTTAGTTTAATACAAAATATATAGTTAAATAGGTTTAGAGGAACCTTATATACTTTACTAGCAGAGGGACCTATCTATAAGTCCTAGTTACTAAGTTAACGTATTTTAATTAAATAGAGACTAAGGACTCTAGCTTAATAACGAGCTTAAGTAGCTTGTTAGAAAACGAAAACTATAAAACTATTATCCTTAAACCCGAGGAGAGAGAGACATAGGCATTCATCGGTAGCACTAAGAGAGGCAACCGATAGATATATATATATAGATAGAAACCAGATTTCTAGAGCCTATACTAGACTATAGACTAGAAACCTACAATCCTTACTACCTATAAAGTTGTAAGGAACTAGGAAAACCTAGTCACCTTTATTAGTAGCCTCGACTAGTAAGAGACTATTAAAGAAAAAGAATTTAACTACTCCCGCGACTAAGAGGAAAGTAAATAAAATAGCGGATCTAAGTATAACTCGGACGAGTAACCGGAAGCATATCCTTACCCCGAGGTAGGCGATACTTAGGTAGTATACGATATTAAAACCACTACTAGCGAATAGAGCTAGAGAAGCGCAGATAACTTTACTAGAAAACGGAAACCTAACTTCGTAGGAGACCTACTAAAGAGATATACTATTTAGCTAGGAGAAGAATACAGAGTAGCGTACGCTAGTATACGAGGAGTTATACTTATATCTATTAAGACACCCTTTACTCCTTTTAGCATCTACTACCTAGAGGATGAAGAAGTCTATATAACTTCGGGCGAATAATAGTTAGTTATAGACGCTATAGTACGAGGAAAGAAACTCTAAATTATAATAGATTCTAGAGTAACAAGTAACTTTCTTTCTCTAGTAGCTATAAAAAGGCTAAATATCCTAGTTAAAGAGATAGTTCTATATAAACTTAGCGTAGTTAACGGAATAGAAATTAGTTACTAAGACAGTATTATCGACTAACGAACTATTCTAATAAAAACTAAGATCTAAGAGCACTGCTTAGATACTTAATTTAATATTATTAAGATAGAGAGCTAGGACGCGATACTCGGTATACTATAGATTTAAGAATATAATCTAAGCATCGATTAGAAGACGAAAGAAGTAACTTTTAGATAATACCTCTACGTAGGTTTATAGGAATAACTAGATAGCCGGAAGGAGGTTAGCGCCACCTCTTCTAAAGTACTAGGACACCTTGCCTAGGGTCCTCTATAGGATAGCCAGAAATCTAAGCTAGTAATACCTATATAGTATAGAGAATTTAAAGCTTTGTTTAATAACCTAGAAGACTTACAAGCCTTATTAGAACATCGCTCTTAGGATTATAAGATTAAACTAAAAGAGAGTTATTACCTTACGAAGTAGAAGCTTCGACTATATAACTAGAAGAACCTCTAGAGGATAGAGAAATATATATAAGAAGGTATTAAGAAAGGTTATATTAGGAAGTCTAAGTTACCTATTACCTTAAATATACTTATTATTAAGAAAAAAGATAACCTAGATAGAAGAGTATATATTAATTATAGAGAAGTAAACAATGTATTAGTTAAGGACGCTTATCCTTTACCTAGCGGCTAACACTTACGAGATAAGTTAGAATAGGCAGTAAAGTTTATAAAACTTAATTAATAAAACGCCTATAGCTTAATTTAGATTAAAGCTAGAGATAAATAGAAAATAGCTTTTATTCTACTAATAGAGCTCTACGAGTATACTATAATGCCTTTTAGGCTTACTATAGCACTAGCGACTTATTAGAGATAAAATAATAATATCTTAAAAGATTTACTAGGAGTAACTGTTATCTATTATCTAGATAATATTCTAGTCTTTTTAGAAAAGGAAGAAGAATATAAGAGATATATAAAAGAAGTCTTACAACGCCTACTTAAGGTAGACTCTCGCCTTAAACTCTTAAAATATAAATTCGAGATTACTCGAATACTATTCCTAGGATAGATAATTAGCCTAGGAAAAATAAAGATAGATCTAGATAAGATATAGAGTATATTAGACTAGAAATCTCTCTAGAACGTGAAGGACGTTTAATTATTTCTTAGATTTATAAACTTCTATAGACCTTTTATTAGAGACTATATAAAGATTATAAAACTAGTGTTAGTACTTATAAAGAAGGTTAATGCCTTTATATAAGACTAATTAGTAGAGGATGCTTTTTAGGAAATTAAAGCGAAATTCGCTAAGAAACCTATTCTATATAATTATAATTAGGATAAACCAAGTACTATAGAAACAGACGCCTTAGACACTGTAGTAGGCGCTATTTACCTTTAACTAAATATATAGAGTAAGCTTATACTAGTATTATATTACTTAAAGATATTTAATCTAGCTTAGTAGAACTATAGTATATTCGATAAAGAATTACTTACTATAGTACTAGCTTTAGAGTATTAGAGAATTTATCTATAGCTAGCTAAATACTAAGTTACGATCCTAATGGATTATAAGAACCTTAGAACGTTTATAACTACTAAGGAACTTATAATAAGACAACTAGCTAGATAGTCGGAAATATTATTAGGTTTTAACATTGTTATTAGATATATTAGTAGAACCTCGAACACTTAAGCCAATACTCTAAGTAGGAAACTAGGCTACGAGGAAGATAAAGAGTATAAAAAGATTGTAATCTTAAAGACTTTAGTAAACGAAGACCTAGCGCCTACGATATACAAGATCGCAGCTACTAATAACGTCTATTTATAGTTAGGGAAAATTTAGGAATATAATAATAGAAACTATTAGTATAAAAATAGAAGACTCCTCGTCCTAGACGAGGTAGTAAAAGAATTTGTCCGAGACTTTCACGTAGCTCCTACCTATAGACACTAAGAGATACAACAGACGACATAGAGGATAAAATAGAACTTCTACGTAAATAAGATATTAGTAATTATTAAGGAAGTGATATTGGAATATAATACCTATATAAGGAATAAGGCTTCCCGCTATATACCTTATAGATAGATAAGTACTACTCTAGTACCTTAAACACCTTAGAAATCAATATCTTAGGATTTTATTATTAAACTACCGAAATCTAAAGACCTAATAATAGAAGTTAAGAATAACTTAATCTTAGTTATTATAGAAAGGCTTACGAAGTATATAATCCTAGTACTATATATAGAATCGAGTATAGCTAAGGAATTAGTATTTACATTCCTAAAAGAAGTAGTCTTAAGATATAAACTACTAGAGGAGATAATCTTAGACAGAGATAAACTCTTTACCTTAAAATTCTAGACAGCCTTTACTAAGAGGCTAGGTGCGAAAAGGAAGCTATTAATAGCTTTTTACCCCTAGATAAATAAAGGAAATAAACGTATAAATTAAGTAGTTAAAACATACCTTCGTTATTATATAAACTACTAGTAGAATAACTAAGTCGAACTTTTACTACTAGTATAGTTTGCCTATAATAGTTTAGTAACGGAAATAATACTTATTATACTATTCTATACTAACTTTAGGTACGAATTAGTAGTATATCGAGAACTGCTAACTTCGACCATCGATAACTAACTCGCTTAAATTTAAGTCTTAAAAATAAAAGAGCTATATAGGGAACTTATAGAAGACTTATAGTTTATAGCCGAAAGAAATGCGTACTACTATAATAAACAGCGTAGTTAGAAGCTAACGCTAAAAGAGGAGAATAAAGTCTACCTAGTATAAAAAAACATAGATATAAAAAGACTAAGTAATAAACTAGACTATAAGAAACTAGGACTATTTAAAATTAAACGAGTTAAAGGACCTTTAAATTATAAACTAGCGCTTCTAAAGATAATAAACATCTTTCTAGTATTCTATATATCCTTACTTAAACTAGCGCTACTAGGAGCACTACTAGACTCATTTATAGAAATATAACCGGTTAATCTAAACGTAACATACGAGGTTAAAAAGATTTTAGACTATAGGCTTATTAGAGGATAGGTTAAGTACTTAATTAAATAGTTAGATTACCTATATTTAGAAAATACTTAGGAACTAAAAAAGAATATTAGCTAGTAGTCGAAGGAACTTTAGAAGTTCTACTATTAAAACCTAGGTCTACCTACATTAGATAACCAACGAGGTAGGCCTTAAGGAAGGCTAGGTCGAGGCCTAGGTCGAAAGTAGAGTTAGAGGCAGCAGGGGTAGAGAGAGCAGCCAGTCTACTAGCTTCTTCTCTTTATCGTTTCTCTTCCTTCTCCTTTTCCTCCTTTTCCTTTACTTTAATAGCATCGAGTTCGTTGATAAATTTAAGACTACGCTTCGCTATTTCTTAACGACGTTTTTTAATAAACTTTTACTACTTCTATAGTCGGAGGATTTTAGCTATTGCCTCCTCCTCCTCGTTATAAAGACGCTTCTCTTAGGCGTCTAGGAACTTCTACTCTTTTTTAGAAGAGATATTCCGACTCTAGGAATTACTACTACTATTATACAACGATTTCGTATAAATATATTTAGTATATCGACTAGATTAAGACTTATCTATAATATACTGCCGCCTCTATAACGAATAGTAGATGTGACAACATATACGAAAGTCTACAGTATAGGTTGTAGTTCGTAGAAACTGTTAATACAAAGATTCTAAGCTAAATATTAGATTCGTTATATTACTCTCGCTCGTCGCTTCTAAATATTACTCTACCTATTTAAAACTTCTAAAAAGATTCCTAGTCTAATAAATCGCTTATTAATCCCTCCACCGCTAGTAGTATTAAATCGTTATTATACGCGATCTATAATCAGCTTAGCCTCGCTATCGTCGCTCTTACTTATAATTAAGACCTTATTAAGCTTAAATAGCTCCTCTTATTAAATATAAATAGATTCGCTAAAAAAGTCCTCTTTCTCGCTCTTCGAGAAGCTATTAAATTTATCTTATACTCCTTCTTTATCCTCGGTATCTAAATCCTTCTTAAGTAATATTAAAACTCAGCTTCGGCGATAGATAGTATTCTTTATTTAAGTAGTAGGTTCCTCTCTGTTATTAATACTCTTAAGAAAGACCTTCTAATCTACGAACTCGTCGTCGCTTAAGTTACTATTACTTCTATTAATAAATTAAGCCTCTTTTACCTTCTACGTACGCCTATAAGTAGATAGTACTCTAGTATATATTCTTAAATTATTACTAACTTCTCGGCAATTATAGTACTTCCGATTTAAAAGTCGATATTTTTAGCAGATACATGCCTTCTTTAGTTGTTCTACGTGGCGCTCTCTTAGTAGTAGTAAAATACTAGAGGTTGCTTTAAGATTATTAATCATAAGAAATAGCTACAGTAGAAGAATTAGATAACGTCGATTATAAGATACCGGCAATAGGTAATTATATATAAGTAAGGTGATTAGTAATCCTAGAAAGAGAGGTAAGAGTAAGTACGCTCTTTAAGGTTTACTCGGCGGCGATGTTTTCTAGGTATAGTAACTTAGTATATGTCTCTACTAGTAGAAATAATTTTATACTTTCTAGTATACTCTAATCGTTCGAGATAGAGCTTCTATAGCTTATTTAAGACCTTAGTATATTTAGTAGACTAATAGTAACGAGTATAAAATATCTTTATAATCTAATCCTATATATCGTTAAGTAATTATATTAGTAGACGATTCTAAATCTCGCTCTATATTAAGTTTATACTCTTAACGATATTTAATATACTATAGCTATATTAAGAAAGTCTCTAGTATTTAATTATATTATATACTAAGAATATATTAGTCGGAATCGTAGTAACGTATTCGAAGAGGGTTTTATTAGAGTACTTCTTCTTAAACTTCGCTATCTAAGAAAGAGCCTCTTAGTACGTCTCCTTCTCTTTTATATAATAAAGTCTCTACTATAGCTGCCTAGGCTCCTAGCTATACTGGAAGATAATATTATCTATAATATACTAATAATAAGCTAGAGCGTAAGCCTTCGTAAAGCTATATAAGAGTTACTTTCGTAGGCTCTTTTAGTAGTTACTAATTAATACCCATTTATCGACATCCTTATATATTACTCGAAGAGTTTAAAAGGTACCTACTATATAACTAAAATACTACTTCTATAACTTCTCGTCTTCTTTTAGTAATAGCGTCTAATAAATCGGTAGAATTTCGTCGTTAGTATTAATTATAATAGTAATCGCTAATAATATCTTAAAATTTAATCGAGTATATATTATATCGACTCTAGTAAAGTGTGACGGTTATGGTCACGAGGGCTGGAGGTTACATGCTTGCTTAGCGATTCACGCTCGCTTAGCGAGGCGCTAGCGCGCACGACTTGTATTTAGTTCCTAGCTCTCTCGAGCTCTTCTTCTTTCCTCGTCTTTTATCCTAAGAATAGAGTGTTGATTATTCTAAGTCTACCTGAAGCACGTCTGTCACATTACAAAAGACCCTTAGTTAAGGCTAAGTATCCCAGGTCCAAGATTACGCTCACGCCCAAGTTCACGTCCTCGATCTTACGTCTCAATTCCCACGATTTCAACCACTCTCTTCTGCGCAAGAAACCTACACTCCCTTTTTTTCTTTTCGATCTTCTTTTCGACTATTCAAGCCATGGATGCCCTTCAAGTTTAGTCCGCCATCGCTGAATTACAAGCCGAAGTCCAGCGTCAGCGCAACGAGCTCCACCAACAGCGCGATGAAATTCACTTACTTCGGTCAAGAGCACCCGGAAGTACAAAGCCGAAACCTTCACTCCCAGACCCTGAAAAATTCACTGGCCAGGCACACAAATTCGACACCTGGCTTCCTTCTATTAAAGCAAAGCTACGAGTCGACGGCACAGCTATTGGAGACCTCATTACACAATTCTACTACGTCTACCTTAACCTTAACTCCCACGTCTAAGCCATGGTCCTCCCACAGCTTTCTTAAGCGGAACACACCTAAAGCTAGGACTACTAGACAATTCTCGATTAACTCACGCGTGTGTACGATAACCTAAACAAGGTTCAAGAGGCGGAAGACAAGCTATTCACCCTTAAGCAAGGTGCTGACTCAATCCCTACATATATCGCTAAGTTCGAACGCGTCCTTTACGAAGTAAGAGGTTAGGACTGGCCAGATGTTAACAAAATTTCCACTTTTAGGAATAGCCTCAGTTCTACTCTTCGCGGACGACTTTCTCAACAGCTCAACCTACCTCGCGATTATCCTTCATTCATACGCGTCGTTTAACAATTGGCTGGTCGCTCTTCTTCTTCTATGCCACCTCAGCATTCCCACTCCTCCGGCAACGGCGGCGGCAATCACCATAGTGAACCAATGGACCTAAATGCTTTTAGCATCAATTCTATCGGCACATCTTCTTCACCACCACGCGCTCGTTCTGTTTCACCTGAGCGCAGGGATCAATATAGGGCTGAAGGCAGATGTGTACGATGCGGCTCTTTAGAACACTGGGTCAACGATTGCATATTCCGTCCGTTCTCGCTAAAACTAGGACAAAAGCTAGAACTAGGAATAAGAGTAGGTACAAAAGGAGCATACATATCGGCTATTGATACAGGTGAGGTACCGGCTTCAGAGGCCTACCAATACGCAAATCCGACAGTACGAAAGCAGGTAGCGAGGCCAGGCAGACATATGACAGACCCGGGCAGGGTAGTTATAGCAGCGATAAATAACGATGATTACGATAGTAAGGAAGTAGATTTAGACGATCCTAACCATCTAGATGCCTGGCAAAAGGGTATTTTTCACAATTAGTTAGATTTTCAACGCTCGGGGCGAGCTCTTTTCAAAGGGGGGGGTGATGTGACGGTTATGGTCACGAGGGCTAGAGGTCACATGCTTGCTTAGCGATTCACGCTCGCTTAGCGAGGCGCTTGTGACAGTTTTTGATTTAGTGAATAAGGGTTCGCTTAGCGAGGTTGCGGGTGTATCCTTCCGTAGATAGTTAGATACTTAAGGAGCGTGAGGAGCTTCTCTCTTCCCTCCTTGCGAACAATCTATTCCTTGATCCCCACCATAACATATTGTTCGCCATCTTTTTATTCGTATAGTACACATCGTCGCTATACCTACTGTCTCTGAATACCACTGCCTCCGACAACCTGCAAAGGCTCGACATTCGATACCTTCCGCTCTGGCTCGACACCACATACCTTCTATCAGCAGACATTCACTCCTGGCAACCTGCAAAGGCTGTGGCTCAACAACCTATACCTTCCATCAGCAGACATTCACTCTTGGCAACCTGCATAGGCTGTGGCTCGACAACCCATACCTTCCATCAGCAGATACTTCCTCCTAGCAACCTGCAAAGGCTGTGGCCCGACAACCTATACCTTCCATCGGCAGATACTTCCTCCTGGCAACCTGCAAAGGCTGTGGCTCGACAACCCATACCTTCTATTAGTAGACATTCACTCTTGGCAACCTACATAGGCTGTGGCTCGACAACCCATACCTTCCATCAGCAGATACTTCCTCCTAGCAACCTGCAAAGGCTGTGGCCCGACAACCTATACCTTCCATCAGCAGACATTTACTCTTGGCAACCTACAAAGGCTGTGGTTCTACAACCTATACCTTCTGCTCTTGCTCCTACTCTGACTTGAAACTTGTTGTCCTTACAATACACATCGTCATTGTATAATACTTGTATCTTGTTACTCGGTTCTGGTCACTTCTCGCTCTTGCTCCTGCTGTCGCTCTCGCTCTTGCTCTAACTCGACACTTGTTATTCTGACAACACACATCGTCGTTGTTCAATACTTGCTTCTTGTTACTTGGCTTTAGTCACCGCTTTCTCCTGCTCCTGCTCTCGCTCTTGCCCTTGCTAAGACTTGACACTTGTTATTCTGACAACACACATCGTTGTTGTTCAATACTTGCTTCTTGTTACTTGGCTTTGGTCACTGCTTTCTCCCGCTCCCGCTCTCGCTCTCGCCCTTGCTATGACTCGACACTTGTTATTCTTACAGCACACATCGTCGTTGTTCAATACTTGCTTCTTGTTACTTGGCTTTGGTCACCGCTTTCTCCCGCTCCCGCTCCCGCCCTCGCTCTCGCCCTTGCTACGACTTGACACTTGTTATTCTAACAACACACATCGTCGTTGTTCAATACTTGCTTCTTGTTACTTGGCTTTAGTCACCGCTTTCTCCTGCTCCCGCTCTCGCTCTTGCCCTTACTAAGACTCGACACTTGTTATTCTGACAACACACATCGTCGTTATTCAATACTTGTTTCTTGTTACTTAGCTTTGGTTACTCCTTGCTCTTGCTCCTGCTCTAACTCAAAACTTGTTGTCCTTACAATAGACATCGTTGTTGTATGATACTCGCTTCTTGTTACTCGGTTCTGGCCCCTTCTCGCTCTTGCTCTTGCTCCTGCTCTGACTTGACACTTGTTGTCCTTACAATACACATCGTCATTGTATGATACTTGCATCTTGTTACTCAGTTGTAGTCACTTCTCGCTCTCGCTCCCGCTCTTGCTCCCGCTCTGACTTGACACTTGTTATCCTTGCAATAGACATCGTCGTTGTATAATACTTACATCTTGTTACTCGGTTCTGGTCACTTCTCGCTCCCGCTCTTGCTCCCGCTCTTGCTCCCGCTCTGACTTGACACTTGTTATCCTTGCAATAGACATCGTCATTGTATGATACTCGCTTCTTGTTACTCGGCCCTGGTCATATCTTCTGCTCTCGCTCTTGCTCTTGCCCCCGCTCCCACCCTCGCTCTCGCCCTTGCTATAGCTAGACACTTGTTATTCTGACAACACATATCGTCGTTGTTTAATACTTGCTTCTTGTTACTTAGCTTTGGTCACCGCTTACTCCCGCTCCTGCTCTTGCTCTCGCCCCTGCTCTGACTCGACACTTGTTATTTTTAACAACACACATCGTCGTTGTTCAATAATTGCTTCTTGTTACTTGGCTTTGGTCACCGCTTGCTCCCGCTCCCTCTCCCGCTCTCGCCCTCGCCCTCGTCCTTGCTACGACTTGACACTTGTTATTCTAACAACACACATCGTCGTTGTTCAATACTTGCTTCTTGTTACTTGGCTTTGATCACCGCTTTCTCCTGCTCCCGCTCTCGCTCTCGCCTCTACTCTGACTCGACACTTGTTATTCTAACAACACACATCGTCGTTGTTTAATACTTGCTTCTTGTTACTTGGCTTTGGTCACCGCTTTCTCCCGCTCCCGCTCTCGCTCTCGCCCTTGCTATAACTCGACACTTGTTATTCTTACAGCACACATCGTCGTTGTACAATACTTGTCTCTTGTTACCTGGCTTTGGTCACCGCTTGCTCCCGCTCCCGCTCCCGCCCTCGCTCTCGCCCTTGCTACGACTTGACACTTGTTATTCTAACAACACACATCGTCGTTGTTCAATACTTGCTTCTTGTTACTTGGCTTTGGTCACCGCTTGCTCCTGCTCCCGCCCTCGCCTTTGCTATGACTCGACACTTGTTATTATTACAACACACATCGTCGTTGTACAATACTTGTTTCTTGTTCCTTAGCTTTGGTCACCGCCTACTCTCGCCTCTGCTCCTACTCTCGTTCTCGCCCTTGCTTTAACTTGACACTTGCTATTCTTACAACACACATCGTCGTTGTACAATACTCGTTTCTTGTTACTTGGCTTTAGTCACCGCTTGCTCTCGCTTCCGCTTCCGCTCCCACTCTCGCTCTCGCCCTTGCTTTAACTTAACACTTGCTATTCTTACAACACACATCGTCGTTGTACAATACTCGTTTCTTGTTACTTGGCTTTGGTCACCGCTTGCTCCTGCTCCCGCCCTCGCCTTTGCTATGACTCAACACTTGTTATTCTTACAGCACACATCGTGGTTGTACGATACTTGTTTCTTGTTACTCGGTTTTGGTCACTTCTCGCTCTTGCTCTCGCTCTGGCTTGACACTTGTTATTCTTGTGATAGACATTGTCGTCATATGATACTTGTTTCTTGTTACTTAGCTCTTGTTACCTCTGGCTCTCGCTTCTGCTCTTGCTCTGACTTGACACTTGTTACCCTTACAAGACACATCGTCGTCGTATACTACTTGTTTCTTGTTACTCGGCTCTTGTCGCCTCTGGCTCTCGCTCTTGCTCTTACTCTCGCTCTGACTTGACACTTGTTATCCTTACGAGACACATCGTTGTCGTATACTACTTGTTTCTTGTTACTCGGCTCTTGTTACCTATGGCTCACGGTCTGACTTGGCACTTGTTATTATTACAAGACACACCGTCGTCGTATACTACTTGTTCCCTGTTACTCGGCTCTTGTCACCCCTGGCTCTCGCTCTCGCTCTCACTCTTGCTCTAACTTGACACTTGTTATCCTTACAAGACACATCGTCGTCGTATAATACTTGTTTCTTGTTACTCGGCTCTTAGCATCTCTGGCTCTTGCTCTCGCTCTAGCTTAACACTTGTTATTCTTGTGATAGACATCGTCGTCATATGATACTTGTTTCTTGTTACTCGGTTTTGGTCACTTCTCGCTCTTGCTCTCGCTCTGGCTTGACACTTGTTATTCTTGTGATAGACATTGTCGTCATATGATACTTGTTTCTTGTTACTTAGCTCTTGTTACCTCTGGCTCTCGCTCTCGCTCTCACTCTCGCTCTAACTTGACACTTGTTATTCTTATGATAGACATCGTCGTCATATGATACTTGTTTCTTGTTACTCACCTCTCGTTACCTCTTGCTCTTGCTCTTACTCTTGCTTGGACCACTGGCTTACTACCTGACAGCTAACGCCTGATAAAAACAACTGAGAGGGAAAGGGGGACCTTATGTGACAGTTTTTGATTTAGTGAATAAGGGTTCGCTTAGCGAGGTTGCGGGTGTATCCTTCCGTAGATAGTTAGATACTTAAGGAGCGTGAGGAGCTTCTCTCTTCCCTCCTTGCGAACAATCTATTCCTTGATCCCCACCATAACAGCGCTAGCGCGCACGACTTGTATTTAGTTCCCAGCTCTCTCGAGCTCTTCTTCTTTCCTCGTCTTTTATCCTAAGAATAGAGTATTAATTATTCTAAGTCTACCTAAAGCACGTCTATTATATAAAGTAGCGTAAATATTTAATAGTATTATAAAGAGGTTCTAGAGCGATAAATATACTCTTAAACTTCTTTATCTCCTTATTAATCTAAAGGCGTACGTAGTAAGTAGGATTTAAATTTTAGATACTATTAGTATAATCTAGTAAGAGTATAAAAGACCTCTTCTTCTCCTTAAGGCTATTATTACGTTACTTTTAGATAACGCGGTATATCTAACGAGCTAGTATCTTATAAGCTTTACTATACGACTTCTCGTTATTAACTAAGTTCTTTACGTTAAATTTAAAATCTCGATCGATAGAATCGCCGTAGGTTTTAAAGATATATCGTATACTATTCTTGCCGCGGTGATTTATATATATATTTATAAAACAATTATATAATATAAACTAAGTAACCCTACTAATAAGGAAGGCTATACTAGGAACAAGTATCTAATTCTCTTTCTTAAGGTATATAAAGATCGTAGAATAATAGCTAGTATAGGATAAATATATAATAGCCTCCTTATCTTTAATTAGATCTGCCTATCTATATTTATAACGCCCTTATACTCTTCTCTCCTCTCTAATTATTTCTTTATTTAAGACGCTACTTTATCTTTATAAGCTATTAATATCCTTACTTAAACTTCTTTATTTATTCCTTAGACATCCCTCTTACTACTCGGTTTATATCCTACTTCCTCTTACTATAATATAACTTACTATAAGGCTACCTTAGTATCGATCGAATCCTTAAGCTAACTCGCTTAATAGACTCTCGCGCTCGTGGCTACAGCTCTTCCCGCTGTACTCTATACTCTGTTAATAGTCTACGACGGAGAAGCTACTGTAGTCTAGGAAGTAGCCTAGGCTATAGCGGCCCTAGATTATTTAGAGTTAGCTCATCAACTACTTAGCCTAGCTCCCGATGCCGCGGCCTTCCTCACTAAGTACTAAACCTACTCTAATGCTGCTAGCGACATAATCGGGCTATAGAAGTCTGCCTAGGTAAGTACTACTAGCTAATGCTTCTAAGAGGCCCTGTGTCACGAATCACGTGCTCACGTAATAAGTGAAGACCAGGCGGCGTCCTGACAGGTTAAAGCATTATTAGATACTCTTATAGCAAATAGGAGAGCTTAGGCTAGCTAAGCGATCCAGGGATTTCATTAGATAGTAGTCACGTGATCCGAGCGACAAGTGTTGGTGTCGCTCCAAGCGACAGTCGCTCAGAGCGACAGGCGACTAAGTCGCTCCATGAGAACGAAGGTTCTATATAAGACTAGCACGTCTGCTATTAGATAGGAGCTTTATGCTCAACTCTCTTTACTTTAGTTTTCAATATATCTTGTTTTAACATCTCGAGTTCAAGTAACAAGTTTACCTTTGAGTAAACACCTAGCGTATCTAAACCTCTTACTGTATAACAACCTTCAAGACTTAAGTTACCTTTGTTACTTTTAGTACAGAAGTAAGTTTCGTTATACTTTAAGCATCTGCTTAGAAGTTTAGTTACTATAGCTCCTACACTACCAAAACCAGCCGCTGCTAGTCCCAGTACTAGCCGAATGAATTTGTCGACACCCTCTAGCAGCACTGAGAGGGCTCAACCCCTTGCTACCCTAGCTGCGCCATTGCCCGAGGCAGCGCCAGCACCAGTGAACCCCAACTATAACAACGAAAGCATGCCTAATACACCTGAACCATTTAAGGTTGAAGTACTTGAAACTATCTAAGTCAAGCTTCTAGATATATACCACGGGAAGAGAAACAAACTTAAATTGTTCCTCCTCTAAATAGATATCTACTTTAACTTTAACACAGACAAGTTTAGCAGTAACTACAACTCACAATCAATCTTTGTGATCTCCTACCTTAGGGGAGCTGCATTAGACTGGGCCCAACCCTACCTCGAAGACTTCTTTGTGCACAAAGATAACGATAGATCTATAGGGGACACCTAAGTAATGTTTAAATCCTGGAGAGGATTTAAGTTAGCTATTAGGAAGGTATTTAGAGATTTCAACACAATCTAAACAGCTATATGAAAGCTTTTGGACTTGAAACAGACTAGATCAGCTATTAGTTATGCTAATGATTTCTAATGTTATAGAAACAAATCTAGATGAGATGCCCTTGCCCTTATGGAATTGTTCTATAGAGGACTAAAGGTTCACCTCTGAGAAGAAATAGCGAAACAGAACATAACCTTTACTAACATTAGTAGCATAATCAGCGGAGTTATCTAATTAGATAATTGTCTGTGGGAATTCAAGAAGTCTACTCAAGGGAGTAGAAGTCAGGATAAGAATAGGAGTAGGGGCAAGCAAAGTAGTTAACAGAATAATAGTAAGGTAAACACAGCCTAGAAGAAATCCTTCAAGGGAAAGAAGCTTTCTTAGGAAGAACAGAACCGCTGACGTAAGCAGAATTTATGTTACTCATGTAGTAAAACCAGCTACAGAGCAAGTGAATGTAGTTCGAAGAAGTAATCTAGTTAAGGGAGGCAAATCAACGCTACTAGTAAGGAAGTAGCTGTGCTTGAAGGCAGATAACTCACAGCCGAGGAGTTAGCTGAGCATATTGGGACGTAAATCAAAGAGACAGAATCAGTAGACAAATCAGACAATCTAATCCTTGAAGAATACTACAGTGCCTGTTTAGACTCTGTAGAAATCCTTCCTCTTTAGCAACTTGTGACACTAACCCAAGAATCTACTAGTGTAGATGTCAGGGACACTTGGATATTAATATACAGCGAAGAACAAGGTTACAGGTAGAAGGACCTACGCAACCCTGAACGTACCTTCTAGGTCAGACGACTATGCCTGGGAGCATGCCTATGATTTAACACAAAATACATTATGTGCTAGTTAGGCAAAGGCCTGATTAGTTTAATAAGTATTAGTAACATTCCACAAACAACTTTTATAGAAAGAACCTGTTTTGACCTAGCAGAAACTGTTATTTCTATAGAGTATTCATTGGATTTGTCTAGCTTATTAGAAGTAGGTGAGTAGGAGGCTATAAGCAAAGACCTAGAGTTAGGGGAAACATAGATGTTTATTAGTATATATATAGACAGAAACCGTTAGATATATATTAACAAAATCAAGCCTGATTTCTAGAGCCTATATATGTTATAAGGAGACAAACTAGTACCTTTAGCTGAATACCAGGTAGTATTCGCAAAGAATTATTAAATTACCTTTCAGAATCTTCTCTCTAGAAAAGAGACGTTAGAACTTATATATAGATGGCGTCTAGAGAGCGACATCTATCACAAGGACTCTAAAGGCCCTAGGTCTCAGCGACCCAAGGAAGGGGAAAGATAGATTGCAATCTAACTAGTTAATGAGACTAGTACGTGGAAACTTAAACAAACCCTTAGAATCACGGGTTTTGCGCCAAGATTCCTAGCAATGCTACCCAAGCCTGACTCTAACAAACACTGTTAGGTAGGAGAAATTTATAAAGTAGTCTACTTAGACAAGGAGAAGGTAGTTTTCGGAATGCCTAGGGATCTAGACAGACCTCTGTTCGAAATCTTCTCTATTAAGTAACAGAAAGCTTGTGCTACTTTAGGAGAAAGCTAGTTATATGTAACTACAAACGTCAAGGGAAAGAAACTCTAAATTATAATTGATTCAGGAGCTACAGGCAACTTCATTTCCCCCTTAGCTACACAAAGGCTAAATGTTCTAGTCAAAGGAATAACACTATACAAACTCACAGTAGTTAATGAAACTGAAATAGAATACCAAGGAGGTATTGTCAACTAACATACTATACCTGCGAAGACACAAATCAAAGGACACTGTTTAGACACATAATTCAATATCGTGGATATTAGGAGCAAGGACGCTATACTTGGAATGCCTTAGATCAGGGAACATAACCTTGACATTAACTAGAAGAAGAAAAGGATCTCTTTCAGCTGATGTAACTATACATAGTTGTGACTGTAAGGCTGGAAGAAGGTTAGTACTACCTCTTCTAAGTCGCCTAGACACCTGGCCCAGGGTCCTCCACAGGTCAGCTAAACAGCTGATAACAAAATACCTGTGTAGTATAGAGAATTTTCGAAATTGTTTGATAACCTAGAAGACATGTGTGCCTTGCTGAAACATTAACTATAGAATAACGAAATAAAACTAAAAGAGGGTCATAACCTCAGGAAGCAAAAGCTTTAACCACACACATAGGGTAACTTACAAATAATAAACAAGTACGTCAAGGAAGGAATCAAGAAAGGACACATCCAAAGGTCAGAGTCTCCTATCTGTTTAAATATACTTATTATATACAAAAAGAACAATCTAAACAGAAGAGTTTACGTTGACTACCAAGAAGTTAATAACATAACAGTTAAGGACACTTACTTATTGCTAACTAGCCAATACCTGTAGGACAGAATAGGTCAGGTAGTTTAATACACAAAACTAGATCAAAGAAGTGCCTTTAACTTAATTTAGATTAAGGAAGGTAACAAGTAGAAGACAACATTTGTCTTACTATTAGGTCTTTACAAGTATACAGTGATGCTGTTTGGTTTGACAAACACACCTACTACCTGTCAAAGATAGAACAATAGCATACTAGAGGATCTTCTAGGGGTAACTACAATATATTACCTAGACAACATCCTAGTATTCTCAGAGCAAGAAGAGGATTATAAGGGTCATGTCAAGGAAGTCTTGAGGAGACTTATAACAGTAGACTCTCGCCTCAAGCTATTGAAATACAAGTTTAGAGTAACTCGTACAACGTTCCTAGGATGTTTAATCACATTAGGACAAGTGGAAGTAGATCCAGAAAAAACCAAAGACATCAAAAGTTAGCTAACGCCACAAAATGTCAAAGACGTCTAGTCATTTCTGGGATTCGCTAACTTCTGCCGATAATTTATTAGAGACTACGCTAAGCTAGCTAGTCCTCTAACTAGCCTAACTCGAAAAGGCATCGATTTCTAATAGACAAAGGAAGCTGAAGAAGCTTTCCAGGAAATCAAGAAACAATTCACAGAAGAACCTATTCTTTAAAGCTACAACGCTAACAAACCAAGTACTGTTGAGACTAATGCCTCAGATATAGCAGTGGGCGTAGTATATCTTTAACCAGGAAAAGAAGGTAAACTTATGCTAGTAGCATACTTTTCCAAGAAAATGGACCCAGTACAGCAGAACTATAGGATATACAATAAGGAGCTTCTCGCTATAGTTCTAGCTCTTATACACTAGAGAATATATCTCTAGAATGTAAATCATCGCGTCACTGTACTATTAGACCACAAAAACCTTAGAACGTTTACTACTATACAAGAACTCTTGAATAGAAGACTTACAAGGTAGGCAGAAATTCTAGGAGGTTACAACATTGTGATCTAACATGTCAGTAGAACAGCGAACCCTCGAGCCAACGCTCTCAGTTAAAAGCCAGGCTACAAAGGAGATAAAGAGTACAAAAAGATTACGATCTTAAAGACTCTAGAAAACAGGGATCTGGCCCCAGCTATGCACGAAATAGCAGTGACAGAAGAAGGCCCCTGGACTAAGAAGGTCTAGAGAGCCTAGGAAATAGAGCGGCCTGCTCTAGCCAAATGAGAAACCACAACAAAGGACCCACCTGTTAGTGGAAGAGACTTTATCAACATTTATAGGGCAACAAATAATCAAAATAACAAAGAACAGTACATAGATAGAAAACTACATGTTCCCGAATCCTATACAAAGGAATTTATCAAAGAATACTATGCTACTCCAGCGCATAGTCACCAGGGAGTTTGCTAAACCCTCTGGCAGATTAAGCAACACTACTATGTTAACTATTTATCAGCAATAGTCAAGGAAGTAATAGCAGAGTGTAATACCTGTACTAGGAACAAGGCTTCCCGCTATGCGCCTTATAGACAGATAAGCACTACTCTAATACCACAAATACCTTGGAGATCTATATCATAGGATTTTATAGTCAAGCTACTGAAATCCAAAGACTCAATGACAGGAGTTATGTATAACTCAATCCTAGTCATTGTTGAACAACTCACAAAGTATATAGTACTTGTACTATACATAGAAGCAAGTACAGCAGAACACTTAGCCTATGCATTCCTGTAGGAAGTAGTCACTCTACATAGTCTACTAGAAGAAATAATCTCTGACAGAGATAAACTCTTTACATTGAAATTCTAGACAGCTCTTACAGAGTGTCTAGGTGCGAAAAGAAAGCTATTAACAGCTTTCCACCCTCAGACGAATAGAGGAACTGAACAAATAAATCAAGTTATCAAAGTATACTTAAGATGTTATATAAACTACAAACAAGACAACTAGGTTAAACTTCTGCTGCTAGCACAGTTTGCCTATAATAGTTCAACAACAGAAACCACGCTTGTCACACCATTCTATGCTAACTATGGGTATGAATTAGTTGCTTATCGAGACTTACTATAGAGTACTGTCGATAATGACAAAGTAGGACTAAAAGACCATGAACTCAGGGAATTATACAAGAAGCTTGCAGAGCAACTTCAGTTTGTGGCAAAACACAATGCACACTACTACAATAAACAACGTAGTCAGGAGCCAACGTTGAAAGAGGGGGATAAAGTCTATTTAGTCAGAAAAAACATCAACACCAAAAGACCAAGCAGCAAACTAGACCACAAAAAGCTCGGACCATTCAAAATCAAACGCGTCAAAGGACCTTTGAATTATGAACTCACGCTACCAAAGACTATGAATATCCATCCAGTATTCCATATATCCTTGCTCGAACCAGCACCACTGGGGGCACTACCAGCCCCACTCACAGAGATCCAACCTGTTAACCCTAATGCAGAATATAAAGTCGAGAGGATTCTCGACTATAAGGTTGTCAGAGGACAGGTCAAGTACCTGATTAAGTAGTTGGATTACCTACATTCGGAAAACACTTGGGAACCAAAGGGAAACCTCAACTAGTGCCAGGAGGAACTTCAGGAGTTCCACTGTCAAAACCCAAGGTTGCCTACATCTCCGAACCAGGGGAGAAGGCCTCGAGAAAGGCCAGGTCAAGACCCAGGTCGAAAGCAGGGTCGGAACCAGAGGGCGTAGGAAGGCTCGCCAGCCTAGCAACCTCCTCCTCAGTCCTTCTCTTCTCTACTTCCTTCTTCTCCAGTTCTTCAGCGGCCTCTAACTCAGAAAGGGAGTTGAGACCCGCTAGAATCATCTTCTTCTCGCAAGCAAGAAGGAGTTTCTTTTGTTTGTGAATGCAAGCGACTCTCGCCATAGCCTCTTGGGCCTAGGCCGTGGCCCGCTCTTCCTCCTCCTCCAAACACTCTTTCTGTCGATCAATAGAGGTCTACTCATGTGTCGAGGGCATGCAATTCCGAGATTAGACATCACAGGATTTCTTCTAGCAAGTGTACTCAGAACAACAGGCTGCTTGACTATTGTCCTTGATAGCAATGTAGCAGTGTCTAGATTTCTTGCAACAACTACAGGAAACCATTTCTTTACTAGACTATTTGATTCATCGAGCAATTTCAAGGTGATTGTTGATAAGTTTAGGACATGAGGGTTTAAGAGACATAATGAGAAAGAAAGAAGGCTATGGCCTTCTGACAATATTTCTTAGGTTGTACTTAAGCGTGAGGACACGCTAAGCTAAGAAGGGGATAGTGTCACGAATCACGTGCTCACGTGATAAGTGAAGACTAGGCGGCGTCCTGACAGGTTAAAGCATTATCGGATACTCTTATAGCAAATAGGAGAGCTTAGGCTAGCTAAGCGATCTAGGGATTTCATTAGATAGTAGTCACGTGATCCGAGCGACAAGTGTTGGTGTCGCTCCAAGCGACAGTCGCTCAGAGCGACAGGCGACTGAGTCGCTCCATAAGAACGAAGGTTCTATATAAGACTGGCACGTCTGCCATTAGATAGGAGCTTCATGCTCAACTCTCTTTACTTTAGTTTTCAATACATCTTGTTTTGACATCTCGAGTTCAAGTAACGAGTTTACCTTTGAGTAAACACCTGGCGCATCTAAACCTCTTACTGTATAACAACCTTCGAGACTTAAGTTACCTTTGTTACTTTCGGTACGGAAGTGAGTTTCGTTACACCCTGTACTTAAGCGTCGACCGAGCCGCTGTCGTCTCTATCCCTTTATCATCTAGGGCCCCTCTCCCCGGCCTCTCTCTTAGCCAGGTGTCTAGCCTCCTCGACTCTATTCTTACTACTCTAAATATTACTTATAGCGATAAGTCCTAGGATATAGTCTTTAGCGGACTTAAGATAAACGTAGGCGGGGCTATCTTAGAGATTATTACTACTAAGGGCACTATCCCCTCTATACTTATAGCTAGGATAGTTATAGATGCCTATAAGGCCTCGATTAATCCTAGCACTAACGTAGTATAAGCGGTTGCTGCCTAAGGGTAGGATGATAGCACACTTCTAATAGTAGTCTATCTCTACCCTAAAGGAGTTAAGCTATCGGCGGTTTAAAACTTCTATATTAAGAAGGAGTTAGATAGAACTATAGCCTATAGCACTATTAGTAAGAGAGGGTTTAGTCTCTTCGGGACTATATATAAATTAGTCGACATCTCTCTACTATATTAGATTTAATTATAGTAGTACTTCTAACTAATGCTTTTAACTAGCCCCTAGCTAGCGCTCGGCTAGTAGGCATGCCTAGGCTGTTTTTAAAAGTCTCCTACCCCTTCTACTCTCTAGCTGTTAAACCGTAGATCTACTTATTTCCTTATTTATACTACTTCTCTATTAGTATACTACTCTACTCTCTTTCCTCTTCCTCTTTTATAAGATATATACTCTATATAATAGCTTCTCTTTATAAGTTAATTCATTCTATATAACCTACTTCTACTAAGCGTCGGGGTAGAGTTTTATAAGGCTCGCAGTAACGCGTCTACTACCCTTTAACGTAATATAATTATAAATTTTTTTTTTTAGAGGAGCTAGATTAGGAGAAGTATACTAAGACATAGGATTCCTACCTAGGTTAAGGAGTCTAGTTAGGAGGTTGGATTTTAAATTATAGTAGTAGACGGAGTTTTTAGTATTCTTTAGAGGAGGAGGTTCCGGGGATTAATTAAAGGGTAAGAAAGTTAAGGCGAGCACAGTGGCTGCTTACCTAGTCTATATATATGCTCTCCTCTATTAAAACTTAACTACGAAACTTCTATACCTAGTAACTATATTAAATAATAGGTTTATTAGAAAGCGCGTTACAGTGTACGTATTGTATATGTATAAAATAACATATATATAATTTATAGCGTCTAAAACCTTCTCCTTGCCTTAACTCTAATAAATGAATCTAACTAAATGAATCTAACTAAATGAATCTTATCGCCTCGGCAAATCCACGCTAACAGGTTATATAGAAAATCAAATAAATCTTATATAAGATTCATTTAATAATTATAGATAGTTTTTAATTATTTAGCTCTCTTCAAAGGTTATTTAGCTAAATGTAGGTATTTTATCCTATATAAACTAGTGGTTATAACTAAGCCTTATAGTACTTGTGGGGTGGTGTAAAAAGTAGACTTATACTACCTCTTATATTTTCCGCTTATAGAGGGGTATATAAGGTAACATCTATCGAAAATAAGACTTAGATAGTTTATCTAATACTTTTCAAAGTTAACCTCTATATTCTTTAATAAAAACCTCTTTTTATTACTTATTAAGCCGGATGTACGCTTTTAAAGATAGAAATCTTAGGTATTTTAAAAGTAGGAACTTTACTTAAAATCGCTAACCCTAACTATATTAAATAAAATAGATAGAAATTCTTTCTCTTTTTTAAACGATTATTTACCTTAAACTAAGCCTTTTATCTCATATAAGCTAGTCTTTTAAAGCTAGTCTTATAGTACTTGTGGGGTGGTGCAAAAATGGACCTGCACTACCCCCTCTGTTTTCTATTTACAGGGGGTGGTGCAAGGCGAAATTTTGTCGAGAATAAGACTTAGGCAGGGCTTTTGAGAACACTGCTTACTATAGTAGAGGTTTCTACTTGCTATCTTAAAGTAATATGTTATTACCTTCTCCTTTTACGTTTGTCTTATCTTACTAGTCAGTCTTTACTACTTTAATCAATATACAATTTTTGGTCAGATTATATTTAGCTATGTGATTTAGTTTTCCTTTAATCACCTCTCCTGGTTTGAACACTAGCTCTATCCGTAGAAAAGTGCGAAGGCTTCCGTGATGGCTTCCGGCCAGCACCCTTGTGCTTAGTAGGGCGCTGATGATGAGTTAAGCGAACAGGAGCACACATGATGACTGTTCACATAATAATCTATTGAGTTGGGAAGGGTATGGTGTAATGAAGGTCATGGAAAATTGATTGGATTGTAAAAGGTAGTCTAGCTAAGTCTATATATAAGGAGTGAAAGCTGAAAAATGAGCGGAATACGCTATGGTAGTGCTCTGAACGGGTGATACAGAAGGAGTAACACGGAACGAGAGTACGGAACGACTGATATAAAACAAGTGATCATACTAGTGATCAGGATAGTAGATCATACAGTGGATCAAGACAGTAGATCATATAGTGGATTAATGTCGTAGATCATATAGTAGATCAATGTGGAGATAGATGATAGAGAAAGCAGTAGATCGAACGCGGGGATATATGTGGATCCAGCATAACATCATTGGATCTAATATAACCTGCAGCTTCTTATCTTATGCTTTATCAGTATACATTTTTATTCTAAAAGCTTCACTGGCCGTGCTTGTGCTTTTATACTTGTTTTATTTCCACTATACGTAATGTCCCATGTGAAAACATAGTGTCAACTCTTATTCTGGCGGACTATTGAGTGCCTATCTTTTCTGTAGAAAATCTTTTGTGCTAGACCTCCCAAAATATTGCCCTCGTAACTGGTTTCCTTGGTCCGTTTAGCTTCAACGCTCCTCATGTCCACCCAAGTGCTGCTGAACTCAACCTCGTTATTAAAGGCTCTCTTTTCGCGAATGTGGTTACGGAAAATGGTGCTCGTACTATGAGCCATACTCTCAAGAAATATGAGATTACTGTGTTTCCTTAGGGAGCTGTTCATACTGAGTTCAATCCTGAATGTACTCCTAGTACTTTTGCTACTAGCTTACCCGATGATGATCTAGGTGTTGGTCAAATTGCTCAAGAATTCCTTTCACTTGAACAGGAGATTGTTGAAGGTAGTATTAGGGGAGAAGTTTCAATTAATGGGATGGATATTGAACAGTTTAAACGTTTGATTCCTGACAATGTTGCAAAGGGGGATGAAAGCTGTTTGGCGAGATGTGGTATCACTAAGCGTTAAGAGCAATTTCTACATTTGTGATTGTCAGCATTTGTGTAAGGTTTTTGTCACCCTAAAACGTCACACATAAAGCTTTGCATTGGGTTGGAAGGGTATTGGATACTGAAGGTTATAGAGAATTGATTGAATTGTAAAAGGTAGTTATCTAAGGTGTTTATTGTTAAGGTGGGGTTCAATAACTAGATTGTTCGCAAGGAGGGAAGAGAGAAGCTCTTCACACTCCCTGGGTATTTAACTATCTACGGAAGGATGCACCCGCAACTTCGCTAAGCAAACCCTTATTCACTAAATCAAAAACCGTTACATTTATATAGAGAGTGTAGAAGGATTTAGGCAGACATGAAGGTTTAGGCAGATAGGAAGCTTTCTGGGCATACAAGCTATAAGATGTGTAATAAGAGAGTGGATTATTGGAATGTTGCACTTGATTCAATGATGCACGTCTGAGAAGCAAGAGTAAAAGACTTGAATTCCTTGCCTTGCTCTACAAGAGCAGAAGGCATGTATATACACAACTATGCAATAGCAATTGCCACATCCGTTTGACCCAAAAAACTCTTTCTTCATCCGTACGTCCAACGGACAGAAGGATGTCTTAGGTGGCTTGATATAACAGATATCACCGTACCTATCAACATGGATCAAACAGGAAGTGGATCAAAACAAGAAAGTAGACCCAGCACAACACTTTGTAATTGTAATGGGTATGGCATCTGTACTCTCAAATAGTTGATTCTGAGACTCTGTTTTTGCTGCTTAGAACTAATCAGAGTCGAGCATTTTTGTGCCGGTCTAGAAGGAGCAAATTAATTAAATGTATATACAAAACGATATTAATTCCAACAGAATCTTTTTGTATAAAGATTTTTCTGGCCTAATTAATGGCCACCATTCTACCCCGTTTTTTGCCAGGAGGGAGGGATGGAAAACAAAAAGTGTGAGTCTGTGTGAAGGTTAAAGAGATATAAGTTGGGGAGCTTCTTATATTACTTATAGGTGTGAAATCGTACTAGAAGTGATGATTTCATACTGAAGTATTCGCATCTTCCCAACGCTTCGAATTAGACTCTCAACCTCCACAAAAACCACTAATATTCCCATGATTTCCTGTTGTGCTGTATCTATATTTGTTACGCCCCACTGTTTCGGGTTGTAACAGGACTTGGTAGCCCCCCATTTTCCCCTGTGTATAAGGCCTATGTAGCCACTCCCAGTTCAAGAATCAATCAATCACTTTTGTGTCATTTCAGTCCAACATTTCTCTACCTGCCTAAGATTACAAATTTTGTATCCCAAACTTGAGGTGATGCAATCGACACTCAAGCGTAAAAAAGAGACATTTCATTACCTCTTAAAAGTGGCAGAGATTAGTTTTGTACTTAAGCTTACCTTAGCTTCCTATTTCACAGCAGTTCCGATTTCTAAACCAGCCACTATTTCCCCTTCCTCCCAAAAGCTACCTGCGCTACGCAGAATATCAGCATTTCTCAATATGGCGAAGGCAAGGCTCCACACCCACCGCAACCGTCCGGAACCGTCCGAAACCGTCCGAACCAAAAACCATCCGCATTACAGCGAATGGTTCCGACGTCTCTCAAGTTTGCGGTCGAATGTTTTGAAATCTCCGTTGATCTTACTTCAGCTGGTCACTTACTACGATATAAGTGCGACTTACAAATCTCAAGTGACTCCCTCAGCTTCCCCACGAAAACATTTACCATAATCCCGAAGTATATGACCCTTCTTTTGTAAAAGACTATAGCAATTGCGTTTTTTTCTTCTTTTTCTCAAGATGAATTCCATCTCGGCGTGTAAAAACGAACCCGGAAGACGTATTCGGAGCGAACTAGGTGTATCCAAATTCGAACTGACCACTGATTTCCCGGAACTTCTTCGACTATTTGACCTCTCCCCTGCGATTCTCATCTACACAAAATCCAGTCCGCATTTCAGAGACGTCTGGCTTGCTCCTAATTGCCGAGCAAGTGAGTATCCACGCGCGATCATACGTCCCCGTTCCGAAGCCGAAGTTGCCAACGCCTTGCATGTTGCATCCGAGAAGCACCTCCCGCTCACTATACGTGGCGGAGGACATGACTCCTACGGGCGTTCCACCCTCGCCAACGGCATTGTGATGGACACGCGCGCACTGGATAGCATTACGTTTAATACTGAAAAGACCGTGGCGCATGTTGGCGCGGGAGTTCTCGCTGGGAAACTCTTGAGCTTCCTTGCGATGCATCATCTGTTTGTACCCATGGGTTACTGCTCCACTGTCGGCTACACAGGATGGGCGCTAGGCGGCGGCTTTGGCGTATTTAGCGCAATTTATGGAGCGGGGGCGGAGAATGTCATTGGTGCCCGGGTCGTGACGGCAGATGGTCGTATTGTGGATACCGACAATGATGAAGAACTCTTTTGGGGGTTACGTGGAGCAGGAAATGGCAACTTTGGCGTCGTGGTCCAGCTAAGGGTCAAGACTCATACACCACCGCCGGTGCTAGGAGGGTGGGTAGGGTTTGCGAACAGTGAAGCGGAAACTGTACTCCATGGCTTCGCAAAGATGTGCGATGAAGGAGAGCCCGCCGAGTTTAATGGCGACGTTATCTTCTCCCGCATTCCCGAAATTGGACCCGTTATAATGTTTATGTATGTATGGACGGCTGAGGATGGTGACCTCGCCAAAGGATATCAGCATCTGGAGAAGATCAAGGGTCTTGGGACTGTTTTGGTGGATTCCGTTATAGAGAGTAAGCTTATACCTTTCAGTCTTATTTACGCAGAAATATACATCTTTGCAACTCTGCTAAAGTTGTATCTAGCAAACCCCCATGACTTCCTCACGCTCCTCAACGCAACCTTCAAAGAATTTATAGGAGACCCATTCTACGTCGAATCGCCCACCATGGCCCACTACACCAGCACATTCGGTCGTATTATAGCATCCAACCCTGTCCCTGAAGGTGGCCACGTCGTTGGCGGTACGCATAATGTACACGGAGCCATCGAGACACCTAATTGTGCTGTAGCGTTGCCAAACCGCAGACACATCACCCTGACTCTCTTCGGTGCAGTGGACTCTCACTGTGATCCTAATGGACCAGAGCTGCAGGTTGTGAAAGATTGGGTCGACAAATTTATGGGTGAAATCGAAGACGAAGGCCTGGCCATAAAGAATGGATACGTGAGCTTCAGTCGCTCGAACATTGATCTCGAGAGCTTTTATGGCAAAGAAGATGCCCAGAGACTAAGAGCGCTGAAGAAGAGATATGACCCTAAGAACTTCTTCTTTCTGGCTTATCCTACGCTTGTATAGTCATTTTTAATGTGGGGGAATGTTCACTTCTCGTGGGGAGCTGCAACATGTGTAGATAGTTTTAATGTAGATAATGTCGGTACATTCAAGAGTGAATAGTTTCGGATTACTCAGAGGCAACGTAACCTCGCTTAAGTACTATAAGTACTTTCATCGTAGCTAGCTTTACTCGGTGTGCACAATTAATAGGAAAAACAATACTACTCTTTTTGCATCATTTTTACCGAGTTCTACCGACAGATAATTTTGTAGGTAGAAAATGATTGTGACAGGAATTCTATTTGGATTACGGGTTGAGCAATTTCTACTCACTGTAGATTACACAAGTGATTAGTTCCGGCAATGCGAACACGAACCTCTATTTAAACGAAAGAAAGAGCTTGCAAGGCCAGTTTTGATTTTGAGCGAGCACTTAGTTGCATTTCAGTTTAATTGATGATTGTACGTTGAGTACACTCGGACGCAAATTCGTAATAAGATAGTGAAATATATTCCACCGAAAAAGTAATTGGTACTAGACTATTGATTGCCTTTCGAAAGATATTTGATCACACGGCTGATCAAATAGTAAACAGCAAGGGATGGGGTAGTAAAACAGACAGTATATAGGTGGGAGACAAGATCAGCTAATAATATTGATCTACTAGATCAAAAAATAATACCAAATGAGCGACAAGAATCGAATTCAAGATGGCGCCCCCATACCAGAAAATTACTACTGCCATCAAGTATCTGTCTACAGAAAAGATTAACTTCCAAGATTGGTTCAAGAAAGACCAAATAGATATCTATTCCTCGCCCTCAAGATGGGCCTCCTCCTCCTCATAATCCCCTTCATCTTCGTCGTCAACGGCAGCTTCCTGATACTGCTGGTATTCACTGACAAGATCGTTCATATTTGATTCCGCTTCCGTAAACTCCATTTCATCCATACCTTCCCCGGTATACCAATGTAAAAAGGCTTTACGACGAAACATAGCAGTAAATTGATCGCCAACACGCTTAAACAATTCTTGAATAGAAGTTGAATTGCCCACGAAAGTTGACGACATTTTCAAGCCCCGGGGGGGTATTGAACATACTGTACTTTGGATATTGTTTGGAATCCATTCAACAAAATAAGACGAATTTTTATTCTGGACGTTACGTATTTGGTCTTCAACCTCCTTCATCGAGACTTTTCCACGGCTAGAGGTAATTGTTAATAACGACAGAAATCAAACATAAGAAATATCAGTGGAGACGGGAACTTACAAGATAGTAGAACATGTCAGATAGCGGCCATTTCGGAAATCGGAAGCAGCCATCATATTTTTGGGATCAAACATTTGCTGCGTTAGTTCCGGAACTGTAACAGCGCGGAAGGAATTGGCTCCTCTAGCAGTTAAAGGTGCGAAGCCGACCATGAAGAAGTGTAATCGAGGGAAGGGTACCATATTAACGGCAAGTTTGCGGAGGTCGGAATTCAACTGTCCAGGGAAGCGCAGAGATGTTGAAATTCCAGACATAACAGCTGAAACAAGGTGGTTTAGATCACCGTAAGAGGGATTTGACAGTTTAAGCGTTCTTGTACAAATATCGTAAAGAGCTTCATTGTCAATGCAGAAGGTTTCGTCTGAATTTTCTACCAACTGGTGAATAGACAGGGTCGCGTTATAAGGTTCCACGACAGTATCCGAGACTTTAGGAGAGGGCATAACAGAAAACGTAGCCATCATGCGGTCCGGGAACTCTTCACGAATCTTTGAGATAAGAAGAGTCCCCATACCAGCACCAGTACCGCCACCCAGGGAATGAGTAATCTGAAAGCCTTGGAGACAATCGCAGCCCTCGGCCTCACGCCTCACAACATCAAGAACTTGGTCGACCAATTCAGCACCCTCACTGCAACACGATCCAGTTAGTGAATCTACGGATTTCTCATGATGAGGCTGTGTACGTATAGTGACCCTTAGCCCAGTTGTTACCAGCTCCAGATTGGCCGAAAACGAAGTTATCCGGTCGAAAGAGCTGACCAAACGGACCAGCACGTACAGCATCCATTGTACCAGGCTCAAGATCGACGAGAACAGCTCGAGGAACATATTTATTGCCAGAAGCCTACTCAGAACCATCCCGTTTAGCTTTTGATATTGTGACTTTTTCATGGATCGAATAAATGTCGGATAAGGGAGCATACCTCGTTGAAGTAAACATTCATGCGCTCAAGCTGAAGGTCCGAAGCTCCGTTGTACCTATACCAGAGTAATTAGCGCCGCAAAACCCAATGATGAGGATAGGTCGCTTACAAGCCATTGCCATCAAGGCCATGCTCGCCAGAAATTGTATGCCTGTTGAAGGATGAGTACGTTAGACGCGAAAAGTAGTTTGTGGAATAAAGGCAGCATACCAGAATGCGGCACCAATCTGATTGCCCTGTTTATAGAAACAAATATCAGCTACAAAGACAACAGATATTTGGCTCAAGAAAGAAAAATTCTTACACATTGCCCGGTCTGAAGATGAACCTGGGTAAAGTCATAAATTAGCAGGTAGATCTGATATGAAACAAGTCTTTCAACTAATTGACTTACAATTTCGCGCATTTTGATTCCGTGAGAATACTGCCAAGGATGAAATCGAAGATGAAAATGTATTGAGAATGAGGAGGAAGGTCAGAATCTCAGAGGGGTGTGTTCGGCACTTAGGCGCCATGGCGGAGGGTTTTCAGTGTGGGGCCACCTCGGAGGGTTCTGTTAGCCTCTACTGGGCTGCTGATAGGTACGGTGATATCCACATATGTAGGCGGCGGGGAAGAACAGGCGAAGGTACTTCTCGGAGACTCAGCTGAAACCAAGGTACAGGAGTTGAAGCTATTCGCATCTTTGGAGGTACGTGGTTATTCTTGACTCTTAAAATTCTATCTGAGCAGCTAGCTCTTATATTCCATAAGGGAACTAGAGGTAATTGGAAATGCGATTTAACAGACCTCCTATTAATGATATTGTTGTGCTGCCTAAATGCTTCATGTCTGCCTAATCCTTTTCCCCTGTATATATAGCCCATATAGCCACTCCCAGTTCCATAATCAATCAATCACTATTGTGTCTATTTTGTCCCAACAGATATAATTAACAACTTTCCTGAATAAACGGCTCCCTATACTAGATATATGCTTTATATCTATTCCTCTTCGATTTCCGATTTCTTAAGTAATTTTAAACTCTCAGAGCACATACGGCAAAGCCTATCGACTTGTAGATTGCGACAGGTTGCTATTCCGTTCAAAAATGCAGCAGTGTCAGGGATAAACTTATTTAAGTCACGTCGGAGTGTCAACTTGTGAGACGGAGGGTTTAGTTATAGCTCAGAATGGGGGTTCGGAGACTGATATACGTAAAGTTATCCATAACAACTGCATGATATGTCTAGCTAAGTACTCGCTGGTCCTGGCTTCAAAAACGGTTGAAAGGTTCACTTAAAACTACCTTTTCATTCAATCTAATATCAATAAATCAGCATATGCCTGAAGAATAAAATCTCACAGCCAATTCCACAGCATAATGGATTTAAACATCAATGAGCCTATAGCGATCGTCGGAAGTGCTTGTCGGTTTTCCGGTGAAGCCAATTCAACAGCCAAGCTATGGGAGCTTTTGAGAGAGCCCCGAGACGTCCAAACCGCTATCCCCGAGGACCGGTTCAGTGCGAGGGGGCATTATCATTCAGATGGACGGTACCACGGCCACAGCAATGTACAGCATTCTTACCTTTTATCGCAAGATCCCGGTGCCTTTGATGCCCAGTTCTTTGGGATCAAGCCAGTAGAGGCCAAGGCGTTAGATCCCCAGCAACGCCTACTTCTAGAGACCGTATATGAAAGCTTAGAATCTGCTGGTATACCAATGGAGGCCATACGTGGCAGCGATACTGGTGTTTATGTTGGACTGATGTCAAATGACTACGAAAATCTTCTTCTTCGCGATCTCCAAACTATGCCGACCTATCAGACAGTCGGCACTCAGCGAAGTATCATGGCAAACCGGATTTCTTATTTCTTCGATTGGCACGGTACGTATATATACCCCCAGAAATTTTTTCCCTATTTCAAGTGCAACTCATGAGTTGAAACACCGTCTTCTTGCAGCCCCGTAGCAGATATAGAAACATCCAGTTCTACTTCTAAACTGCTACGGGGATGGTTGTTCACTGATCTGAAACCAGCTAGACTTTTTTGAAAATGCTCTGCTAACTGTGAGAGTTTGTAGGCCCATCGATGACTATTGATACCGCCTGTTCTTCTAGTCTTGTTGCCGTGCACCTGGCAGTGCAGGCACTGAGAGCCGGAGATTCCAGAACCGCCTTGGCCTGTGGTTCCAATCTTCTGCTTGGACCAGAGCACTACATTGGATATAGCAAATTGAAAATGCTTTCTCCAGATGGCCGGTCAAAGATGTGGGACCAGGAAGCGAACGGTTACGCAAGAGGCGATGGTGTAGGTGTAGTTGTTCTCAAGACTCTGAGCGCGGCAATTGAAGATGGAGACCACATTGGTACGTCCATTTCCCACAATACAAGTCCCTAATTTGGATCAATTAGCATCTTTCAATTCTACAAAAACCTTATATGAGAAATATATTCGCTAATTGTAATCCTGCGGCAGAGTGCGTTATCAGGGAGACCGGTATCAATCAAGATGGTGCCACAAAGGGCATAACCTTGCCGAGTGCTTCTGCCCAACAAGCCTTAATCAGCGAGACATATGCGAAGGCAGGGCTAAATCCCTTGAAAGAAGAGGATCGTTGCCAGTATTTCGAGGTAAGCAACATCAACAAAAAAGCAATTGGTCGACCTTCAGCTAACCTGGGCTGTAGGCTCATGGCACAGGTACCCCTGCGGGAGATCCCATCGAGGCTGAAGCAATCAAGCGAGCCTTCTTCGGGGATCTGGCAAAGGTTGAACAAAACTCGCACCTGTACGTTGGATCCATCAAAACGGTCCTGGGCCACACAGAAGGAACAGCTGGAATTGCATCAATTCTCAAGGCATCGCTTGCTTTGCGCCATGGATGCATCCCACCCAACCTCCTCTTCCAAAATCTGAACCCGGAGGTTGCTCCATTCTATAGCAATCTAGAAATCCCCACAGTGACCAAGGAGTGGCCTGCTCTTCTAAGCGGCCAACCAAGGCGGGCTAGTGTGAACAACTTCGGATTTGGCGGCACCAACGCACACGCTATCCTCGAAAGCTACGATAATGCCACAAACTCTGGCAGCACCAGCGATGATACTCTTTTTACTCCGTTTGTATTTTCCGCAAGCTCGGAAGAAGCCCTGGCTGCTAATCTTTTGGCCTATTCCAAGTATCTTGAACTTAATCCGTCAATCAACTCGCATGACCTGGCAGCGACACTACGATCTCGTCGGTCCGTCTTACCATTCAAAGTCTCCTTTCAAGCTTCGTCAATCGAAAGCCTCAGATCCAAGATCAATGCTAGGCTCGATCAAGGGACAGCTATTGGGTCGAAATCGCGCTCGGCTTCCATATCGAAGCCAACCAAACTTCTTGGTGTTTTCACGGGCCAAGGAGCTCAATATGCCCGTATGGGAGCCGAATTGCTTGAACATTCCCCATTCGCGAGAAAGATCATACAAGAATTGGAAAGCCATCTCGCTCAACTTCCAAAAGCAGACCGGCCAACGTGGTCTCTTGAATCTGAACTTATGGCAGATGAATCATCATCCCGAATTCACGAGGCAGCCATATCCCAGCCTCTCTGTACATCTATTCAAATTCTACTTGTAGAACTTCTTCTCCAATCTCACATCAAGCTGAACGGCGTCGTTGGTCATTCGTCAGGGGAGATTGGTGCAGCCTATGCAGCTGGGTACCTTTCTGCTCGCGATGCTATGTGTATCTCCTACTACCGTGGGCTTCATTGCAATCTTGCTGCCCGTTCTAAGGGTGCCATGCTTGCTGTGGGCACTTCAATGGAAGATGCAACCAGCCTTTGCCAGCGACCCGAGTTCTCTGGGCGTGTGGTTGTCGCAGCATGCAATTCGTCCTCGAGCGTGACGCTCTCTGGAGATGAAGATGCTGTCATCGAGCTGGAGCAAATCTTCAAAAATGAAGAGAAATTCAGTCGGCGCCTTAGAGTAGACACCGCTTATCACTCTCATCATATGCTTCCATGCGCCGAGACTTATCTGAAATCAATTCAGTCTTGTGGCATTCAAATACAAAATCCGTCTCCAGATTGTGTCTGGTTCTCAAGTGTCTACGACGAGCCACTGGCAGCCAAACCGGAGTTGAAAGACTCCTACTGGGTCGATAACATGGTCAAACCTGTGATGTTTTCTCAGGCACTCGGCAGAGCGATGTATACCGGCAATTTCAATCTAGCCATTGAAATCGGGCCTCACCCGGCACTCAAAGGACCTGCAAACCAGACAACCCAAGAGACGCTGAATGAATCGCTCCCATACCATGGAATGCTCGCTCGGGGAACGAATGCTATTGAGGCAACATCAGATGCATTCGGATTTCTGTGGACGCAGCTTGATGGCCCATGCATAGACTTGACTAACTATGATGTTGAGGTCAGTGGTAGAAAGAGTTTCGACATTCTGAAAGATTTGCCTACTTATTCATGGAACCACGAGAGAGTGTACTGGTCCGAATCACGTTTGTCACGCAGCATGCGCCAACGAAAGAATACCGTTCATACGCTGCTGGGGGACGTATCTGCTGATAGCTCGCCACACCAATTGAGTTGGAGAAACCTTTTGCGATTGAGTGAGGTACCTTGGATCTCTGGCCATCAGCTTCAACGTCAAACAGTCTTCCCCGCTGCTGGTTATATTGCCACCGCCTTGGAGGCTGCGCGGTTCCTGGTTGAAGGAAGGGACATTCAACTCATCGAACTTAGAGATTTTGACATTCACCACGCCATGATCTTTGACGCAGAAGATGCCGGAGTCGAAATCCTCGCTTCGTTGGTGGAAATCAACAGAGACAATACGAATACCATTAGAGCGAAATTCACATACTCTTCAGCCGTCGGAAAAGCAGCCCAGGGTTTAACATTGATGGCTAGCGGAGAAGTTGAAGTGCTTCTCGGAGAAATTTCTCCAAATATTCTCCCTCAACGAGGACCGTCGGCTCCGAACATGATAGAAATCGACCAGGACAGGTTCTATTCATCACTTACCGCCTTGGGTTATATATACGACGGTCCGTTCCGTGCTTTGTCCTCCTTAACTAGGAAACTAGGTAAAGCATCAGGGGTGGTAAAAATGCCCTATCTCGATTCGGCTGAAAGTGGGTTCCTCGCTCATCCCGCGGTGATGGATTCTGCAATTCAATCCATTCTCCTTGCACACAGCTATCCAAATGATGGTCAGCTCTGGTCTTTGCATGTTCCCACCAGCATTCGACGTGTTCGAGTTAACCCCTCTCTTTGTGGCCTCAATTGGAACAACGCTGAGTCGGTCCCCTTCGACTCTGCCACAATTGCATCAGACGGCCCAGGTATCCTTGGAGACGTTGATATATATTGTAATCAATCAAATCATGTTGCTGTACAGATCGAGGGTATGATGGCTATTCCCCTGGCAAGCGCCACGGCTGCAGACGACAAGAAGCTCTTTTCTCGAACGAGGTGGGGTAATATTAATCCAAACGAGGACGAGGTAGCTTATGATGATCAAGTAACTCTCGAGCAACTTGAATTCGCAGCAGTACTTGAGCGCGTTGCAACGTTCTACACCAGAAAATTTGACCAAGAAGTACCGTTGGACCACCCAGTAAGATCTGATGGTCCCTTGGCTAGCTATTTGAACTACGCCCACAGTGTTAATACTCTCCAAAAGAGTGGTAAACATAAGTATGCCAAGAAAGAATGGAGCAATGATGATTTCGAGGACATTAAAGCTGCAAGTGCACGGTATGCGATCATTCCGACTGAAGTTGAAATAATGAACAATTCACTAATGCATATTTTTATTTATTTATAGATTTGCCGACACACCAGATATTAAAATCATGCTTGCCATTGGTGAGCAAATGCCACGAGTATTTAGAGGAGAAACCACCATACTGGAACATATACGTCCCAATGGCCTGTTGGATGATTACTATGTTAATGCTCTCGGCCTTCCACAGTGCTCGGAATGGCTGGCTGACACTATACGCCAAATCGCGCACCGCTACCCGAACATGAATGTTCTAGAGATAGGTGCAGGTACGGGAGGCGCGACGAAGAGTATTCTCAGGAAGCTTGGTCAAGACTTTACATCCTACACCTTTACCGATATTTCGACCGGATTCTTCGAAAATGCAGAGTCGAGGTTTTCAAATTTTAAGAGTCGAATGTCATTCAAACTACTTGACGCCGAACGTGATCCTATCTCACAAGGATTTGAAGCTGGTTCATACGATTTGGTTGTTGCATCATTTGTTATTCATGCCACAACGAAGCTTGAAGAAACTATGCGCAACTTGCGGCGTTTGCTCAAACCGGGCGGCTTCTTCGTCTTGGCTGAGATCACGAGCAACGATCAGACGCCAGTTCCCTTCATTTTTGGCACTCTGTCAGGATGGTGGGCCGGCGTGGATGAAGGAAGGGTTCTCTCGCCTTGCGTTTCTGCTGAAATATGGGATTCAATCTTAAGTAACACGGGCTTCTCGGGTATTGACACCATCACTCCAGACCGCTTCAACCGGATCCATCCGTTCTCCGTCTTTGTCACCCAAGCCATTGACGACCAGGTAACCTTCCTCCGAGAGCCGCTGTCTGCGAGCCTTCCAGCTCTTCAGCGAAACCGTGCAATCGAGGATCTTGTCATCATCGGCGGCAGTACGCTACAGATATCCCGTCTGGTCACAGAGGTGAAGAAAATACTGGGTCACTTTACTTGTAGTGTCACCAGTTTCAAGACACTGGACGATGTTGACTACTCTATTATTACTTCTGAGTCTACTGTGCTCAGTTTGACGGAATTGGATCGACCAATTTTTGAGGATATGACCCCAACAGCTTTTGACACCCTTAAGAAAATCTTTGGATCGGAAAAGACTCTCCTTTGGGTTACCAATGGTAGACGAGCTGATAACCCTTTCTCAAACATGTCCATTGGCTTTGGACGAACAGCTGTGCGTGAACTTCCTGAGCTCCGTCTCCAATTCCTTGACATTGAAGGAACGGACAAGATTGACGCGAGAGTCATAGCAGAGACTCTTCTTCGCTTCCACCTACTTGGGTTTTGGGCCAAGGATGAAGACCAAAATGGTCTTCTCTATTCCGTTGAACCTGAGCTGGTTGTCGAGGCTTCCGGGCGCCAGGTAGTGCCACGTCTCGAAGCGTTATTATCTGCAAACGATCGTTACAACTCTGGCAGACGCTTGATCACGCAAGATATAGATATCGAGACATGTCCGGTCGCAATTCAAAGACAAGGCGATGATTACGTGATCAGTGAAATTTCAAGTTCCGACAAGACAAATCTTTCTCGTGAACCTACTATCCAGCTACGCGCAACTCATACTGTTCCTTCCGCACTCAAGACAAACCTGGGCCACCGATTCCTTACTTTGGGATTAGATACAAGGAGTGGTGGAAAGTGTCTAACCCTTGCAGAGTCGCTCGCATCAGTTTTGCAGGTTCCCGAGAGCGCTATCGTTCACTGGGACAAGTCTTGGGCAGGAGACGCCACGGAAGCACAACTCTTGGTTTTGGTGGCAGCAAATCTACTCTCCATGGCCATTTTGGATACCATTTTCCAGGGCGAGCATTTGCTTGTGCACAACGCAGATCTCCTTCTTTCTCAGGTTCTTTCCCAGAGAGCCTCCGAGAAGGGAATCAGTGTTACATACACCACAGACTCAAACGAAACCACAGCACCGGCTTCCTGGATCAAATTGTCTCAGTATATGCCGCAGCGTGAAATCAAGCAGCGATTGCCCGAAAATGTTGCGTGTTTTGTTGGATTTTCAACGGAACATCACAGGAATGAATCCATGATCGTGCCTTGTCTCCCACCTCATTGTCGAATTGAGAATTCTGACTCAATTTTCTCCAGCAATGCATCAATTGTCTCAGCTGGCTTGAATACCAAATTAGGTGATATAATTAAAAGTGCTATTAAATATGTTCAAGATGACGGCAACAAAATGCATAACTTACTGGAAGTGCGCAGTATCACCATCGACGACATATCTGCTGGCATCAAACCTCGCAATTCAGTGACAGTTCTGCAATGGTCAACCTCGTCATCCGTACCAGTTCGCATCAGCGCCGTCGACACCAAACCCTTATTTAGGGACAACAAGACCTACTGGTTAGTCGGGCTGTCTGGTAGTCTTGGTCTTTCGCTTTGTGACTGGATGATTGAGCATGGGGCAAAGTACGTGGTCATTACGAGCAGAAATCCAATGGTAGACCCTGTCTGGGTGGAGATTAATAAGCGCCGGGGAGCTGTAGTTAAGGTTTTGGCCAAGTAAGTTCGGACAATTTTATATCCTTGACTTGTGTTGCTAACTTGATTTCAGCGATATAACCAACGAAAGTGACCTGAGAAGTGTCTACCAAACCATCTGCACGACACTTCCACCAATTGCAGGAGTTGCCCAAGGTGCTATGGTGCTGAAAGATGCGCCAATTCGTGACATGACTTTACAACAGATGACAGATGTTCTGAGGCCAAAGGTTGATGGTAGTGTACACCTTGATCGCTTATTCCAAGAAAAAACTTTGGATTTCTTGATATTCTTCTCTTCAGTCCTTGGAATTACCGGCAACATGGGCCAGGCTAACTATACAGCGGCGGTAAGCGGTATCTCTGAGCAAAATTCCCTAATCGGGGTTGATTCATGGGTTGAGATGTTGTTTTTTGAGCAAGAATAAAGCTTTATAGAGTATATTTACTACAAAATCTGCCACACCCTAGTCAAAGAACAACATCTTATCTATATTTTAACCCCCAAAAAATCTTAAACAGGTACACAGGCTAACTATTGACGCAGAACACATTCATGTGTGCCCTCGCCGCCCAACGAAGAAAGAGAGGCTTGGCTGCGTCTGTGATCAACATCGGTGTTATAGTTGGAGCCGGATATGTTACCAGAGAAGTAAGCTACGCTGAAGAGGAGGCTTTACGTAAGGGAGGATTGATGTGGCTATCTGAGAAGGACTTTCATCAAATCTTCGCTGAAGGTATCCGGAGAAGTCACCCAGATTCGGACGAGGAATCCGAGATTTCAGTCGGAATACGTGAGATTCTGGCAAACTCTCCATATCTTCCAAACTGGCACAGGGATCCGAAATTCGCGCGATTCATTGTTAGAGATTCTGGTCATTCTTCGGACAACAGCACAGGGAATGCAGGCGCCTCGATCAAAGACAGACTTCACGCAGCAACTTCGAAGTTGGATGTCGAAATAATCATCAAAGGTTAGATGGTTCCGGTGCGTTCTAGGAATTGAATGGCAGCTGACAAATTGCAGAATCATTCGCATCCAAACTCAGGCTGGTGTTGCAAATGGAAACAAGTGATGATGCACTAATGAACATGCATACTGACGAAATCGGACTGGACTCTCTCATAGCCGTCGATATCCGATCTTGGATTCTGAAGAATTTCCAGATCAATGTTTCTGTGTTGAAGATACTCGGAGGTGTTTCAGTTGCCAAATTGGTCAACGAGGCGCTTCAAACGCTGCCTGCAGAAGTCACCCCCAACGTTATCGTCGCACCAGATGATGCGTCGAATGACGAGGAATCAAAAATATTAGTAACGTCTGACTCATTGGCAACGTCAATTACATTTTCCGCTCGCGATAAGCCATCCTCCTCAAACTCTGACCCAAATTCGGAATCAGACTCAGCTCCTAAACTGTCTTTGGAAAGATCATCAATGATTTCTCTTTCCCAGTCACTCTTCTGGGTTGTTAATTCATTGATGGATAATAAAACAACACTCAATCATACAGTACTATTCCGCATTGCCGGCAAACTCCGAATCAGTAAATTGAGGAATGCAGTTGCAACAGTGGCCAAGCACCATGAGGCTTTACGAACAAGCTTCTATGTGCAAGATGGTCATCATATTATGCAAGGCATCCTAGACTCCGCCACTTTGGAACTAGAGCAACGACAAATCAGCAGTGAATCAGAAATTTTCCAAGAGTTCGAGGACCTCAAGAAACATGTTTATGATCTTGCATCTGGTCAAGTCATGCGAATCCGTCTTCTGTCCCAATCTTCCACGGAAAATTTTCTTCTGATTGGTTTCCACCACATCAACATTGACGGTATCAGTCATCAAATTCTGTTGCAGGAGCTAGACAAGGTCTACAGAGGCCAGTCTCTCAACCCCAAGGTACTACAGTATCCAAAATACTCTGACAAGCAACGTGCCGAAATTGAAGCTGGAGAATGGGCCGAGGATATCGCCTTTTGGAAAAGCGAGTTCAAAACCATCCCAGATCCTTTACCCCTAGCTCGTAGTCGTATTTCGACTCGTTTGCCGCTTGATGAATACGCTATCAACAGCACACATCTCCGTGTTGACTTGATACTCGCTAATCGGATCCGTGAAGTCGCCCGAGCAAATAAGGCGACAAGTTTCCACTTCTATCTCACGGCTTTCAAGATCCTGTTGCATCGAATTACGAATGTGGAGGATCTTTCAATCGGCATTGCTGATGGAAATCGAAAGGAAGAAGAGACACTGGAAAGCATTGGACCCTACCTTAATCTTCTACCACTACGATTCAAAATTACATCCCAGCAGACTTTCGGCATATCGATTGCCGAAACTAGAGCAAAGGCATACTCAGCTCTTGCCCACTCGCGAGTACAATTCGAAACGCTGTTGAATGAGCTTCAGGTCAGCCGAACAGCTTCCCACAACCCCATATTCCAAGCCTTTGTCGACTATCGACAAGGTGCGCAAGAGCGCCAATCACTTGGTGACTGCACGCTTGAAATGATGGAGATTGAGCTAGGCAAAACAGGCTATGATATCAGTCTCGATGTCATTGACAATCCTGGTAGCGATGCACGCGTTACACTGATGGGCCAAAGAACTTTGTACTCCAAGTCTGATATGGATATATTCTGCAACCTCTTCGAGGATATCCTGTGGGAGTTTGTGCAATCCCCTTCGAAGCGGATTTCGGATAACTGGCAGTACCGAAAAGTAGACACCGACAGAGCTTTGGGTGTTGGGCGAGGTAAGTTCCTTTCCACCAAATACTTTGTAGATTGGCCCAGTTTACTAATGATGTACTTAAGGGGAGCTACTCAAGAGACAATGGCCCGAGACACTTGCACATCAGTTTGAGATTGCAGCGCAGCAGAATAAACAGAAAGTCGCCCTCATTCATGCCAGCGGCATCTCCTTGACATATTCTGAAATGACACAAAAGATCGACAGCATTTCTTGGGCACTGCTGAAAAAACGGAGTTTTGCCCGGACAAAACGTGGGCGTCTTCCAAGAATCAACTTCCGATTGGATATGCTCGATGATGGCCATCTGGAAGGTTGGGGCCGTTTATGTACCATTGGATCCAGGAACTAAAGTCGCAAGACTGGCGATAATGGTGCGTGATTGCAAACCCGCTGTGATTTTGATGGACGCCGTGACAAAGGAAAACTATCGCGATTTAGAGACCTCTACTTCCATATACATTGATGTCTCGGTTCTTATTGAGCCCACCAAAGAGCCAATTGAGGTGCGCGCTACTCCGAATACACTAGCCATGATTTACTACACCAGTGGCACTACTGGTATTCCCAAGGGTATTGCAATCAAGCACGAGGGGCTCAGGGCTGTGTTCGAGGGCTCTTCAAAGTTCTATGGTCTAAATTCAGACGTTGTCTTCCTTCTGCAGAGTTCGCTTAGCTTTGACATGACTCTTATCCAGATGTTCCTCGCCTTCCCGGTTGGAGGAACGATGGCTATGATTTCCAGGGACATGCGTGGCGATTCTGTTTCCATTGCCAAATTTCTCGTTGAGTCGAAGGTAACTCACACTGCAGGAACCCCCTCTGAGTACAGTAGCTGGGTCCGTTTCGGAGACAGTGGACAGCTGAAATCGTCATCTTGGAAAGTTGCCATTTGCGGGGCTGAGCCTCTTAGGGAAGAGCTTCTGGAGAGATTCCGAGACCTCGCCAAGCCAGATCTGCGTCTCTTCAACATATATGGAGCAACGGAGACGACGGTCTATGCCACCCAGCAAGAGCTCAACTACAAGGAGGAAGGACTTTACAGAAAATTCATGCCAGCTGGATTCTCCTTGCCAAACAAAGTTATGTACATCATAGACGAGCAGATGAAACTTTTGCCTATCGGACTACCAGGAGAAGTCGTCCTCGCTGGTGTTGGTGTTGCGGAAGGATATTTCAACAATGAGGCCCAGACGAAAGCCGCTTTCACTCCAGATATGCACGCTTCGCAATATTTCGTCGAAAAGGGTTGGACTACCATGTACCGAACCAAAGATCGCGGCCGTCTATTGGAAGATGGGTCGGTGAGCATAGAGGGCAGGATGGGAGATGACACGGAAATCAAGCTTCGCGGCTTGCGAATTGATCTAAAAGACATTGAACAGACCATCATCAGGTCCGCAAACGGCGCGATTACTGAAGCAGTTGCCTCCCTGCGATCTACAGCTGGCAATGACACGAAATTCCTCGTCGCTCACGTCGTCTTTGCGCACGGAAAGACGCCTGAAGACCAAAGTCCCTTCCTGTCACAGCTTCTGGAAAGTTTACCTTTGCCTCAATACATGTGCCCGACGGTAATTGTCCCCATTGAAAAGATGCCGGTAACCGTTTCATCCAAGCTAGACCGACGTGCTGTCAGCAACCTTCCAGTAGCTCGACAAACACCCATACCTGCTACTGGAACCTCAATCTCAACCCCAACACCAACTTCGCAGAGTCTCTCTGATGATGAGGCCCAATTGAAAGCCGTGTGGAAGGAAATCCTTCCCCAGGACCTCTTTGAGATTGGCCCCGACTCAGATTTCTTCCATGTCGGCGGCACTTCACTGCTTCTTGTTCACTTGCAGGCACTCATCCAGCAACATTTTGGAATTACTGTTCGCCTTGCGGAACTCTTCCGGTCCAGCATGCTCTGTGATATGGCAAAACTGATTGGACAGAAGACGGATGCCGTGGAAAACATGAACATGACAATCAATTGGGAGTGGGAAACCCGCCCCTCGCCCGATCTCCAAATTGGTACTGCCAGTCCAGAGGCTGCACCTGCACCTCATCCCAAGGTCATCCTTCTTACTGGTTGTGCTGGCTTCTTGGGCCGCGCCCTTCTCAACAGCCTCATCGCTCACCCGCATGTTGAAAAGATCATCTGTGTTGCTGTACGCCAACTCGGCAACCGTCTTGCAGCGAAGCTAATCCCCACCAATGACCGCGTGTTCTACTACGAGGGCGATTTGCGAGAACCCCGTCTTGGTCTCTCGGTAAAGGACTCAGAAACAATATTTTCCGAAATCGATGCCGTAATACACAATGGTTGCGACGTTTCTCACCTCAAATCGTACTTTACGTTGCGTCGTGCAAATCTCAACGCCTCTAAGGAGCTCTCCCGTCTCTGTCTCCCGCGACGCATTCCATTCCACTACATTTCCACCGCAGGTGTGTCTATGTTCACATTCTGGCAGACCTTTGGCGAGGAAACGGCAAGCATAGCACAACCGCCTACCGACGGGACCAACGGCTACAAATCATCCAAGTGGGCAAGCGAGCGATACCTCGAGCGACTGAATGAGCAGCTTGGCACGCCATTATGGCTTCACAGACCTTCCGATATGGTCCGCGAAGACGATGAGGAGGCGCAATGGGATCTATTGCACACCCTCCTGGGATACTCGCGCAGACTGAAGGCCGTCCCACTCTCCGAGAACCTCTGGGGTTGGCTGGATCTTGTTTCCGTGACCCATACGAGTACCGACGTTGTGCAGATGGTTGTGGACAACCAGCCGCGGGTAAACGATGGCGGCGTATCATATGTGCACCAGACTGGTGACATGGTTATCCCCATCGATGAGATGAAGGAGTTCTTTGAGGAAGAGTGCGGTTACACCGAGACGTTTGAGAAGATTCCCATCGAAGAATGGGCGCAGAGGGCAGAGGTCGCTGGCATGTACCCTGCCGTCGCAGCTGTATTTGGTAACGTTCCTCGCTTGGCTAGGGCACTGTGCTTCCCCAAGTTTATTAAGACATGGAGGCCACTGGATGGATCCCCACCGCAGCATAAGTTGTGGCCATTGCCCGAACACTTTGCGAGTATTGGGAGACCGGGAACTTTGAATGACCGACCACAGATCTAGCAGTATGACTCCGCGTGATTAGCATTATTATCTGTTGATAGGTACGGTGATATCCGATATATCAAGCCACTTAATGGGATATCGGTATGCCCGTCGGGCATACCGACAGCGAAGAGATTTTTCGGTAAATAGGTGCGGCAATGGTTATTACAAAGCTATATATATGTGCTTTCTGCTCTTGTAGAACAAGGCAACGAATTCAAGTCTTTTTCTCTCACTTCTTAGAAATATATCATTGCAGGAAGTGCTGCATTTTTCAACATTATCTTAGACCAAATCATGCAGTATTTTAACTACTATTCTCGAGAAAGATTGATGACGTGCATTTCACAGAGATAGTCCCCGTTTACAAAATACTGTGACACTTATGAGCGATATCATAATAATGGATAATGTTACGGAGTTGGGGGAAAAGGCGTGGATCATGTGATAAATCACGTGTAGTACGGCACGTGCGTGCTGCTGGCATCCTATACTTAAGCTTCCGTTCCTCTGGAACTCTCTTCCTTCCTTACTTTGTTATTCGTTCAATATAACAGTTTCCGGTTTAACTCCGTATTCATCACAGCAAGCAGTGGTTCACTCCACACGGTTACAGATAAAGTTATGAACTATGAGAAGAGTTCACAAGAAGAAACAATTATGGATTACTTTACGAATAGCTTGCTTGGAAACTTCAGGATTGTATTGCACGTCTAAGATGAAGCAGTGGGCAGATGCGGTAGGTACTAAGGGACCGTATACGGGGAAACATTATCAAAGTGCGACTAGTATGACAGTATAAAGACCAACTCTGATTTGATACTGTCGGTATATAATAAGTGTATCTGATCTGTGCGCGCTCACTGATCAGTGTTGGTACGACTTGGTAGTCGTGACGGACGGCGAATACGGGATTCAGGTCACCTTCTCTTGGAGGTAACTAAATCGGTGTATTCATTTGTGCGTGAAGAGTACAAGAGACGTGGTGCACTACAAGCTTAAGTATGTGAGCAGCAAGCCACTCACATGACGAGAAGCAAGTAGGTACAACAGGTTCTCGTACAAGGTGCTATTCACCTGAATTATATACCGACAAAGAGTTTTGACAAGTACAACCCTCGTTTAGTGCTCAACTAAATCCATATCAATATTCTTGCGAACGAGAGTCCAGTACGCTACTCCGCTTTTCTGACGGAATTGCTTTCCCCTGGCAATCATAACCAAGAAAGCAGTACTGATAACCATGCCAATAAAAGCTGCCGAAATGAAGCAATTCTGCGTTCCCATTCCATCAAGCCAAGGAGTAATGCTTTGATTAAAACTTTGTTAGCTAGAAACTAGTACCTGAGGAGAGGTGGAAGCAAAGAGAGTTTTACCCATAGCTAATAGCAAAACTCATGGTGTTCCGGATAAGAATTACTGCTGTGATGGCTTCACCGCTTAGCTCTTTATAGCTGTCTATCATATAGTTACAAGACAAGGTAACGCCGCAGGTGTTGGCAAATGAGAGAGCAAACATGGCGAAGATCAACCCGAACCAATGGATTTCATGCGCTGCACCTACACCCCAAAGAAGGAGTGATCCTGGAACGAGGATGACCTTGAAGAATACCAATTAGCCTCGGGGAGGGGGCTTTCTCAGAAAAGAACTTTGCTTACACATGCTGCAAAGGACCAAAGACGTTGCTCTGGCTCCATGATTCCTTTGTTTTTTCTTACAAGACGAAGGGTAAGCCAATCATTAAATCGTCCTGTAAAAAGTGCACTAGAATGCTATTTAGTTCAGCCCTTTACATGGTCTTGTTTGTGGTTTCTTACCCGCAAGCAACCCCTAAAATACAGGAAAGGTAGCTCAAGCCCACGAATGAGGAACTAAAATTATATGGTGGTGCTGACAGTATAACAGAAGCAGTGGCATTCAGGGCGTTAAACCAGATCAAGTATGTGCCATATGAAAATCTACACCACAATAAAGTCAGGCAAACACTTCCAGACTTCAAAAATTCGTTGCTTACCCAGCATAAAATACGACTGGCCATTTCAAAAATAAAAATCCCAGTCCGGCTCTATACAGCATATGGTTGGGTTTAGGTTTATCCTTCAACGACAATTTTTGCAAGTAGCTCTTCTTTGGAGGGACTTCTAGAGTTGTCAATTCTACTGGAGGTTTCGGTGACGTATCGTTATCAGATGATTCTTTCAAGCTATTGATGGACACTTCTACGACACCAACAGTCTTTCTCTTGTAATTGGTCTCCTCCATAAAGAAGAAGAGGAAGATAAATGCAACAGCGAGGAAAATGGTGGGCCAGTAGAATGCCCACCTCCAGCCTTGATATTCATTGATGAAGCCACATATTACCGCAGCGATGAAGTTGCTTCCAGAAAGGGAGAAGGCGTAGAGAGCTATGTAGGTTGCACGTTGGTGAGAAAAATACTGCGAAATATCAGTTGTGTATTTAGGGAGTAAAAGTTCGGATCTCGCATACCACATCTGTGACACTTATCTCTGGCAGGGCCTCAATTGGGGCAGCAAAGAATCCACCAAGAATATTTTTAGTAATCCAGAGACCGTTGTTACTAGCATACGGTCCCCACATTGTGAGACCAAGTGTTGCCAAGACCGAGATAAGATATGTTGGCCTCTTTCCATACTGCAAAGCAAATGGTTGCCAAAAAATAAGACCCCAGCCACATAGCAAGAACAAGTATCCTGTACCAGCGTTTAAGTCGGATATAGTTAGATCAGTCGCCGCTGAGAGAGGAACTATTATCGAGTACACTACTGAGTTGGCAATTCCCACAACCAGAGTACATCTATAGGAGGGATAATATCAGTTTCATATTTTTTTTTCTTTGGTTGAGGGTAAGATTTCCATTCTTACATGGTGATGCACGCCGTAGACAGAGCTTTGCGTCCTGAACTCCAATTGAGCGGATCGTCTGGATCGTTTGAAGGAGTTGGTACTAGAACAAGATCGTCCATTCCCTTTGCATGCTTTGTGGCAATGGTGTGGTTCAGGTCCAACATGTGGACAGTCCCTGGAATGGCATGTTCGTCGAAGAGTTGAGCCATCCTGCTTTCAATATTACTACTAGCTGAAAGCTTTTTTAATAGCAGAACTACGTGCTGGGGACGGCTTTATATATCTCGTCGTCACTGCCTATTACTCGGAAATCGGTGTACGTATAAAAGAATTCGTCCAACGCAATTCAATAGCTCTCCATTCAGCGGTGGTTAGGATTTCAACCACTCGGAGGGTTTTCAACGTCGGAGGGTTTGAGGCCCGGAAGGTTAAGACTTGATATCCCTTTGCTTCGCCCTTGATACTATATAACCACCAAACACCAAACACCTCATTACAACTCCGCAAAAACTCTGACATATCATAATGGCCACAACTACTACCTCCTTCCACAACTTCCCTTATCTCTCCATCGAACTACGCCTCCATATCTGGGACACCATCCTCTCCACCCCTAGAATTGTCAGCCTGACCTGTACCAAAAACCGCCCCCGCCTCTTGACAAAATCATTCTCGTCCTCCCTACGCCCACCTGTGCTCCTGCATGTTTGCCGCGAATCCCGCCTCGAAGCCCTCGGCCGCTACTGTCTCTCATTCACCACCGAAATCTCTCCGCGCTACATATATGTGTGTTTTTCACAAGACATGATAAAATGCATGGATAACCTACTATTTTACCTGCCAAAAGACGAGCTGGCCAAAATCGAAACGCTGAGCTTGCGGGTTACCGACCTCGAGTATTTCTCGCATTACAACATCGGCATTCTGAAAAGCATGTCCAGATTGAAGGACTTGGAATTGAATATTGCACTAGACCTGATGATTCAGCAATCTCAGAACTCGAACATTGGGATACTTTTCGCGCGGGAGTTTTTGAATGATTTTGAGGAGGAGAGGAGGTCGGATCCTGCATGGAGGTGCCCGCGGGTTTGTATTTTAGGTCCGAATAAGGATAAATTGGGCTCTCTTTCTGGTGGAGCTTTAGTCTCAAAAATTATGAGATAAGTGATTTCTTCTTATAGGAGGGAGTAAGAGTGATGATGCATTTGATGAAGCTCAAACTTGTATCAGTATGAGTTCCGATCAAAAGTTCTAGATCTAAAGCACTTTTCCCACTCTTTCAATGCTCTCACGTAACAGCACTATATATCCTAATCCCAAGCCTACCCCCGTGTTGCCGCTGGGTATTTCATGCTGCTGTTCATCGTCTACCAATCCCATTACGGCCTTCACCAGGGCTCTGGCCTCTCGCCCCCCCAACAAACCCGCGTAGTGCTCCTTTCGTTCCGAAACACGATACTCCTTAGGCAAGCCGAGAGCCTTTTCAATCATCTCGGACTGATGCACAACCACCTGAATCAGGATTTTGATTTCCAGAGTAGCATTCTGTAGAGGAAAGCCGGCAAGACGTAGGTCTAGTACCATTTGAAGCCCGGACATGGATGACTCGGAACATCCGCAGAGCGACGCGTATATTTCCCCGAATATGACGTTGTAGATAGCAATGATTTGTAAATAACACGATAAGAGCGCCAACGTAGTGGTAATACAAAACGGGGAACCTGGGGTGGAGCAGGCCAAGGCAGGTGGTGTTAGTGAGGAGTCCAGCGGTTGTTGGCCTTCCATGGTAAGATCGCAGTGCGGGGAAATTTGATCCTCAGGGGGAAAATACATCTGTACAATGGCTAGAAATTGTGAAGTGCTCTGAAGAATATCGCCCAAGGGGTTTGCTTTTTTTGAATTTTCGGGCGTCGGGAGCTCGTGAGTTTCATTGTTGATGTCTATTGAGCAAGTGGTGACGCTAGCCAGACTAAGATTCCACGGTGCTGACTTTACTAGCGAGAGTTGCCTTGATAGACTCAAATTTACTGTAACATGTCACGGAATTAGCATTGCCTGTTGCCTATTTGTGTTGTCTTTGGACCCTTGCTCTTGGGAACACCAGAGGCATGGACTTACGACTTGAAAGGTGCAGGGTGGGATTAGAGCCGTCAATTGATGCAACTGGGGCGGTGAGAGCGGCAAAGAAAGGAGAAGCACAAGACTCATTTCTTTGATCCTCCTCGCCACTGCCCCTGGGCGGTTGTGCCGTGCTCTCTATAGTTGAAGAGGACGGGCTGGATATGGAATTGAAACCGAAATTTATAGGGAAGTGCTGAAAAGTGTCCGGAAAATCGAGCAAAGGGTCGGCCTCTAGTAGCATGAATGCATCTGTCCATTCAGCTTCCCTGAAAGATGGCTGGCTTTGTGCTGGATCTGAAGTGGTGGGCGTGGGTGTTGAGCTTGAGTGTATACGGGAAATATGGGTAGTGCTAGCTCGGGGCGGTCGTCCAACCGGCTTTGCAGAGCCGGTAACACATTCGACATCTGCGCGAATACATCGTGTACAGGACACCGAGTTACCGCCGTAGCGATCACGCAAACAGCGCTGTTTCTGGCTTCGACACCGGTCACAGGCGGAGCGCTTTGAGGCCCAATGTTGAGCTTCTGAGGAGGTGTGGCGGGTGTGTGCGTATGTTGACATGGCAGAACAATAAGTGAAGGAATTTTTTCAGTGCTTTGTATACCTAGGTAGGTATGGTATGGCTCTACCTATATAGGTAGGTAGGTTTTTTGTTGTACTCGTTATTAGCCTAGTTGGCTATCACCGTGCGTATGTTGGATATCCACTCATTGTTGGTTTTTACCTAGATAACGAACCAGAAGCCTTGACGACAAGCAAAAAATTCTGCTTAGGTATTTTGATGTGTCGTTCCCGAGACGCAGGCACCAGGGGCACGATCGCACAATTTCACATGCGCACAGTCCTGCCATGTTGGTGGGGAGGCCAGGGCGGTTTTGACACCCACCCAAATATACCTTGTGTTGGTTTGACTTCCGCGAGGTTTGTGTGCACACAACAGATATCTGTCTCTTCAATGTTCTTGTAATTCATATATGACTTCTTTCTATCTACGAGGCTTCGTACGATATATAAAGGAGTGTAGATGAGTGATACAAAACGTGTATCACGCATGTGGGTAAAACGCGACAAGGGGGAAAAACGTGACTTACACCCCTGAATACCTGCCTCATTATTATTATTATTATTATTCCTTTTAACGTGCTGTTTGAGTCTGAGACTATAGTAGCACGGCTGGGGGTTTCCCTCCAGCAGATAGCTGAAGCTGTACTAAATACATATATAAGAAGGGGTTCTAGTAAATATAGTTATTAGGTTATTGGAAGCAGCGAGGCTTCTAGTTTTAATAAAAGAAAGATATATTGGGTTCAAAGTGTATTGTGTGACGAAGGTCATAGAGAATTGATTAGATTGTAAGGGGTAGTCTAGCTGAGTCTATATATAAGGAGTGAAAGCTGACAAATGAGTGGAATGCGCTATAGTAGCGCTTTGAATAAGTGATATAAAATAAGTGATTAGCATTAGTGATTATACTAGTGATTATATAGGTGATTCGGATAGTAGATAAAACAGTAGATTAAGTAGTGAATTAAATAGAGAATTAGAGAAAAGAGATAGAATATAAAAATAGAAATAACTATAGTAAGTTACGTAACTGATGAAGATATAAGGAATCTACTGTAATACACCCTCCTTAGGAGATAGCGCTTTTTACTGAAAGCTGTTGCCTAATCTAATTAAGTGGCTAACATTAGTAAGGCGTAGTTGTTGTACGAATAGAGTGTGTTTTTAAGGTAATAGCTCTTTTATAAAGCCGTCGGCTACTATACTAGTAGTAGGGCCCTAGTCGATATTGACACGCTTCTCTTAAACTTCCTGCCTAAGCTAGCTCTAGATTATATTAATATACTTAAGTTTAGTATTAAGTTTTAGCGTATCTCTTTATAAGAGACGAATAGTTTATTAGTTATTATAGTAGATGTTTGAATAGTCTTAAATACAAAGCTTAATATAGCTAAATAGACGTACCTACTATAAGAACTCCTTGTCACGAATCACGTGTCAGCACGTGATAAGTAAGTCCAGATGGCATTCTGACAGGACAAGATACTATTGAGTAGATATAGGTTATAGGGATTGGCTAGAGTAGCTAGCCAATCCAAGGATTTCCTTTGGTCACTATCACGTGATATAATGCAGGTCGACTTCTCGCCTGGTCGACAAGTCGACATTCAACAAAGTCGCGAGGCGACATTGTCGACATTTCAGAAATGAAGGTTCTATATATGACTAGCACGTCTGCCATTAGATAGGAGCTTCATGCTCAACTTTACTTTAGTTTTCAATACATCTTGTTTTGACATCTTGAGTTCAAGTAACGAGTTTACCTCTGAGTAAACACCCAGCGCATCTGAACCTCTTACTGTATAACAACCTTCGAGACTTAAGTTACCTTTGTTACTTTTAGTACAGAAGTGAGTTTCGTTACACTTTGAGCATCTGCTTAGAAGTTCAGTTGCTATAGCTCCTACACCACCAAAACCAGCTGTTGCTAGTCCTAGTACTAGCCGAACGAATTTGTCGACACCCTCCAGCAGCACTGAGAGAGCTCAACCCCTTGCCACCCCAGCTACGCCATTGCCTGAGGCAGCGCTAGCACTAGTGGACCCCAACTACAACAACGAAAGTATACCTAATGCACCTAAACTATTTAAGGTTAAAGCACTTGAAACTATCTAAGTCAAACTTCTAGATATATACTATAGGAAGAGAAACAAGCTTAAATCATTCCTCCTTTAGATAGATATCTACTTTAACTTTAACACAGACAAGTTTAGCAGCAACTATAACTCACAATCAATCTTTGTAATCTTCTACCTTAGAGGAGCTGTATTAGACTAGGCCCAACTCTACCTCGAAGACTTCTTTGTACATGAAGATGACAATAGATCTATAGGGGACACTCAAGTGATGTTTAAATCCTGGAGAGGATTTAAGTTAGCTATCAGGAAGGTATTTGGAGATTTTGACATAATCCAAACAGCTATGTAAAAGCTTTTAGACTTAAAACAGACTAGATCAGCTATTAGTTATACTAATGATTTCCAACGTTATAGAAACAAATCTAGATAGGATGCTCTTGCTCTTATAGAATTATTCTATAGAGGACTAAAGGTTTACCTCTAAGAAGAAATAGTAAAACAAAACATAACCTTTACTAACATTAGTAGTATAATTAGTAGAGTTATCTAATTAGATAATTGTCTGTGGGAATTCAAGAAGTCTACTCAAGGGAGTAGAAGTCAGGATAAGAATAGGAGTAGAGGCAAGCAAAGTAGCTAACAGAATAGTAGTAAAGTAAACGCAGCCTAGAAGAAATCCTTTAAGGGAAAGAAGCTTTCTTAGGAAGAACAGAACCACTGACGTGAGCAGAATTTATGTTACTTATATAGTAGAACCAGCTACAGAGTAAGTGAATATAGTTTAAAGAAGTAATCTAGTCAAGGGAAGCAAATCAACGCTACTAGTAAGGAAGTAGCTGTACTTAAAGGCAGACAACTCACAGCCAAGGAGTTAGCTAAGTATATTAGGACACAAATCAAAGAGACAGAATCAATAGACAAATTAGACAATCTAATCCTTAAAGAATACTATAGCGCCTGTTTAGACTCTATAGAGATCCTTCCTCTTTAGTAACTTATAACACTAACCTAAGAATCTACTAGCATAGATATCAGGGACACTTAGATATTAATATATAGCAAAGAACAAGGTTACAGGTAGAAGGACCTATACAACCCTAAACGTACCTTCTAGGTCAGACAACTATGCCTAGGAGCCTGCCTACAATTTAACACAAAATATATTATACACTAGTTAGGCAAAGGCCTAATTAGTTTAATAAGTATTAGTAACATTCTATAAATAACTTTTGTAGAAAGAATCTGTTTTGACCTAGCAGAAACTGTTATTCCTATAGAGTATTTATTAGATTCATCTAGCTCATTAGAAGTAGGCGAGTAGGAGGCTGTAAGCAAAGACCTAGAGTTAGAGGAAACATAGATGTTTATTAGTATATACATAGACAGAAACCGTTGAGTATGTATTAACGAAATCAAGCCTGATTTCTAGAGCCTACATATGTTACAAGGAGACAAACTAGTACCTTTAGCTAAATACTAGGTAGTATTCACAAAGAATTATTGAATTACCTTTTGGAATCTTCTCTCTAGAAAAGAGATGTTAGAACTTATATATAGATGACGCCTAGAGGGCGACATCTATTACAAGGACTCTAAAGGCCCTAGGTCTCAGTGACCTAAGGAAGGGGAAAGTTGAATTACAATCTAACTAGTTAACGAGACTAGTACATAGAAACTTAAACAAACCCTTAGAATCATAGGTTTTGTGCTAAGATTCCTAGTAACATTACCTAAACCTGACTCTAACAAGCATTGTCAGGTAGGAGAAATTTATAAAGTAGTCTACTTAGATAAGGAGAAGATAGTTTTCAGAATACCTAGGGATCTAGATAGACCTCTGTTCGAAATCTTCTCTATTAAGCAACAGAAAGCTTGTACTACTTCAGGAGAAAGCTAGTTATATATAACTATAAACGTCAGAGGAAAGAAACTCTGAATTATAATTGATTTAGGAGCTACAGGTAACTTTATTTCCCTCTCAGCTACATGAAGGCTAAATGTCTTAGTCAAAGGAATAACACTATACAAACTCACAGTAGTTGATGAGACTGAAATAGAATACCAAGGAGGTATTGTCAACCAACGTACTATACCTGCGAAGACATAAATTAAAGGACACTGTTTAGACATATAATTTAATATTGTAGATATTAGAAGCAAGGACGCTATACTTGGAATACCTTGGATTAGGGAACATAACCCTAACATTAACTAGAAAAAGAAAAGGATTTCTTTTAGTCAATGTAACTGTACATAGTTGTGACTGCAAGGCTAGAAGGAGGTTAGCGCCACCTCTTCTAAGTTGCCTAGACACCTGGCCTAGGGTCCTCCACAGGTCAGCCGAACAGCTGATAACAAAATACTTGTGTAGTATAGAGAATTTTCGAAATTGTTTAACAACCCAGAAGACATGTGTGCCTTACTAAAACATTAACTATAGGACAACGAAATAAAACTAAAAGAGAGTTATAACCTTAGGAAGCAAAAGCTTTGACTACACATATAGGGTGACTTACAAATAATAAACAAGTACATCAAGGAAGGAATCAAGAAAGGACATATCTAAAGGTTGGAATCTTCTATCTGTTTAAATATACTTATTATATATAAAAAGGACAATCTAAACAGAAGAGTTTACGTTGACTACTGAGAAGTCAACAACACAACAGTTAAGGACGCTTACCTATTGCTGACCAGCTAGTACCTGTAGGACAGGATAGGTCAGGTAGTTTAATACATAAAACTAGATCAGAGAAGTGCCTTTAACTTAATTTAGATTAAGGAAGGTAACGAATAGAAGACAGCATTTGTCTTACTATTAGGTCTTTACGAGTATACAGTAATGTTGTTTGGTTTGACGAACACGCCTACTATATATTAAAGACAGAATAATAGTATACTAGAGGATCTTCTAGGGGTAACTGTAATATGTTACCTAGACAATATCCTAGTATTCTTAGAGCAAGAAGAGGATTATAAGAGTTATGTCAAGGAAGTCTTGAAAAGACTTATAGCAGTGGACTCTTGCCTCAAGCTATTGAAATATAAGTTTAGAGTAACTTATACAACGTTCCTAGGTTGTCTAATCACCCTAGAGCAAGTAGAAGTAGATCTAGAAAAAACTAAAGACATCAAGAGTTAGCTGACGCTACAAAATGTCAAGGACGTCTAGTTATTTCTAGGATTCGTTAACTTCTGCTAACAATTTATTAGGGACTATGCTAAGCTAGCTAGTCCTCTAACTAGCCTAACCTAAAAAGGCATTGATTTCCAATGGACAAAGGGAGCTAAAGAAGCTTTCTAGGAAATCAAGAAACAATTTACAGAAGAACCTATTCTTTAAAGCTATGACGCTAACAAACCAAGCACTGTTGAGACCAATGCCTTAGATATAGCAGTAGGCACAGTATATCTTCAACTAGAAAAAGAAAGTAAACTTATGCTAGTAGTATACTTTTCCAAGAAAATAGACCTAGCACAGCAGAACTACAGGATATATAATAAGGAGCTTCTTGCTATAGTTCTAGCTCTTGTATACTAGAGAATATATCTCTAGAATATAAATCATTATATCACTGTACTGTTAGACCACAAAAACCTTAGAACGTTTACTACTACACAAGAACTCTCGAATAGAAGACTTGCAAGGTAGGCAGAGGTTCTGGGAGGTTACAACATTATGATCTAACATGTTAGTGGAACAGCGAACTCTCGAGCCGACGCTCTCAGTCGAAAGCCAGGCTACAAAGGAGATAAAGAGTACAAAAAGATTGCGATCTTAAAGACTCTGGAAAACAGGGATCTAGCCCTGGCTGTATACGAAATAGCAGCTACAGGGGAAGGCCTGTGGACCAAGAAGGTCTAGAGAGCCCAGGAGATAGAGCGACCTGCTCTAGCTAAATGAGAAACTACAACAAAGGACCTACCTGTTAGTAGAAGAGACTTTATTGACATTTACAGGGCAACAAATAATCGAAATAACAAAGAATAGTACACAAACAGAAAACTACATGTTCCTGAATCCTATGTAAAGGAGTTTGTCAAAGAATACTATGCTACTCTAGTACATAGTTACTAGAGAGTTCGCTGAACCCTCTAGTAGATTAAGCAACACTACTATGTTGATCAGTTATTAGTAATAGTCAAGGAAGTAATAACAGAGTGTGATACCTGTACTAGGAACAAGGCTTCCTGCTATGTACCTTATAGACAGATGAGCACTACTCTAATACCACAAATACCTTAGAGATCTATATCGTGAGATTTTATAGTTAAGCTACTGAAATCCAAAGACCCAATGACAGGAGTCATGTATGACTCAATCTTAGTTATTGTTGAATGACTCACAAAGTATATAGTGCTTGTACTATACATAGAAGCAAGTACAGCAGAACACTTAGCCTATACATTCCTACAGGAAGTAGTCGCTCTACATAGTCTACTAGAAGAAATAATCTCTAACAGAGATAAACTCTTTACATTGAAATTCTGGACAGCTCTTACAGAGCGTCTAGGAGTAAAAAGAAAGCTATTGACAGCTTTCTACCCTTAGACGAATAGAGGAACTGAACAAATGAATCAAGTTATCAAAGCATACTTGAGATGTTATGTGAACTACAAGCAAGACAACTAGGTTAAACTTCTGCTGCTAGCATAGTTCGCCTATAATAGTTCAACAACAGAAACCACGCTTGTTACACCATTCTACGTTAATTATAGGTATGAATTAGTTGCTTATCGAGACTTATTGCAGAGTACTATTGATAATGACAAAGCAGGACTAAAAAACCATGAACTCAGGGAATTACACAAGAAGCTTGTAGAGCAACTTCAGTTTGTGGCAAAACGCAATACACACTACTACAATAAACGACATAGTCAGGAGCCAACGCTAAAAGAGGGGGATAAAGTCTATTTAGTCAGAAAAAACATTAACACTAAAAGACCAAGTAGTAAACTAGACTACAAAAAGCTTAGACCATTCAAAATCAAACGCGTCAAAGGACCTCTGAATTATGAACTCACGCTACTAAAAACCATGAATATCTATCTAGTATTTCATATATCCTTGCTTGAACTAGCACTACCAGGGGCACCACTGGCCCTACTCACAGAGATCTAACCTGTTAACCCTAATACAGAATATAAAGTCAAGAGGATTCTTGACTGTAAGGTTGTCAGAGGACAGGTCAAGTACCTGATTAAGTAGTTGGATTACCTACATTCAGAGAACACTTAGGAACCAAAGGGAAATCTCAACCAGTGCTAGGAGGAACTTTAGGAGTTCTACCACTGAAACCCAGGGTTGCTCATATCTTGTGGTCAGCTGGAAAAGACACAAAGAAGGCTGGGTCAAGACCTAGGTCAAGGACGGGATCAGATAGGTCAGGAGTAGGGAGGGCCGCCAGCCTGGCAGCCTCTTCCTCTCTTCTGTCTTTCGCTTCCTGTTCCTCCTTTTCTTTCCTTTCCAACTCTTCAGCAGCATCTAACTCATCAAGTAAGTTAAGACCAGCCGCTATTATCCTCTGCTCTTTAGCATTAAGGAATTCTTCCTCCTTGCTAATTCGAAGAACCTTGGCAATGGCCTCCTGCTGGGCCCGCAGGGCTTCGTCTCAGGCGGACCGCAGTTTCCGCCGCTTCGCCTCCAAAGACTCCCAGTCTAGGACTAAAGGCATTCGATTGACTTGTCGGACATCACAAGTCTTTCCTTGACAGGTACACTCAGTGTAGTGTAAGTGTTTTTGGTCGTGAGGCGCTACACAGAATCAACTGCTCTTTTCACATCTAAAACAAGGAGCTATGTTTCTGCGACCAGTCTTTTCAATAGCGTCACCAAGAAGTCTGCTACTTTAGTTGTTTAGTTGTTCAGGTAGCATAATGAAAAGAAGAGAAGACTGTTAGCCTTCTGACAATATTTCTTAGGTTATACTTAAGTGTAGGAACACGCTAGGCTAAGAAGAGGATAGTGTCACAAATCATGTGTCAGCACATAATAAGTAAGTCTAGATAGTATTCTGACAGGACAAGATACTATTGAGTAGATATAGGTTATAAGGATTAGCTAGAGTAGCTAGCTAATCCAAGGATTTCCTTTGGTCACTATCACGTAACATAATATAGGTTAACTTCTTGCCTAGTCAACAAGTCAACATTTAACAAAGTCATAAGGCAATATTGTTGACATTTCAGAAATAAAGGTTCTATATATAACTAGCACGTCTGCTATTAGATAGGAGCTTTATGCTTAACTTTACTTTAGTTTTCAATATATCTTGTTTTGACATCTCGAGTTTAAGTAACAAGTTTACCTCTGAGTAAACACCTGGCGTATCTAAACCTCTTACTACATAACAACCTTCGAGACTTAAGTTACCTTTGTTACTTTCAGTACAGAAGTGAGTTTCGTTACACTGCTAGAGAAAGAAAGTTACCTGTCGCTCTAGAGTCTATTATAATCCGAAGTTTCTTTCCTTATACTATAGCGTTTATAACTAACTATTGTTTACTAGAAGTTATATAGATTTCTTTACTTTCTAAATAGCGAATGCTAAAAGGTGTAAAGGGTTCCTTAAGTAAGGCAAGTACTACTTCTCTCGTGCCTATATATACTACTCTATATCCTTCTCCTAGCTAAAAAGTATGTTCTTATAGTAGGTCTCTAATAAAGTTAGGTTTCCTTCTTCTAGTAAAGTCATCCGCGCTTCTCTAGCTCTATTCGCTAGTAGTAGCTTTTATATTATAAGCTGCCTAAGTATCACCTACTTCTAGCTAGAGGTATACTTCTAGTTATCTATCTAATTCATTGTTAGATTTACTTTCCTTACAGTTCTAGGAATAGTCGAATTCTTTCTTTTCGATAGTTTCTTACTAATCGAGGTTACTAATAAAGGTGACTAGATTTTCTTAATTCTTCGCGACTTTATATATTATAAGGATTATAGGTTTCTGTTCTACAGTCTAGTATAGGCTCTAGAAATTAGGTTTCTATCTATATATATATATCTATCGGTTACCTCTTTCGGTGCTACTAAGGAATGCCTATATTTCCCCTTCCTCTAGTTCGTAGGTAGAGATCTTGTAGTTTCCTTTCTTACTTATGTCCGATGAGCTACTAGAGCTTGTTGTTAAGCTAGAAACCTTAGTTTCTACTTAGTCGAAACGCGTTAGCTCTATAACTAGGACTTATAGGTTCGTTCTATTACTAGCGAGGTATATAAGGTTCTTCTAAACCTATTAGACTATGTATTTCGTATTAAACTAGAGCTTGTCCTCTATAGATAAGGTTACTGTTTATATAGTTCTTTTCTAGTTCTATAGATCTTTCTATTCTCTTTCTAAGTTACTAGTATAACTTAGTACCTATTCGTCTCTAGCGTCTACCTTGTAGGTTTCGTCTATAGAGTTCTTTTAGAGAGGTAGAATATTGTTTTCTAAATCGAATCAGGTAGCGTAGTAGTCCTTAAGAGTAGTATCGCTCTCTACCTAGGTACTATATCCTCGATCTTCGAGCTCTTATTCTATAAGCTTGTGTTTCTTAAGTACTACTATACTTATAGAGGTAGCGTTTACTTACTTCTGTTCTTTCTATGGTTTCTTCGCTTCTGCCTTACTATACTCGTTTGCTCTATAGCCGGAAAGGCTATATAAGTAATATAAGTTCTTTTCGCGACAGAGGTTATGTTCTTTCTAGAATAATTCTCTCTTCTAGAAAGGTTTTCTCTAAGTAGCATTCACCGAGTGCCTTTAGTAATTCTTCGGCTACTTCTACTTTAGAGTTTATTTCGTACGTTTCTAATACTTACAGTTACGTTAGTGTTTATATAATCGATTGTCTATATAGACGGCTGTTTTAATAAGGTCGACTAAGGAGTATAGAGGTAGTATATAAGCTATATTTTCTTTTATACTATTCTTAAGTTCTTTGTTAAATTAGTCTATAAGTGCCTTTATGTTCTATTTTACTTTTGTCGCATGTTGTTAGAACTCTGTAGTATAGGCTATAGTAGATCTTTTTCTCTACTTACATAGGTATAACTTCCTAACAGCGGTCTCCGTCTTATTAATGTCTCTAAATACTTTTTATATCTATGTTTTAAATCCTATAAAGCTTCCGAAGATAGCCTTCGTAGCTACTATGTTTCTATTATCTATAGAGTTAGTAAAGTAGTCTCTAAGATAAGGCTTAATCTACTTCATTGCTTCGCCTCTAAGGTATAATATAGCCTAAAGGCTATAATTATCGTAGTTCTTAAATCAGTCGTCGTTAAACTTAAAGTAAAGTTTAAGTTAAAGAATAAAAGCCTTAAGCTTCTTACGCTTCTTGTAGAACTTATCTGAAAGAGCGACCTTGAGAGTCTCTGTAGCCTCGACGTTAATTAGTCTAGCGTCTCTTATATCGACGTCGGAGTTGTTTAACGACTTTAGTATTAATTAGCTGCCGACAGTGCTTAACAATAGGTTAGAATGTTTAGTAGACATCGTAGTAAGGTACTTCTAAGTAGGTGCTTAAAGTATAACGAATCTAATATCTATCTAACTAACAGTATTAAGTTCGAAGGTTAGTATACAGTAAGAAGTACGAAGTTACTAGGCTTTATTTACTCGGAGGCAAACTTGTTACTTATATAAAGTAGAATATATTAATAACAATGTAGACTAAGTTATAAACTAAGTTAAGTATAAGGCTTCTATCTAATCAGCAGATATACTAGTTATATATATAGTTCTTTTCCTTTAGATCTCTAATAGATCCGTGGATCTCTTTAGATCTCTTAGAGGATCCTCCGAGTCTATTACGTGATTATAATCTAATGAAATCCCTGGATCGCTTAATTTATTCTAGCAACTCTTATTTGCTATAAGTCTTATAGATGTGTTTTAACCTGTTAGAGCGCCGCCTGGTCTTCACTTATCACGTGTATACGTGATTTGTAACATTAAAGCATACCTTCGTTATTATATAAACTACTAGTAAGACAACTAGGTAGAGCTCTTACCTCTAGTATAGTTCTCCTATAATAGTTTAGTAATAGAGATAATACTTATTATACTATTCTACGCTAACTTTAGGTACGAATTAGTAGTGTATCAAGAGCTACTAACTTCGACTATCAATAATCAACTCGCTTAAATTTAAGTCTCGAAGATTAAAGGGCTATATAAGGAACTTATAGAAGACCTAAAGTTTATAGCTAAACGAAACACATACTACTATAATGTTAGAGATTACGCTCTGACTATATATGTTAATTACGTGTACACTTGAGGCGCATGTAATGCTTGGCTTAATAATAGCTATTATCTTTTAGGATGTCTTGCTTTCTTGTTCTCTTTCCTTCTCTAGCTTTCGTTCTTATATATAGACGCCTCTATAGTTCAATTCACAAGTACTTGCTACAAGCTCTGATATATAATAAACGACGTAGTTAGGAGCTAACGTTAAAAGAGAGAGATAAAGTCTACCTAGTGCGAAAAAACATTAACATAAAGAGACTAAGTAATAAACTAGACTATAAGAAACTTAGACTATTTAAAATCAAACAAGTCAAAGGACCTTTAAATTATAAACTAGCGCTTCTAAAAATAATAAACATCTTTCTAGTATTCTATATATCTTTACTCGAACCAGCACTACTAGAGGCACTACTAGCTCTATACATAGAGATATAGCCGGTAAATCTAAATATAACATACGAAGTTTAAAGGATTTTAGACTATAGGCTTATTAGAGGATAGGTTAAGTACTTAATTAAATAGTTAGATTACCTATATTTAGAAAACACCTAGGAACTAAGAAAGAATATTAACTAGTACTTAGAGGAACTTTAGGAGTTTTATTAACGAAACCTAGGTTTACCTATAAATTATAGTCGAGAGAGAAGTTGGAAAGGAAGGCTAGGTTAAGGCCTAGGGCGAGGCTAGGATCAGAAGAGTTAATAGAAGGGGGAGCTGCTAGACAAGTCGCTTCTGCCTCTCTCTCTTCCTTATCTTTTCTTTCTTTCTTCTTCTTCTCTTCTAGTTCAGTCATAGAGTTAAGACTAGAGCGAATCAACTACTACTCTCGCTCGTCGAGCTAGCGCTATAGTTTCTGTAAACGAAGAACCTTGGCGGCGGCCTTCTATTAGAACTACTAGGCCTGTTCTTTCTTGTCCTGTAATTTCCGACACTACTAGTTAATCGAAGACTAGTCGGAAGGTGAGAGTATTTAATTTCGCGATTTAATATCGTAGGATTTCTTTTATCTCGTACATTTAGAGCATTTATTAGAATCAGAAGTAATAGCTAAGGCTATGCATTTCCGACCGAAACGTTTATATTAAGTATAGAGAGCTATTTCTTTACTAGACCTATTAATACGTTTTACTAGTTTAATCTAGTGTTTATAGTCTAAGGCGCGAATAGTGTTTATATTAAAAGAAGAAAGGCTGATAGCCTTCTAATAATATCTCTTAGGTTGTACTTAAGCGTAGAGACACGCTAGGCTAAAAAGGGGATAGTATTACGAATCACGTATATATATAATAAGTGAAGACTAGGCGGCGTTCTAATAGGTCAAGTATATCTATAGAGACTTATAGTAAATAAGGATCGGCTAGAGTAGCTAAGCAATCTAGGGATTTCTCTTATATATAATCACGTAATAAAAAGAGCGACATAGCCGACGAGTTAACTATATCAGCTATAGGCGAACAGTCGACTATAGCGACTAAAGGAAACGAGAATTCTATATATAACTAGCACGTCTACTATTAGATAGAAGCTTCGTACTTAACTTAGTTTATAACTTAGTCTATATTATTATTAATACATTCTACTTTATATAAGTAACGAGTTTGCCTTCGAGCAAACAAAGCCTAGTAACTTCGTACTTCTTACTATATACTAACCTTCGAACTCGATACTATTAGTTAGATAGATATTAGATTCGTTATACGCTTTATATAACACTTCTAACTCTAGCTCGTCGTCCTTCGCCGGTCTAACTAATACCTGTAATTCTGTATAGTTAATCTCTTCTAAATACTCTACTTACTCTACTCGACGTAACTATAGATTAGGCTCCTAGGCTACTTCTAGTTTAGTAATTTAACAACGCTCTTCTTCGCTAGCCTATTAGATTACGTAGGTTAACTCCTTCTTAATAGCCCCTAAATTTACGCCCTCGGACAGTGTTGTAGGACGTAATCCTACTACTTAAACCTCGAGAAATGTAGACCTAGAACCTTTAGAGAAAAACTACTAGCAGTAGACTGAAATCTACAGAGCTTCTCCCTCCTAGCCTTATTGTTAACAGCCTCTCTTTCGATAGTTAACCTAGCTATACTTCTCTCGGCAATGCTTCTAAATAGCTTAACGCTAATAACTAATATACTAATATAGAGGAAAGAGACATCTTTTCTCGTCTATCCTAGGTTCTCTTAACTTAGAGATAGACTAGTTTTACTAAGCGAGGATAGGCAACTTATCTAGCTCTAATCGACCTAAAATTAATCCTACTATTCTCCTTACTTTAGTAGAAATTTACTCTAGTACTCTCTTCGCTATATTATAACTGTTGGAACTACTTAAGTAGTAGGAAATCTAACTAGATAAGACGGCGTACTAGTAGGTAGTATATACTACTACTCTATACTCTAGTAAATGTACGAATAATTCTATTACTATAAGTATTAAGTGAAATAAAGTAGGTTATCTCTTTAACATCTACTCTTTTCTTTTCTCTCTCTTTCTAAAATATACGTCTCTAGACGTAACACGTTCTAAACCTCTAATCTATTTATCAGCTATTGATCTAATTTCTACATTCTATACTTTAGTACTCTTATATATTTATATAAACTTTATACTTAAATCGAGGGATTCTACTTACCTAGTCTATATAACTACTCTACTCTATCTAACCTTAACGACAATAATTCTATACTATGAAAGTTGATTTAATAATAGAGTTATTATAAAGCTTAGACTTAGAATCTTATCGTATACGTCTAGAATATTATATACTTAATTTATAGCGTTTTCCGACCGCTTTTTAGCCTAACTCTAATAAATCAACTTAATAAAACAAACTTAACTCTCTTAGTAAATCTACGTTAATACATTATATAGGAAAATATACTAACTTAACTCTAAGTTAGTTTAGGAATTATAGATAGAAATTATAAATAGGCGTAGATATACATTCTACTGCTAGTATACTACTAACGCTACTAGTTTCAGTAGTACATAGGCACTATACTACGCGGGATCTAACCTAGTTTCTCTAACTCTATAATACCTAGCCTTTTTAGAACATAAATATTAAACTTCTAAACTCTATACTTAAAGTACTAAGACTTCCTAGTAACTATACCGGTTTTTAATTTAGTAGCTTTTAATTTATTAAATAAGGGTTCGCTTAGTAAAATAATAGATATAACTTCCTGTTGTGACGACATATACGAAAGACCTACAGTGTAAATGTAAGATTATAGAAGACTATTAATTACAAAGATTCTAAGCTAAGAAGAGAAGGAGAGCTCGAGAGAGCTGGGAACTAAATACAGGTCGTGCGCGCTAGCGCCTCGCTAAGCGAACATGTGACATCCAGCCCTCGTGACTATAACTGTTACACCTATAGATAGACAAATACCTAAGGAGTATAAAGAGCTTCTCTCTTCTCTCCTTATAAATAATCTATTCCTTAATCTCTACTATAATAGCAACGTAAGTATCTCTATTCTATAACCCTCTAGCCCTCTCTATCTAGTCTCTCGTTCCTCTCTTCTAAGTAGATTATCTTAATAAGACGTCCTCGACTAGAAATTTAGGTGCTCGCTTAGTTAGCATCTTAAGAGCTTTCTATTCCCCTTAGAAATTCATTGTCTTAACCTTAGTAATAGTAGCCTAATATAACCTATTAGTATAAATTTCTACTAAGATAAAGGGTTTTAAGACTAGAGAAGGCCTTTTATAAAAGATAAATCTTATAATCTAAGAATCTTAAGAAAGAGCTAGATATTAAGGGAAGAATATATATACCTATAGAATAATTTACTTAATAGCGAATTCATATTCCTTAGTATACCTATACTTCTTATCTATAGCTACGTACTCTTATATATAATCCTAGATCGTTATAGGGATTTTACTAGAGTCGATAGTATAAATATATTTAGAGCTAGTAGCAGCATCTCTCTTATAGACGTTAATATTGATTAAGGTAGAGATAAAACAGTCTCTCGAGAGATACTTTAATAAGCTTTCTATATACTAAAGTAAGGTTTCTCGACTAGCTACTACAATATCTACACAGCTAAACCCCTTAGCCTTAAGGCCTTCATTATCTTTAGTAACCTATAGGCGTGTTAAAGTACCTCGGTAGAGAGTAGTAGGTATATAATTCGCTAGTAATATAAGAAGACTAAGAGAGAAGAAGAAGGAAGAGATATATATCTTTAAATAGCACGTGTACGTTTATAATTTTAGGTTATAGACAGCTTAAGTAAAAGATAAAAGAGTGTTTAAAGATACTAGTTATAGATACTAGAGATGTAGGAGAACGAAAACTATACTTTTTATATACATTGTCTCTGCCGCGTTTAGGAGAATCCTATAGAGATAGAAAGAGCTATATATAGACAGTATAAGGCTTCTCTAACCTATAGAAGTCTAGCGAGGCCTCCCTAACCTATAGAGGTCTAGCGAGGCTGCTTTAATTATAAGCTACAGTTAAATTCGTATTTGCTGGCCGACGATCGAAGAGTAGAATATAGCTGTTTATTCTAAGGCGAAGTATAGATTCAGGAACTTTATAGATTTTTGTAGCTTTTCGACGACTTAGTTTTCTTTTCGAGGTTCGAATAGCTTTAATAGCTAAAATAATACATGCTTCTTAAGTTTGTACCTCTATTAGAAAGAGTAAAAAACGCGTGTCAAAATAATAGAGTTAGAGAGTCAGCAAAAGTACGCAGGGTTCTAATATGCGCAGGGTCCTGATAAACTACGTTAATCGGAAAGTAGTATAAGAATATTTAAATAAAGAATATCTAAAGAAGCGACTACTCGACGAGTAATTATTCTACGCTATATAGCTTTAGACGTAGTTTATAGTAGAGAGAGCGCGATACTAGATAGTAGACGTAGACGTAGACGCGATGTAACAGGTATATAATATTAACTAGAGTACTATATTAACTATAGTTAACTTAGACCTAGGATTAGATAGCGAGGATCTTATTTAAGAAGAGATTTAGAAATAGAAAACTAAAGCTAATAAGCGAAAGTTAGCTTTATACACCTAGCTAACTATATATAAGTTAGATTCGTAGCTCTAATTTATAAAGTAGTATATAGTCTTAGCCTAGTTCTAGTATAACTTTATTAAGACGTATAAGTTTATATAATATCCTAGATCTAACGAACTAGAGCTTTAATAAGTCCTAGGCGCGTGGGACTAAATCTAGACGTATATACTAGACACTCTTAAGAATATAGATTATAAAGATATATTAAAATAGTAGGTATCGCCTAAAAACGAAATTACTAGCTAGTATCTATTTAAACTACTCTAGAGTTCTATAATATTAAAGACCTATAGCTAGATCTAGGCCTAGTTTCTATATTATATACTTTAGATAAATTCTATTAAGTTTAAGGAGGAGACTAAAATAGGAGTTAAGTATATCTAGGACTAGTAGAAAGCTCTTAGTATAATCTAGGATACTTTAGAGGTCGACGAACCTAATAGAGATAGTTATATTCTAGTAACTTAGGTTATACAACTATACTAATTCGCTATTACATAGGATATTAGTAAGCTTAAGGTATATAACTCTCTACTAATATATTACCTAGCTATTTATAGTATTAATTTAACTACTAAAGGATTCTAGAGTCTAATATATTATATATCTATTATTACTAGAATACTCTAGATTATACGTCTACTTACTCTTAAACTTATAATTCTATTCTAGCTATAGCCTAAGCTTAGATTAAAAGGTAAGGCCGAGATCTAGTTAGTATAAGACTACGTTAAAGTATTTTACCTCGCTTATCTTATCGAGGGCTTATACTTACCTACTTTAAGTATCCTTACTTAGCTAGCTAAAGGTAAAAAGAATAACTTAGTTATAACGAAACTCACTTCCGTACTAAAAGTAACAAGAGTAACTTAAGTCTCGAAGGTTGTTATATAGTAAGAGGTTCAGATGTACTAGGTGTTTACTTAAAGGTAAACTTGTTACTTGAACTTGAGATGTTAAAACAAGATATATTAAAAACTAAAGTAAAGAGAGTTAAGTATAAAGCTTCTATCTAAAGGCAGACGTGCTAGTTATATATAGAACCTTCATCTCCATGATCACTATAATCACTCTAATTATACTGATCTCGCTTAGTGCTGCTTAGTTAATCCCTAATAATCAACATAGGTTATATAACTTTTCCAATGAAATCCCTAGATTGCTTTAACTATATTAACTAATCCTCAGATACTATAAGAGTATATAATAGTACTTAACCTGTTAGGGCGCTGCCTAGTCTTTACTTGGTCACGTGTACACGTGATTTGTGACACTATCCTCTTCTTAGCCTAGCGTGTCCCTATACTTAAGTACAACCTAAGAAATATTGTTAGAAGGTTATTAGCCTTCTTTCTTTTCAATATATCCTCTAAGAAAACCTATAATCAACAAGTACTCCTTACTAATATTATTAACTAAGGTTTCTCTGTTGCTATAAAATGTTCCTACTATTAAATCTATAGTTGTAATTACATTATAAGCACCTGCTATATCTACTGTTCTAAATGTGTTTAAGTAGAGTACTTAAAGTATAATAGTAAACCTAAGTTTCTTAATAGTTATAAAGCTCTAGCTAGGCAAGAAGAAAGGCTCGAGGAGGAGGAAGAGAAGGTAATAGCGAAAATCCTATGCCTTTGTAAACAAAAGAAATTCTTATAGCGCTGTTGTAATAATATAATAGCTCGTGGTTTCAAGTCTCTACAGGAACTAGATGCTGCTAAAGAGAAAGAACGTGAAGAGAAAGAGCTAGAGGAGAAGCAAACAAAGGAAGAGGAGGAGGTTGCCTGTCTAGCCGCCCTTTCTACCCCTACCTCCTCTGACTCTCTTCTTAACCCAGGTCTTGACTCTAGTTTCTTTAAAGTTTTCTCTTCTGACTACTTGATGTAGGAGACCCTGGGTTTTGCTAGTAGTAGGCTGTAAGAAACTAGGAGCAGCTTAGAGCCGACTTAGGTTCTCAAGTATTTTCTGAGTGTAGGTAATCTAACTACTTTATTAGGTACTTGACCTGTCCTCTGACAACCTTAGAGTTAAGAATCCTCTCGACTTTATATTCTGTGTTAGAGTTAATAGGTTAGATTTCTGTGAATAAGGCTAGTAGTACTTCTAGTAGTACTAGTTCGAGCAAGGATATATAGAATACTAGATAGATATTTATAGTCTTTAGTAGCGCGAGTTTATAATTCAAAGGTTCTTTGATACATTTGATTTTGAATAGTCTAAGCTTTTTGTAGTCTAGTTTACTACTTAGTCTTTTAGTGTTAATGTTTTTCCTGACTAAATAGACTTTATTTCTCTCTTTTAGCGTTAGCTCCTAACTATGTCGTTTATTATAGTAGTGTGTATTATGTTTTGCTACAAACTAAAGCTGCTCTACAAGCTTCTTGTGTAATTCCCTGAGTTTATAGTCTTTTAGTTCTACTTTGTTATTATTAACAGTACTCTGTAATGAGTCTTGATAAGTAACTAATTCATATCTATAATTAGCGTAGAATAGTATAATAAGTATAGTTTCTGTTGTTGAACTATTATAGGTGAACTATACTAGTAGTAGAAGTTTAACTCAGTTGTCTTGTTTATAGTTTACATAGTATCTTAAGTATACTTTAATAACTTGATTCATTTGTTTAGTTCCTCTATTTGTCTAAGAGTAGAAAGCTGTTAATAGCTTTCTTTTTACACTTAGACACTCTGTGAGAGCTGTCTAGAATTTCAATATAAAGAGTTTATCTCTGTTAGAGATTATCTCTTCTAGTAGACTATATAGAGTGACTACTTCCTGTAGAAATATATAGGCTAAGTATTCTGCTATACTTGCTTCTATATATAGTACAAGTGTTATATACTTTGTGAGTTGTTTAATAATGACTAGGATTGAGTTATACATAACTCCTGTTATTAGGTCTTTGGATTTTAGTAGCTTAACTATAAAATCCTATGATATAGATCTCTAAGGTATTTGTAGTATTAGAGTAGTACTTATCTGTCTATAAGGTATATAGCAGAGAGCCTTGTTCCTAGTACAGGTATTATATTCTGCTATTACTTCCTTGACTATTACTAATAAACAATTAACATAGTAGTGTTGCTTAATCTACTAGAGGGTTCAGCGAACTCTCTAGTAACTATATACTAGAGTAGTATAGTATTCTTTGACAAATTCCTTTGTATAGGATTTAGGAATATATAGTTTTCTGTTTATATACTGTTCTTTGTTATTTTGATTATTTGTTGCCCTGTAAATGTCGATAAAGTCTCTTCTACTAACAAGTAGGTCTTTTGTTGTAGTTTCTCATTTAGCTAGAGCAGGTCACTCTATCTCCTAGGCTCTCTAGACCTTCTTAGTCCACAGGCCTTCCTCTGTCGCTGCTATTTCGTGTACAGCTAGAGCTAGATCTCTGTTTTCTAGAGTCTTTAAGATTGTAATCTTTTTATACTCTTTATCTCCTTTGTAGCCTAGCTTTTGACTAAGAGCGTCGGCTCGAGGGTTTGCTGTTCTACTAATATATTAGATTATAATGTTGTAACCTCCTAGAATCTCTGCCTACCTTGCAAGTCTTCTATTCAAGAGTTCTTGTGTAATAGTGAATGTTCTAAGGTTTTTATAGTCTAACAGTATAGTAATGTAATAGTTTACATTCTAGAGATATATTCTCTAGTATACAAGAGCTAGAACTATAGCAAGAAGTTCCTTATTATATATCCTGTAGTTCTATTATACTAGGTCTATTTTCTTAGAAAAGTATGTCACTAGTATAAGTTTACTTTCTTTTCCTAGTTGAAGATATATAGCACCTACTACTGTATCTAAGGCGTTAGTCTCAACAGTGCTTAGCTTGCTAGTGTTGTAGCTTTAAAGAATAGGTTCTTCTATGAATTATTTCTTGATTTTCTGAAAAGCTTCTTCAGCTTTCTTTGTTCATTGGAAATCGATGCCTTTTCGAGTTAGGCTAGTTAGAGGACTAGCTAGCTTAGTGTAGTCTCTAATAAATTGTTAGCAGAAGTTAGTGAATCCTAGAAATGACTAGACGTCCTTGACATTTTGTAGTATTAGCTAATTCTTAATATCTTTAGTTTTTTCTAGATCTACTTCTACTTGCTCTAGGGTAATCAAACATCCTAGGAACATTGTACAAGTTACTCTAAACTTGTATTTCAATAGCTTAAGGCAAGAGTCTACTGCTATAAGTCTCCTTAAGACTTCCTTGACATAACTCTTATGATTCTCTTCTTGCTCTAAGAATACTAGAATATTGTCTAGGTAACATATTATAGTTACCCCTAGAAGATTCTCTAGTATACTATTATTCTGTCTTTGATATATAGTAGGTGTGTTTGTTAAACTAAACAGTATTACTGTATACTTGTAAAGACCTAATAGTAAGATAAATACTGTCTTCTATTTATTACCTTCCTTAATCTAAATTAAGTTAAAGGTACTTCTCTAATCTAGTTTTGTGTATTAAACTGCCTGACCTATTCTGTCCTATAGGTATTAGCTAGTTAGCAATAGGTAAGTGTCCTTAACTGTTGTATTGTTGACCTCTTAGTAGTTAACGTAAACTCTACTATTTAGATTGTCTTTTTTATATATAATAAGTATATTTAAACAGATAGGAGACTCTAACCTTTAGATGTATTCTTTCTTGATTCCTTTCTTAATGTACTTGTTTATTATTTGTAAGTTACTCTATGTATATAGTCAAAGCTTTTGCTTTCTGAGGTTATAACTCTCTTTTAGTTTTATCTTGTTATTCTATAGTTAATGTTTTAGCAAGGCACATATGTCTTTTAGGTTATTAAACAATCTTGAAAATTCTTTATACTACACAGGTATTTTGTTATTAGCTGTTCGGCTAACCTGTGGAGGACTCTGGGCCAGGTGTCTAGGCAACTTAGAAGAGGTAGCGCTAACCTCCTTCTAGCCTTGTAGTTACAACTACTTATAGTTACATTAGCTGAAAGAAATCCTTTTCTTTTTCTAGTTAATGTTAGAGTTATGTTCTCTGATCTAAGGCATTCCTAGTATTGTGTCCTTACTTCTAATATCTACAATATTAAATTATATATCTAAACAGTGTCCTTTGATCTATGTTTTTGTAGGTATAGTACATTAGTTAACAATACCTCCTTAGTACTCTATCTTAGTTCTATTAACTACTATAAGTTTGTATAGTGTTATTCCTTTGACTAGGACATTTAGCCTTTGTGTAGCTAAGGGAGAAATAAAGTTGCCTGTAGCTCCTAAATCGATTATAATTCAGAGTTTCTTTCCTCTAACATTTGTAGTTATATATAACTAGCTTTCTCCTGAAGTAGCACAAGCCTTCTGTTACTTAATAGAGAAGATTTCGAATAGAGGTCTGTCTAGATCTCTAGGCATTCTGAAAACTACCTTCTCCTTGTCTAAGTAGACTACTTTATAAATTTCTCCTACCTAATAATACTTGTTAGAGTCAGGTTCAGGTAATGTTGCTAGGAATCTTAGCACAAAACCTGTGATTCTAAGGGTTTGTTTAAGTTTCTATGTACTAGTTCTATTAACTAGTTAGATTATAATCTATCTTTCCCCTTCCTTTGGTCACTAAGACCTAGGGCCTTTAGAGTCCTAATAATAGATGTTGCCCTCGGGATACTATCTATATATAAGTTCTAATATCTCTTTTCTAGAGAGAAGATTTTAAAAGGTGATTTAATAATTCTTTGTAAATACTACCTAGTATTCAGCTAAAGGTACTAGTTTGTCTCCTTGTAATATATATAGGCTCTAGAACTTAGGCTTGATTTTGTTAATATATATCTAACAGTTTCTGTCTATGTATATACTAATAAATGTCTATGTCTCTTCTAACTCTAGGTCTTTGCTTACAGCTTCTTATTTACCTACTTCTAATGAGCTAGACAAATCTAATAAATACTCTATAGGAATAATAGTTTCTGCTAGGTCAAAACAAGTTCTTTCTACAAAAGTTATTTGTGGAATGTTACTAATACTTATTAAACTAATCAGGCCTTTACCTAACTAGTATGTGATGTATTTTATGTTAAATCATAGGCAGGCTCCTAGGTATAATTGTCTAACCTAGAAGGTACGTTTAGAGTTGCGTGAGTCCTTCTACCTATAACCTTATTCCTTGCTATACATTAATATCTAAGTGTCCCTGACATCTACACTAGTAGATTCTTAGGTTAGTGTTACAAGTTACTAAAGAGAAAGGATCTCTACAGAGTCTGAATAGACACTGTAGTATTCTTCAAGGATTAGATTGTCTGATTTATCTGCTAATTCTATTTTCTTGGTTTGTGTTCTAATATACTTAGCTAACTCCTCAGCTGTGAGTTGTCTGCCTTTAAGCACAGCTACTTCCTTACTAGTAGCGTTGATTTACTTCCCTTGACTAGATTACTTCTTCGAACTACATTCGCTTGCTCTGTAGCTAGTTTTGCTACATGAATAACATAAATTCTACTTGTGTCAGCGGTTCTGTTCTTTCTAGGAAAGCTTCTTTCCTTTGAAGGATTTCTTCTAAGCTATGTTTACTTTACTACTATTCTGTTAGCTACTCTGCTTGCTTCTGCTTCTATTCTTATCCTAACCTCTACTCTCTTGAGTAGATTTCTTGAATTCCTACAGACGATTATCTAATTAGATAACTCTGCTAATTATACTACTAATGTTAGTATAGGTTATGTTTTGTTTCACTATTTCTTCTTAGAGGTAAACCTTTAGTTCTCTATAGAATAATTCTATAAGGACAAGGACATCCTATCTAGATTTGTTTTCATAACGTTGGAAATCATTAGTATAACTAATAGCTAATCTAGTCTGTTTCAAGTCTAAAAGCTTTTGTACAGCTATTTAGATTACGTTGAAATCTCTAAATACCTTTCTAATAGCTAACTTAAATCCTCTCCAGGATTTAAACATCACTTAGGTGTCCCCTATAGATCTATTGTTATCTTTGTATACAAAGAAGTCTTTAAGGTAGGGTTAGGCCTAATCTAATATAGCTCCTCTAAGGTAGGAGATCACAAAGATTAATTGTGAGTTATAGTTGCTACTGAACTTGTCTGTGTTAAAGTTAAAGTAGATGTCTATTTAAAGGAGGAACGATTCAAGCTTGTTTCTTTTTCTATAGTATATATCTGGAAGTTTGACTTAGATAGTTTCAAGTACTTTAACCTTAAATGGTTCAGGTATATTAGACATGCTTTCATTGTTGTAGTTAAGGTCCACTGGCGCTGGCACTGCCTCGGGCAATAGTGTAGCTAGAGTAGCAAGTAGTTGAGCTCTCTTAGTACTACTAGAGAGTGTTAACAAATTCGTTCAGCTAGTACTAGAACTAGCAGCAGCTGGTTTTAGTAGTATAGAAGCTATAGTAACTAAACTTCTAAGCAGATACTTAAAGTATAACAAAACTCACTTCTGTACTAAAAGTAACAAGAGTAACTTAAGTCTTAAAGGTTGTTATATAGTAAGAGGTTCAGATATACTAGGTGTTTACTTAAAGGTAAACTTGTTACTTAAACTCGAGATATTAAAACAAGATATATTAAAAACTAAAGTAAAGAGAGTTAAGTATAAAGCTTCTATCTAAAGGCAGATATACTAGTTATATATAGAACCTTTATCTCTATAATCACTATAATCACTCTAATTATACTAATCTCGCTTAGTGTCGCTCAGTTGATCCTCAATGATTAACATAGGTTATATAACTTTTCCAATGAAATCCCTAGATTACTTTAACTATATTAACTAATCCTCAGATACTATAAGAGTATATAATAGTACTTAACCTGTCAGGGCGCCGCCTGGTCTTCACTTGGTCACGTGTGCACGTGATTCGTGACATTAGTATACTAGTCTCTATCTAATATCTACTAAGCTAAAGATAAGTAGATAATTTATTTCCTTAGGAAACCTAACAGTATTCCCTTTATATATTCTAGTAAATGCGATTTTTTTAGTAAAGCTCGCTTATAGCAATAGTAGTATCTAGTCCGTGTATCGAAATACATTTACTAGAATATATATTCCTAGAATCTCTACTTATAAACATATTACTAGTTATTTAATTATATAAATCATATTGTCTAAGTCTTTATAATTGCTACTACTACTACTAGAAGCCGCGAGGCTATAGTTAACGTTGATTCTCGAATTCTATATTATTATCTACTACGCCGCTAAATACTAGTAAGCTCTAAGCCTAGGTGTAATTACTACCTACCTATGTTAGAAATATTATATAGGACTTAAATATCGACAGTAGATCGCTTAGTATCTAGAGTAGTAGTAGTAGCTATATAATTTCTATAGCGTACTACTTCTACTAGATAATTCTCTACTATAGCTATTACTCTTAATTCTCGACGAGTTTTAATATTAGAACTACAAGTATAAGACAACGAATCGACGTGTTTTACAATAGTACTTAAATACCGCGTATAATAGAAAACAACTACTAGACAAGTAATTATATTAAGTTATTTAACTATAGACCTAGTTTACTAAGAAGAGAGTACAATACTAGGTAGTAGTACTATAAAGAGATCGGATATAAGAGAAGAGAAAGCACCTACTAGAGAGTAGCGAATACATTCTACTAGAACTAATATTACCTTAATTATAAGAAGTTTATAAAAGAATATTCTAGATATTAAATATAAGATAGAAAGCGCTAAGAAGAAGCGCTTTATCTAACTTAGGTATTAACTATATAGTAAAAAGTCGGACTAGACATAACCCGCCTACTAAATAATAGAGGAAAAGGCTGTTTAGTTATAGTAAGAGACGATCTCTCTAGTTGGCCTAAAGTAAAGGCGTTAAAATTAGGTAACGCAGACGAAATAGCGAAGTTCCTATAGAAAGACATCGTTTATAGACATAGCGTCTTCGGAAAATTAACAGTCGATAGAGAGCCTAAAAATTAAGCGATAGTAGTAACTTTCGTCTAAAAGTATAGGATTAAACAGGTTTAAATTTTAGTATATAATTCTAAGGCCTAAGGCATAATTAAACGTAGCTATAGATCGATAATAGATACTCTCTTAAAGATAGAAGGAGGTAAAGTACAATAGAGGAGAAACTTATTAGTAGTACTCTTTATAGAACCAACTTTAATACACAGTCTAACAGAGGTAACCCTGTTCTTACTTATCTATAGAAGAGAACCTATACTTCTAGTAGAAACCCGATACCCTGTCTAGAGGTTATTAGATTAGGAAAAGACTACGTCCTAAGTATTACTTTTAGTAACTAGGGCGCGTTAGTTATAACTAAGAGACGAAGACCTCGAAGAAATAGCTCTACGAAAGAGAAGAATACACGAAGCTAGAAAGACTATATTCGATTAAATATACTAAATCTAATAAAGCTAAATTAAGAAGAGAGATATAGTACTAGTTTTTTATTCTAAACGTACTATTAATATATCGGCTAACCTAAAGCTAAACTTTAAGTAGATAGGTTCTTACTAAGTAAATAAAGCTATTAACTTAAAGGAGATATATATTCTTAAGGAATTTAATAGAACCTGTCTAAGAGGTACATTCGTAGGCAATTGTCTTAAAAGATTCTTATTTAACAGTATAACCTATACTCTAGAAATACCTAATTTATAAACAGAATCCAAGGCTACGTTAACTAAAGGAAGCGACTTATAGTACAACGATTTAGCTAGCGATAAAGCTCTACTAATATCGATTAGACCTTCTTATATACTAACGGCATATATAACTAAGAAATTTTAGATTATCTTACCTACTCTTATATAATCTAAGAAGGACTAATACGTAGTATACACTATAGAGTCGAATAAAAGCTTAGGTTACTAATAATAATAAAATAAAAAAAAGAGAAGAGAAGCAAGAGTAAGCCAGGCTTAGCCTATAGTCTTTATATTATATATTTCGTTAATTCTAGTATACTTTATATCTGTTTTAAAAAAAAAAAAATAAAAAAAATAAAAAAAAAATATACTCTTTAGCTAAAATTAACGATAATAAGCGAATTCGGGCGCTATAAATATATAATAAAGTAAATAAAAAAAAATAAAAACTATATAAATAGAATTATATATAAAGAATTCGGTTTATTATATATCGCACCTCTAAAGGCTATAGATATTCTATATTCGCCTTAAGACCGAGACTATATAAAGATCTCTTTCTACTTTCTTCTAAATTATTTCTTTCCTCTTATATACTTTTTCTTAAAACTAAAAACTCTCGATAGAAAATTTTATAATATATCTCTCTTTTTAGTACTATTCGAGCATAGACTTAGTAATTAAAGTAAATCGAGCCTAGATTACTTTACTTAATAACCTATTTATATTAATATATTTACTATAACCTATAATAAAAGTAGATTAAGCTAGCTCACTTTACTTATCATAGACATACTAACTAATAAGAAGAAGAGAGAGAGCTCTACTATGTCTAAGGCACTAATAAAAACTCTAACGTCTAAAGGCTTCGCGATATAAAGGACCGGTCTCTACTTCGAAGGAGTAGAATATAAGAGCATTAACGATATTATAAAACTTATCAACTAGACCGTCGATACTTAGAAGCTAGATATTATTAAGATAGCGAATATAGTTCTTAATAAGGAAAGTTAAAACTTCGGCGATGCTATCGTCGACTAGGTCTAATTCTAGAAAAAGTAGCTAGAAACCCTAGGCGAGTATAACAAGGAAAATTTCTTAAACACCTTCTAGTACTTATCGACATTAGAAAAGGACATCCAAGCTATACGAGATAAGAAGAAGGCCGGAGAGATAAAAGTAAGAAAGCTATAGAGAGGCGCTCTATATATCAAGAGATAAGAGAAGGAGGACGAATTATAAAGCGTTGGTTTAGCACGCGCTAGAGCGTTTCTTTCTAAGGAGTTAGAGGTCTCTATTAACTTAGACTAAGTAATAACTACTATAGCAACAGTTATAAGCAAAGTCGATTTTATATTAGGATTAAGACTGATTAACTAATTAAGAATCAACTGATAGAAGCTACTTTTAAGCTCTCGAGAGGTAAAATAAAAGGTAAAGGAGTTAGAGAAAACTAGTAAATAAATCAATATAGAGCTTAAGAAAATTACTAATAGAAAAGGACTACGTAGCATCGATACTAGTATAACTAGCGACGTAGCTTAGGTAAGAAAGGTAGTTATAGAAGTAAAAGAAGTTTAAGAAGAGATTAAGAAGTTTTATTCTATTCTATAATAACGAGACCTCGATAAGATTAATCTCGTTATCTTAGACATAGGACTCCTTAGAGCAACTAATAACTCTAAGAGAATTAAATAGTATAGTTATAGATTAATAATATACAAAGACAAGGAGACCACCTCTATATTTTATTATCTAAGAATTATTAAGATATAAGAACATCTACCTAAGTAAGAAGCCTAAGAAATAGACGATAGTCGGGAAGAGAGTCCTAATATATATACTAAAAAGTAAAACAAGCCGGCTTACTTTACTCCGGTAAACCTAAATCTACGAACAGCTACCTCTAAGACCTAAATACCTACTATAGACCTAGGTCCCGATAAAGGCGAATTAATAATAATAAGTAATATACTTTACTAAGAATCGATCCCCGAAATCGATATATACAAGTATAACGCTAAAATTAAAAGAATATTATAAAGAATTAAACTCTACTAAGCTATATTAATAGAAGAGAGGTAGGAGAATACACCTATAGATCTTAAACTTAATAAAGACTATATAAAGTAATTCAATAGATCTGCGAAGGTTTATCTAGTATTGAAACTAATTAAGGAATACGTCGAGTCTAGTTATAACCTTACTAAAGTTATAAATAACAATAGCGATAACTTCGTTAAATTAGTAACTAGCTACAACAGTAGCCTAATAAAGAAGTAGCCTAAGTACGAGAATTATAAAATCCTAGCGTAGCTATATACCTAAATCGCCTATAATAATAAAGGATTTATTAAAACCACAATAGAACAGAGGCTATAAAATAGTCTAAACTTCCTCCTTAACCTAAATAATAACGAAAATTTAGAGAAAATATATAAAATCTATATTAGAAGTTATATGTAGTATATAGGACTTAAGGTTATAAAGAAGGAGTTAACTCGAACCCTATAAGACTAAATTAGAAGAATAGCCTAAGCTACTAATAATAATATCGACATTATATAACTTAGATTAGATCTAGAATTTAAGAGATAGTTTAAGTATAATTTAGTAGTTAATAAAATTAAGCGATAGATTATACTTAGAGTATCTAAATACCTCCTAGAAGAAAAAGTTAAGGACGACCAGCAAGAGGAACTATCGAAGCTCTTTAGTAGAAGCTTTACTAAAAGCTTTAAAAAGCTTATTAAGACAGGCTCAGTAGGCATAGAACCACTAGTTGATTTCGAATAGATAAAGTCAGAGCCTTTAAAAAATTTAATAATTAAGGAATTTTATATATACGATTACTACTACTGTTATAAATCGACCTCTATTGTTAGTATATCTCTATAAAACATAATTTACTCAGTTACCTAGTAAATAGTTTAAGTAGACCACGGCTTATATTTATTTATCTATATATATCGAAAAGATAATGCGACCGAATTCGTATTATACCCCGACGTAGCCTGATTTATTACGAAAGAAAGCGATATAACAGCTGATTTTAGAATCCTCTAGTCTAATCTCCTAGAACGCGAAAAGAATAGCGAGGCTAGGATATTAGACTTTAATATACTTAGCGACGTAAATAAAGTTAAGAAAAACGACGTAATAATTCCTCTCGTTAAATAATATGTATATAAATGTCGTTAGCTTTTGATACTAAGGCGTAGAGGGAGGTAATGTATATGAACCGCGGGATGGTGGGGTTACATCATCACATGGAAACATGTATTTCCCTTTGTGCCATCCGTGATATTCTCTACCATTCTCTAAATAGTTGTCTCGATTGCGCAGTTCTTCGGCTGGGGAATCCTGTCGAGTCATTGTTGAAGGATATACTGACAGGTCCAGATGACGAAGTAATATTAATCTTTCTTTGTCTAGGGAGCTACTGCACTCTATTTGTAGAAAATTGCAACGGCTTCGCCTTATTGATTATTCGCCGATAGTTTGGACCGACCCTGTCTAAATTCATGCTTTGTTTCCTAGTTGTATCCATTTGTTGCGCTTTGTGCTAATTATGTTGATATGTTGTAGGCGGCTGAAAATTTCATTGGTTACACCCTGGAATTCATATCCAGCCACGGCCCACGGAGGTGTTGGAATGTGATGGAAGTGCGGTAAATATTTGGTGATGTGAGCGACTATTCGTGGTCTAGCCCTTTCTCCAACCAACGCTGCACTCGCCCAAGCTGTCTCTCAACCTGAACGCCTGGCATCGCTGTGTTGTGGTCATTCATTCGTTGATTGGAAAAGCACATCTGATGCCGCCTCATCACATTGCGAGCATTTTTGCGAGCATTTTTCCTTCAGTGATGTCAACTCAAAATAATGTGCCCAAAAACAATCGAAAATTGTTTCCATTTATTTTTGTTCGCGAAGACATGATGGATTACCGCAGAAAACGTCTGTGCAATCTCCTCCACACCAGAATCCGCTGCCTCCAATACGCTGTTAGAACCAATATCTCAGCTCCTCTCTCAATTATCAAAGTTTCGTAATCACAAGAGCTGCATAGAACTTGCATTTAGTTAGTATTTCGGGATTTTCCCTGTGCGATATTCCGTTCTAGCTGTCTCGATACCTATGCATTACCTAGTTGCCCTAGATCCTTCGTATCATTCTGCCGTATAAAAGCCGCCATCGAGTCATGGTGGCAGTTTGCGATGCTCGGTTCGCCTGCGGCCTGGATAGGGGCCGAACATCCCCTGACAACCCGAACAGCATCCGGCTTGATAGCACTTCTTCCGAATCAACTGGAACTCATTTCGTAATTTTACAATTATCATTCCGTGTGTTAGAGCTCAAAAAGATGAAGGTGTTCAGAGCACCGGGCGTTTTAGAATACATTTGTCCTTAGCAACTGACGAATTCGAAAGCTGAAGCGCGCTTGGAACGAACTTAAACACAGACCGAAATAGAGGAAAGCAAAAGGTTAAAAAGCATCCTGAGATCCATACAATTTCCCTAATCTAGGAAAGTATATCTAGCTGATTTGATTGCCATAGTCGTGATTAATCTTGATTTAACCCTTCTCGAGCGCATCGAGCATTAACTCAGCATCTTTATCAAGCATGTCCACGTGAATAGTGTCACCACTACTAGCAGACCAAAAACCTTTCTTACAAGCCTCATACAGATCTTGGATCACCTGGCGCAAGGCCTCTGATCGTTCAATAGGAATGACAGTATAGACTTTGAGGTAGATGTAGCTTTGGTTGTGTGCCAACTGTTCCTTGAGTTTGTTATGTCCAACAAGTTCAGCAGTTTCATGAGCATATCTCTTGCTAATGTAAACGACTTGCTTACACAACTCATTGAACATTATGCACACTGTGTCAGAATCGTTCTAGGATTGATCAGCATTTGGAAAAAATCAAAAGGAACAAGAAAACACACCTTGTTCATCACCTTTTCTATGTAAAAGTGATAACGATGTTGATTTGGGTGATTTTCGACATCGACACTATTAGGCATGAACACAGTGACCTTTTTGACAGTAGTGGCAGTAACCTCGCCAGTGTTCTCATTCTTGACTAAGACAGGGAAGTCCTTTAATTCAACCTTGAGGAGACGAATGCCCTAGTCCATTGAGATAGACATCTTTGGAACTGTGAAAAGTTTTAATAAGCAGTAGGCATACGCTATAAGAATGATTAGGAACTTACTCTTGTCTAAAATACAACTAGCCTTTTAAGGTAAATCAAAGGTGAGCCGTAAGGTGATGACAAAAGAAGATCTTGATAGCGATTCGAGGGATGTGAGGGATTTAGATGACAATGCGTTAATGAGGAAGCGACAATAGATAAAGAGAATACGCTGCAGCGCTGAGAGAGTTTTGTTGTGTTGGGTTATTTATTAGAAGGAAGAAGAGGTTGAAGGGTGGGAAGCTGCAAACGCAGCTAACTCTAGTCTACTTCTGTCATCTGCAAGTAGCTGTCTGATCTTCGAAAGCGACCAATTGAAATTGTCCCAAATGCCATCTCCGGGCTATTGTGAATCGATATAGAAATCGAAGAGAGAATTCAAGGTATAAAGTTAATTACTCTTCGTTCTTTTCAACTTCTGGTAATAAAAGAAGGTCCCTATTGGTGTTATTACAACATCCCGGCAATAACTCTCCCATGATTCTCTACATTCTGCACAGCGAACAATCCATCATGCCTTCTCTAAATACACTAAGGGCCTTCTTCCTCATCACCAGCTCTCCCAGACGAACGGATCATCCTCACTATCTCCAATTCCCTCCACGGACTCTACGAGCAACCGACGCCTGCATGTTATCAGAGATAGAGACAGCTGAGGAAGAGAGATCAGGAGCGAAGGAAGAGTGCGTAGCGAGAGGACTACTAGATGAAGTTCTAAGACAGATAGATTGAAAAACTAGCATCAAATATATCAACTAGAGCAGGAGATGTATAACACTATGTTCAACAAAAACATTACAAATACAACTTATCCTTCCAAAGCAGGGGTTTGCCAACTCACCCATTCCTCGTCATCTTAGGCGTCTCTGAGCGACGCTTCACGCTCATCCTCTCCCCCTTTAAACACGCTTCTCTCGACCAACGTTGAGACTCCCTCATCAATCATGCCCTAGCACCTTCCCAAGGAACACGTAGGTATACAGAGCTTGAGTTGCTGTATGTCCACCTGCGGGAGGTTTCATATTAACGTCGAGGCTGGATCATACTCCAGCGCGTACGTACGGCGCCCGGGGTTCTTTGTGGGAAGCTTTTGAAAATCCAACTCCAAGACTTGTTTTCTTTCATGTATGCTTGCAAGCGCTGCTCGTCTAAGGGGTCCCATGGGATTTTCTTTCTCGTGCTTAGTCGATCCTGCTCATCTTCACTCGAACATCCATCATCGTCGTTGTTGGAGTTGTGATCGCTGTCGCTCTCACCGCTCGTGTAAGGTTCAATTTCCCGCGGTGTAACCGGTCCTACTACATTAACGGCCCTGATACGGTTTGCCTTTGTCTGAGTCAAGACATTCGTACTAGTGGACATAAGCCCGGGTGACATATGCCGGCTTAAGCCAGTTACGAGGAACGAGTGTTGCTGTAAAGGCTTGATCGTGAAGTCGTCAATTTTCCCAACATAGCCAATACTCTCGACGAGTTGGGCAAGCTGGCTGAAAGAAACCCCTCGCCCGTCATAACCCTCCTGGACTATTGCTGTGAAGGAGAAACAGTGTAAAGATTGCGGGCGGAACGTAATTTCAGTTAGCGTTGGCAGGACATCTATTGAAGGTCTACTGCTACATTCAGATAGTAACTCTGCATCCATGGTTCCTGATGTAGAACGCGCTGGCGATGGCAATTGAGCCTTAGCACTCGGAGTGGCAGTAGCTCTTGAGCCCGGACCAGGTGGGTAATGTGACTTGGGCGAGCGCCTATAAGGCTTGGAGCGTAGGTTACGTTGGCGGGTAGACCTCTGCGGAAGACAGTGTTTGCGCCTCTTGTACGTTAGGCCGTCACTAAATGAGGACGGTCGTTTCTGCTTCAAAGGACGTGGTTCCTCATCATCGTCTAAGTCGGTGTCGTTAAGCTCATCGTCATTGCGACTGGCGCTTCCCACCCCGTCTTGACTTGGCTCTGGAGACGGATCGCTGGTGGGGAGGGACTGCTGCCGCTCGGCCGACCTTGGGCTTCCATCCTCCTTGCTAGATATATGGGTGTCACTAAATTTCTCGGCTGTCACCTCCACATCATTCGCTTCTTGTTGCGGTCTCTCGTTTTCATCGTTGGCGTTGGCGTTGTCCTCGCTCTGCTTTACCTCTTGCTGAGGGGCCGTCTCGGGGAAGTCATCAATATCGTGCCATCCATTGGGACTACAAGGAGGGGCCGGGATTGTCGAGTCAACGGCAGTCTCTGGGCTATTGACAAGACCCGCACCAGGCGCTGCACTTTCGGCACGAAGACTAACTTCTTCGGCTTCAGCTTCGGAGGCATTCGAATCGTCATTTCCTAGCAGGACAATTGGATCATCTACACCGTAGCAGGGGAAATTAGAGTCTATTCTACGACAAAGGGTTCTGGGCTCGCTCACCTGGACTCCCGCCTAAATCATCGCCTGATGCTAACCCACTATGGTTGAGAAAGTCATCTCTCTTCCCCAAAGCGAACCCCCCGACTCCCCGGACCGTATTTTCCGGGCTCGAGTCCACTGTTGTAAAGCCGTCCTTTTGTAGTGTAGTATACAATATCTCTTCGATGGTGGGGAAGTCGTCGCCGTCGCTGCTGCTATAGAAGGTGCCCGTTCCAGCTAAAATTTCTACAAGTCAGCCACAATTGCTACAGCCAAAGACCTCTGCTACTAAGCATACCTTGAATTTCAGACCTTTGGCCTCCATTACTATCAACTGCAGCTAGTGATGGTAGTCGGGGGGCATCAAGGGAATCCGTTTTCTTGGATCGCGATCCAGTTGGCACATACTTGTACGAGATCGGGGCGAAAGTAGCCATCTCGAGTAGGTTGAAATTGATTTGATTAGAAGTAATTAACAAATGCTCAACTTCCCCTTGATTGCACAACTGGACTATTAAAGATAGCAGAAACTGGAAATCAAAGGGTTCATATAGGATTTTCGCAAAACCTTGATGCCCTCCTCCAGCCCGCCGTACACTCTAGCCATGGTCTTTCCCCCTCTTCTGATGCAATCTCAAAAATGCCTCGACATCAATGCTGCCTATCTCACGCCGAGAAATCCACACCAGCTACAAGGCCTTGACACCATCCGATCCCACATTCTTATGCCGGAAGATGCCCATCCTCGACCAACTCCACTACGCTGTCCACCACGATCGGCCGATCTTGATATATTTTCTCGATCACCGGCGACGCCGTGGAAATGTAGGAAATGAGGGGGATCGCATAATCGAGGATGCCGTCGTATCCAGCCGTCTAAACGCTTCAGGCAGATTCGCCTCCCCCGTCGTCTGCGTCTCAGCTCCCAAGCGTGAAGCTAGCGCAATCCAATCGTGAGGTCCGATTCAAGATCAGAGAGGGGTATCGTACGATCCTGCCACTCCAAGTCAGCATATATCCACGGAATCAAGACGAATACGAAATACGCCCCGACAGGAAGGGAGACTCACTATGAAGCTGCCACCGCGTCATCCCCTGAAGCGCTGCTAGGTAGAAGCAAAGCCGCTTCATGATGAGGCCTTTTTGCAACTGGCCATGGTGCCTTTGAGTGGAGGGCAAACCCGCGGCATCTCAATATCCGGAGGCGCTGCTGCGAGGGGCGGTGATAGTGCAGCAGCGAGGCAGATTGCGAATGGGTTTGGACGCCTGCTAAGCTCGTAACTCAGCCAATATGAGACGGGCCGGGGAAGAGATCAACATCGCAGCTGCTCAGGAACATCGAGGTAGTGAAGGGCAATCGCGGATTGTGGTCGAAGCTGCCCCGCACCACCCTCGCGCGACCTTCAGAGCTGCGGCGTGGCCGGCTAGGGGGGCTGGGAGGGAAAAGGAGGAGCGCCTAGGCAGAAGGGCCGAGTATGCATGAAGAGCAAGCACCGAGCGTCGTGAAAGTAGGTTGTTGGGTTGTTGGAAGAGAGAGAAGGAGAAGAGCAGCGGGCGATGGGAGAACGGGATTCTTATACCCCGCGAAAGCGGCGACGGGCCCGTGCACGCGCCTTGCCTGATGCGGGCGGTCGCGGTTTCCTGATGCGGCCTTGCCGTCTGGTCGTTTACTGTTATATAATATAATATAGGTTGACTTCTTGCCTAGTTAATAAGTCAACATTTGACAAAGTCGCGAGATAACATTGTTAATATTTAGAAGAATAAAGGTTCTATATATAACTAGTACATCTACTATTAGATAGAAGCTTTATACTTAACTTACTTTAGTTTTCAATATATCTTGTTTTAATATCTTAAGTTCAAGTAACAAGTTTACCTTTAAGTAAACACCTAGTACATCTGTGAGGTGGATGGTAGGCAATAAGTTAATTTGAATCTTTTCAATTCAGTACAGAATTAATCTCTGCTCCTCCTTAGAGGTGCAGGAGAAGTCTCGCTTTATAGAAGCTCCTAAGCCCTAATATTACGTCAACTCTGTTAACTCCGTAAACTCCATCCACTAGAACTGCTCAATTCCTGATTGATTTATAATAGCAGATGAAGACTTCCTTAGATCAGATGAAAAGTCACATGACCTCATGACCTCGTGACCTCTACATATCACAACATCTAAACCTCTTACTATATAACAACCTTTAAGACTTAGTTATCTTTGTTACTTTTAGTATAGAAGTAAGTTTTGTTATACTTTAAGTATCTACTTAGAAGTTTAGTTGCTATAGCTTCTATACTACTAAAACCAGCTGCTGCTAGTTCTAGTACTAGCTAGACGAATTTGTTAACACTCTCTAGTAGCGCTAAGAAAGCTTAACTCCTTGCTACCTCGGCTGTACTATTACTAGACAGTGTGCTAGCACTAGTAGATCTCAACTACAACAACAAAAGTATATCTAATACACCTAAACCCTTTAAAGTTAAAGCACTTAAAACTATCTAAGTTAAGCTACTAGATATATACTATAGAAAGAGAAACAAGCTTAAATCATTCCTTCTTTAGATAGACATCTATTTTAACTTTAATATAGACAAGTTTAGTAGTAACTATAACTTATAATTAATCTTTGTAATCTCCTACCTTAGAGAAGCTATATTAGACTAGACTTAACTCTACTTCAAAGACTTCTTTATATATAAAGATAACAACAGATCTATAGAAGACACCTAAGTAATGTTTAAATCCTAGAGAGGATTTAAGTTAGTAATCAGAAAGGTATTTAGAGATTTTAACATAATCTAAATAGCTGTGTAAAAGCTTTTAGACTTGAAATAGACTAGATTAGCTATTAGTTATACTAATGATTTCTAACGTTATAGAAACAAATCTAGATAAGATGCTCTTGCTCTTATAGAATTGTTCTATAAAGAGCTAAAGGTTTACCTCTAAGAAGAAATAGTAAAACAAAATATAACCTATACTAATATTAGTAGTATAATTAGTAGAGTTATCTAATTAGATAATTATCTGTGAGAATTTAAGAAATCTACTTAAGAGAGTAGAGGTTAGGACAAGAATAGAAGCAGGAGTAAGTAAAGTAGCTAGTAAAACAGTAGTAAAGTAAACACAGCCTAGAAGAAATCCTTTAAGGGAAAAAAGCTTTTCTAGAAAGAACAGAACTACTAACGTAAGTAGAATTTATGTTACTTATATAGCAAAACTAGCTATAGAGTAAGTAAATGTAGCTTAAAGAAGTAATCTAGTTAAGGGAAGTAAGTTAACACTACTAGTAGTAAGAAAGTAGCTATACTTAAAGGCAGGTAACTTATAGCAGATAAGTTAGCTAAGTATATTAGTATATAAATCAAGGAAACAGAATCAGTAGATAAGTTAAATAACTTAATCCTTAAGAAGTACTATAGTATATGTTTAGACTCTATAGAAATCCTTTCTCTTTAGTAACTTATAGTACTAACCTAAGAATCTACTAGCGTAGATGTTAGAGATACTTAGATATTAATATATAGTAAAGAACAAGAGTATAAGTAGAAGAACCTGCGAAACCCTAAACAAACCTTCTAGGTTAGATAATTATATCTAGGAGCCTGTCTATAATTTAATATAAAATACATTATACACTAGTTAGAAGAAGGCCTGATTAGTTTAATAAGTATTAGCAACATCTTATAAACAACTTTTGTAGAAAGAACCTGTTTTAATCTAGTAGAAACTATTATTCTAACAGAATACTTATTAGACTTATCTAGCTTATTAGAGGCAGGTAAGTAGAAAGCTATAAGCAAAGACTTAGAGGTAGAGGAAACATAGACATTTATTAGTATATATATAGATAGAAACTATTAAGCATAAATCAACGAAATCAAGCCTAACTTCTAGAGTCTATATATATTACAAGAGAACAAGCTAGTGCTTCTAGCTAAATACTAGGTTATATTCGCGAAGAATTATTAAATTACCTTTTGAAATCTTCTCTCTAGAAAAGAGACATTAGAACTTATATATAGATAGCAACCTAAGAGTAACATCTATTATTAGGACTCTAAAGGCTCTAGGTCTTAGCGACTGAAGGAAGGAGAAAGATAGATTATAATCTAACTAGTCAACGAGACTAGTATATAGAAACTTAAGTAATCCCTTAGAATTATAGGTTTTGTACTAAGATTCCTAGTAACACTATCTAAGCCTAACTCTAACAAGTACTGTTAGATAGAAGAAATATATAAAGTAGTCTACTTAGATAAGGAGAAGGTAGTTTTTAGAATACCTAGAGATCTAGACAGACCTCTGTTTGAAATCTTCTCTATTAAGTAACAGAAAGCTTATACTACTTCAGAAGAAAGCTAGTTATATATAACTATAAACATTAGAGAAAAGAAGCTCTAAATCATAATTAATTTAGGAGCTATAGATAACTTTATTTCTCTCTTAGCTATATAAAAGCTAAATGTCCTAGTTAAAGAAATAACACTATATAAACTCATAGTAGTTAATGAGACTAAAATAGAATACTAAGAAGGTATTGTTAACTAATATACTATATCTACAAAAACATAAATCAAAGGATACTGTTTAGATATATAATTTAATATTATAGATATTAGGAGAAAAAATATAATACTTAGAATACCTTAGATTAGAGAACATAACTCTAATATTAATTAGAAAGAAAAAAGAATTTCTTTTAACTAATATAACTATATATAGTTGTAACTGTAAGGCTAGAAGAAGGTTAGCGCTACCTCTTTTAAGTTACCTAGACACCTAGCCTAGAGTCCTCTACAGGTCAGCTAAATAGCTAATAACGAAATACCTATATAGTATAGAGAATTTTCAAAATTATTTAATAACCTAGAAGATGTATATGTCTTGCTAAAACATTAACTATAGAATAATAAAATAAAACTAAAAGAGAGTTATAACCTTAGAAAGCAAAGGCTTTAACTATATATATAGAGTGACTTACAAGTAATAAACAAGTACATTAAGGAAGAAATCAAGAAAGGACACATCTAAAAGTTAGAGTCTTCTATCTGTTTAAATATACTTATAGTATATAAGAAGAATAATCTAAACAGAAGAGTTTATATTAACTACTAAGAAGTTAATAATATAATAGTTAAGAACACTTACTTATTGCTGACTAGCTAATACCTGTAAGACAGAATAGATTAGGTAGTTTAATATATAAAACTAGATTAGAGAAGTACCTTTAACTTAATTTAGATTAAGGAAGGTAATAAATAAAAGATAGCTTTTGTCTTACTATTAGGTCTTTACAAGTATATAGTAATGTTGTTTAGTTTAATAAACATATCTACTATATATTAAAGACAGAACAATAGTATACTAGAAGATCTTCTAGGAGTAATAGTAATATACTACCTAGATAATATTCTAGTATTCTTAGAACAGAAAGAGAATTATAAGAGACATGTTAAAGAAGTCTTAAGGAGACTTATAGTAGTAGACTCTTGCCTTAAGCTATTGAAATATAAGTTTAAAGTAACTTATATAATGTTTCTAGGATGTTTAATTACTCTAGGACAAGTAGAAGTTAATCTAGAGAAAACTAAGGACGTTAAGAATTAGCTAACGCTATAAAATGTCAAGGACGTCTAGTTATTTCTGGGATTCGCTAACTTCTGCTAATAATTCATTAGAGACTATACTAAGCTAGCTAGCTCTCTAACTAGTCTAACTCGAAAAGGCATTGATTTCTAATAAACAAAGAAAGCTAAAGAAGCTTTCTAGGAAATCAAGAAATAATTTACAGAAGAGTCTATTCTTTAAAGCTATAACACTAGCAAGCTAAGTACTGTTAAGACTAATGCCTTGAACATAGTAGTAGGCGCTATATATCTTTAACTAGGAAAAGAAGGTAAACTTATACTAGTAGTATACTTTTCTAAGAAAATAGATCTAGTATAGTAGAACTATAGAATATATAATAAGAAACTTCTTACTATAGTTCTAGCTCTTGAACACTAGAGAATATATCTCTAGAATGTAAATTATTAGGTTACTATACTATTAGATCACAAAAATCTTAAAACATTTACTACTACACAAGAACTCTTAAATAGAAGACTTATAAGGTAGGCAGGAATCTTAGAAGGTTATAATATTATAATCTAATATATTAGTAGAATAGTAAACCCTCGAGCCGACGCTCTTAGTTAAAAGCTAGGCTACAAAGAAGATAAAGAGTACAAGAAGATTATAATCTTGAAGACTCTAGAAAATAAGAATCTAGCTCTAGCTATACACGAAATAGTAGCGACAGGAGAAGGTCCTTGAACTAAGAAGGTCTAGAGAGCCTAGGAGATAGAGAAGCCTACTCTAGCTTAATAAGAACCTATGTCAAAGAACCTGCCTAATAGTAGAGAAGACTTTATTAATATTTATAGAGCAACAAATTATTAAAACAATAAAGAATAGTATATAAACAGAAAACTATATATTTCTAAATCCTATATAAAGGAATTTGTTAAGGAATACTATACTACTCTAGTATATAGTTACTAGAGAGTTCGCTGAACTCTCTAGTAGATTAAGTAACACTACTATATTAATCATCTATTAGCAATAGTTAAGGAAGTAATAGTAGAGTATAATACCTGTACTAGAAACAAGGCTTTCTGCTATATACCTTATAGATAGATAGATACTACTCTAATACTACAAATATCTTAGAGATCTATATTATAGGATTTTATAGTTAAGCTACTAAAATCCAAGGACCTAATAACAGAAGTTATATATAACTTAATCCTAGTTATTGTTAAACAACTCACAAAATATATAGTACTTATACTATATATAGAAGTAAGTATAGCAGAACACCTAGCCTATATATTTCTACAGAAAGTAGTTACTCTATATAGTCTACTAGAAGAAATAATCTCTAATAGAGATAAACTCTTTACCTTGAAATTCTAGACAGCTCTTATAGAACATCTAGATATAAAGAGAAAGCTATTAACAGCTTTCTACTTCTAAACAAATAAAGATACTAAACAAATAAATCAAGTCATCGAAGTATACTTAAGATATTATATAAACTATAAACAGAATAATTAGGTTAAACTACTACTCTTAGTATAGTTTGCCTATAATAGTTTAACAACAGAAACTATACTTATTACACTATTCTATACTAACTACAGATATAAATTAGTTACTTATTAGAACCTATTATAGAGTACTATTAATAATAACAAAGTAGAACTAAAAGACTACAAACTCAGGGAATTATATAAGAAGCTTGTAGAGTAACTTTAGTTTATAGCAAAACATAATATATACTACTATAATAAACAACGTAGTCAGGAGCTAACACTAAAAGAGAGAGATAAAGTCTATTTAGTTAGAAAAAACATTAATACTAAAAGACTAAGTAGTAAACTAGACTACAAAAAGCTTAGACTATTTGAAATTAAATATATTAAAGAACCTTTGAATTATAAACTTATACTACTAAAGACTATAAATATCTATCTAGTATTTTATATATTCTTGCTTAAACTAGTACTACTAGGAGTACTACTAGCTCTACTTACAGAAATCTAATCTATTAACTCTAATATAGAATACAAAGTTAAGAGAATTCTTAACTATAAGGTTGTTAGAGGACAGGTTAAGTACCTAATTAAATAGTTAGATTACCTATATTTAGAAAACACCTGAGAACTAAGAAAAGGTCTTAACTAGTACTAGAAGAAACTTCAGGAGTTCTACTACTAAAACCTAGGCTTGCTTATATCTCGTAGTTAGCTGGGAAAGACTCAAAGAAGGCTAGGTTAAGGCCTAGGTCGAGGGAAGAGTCAGAGAAGGCAGGAGTAGAGAGAGCTACTAGCCTAGCAGCCTTCTCTTCTCTTTTGTCTTTTACTTTCTATTCTTCTTTTTCTTTTCTTTCTAACTCTTTAGCAGTATCTAACTTATTAAGTGAGTTAAGACTAGCTACTATTATTCTTTACTCCTTAGCATCTAGGAATTCTTTCTCCTTGCTAATTTAGAGAACCTTAGCAATAGCCTCTTACTAGACCTATAGAGCTTTGTCTCGAGTAGACTATAGTTTCCGCTACTTTGCCTCTAGAGACTTCTAGTCTAAAACTAAGAGCATTTAGTTAACTTATTAGACATTACAAGTCTTCCCTTGACAGATATACTTAGTATAGTGTAAGTGTTTTTAGTCGCGAGACACTATACAAGATCGACTACTCTTTTTATATCTAGAACAAGGAGCTATGTTTCTGTGACTAGTCTTTTCAATAGTATTACTAAGAAGTCTACTACTTTGTTTGTTTAGTTATTTAGGTAGTATAATAAAAAGAAGAAAAGGCTATTAGTCTTCTAATAATATTTCTTAGGTTATACTTAAGTATAGAGACATACTAGGCTAAGAAGAGAATAGTGTTATAAATTATATGTTAGTATATAATAAGTAAGTCTAGATAACATTCTAATAGAACAAGATACTATTAAGTAGATATAGGTTATAAGAATTAGCTAGAGTAGCTAGCTAGTCTAAGGATTTCCTTTAATTACTGTTATATAACATAATATAGGTTAACTTCTCGCCTAGTTAATAAGTTAACATTTAACAAAGTTACAAGGTAATATTATGTGATATATAGAGGTCACAAGGTTATAAGGTTATGTGACTTTTCATCTGATCTAAGGAAGTCTTTATCTACTATTATAAATCAATCAGGAATTAAGTAGTTCTAGTAGATAGAGTTTACAGAGTTAATAGAGTTAATGTAATATTAGAGCTTAGGAGCCTCTATAAAGCGAGACTTCTCCTGCACCTCTAAGAAGAAGTAGAGATTAGTTCTATACTAAATGAAAAAGATTTAAATTAACTTATTGTCTACTATCTACCTTACAAGCTAATCTCTCTACACTTAATAGAGAGGTAGTATAATAAGCAAAATACCTCTAAGACTCAGAAGACTACCTAACGAAGACGTTGCTTAGACTACTCCTAAACAAGTTATATCTAACAATAGAGGAAGCTCTTCTAACTCTATTAGCGAACTATCACAGGACTCTCACAGAGACCTTTTAGTAACTCTAATTAATAACCTCTATGTAATTAAACTAGACCTAAGTAGAGTAGAACTCAACGCCTCTTAGACTTAAGAAAACCTCCTTTATATAGAGGTTAAAGCTCTTCGAAGACAGCAAGAGAAGGTTAACTAAATTAATTAATGTATTCTTTAGTTAGAACAGGAGAAAAGCCTTATATAAGATAATCTCTGATTTACTACTACTACAACAATGTTATCTATCTACGAATCAACACTAATACCTTAGATTGAGAACTCAATAGATCTAGAGACAGATAAAGATATTATTTAACCTAAACCTCTCTAAAACGTCCTTAAGTATAAATTAGACTAAGAGAAACTTCTCAAGGTCTAAATACTAGAAGTATATTATAGAAAGTCTCTTAAAGAGCATCGAACATTTGTATTATTGTAGGAGGCGGTTTTTAGGTTCTAACCCTAGACATATAACAGATACTTCTCTAGAGTAAACACTGCTGTAACTACTCTTTAAGATAAACCTCACGAAACCTAGGAAGCTATAATAAAGGAGAATCTACTAGTATACAAAATTCACTAGAACAGTTTCAAGGCTTATCTAGCTAACATGATTCTAGTGCCTTAAACACGCTCTTAAGAAGCCTTTAAAGAACTTCGCAACCTTGAACAAGTAGACTAGAAAACAGTTCTAGAACTTTATAACAGAATAGTTATTCTAGAATTAGACTAGGAGAAAAGACCTAAGAGTAACTATATTAAAACACTTAACACTATACTTACTAATTACAAAACCTGTTAGATGCTTTTTGTAATCCTTTCTGGAAATAAAGTAAGTTCTATATAGAAATAGCTTGAAAAGGCTTAGAAAGTAGAACATACTACTTATTTAAATAAGAGCAAGACAAAGGCAGGAGAATCTAAAAAAGATATATCTAGTTTAAAAGACCTCTATCTAAAGAATAACAGTTTATCTAGTTCTAAGGATTGTTGTTAGTTAAAAAGCTGTTTCCGAAAAAATAGAAAGAGTAATTCTAGTAGTATTTCAGGACTATTAAGGACTAATAATAGCTAGCGCAATAACTCTAACTCTAACTCCAACGTTATCTATTACACTTGTAGCTAATCTAGGTATGTTTTAGGAAGCTGTAAGTATTAGAAGTACTCTAAATAAGTACAAAAGAATCCAGAAAAAGCAAAAACCCTAGACGAATCAAGAAACCTCTAGAGAATAGTCAACACTTTTTAGTAAGAGAAACGTTTTAAAACAAAGTCTTTAAAGGAGTCAGGAAAAGAGAGAGCTAAGTCCTGAATGTTAAGGATTATAGCCTAAGTAAAGAAGGTATATTAAGTTATATATTAATATAAGTAACTCTAAATCAGCCTAAAACAGGTGTCTCAGCGACATATACTAGCCTTAGAGATACAGGCTCTAATTACAACTTCCTTAATAATAACTAGGCCTAAAAGAAGAGTTTTATAGCCTTAGCGAAATGTAATCAAGAGTTTGTTATATTTTATAAGAGTAAATTCAAAGTACTCTAAGTCTATAATCTACAGGTACTTGTTACTAACAATTATAGAGAAATATAATCTTTTAACCTTTACTTCTATAGGTATAAGAACTAAGGAATCTATACTCTTGTTTTTAGTTTAGAATTTTATAGATCAACTATTACTTAGTATACTGACTATACTAGAAAACAATAGACTTATACTCTAGCGTAGCTAGATAGTATAGAAATTCTCACTCTAAAGGAGTTTAAGGAGGAGATAAACAATAACCTAGACACTTAGGCTTAGGTCCTGTTTATAAAGAAAGGAGAATATAATTGTCTTAGACAATAGACTTTATGTGTTTGCGATGAGTATTAAGTCTCTATATATTTACAGAATAATATAGATAATCTCTTAGTAAATAGTCTTATGTATTATACTAATACTGTCTAGAAAGGATTCTTGGAAGTACCTAAATACCTTTAGGAAAAGAGAATAGACTTTTCAGATGTTTTTAACTCTAATAAAGCTTTAGAACTTCCTAGCCTTAGTAGTATTAAGTATACTATTAATACAGAGAGTACTGTTCCTTATAAGCTCTTATATAATTTATTAGAGATTTAACTTAAAGCTTTGTGCTTGTATCTACAAGACACTCTCTAAAAACACTAGATTAGACCTAGTATAAGTCTCACAGAGGCACCTATTCTTTTTGTTCTAAAAAAAGATAAAGGCCTGTAGCTTTATATTAATTATTATAGTCTTAACAAAGTTATAATCAAAAATCATTACTCTCTTCCTCTTATTAATAAGTCTCTTAACTAGTTAAGTAAAGCAGTTATCTTTATAAAACTAGATCTAAAAGATACTTATTATTACATTAGAATTTATAAAGGCCATGAATAGAAGACAGCATTTAGGACCTGTTATAGATATTTTAAGTATCTTATATCTTTTAGTCTAGCAAATGTATTAGCAACATTTCAAGTATATATTAATACTACTCTTAGTAGTCTCCTAGATAATTTCGTTGTTGTTTATTTAGATAACATCCTTATTTACTCACAAAAGAAAGAAGACTACTATAATCACGTTTGCTAGGTCCTTACTAGGCTATATAATAGTGATTTATTCTATAAACTTAGTAAATGCAAGTTTAACGTCAAGAAAGTTAAGTTTCTTAGCTTTATTATTAGAACAAATAGTATAAAAGCAGATCCTAAACAGATCTATACTATTGTAGAATAGCTCTAGCCTACTTTATTCTATATAGTCTAAGTTTTTCTTAGGTTTGTAAATTTTTATTATTAGTTTATTTATTGTTACTCTTTTGTAACCTTAGGCCTAACAGATCTCTTAAAAGATATAGAACAGAGCTATAAAACTAGCTCCTTTAATTAGACAGAGGTAGCTAAAGAAAGTTTTTAACTTTTAAAAACTATATTTATAACAATACCTGTCCTAATCTATTTTAACTCTTCTAAGCAGATTTGTATAGAAACTAATATATCTAAATTTACTATTACTAGAACTATTTTACAACAAGTAGATACTACTAATAGTATAAAACAACATTAGCATTCTATAGCGTTTTAGTCCCGGAAACTCACTAGCGCTAAACGAAACTATAGTACCTATAATAGAGAACTTCTTGTAATTGTTATAGCCTTTAAGTATTAGAGACATTATCTTAAAGGTGCTAGGTTTATAATCAAGGTTATAACTAACTATAATAACCTCTAGTACTTTATAGAAACAAAGTACTTAGAAAGCTATTAGACTTACTAGGCAATGTATCTTATAATATATAATTTTGAGATTATATATTATAAAGGTATATTAAACCTCGCGGACAGACCTAGTAGAAGGCTAGACTATAAGAATAGTTCTACTAATATAACTTAGCTTCTAACCTTTTAGAATAAATTAAAGAGAGCTTTTGTAACTATAATTCTAGGTTCTTTTCTAGCTCTAGAAAAGTTCTCTCTTAAAACACAACTCTTGATATTTACTATATCTACTATAGCACAAGAGCTTTTACTACAAGGTGTTTATAAAGGCCTCCTTAGAGATTCCTTGAAAGAGAAGCAAGGTATAGAGTACTACCTTGAAGGTTCTACTACTATAGCTAGAGTAATAAGGATATCTATGTTCTAATTACTTAATAGAATTAAGAACTTAGTTGTCTCTTAAGTTTTTGAATTAGATAGTTACAAACATTTAATTCTATGTTCATAGATATATATAGCTACTAAAAGAGCTATAGCACTAGCCTCTCTTTCTAAGCTACTCCTTAATATTATTAAGTTAACTTAGAGAAACAATTTAGAATATAGAGACATTCTGAAAAAGAGGCTTAGCAAACAAGACATAAGTAGAGAACTAATTTAGATATATAATAAGAACCTTCTCTAGTTTTATTCAAGAGTTATAGTACCTAATAACTCTGCCTTACAAGCTTAAGTTATAAACCTTTATTATAACAACTCTTTAGCAGGACATTATAGAGTTAACAAGACTCTAGAGCTTTTAAAAAGATTCTAGTATTAGAAAAACATAGAAACTAATGTCTATCTCTATTATAGAGAATGTAATATCTACTAGAGAGTTAAGGCCAAGAGACATATACTATATAGTCTATTAAGTAGTTTACTACAGCTAAAAAGACTCTAGAGTAAGATCTCTATAGATTTTGTTACAGGCTTGCCTCTATGTAAAAACCTAGCAGAAGGTCTTGATTTTAATGTAATCCTTGTAGTTATAGACTAGTACTCTAAAATAGTAAAGTATATTACTTGTTATAAGACAGTTGACTCTCTAGAGCTTGCTAGCTTAATGTAGAATAATGTTTTCTTACTCTTTAGCACCTCTAATAGAATTGTTTCTAATTGTAGAACTGTGTTTACAAGTAATTTTTAGTCTACTTTCTACTTTTATATAACATATAAGCAAAGGTTAAGTACTACCTTCTATCTATAAACAAATAGTTAGATAGAGTAGCAAAACCAGGCTCTTAAACACTATCTTAGAGTATATTACAGCTGGCGAAAAGCTAACTAGTTTGAAAAGTTAACTTTTACTGAATTTATATATAATAACTCTAAATATTAGGTTTTGTAAGACATATCTTTTAAAGTATATTATAGTTACTAACCCTGACTTCTATAGAATTCTAAGGACAGGATTAAAGAGAAGGTACTAGCTACTTGTAGGAGACTAGAGATTCTTTATAAAGAGTAGAATAAACTTTATAATCTCTAGCATTGTATACAAAACAATTAGGAGTCTTATTTTAATAAACACTAGTTAGATAAATACTTCTTTAAAGGAGACTAGGTAATACTATTAACAAAAAATCTTAGACTTAAAGCAGGAAAGCTTGAGCTAAAATTTATTAGACCTTTTAAGATTCTAGAATGTATTAGTATATCTATGTATAAGCTAGACTTACCTAGTATATATAAACAGTTACATCTAATGTTTTATATTTCTCTTCTTAAAGAATATATAACTAAGAAGAGTTAGAAACCTTACCTCTATGCCTCTAGAGAACTCTCGGAATTAGCAGAGAACAATAAGAAACAAGAATAGGAAGTTAAGGCTATTGTTAATTACAGACAAGAAGGCTAAGGCAAGAAACTTAAGTATTTAATTAAATGAAAATCCTAGCTAGATAATTACAATACCTAGTTACCTACTTATTCTAACCTTGTAAATACTAAGGAACTTCTTTAATTATATAACAAGAACTATAGTCTTTTACTTTAATCCTTCTCTTAACTACCTGCTAAGGTATTGAAAAGCTTAAATGCCTTATAACAAAGAGAACGCTCTTCAAAGGAGAAGAGAAGACCTAGTAGACTACACAAGGTCTGTAACTTTAGTTAAGACGCTCTTTCTTGGATTTTTCTTCTATATAGTTTACTAGGTTTACTGAGAATTAAAATACTAAAGTTTACAAGGAAATCAACACACAAAAACAGTTCATTTAGATAGCTTTACTATAGCTACAAACTTCTAACTCCTAACTCTATATCTTCAAAAATCAAAATTACTAACTTCTAAGACAGTTAAGCTCTTGTAAAGAACAATAACACTTCTAGCGAGATCTGCTTATTCTTATTAGGAATAACATTATACTATTACTATATTAGAGATATATAGAATCCTAGACTATCTAAGAACTTACTACTACTATGAAAACCTCTTAACAGGCTTGAACTTTAGTAGTTAATTCACGAACTATAATAAGTATAGTATTGTCTACAGCTAAAGCACTACTAATTAACTACCTGCTTATCTCTGTAGAGATATTAGCAATAAGTCTAACGCCTTTAGTATAGATGTCTTTGTACTTCTTTCTTACTATTAGCAAGAACTCTCTAGGTATATAAGAGTAATATACCTTTAGAACTCTATACTAGGCTTCCTCTACATCTAACTCTTTAATGTAATTAGAAGAGTTCTAGAGCCTCTAAGTGTCCTTCTACTTATTGAAAACCTAATTACTAGAAGTAGATATATTATCCTTATCTTAAACATAGTATTGATTTAGATAATCTTCAAGAAATCTCTTGAAAATATTAATAGTGTCTTCCTAGGCTTGGCACACCTCTAAAAGAGATAGTAGAATCTAGAATATTAGATGATTACTTATAAAATTCTAAAAGTAAAGAAGCTTACTAGCTTATATGATTTAGAGCCTTTGATATATTAGTTATAATTCTTTTTCCCTAGAGCAACTATATACAAGACAAAGAGATTAATAAGGAGGTACTTAAAGCATTTTAAATATTAACTAACAACAGGAAAGGACTCAGCGAGATTAGCTTTATACTTAGAAGTATTGTGAACAGAATAAGATATAATAAGGAATTTAGGGTATAGAAAAGAGAAGGTCTTGTAAAAGGAAAGGACAGGTCTCTATATATATCCTAAAAGATACTGCTATCTTCCTATATTTTATATATAGCGCGCTATACTTTCTCATCGACCTCTAGCTTCTCTTTGATGCCTTAGAAATATCTATATAAGGTTTTTATATAATTTATTTCCTTGCAACAAAACTGTCTAGAACACTCTAGTATTATATATACAAGAACACTAAACAGTGCCTTAATATAACTACTATAAGAGAAAAGAACTAATTAACTCTCTTAGTTATAATTATTATCTACGCCTTCGCGAAATTAACAAATCACTTACTAATAGCTATAGAGCAATTTTGTTTACTATAGCAAACAGTAATAATGTTGTCTACTTATATACTCTTCTATAATATCTACTAAATTATACCTTTACAACGTTTTTACAAAAAACAGACAAAATTAATCTTAAGAACAAGATTCTTAGAAGAGAGAATAGTTGTAGTATATAGAGGTCACAAGGTCATAAGGTCATGTGACTTTTCATCTAATCTAAGGAAGTCTTTATCTACTATTATAAATTAATCAGGAATTAAGCAGTTCTAGTAGATAGAGTTTACAGAGTTAATAGAGTTAATATAATATTAGAGCTTAGAAGCTTCTATAAAGCGAGACTTCTCCTATACCTCTAAGGAGAAGTAGAGATTAGTTCTGTACTAAATTAAAAAGATTTAAATTAACTTATTACCTACTATCTACCTCACATATATATAGAACCTTTATTCTTATAGATCTTTTTATTAGAAGCTTCTAGAGCTTTAGATTCTAAGATCTCAAGCTCTAACCGAAGCTCCTGCAAGCTCTAACAATCACGTGACTTATAACTAAAGGAAATCCTTAGATCAGCTAGAGTAGCTAGCTAATCTAAGAATTTCCTTTAGTTAATAGTTATATAATAGACCTCGATAGATCTCTAGGAGATTCAAAGAGATCTATAGATCTAGATAAATCTAGAGAATAAAGGTTCTATATATAACTAGTACATCTACTATTAGATAGAAGCTTTATACTTAACTTACTTTAGTTATTAATATATCTTGTTTTAACTTCTTGAGTTTAAGTAACAAGTTTACCTTTAAGTAAATAACTAGTATATCTAAACCTCTTACTATATACTAACCTTTGAGACTTAGTTACCTTTGTTACTTTAGTATAATAGTAGGTTTCGTTATACTACCTACCTATAAATATACTTGTTATCGCAGATACTAAAAACTTTAATAGAAGAATACCTTAGTTATATTCTTTAAAAATTCAGATCTACTTATATACTAGTAGCGAGGGTTTTCTGTATTAAATCTAGGACAACTTTGTTATAAAATAAGAGGTTCTTAAATGTTAAGAAGTAAAATATAGTATTATATTTAAGTTTATTTTAGACTTCTACTTATTACTTTAGAAGCTACTTTAAAATAGATACTAAGGTATAAGCTTGTTTTAGTTAGTATCTCCTGTATACATATTCGAGGGGTCATCTTTTAGATACATAGCCTTTATAGAAATTGTTGGAATATAGGGAACATGTCACGTGTCCTTGATGACTCATCCTTGATGAGTCGTTCAGCCTGCCTACTTGAGCATCATGATCCTTATGATCTTCTTCTCTCCGGCACCTATTGAACAACGAGAAAATCCATAGATTAATAGGCCACATCAGTGCACTATGATGACGCTGACAGAAATACGTCGTGGTGCTTTGTTCTTGTGAATTTTTTGGCTAACCTCCTTTCAAACTGAGCTCGGGATTCAACCTTCCACTTAACGTTTAGATCTTGTGAGACTGTAGTAAATTATTGTACCGTGGTAATAAGATGCGTTAGATTAGAGTGAATTCAGATAGAAATGGTTCAAGTGAAGTTGTAAGGTTAAATATTGCCGCAACGTGATGCCGGAAATTAAAAAGTAGATTTGGCGGGGTAAAGTGTGGGGAAATTCTCGGTTTCTCCTGTTATTACCATGGACTCGAGCTATTTACCAATCAGGTATTACTCTACCAATAACTATTTAAGCACGACCGATTCTTTTGGTTTAATATCCTGCTCTCTCATCAACAAACTTCCTGAATTCCTTCATTCGACCACCACGAAGTGTCTCAACAAAATGTTGTCTTCTCTCCTCAGCTTCACTCTCTTGGTGACGGTCGCATCTGCATCGCTGCAAGGAGTTCAAAATCTCCAGCCGAGACAAAACACTTCCATTTCCATTCCACCATCCCCGGGTTTCGAGTTTCTGTACTCCTTGAATTGTACATTGGACCCGCCCATTGAGTATGGTAACGGACCGAGGGGTCCCCGTCGAGCTATTCCAATCATCGGTGGAACTTTTGCTGGACCAAGAGTAAAGGGTATGATGATTTCCCTTCAGATTCATATATGCAAGACTTTTAGCTAATGATCGCAAAGGCACGCTTCTCAATCTCGGAGCTGACTGGCTGTGGGTTGACCCCAAGGGAGGAGCACATCCTGATACTCGTTATGCCCTTCAAACGGACGATGGCGCAAACATTTACATACAAACTTTCGGTTCTTCGCAGGCGGATGGAAAACTGCATCTCCATGGCGTTTTTGAGACGGGTAGCGAGACTTATTGGTGGATGAATGACATTGTTGCGGTTGGAATTCTGACGGCTGGAAATGGTTATGTGTTGATTGACATGTTCTATATCACTAGTCCTTCTGTTTGAGGAACTAGGTGGTGCGGTTGGTTACTGATGGAGATTTGACTAGCAATTCGCTTATGGATAGCAATGGAAAAGTCCAAGCTCCGAAAAGTGGAGTACCAGACATGCTGATGTTAAAAGAGTACGACGGTGGTTGATGTACTTAACTTGCTGACATGCTGTGCCTTACCTAAGTATCTACACTCCACAAATGCCACCAATTAAGTATTGAGGGGGGGATAAGGAAAGTTAATCTCACCTGCGTCACCCCGCCTTACAGGGTACTGAATGGAGTCGGTGTCGCGAGGTGACAGCCATTTGACATCAATAAAAAGATGAGGGAATGAAGTATTATATAAGACTGAAATTCCTACTGCGATTTTCAATTTCCTCTTTCAAAATCCAACATATCAATCAGAGTCTCAAAAATGTCTTTTCAGTGTAGTTCATCAACCTTTACGAACCTCCCATTTTTCAGGGCGGAGATCCTTGCCATTAATACTCAACTAAACAGAATTGGAGCTTGGTTTCTGAAATTCCAGAATTGCATGCCTAGCAATCAGTCGAAGTTTACCACGCGACATTCTGCAATGTCTCACTGACATACACTCATCTAGGACAAGGAGATAGCTTGAAGGTGGAGGTATGGCTTCCTTCTCCTGAGAAGTGGAATCAGAGGTTGATGGCCTCTGTAGGTGCTGGATATTATATGAAAAATTCCTCTTGGATTCCCCCCTTTCCCAACTCCCCCATGTTTCAAATTGTTCTTTTGTGCTGACCTTTTTACAGTTGCTGGGGGAACTTTCGATTATTACTTCATGGAAGACATGGCAGTTGGTCTCAGAGACAGATTTGCTGTGTCAACTAGGGATGCAGGCCTAGGAAAAGCAGAAACTTCAGCTCCCTGGGCTCTTTCAAGCGAGGGAAATCTCAATCTCTACAACCTGCAAAATCTGGCCAGTGTTTCTTTAGACAACGAAACTATTCTCAGTAAAAGAATCATTAAAAGACTACTACGACGCTCCACTGAAATACTCCTACTGGGCAGGGTGTTCTCAGAGAGGTCGCCAAGGGATGCACTCAGCACAAAGCAACCCGACAGCTTGCGATCGCATAATGGCTAATTCTCCAGCCATCAACTGGAACTCGTTCATTATGGGCATGTTTGGGCCACAGCTGATCATTAACCTCGCAGGGGAATATCTACACGGTTGTGAGCTAGATATTCTCACGACCGCTGCAATAAAAGAATGCGACGGTCTTGATGGAGTTATGGGCGGGTTCATTTCAGACTAGGAATCGTGCAAGTTTGATCCCAGTCTGTATATTAGTAAAGAAATCAACTACTCTACCATCCGAATGATCATGAATGTCTCTGAAATTGCAGCAAAAGTGGCTGAAGTCACTTGGTCAGGACTTCGATATTCCAATGGAAAGTTCATGTGGCATGGGTTAGAATATGGTGCTGATCTAAGTGCTGATCTCTGGCAGTCTGGTGTTGCAGTAACAACATGTGAAGCGAACAGAACTTGTGTTGGAACTCCCAGAGGACTCATTGCTGAGTGGATTTCACTGTTGATTGAGAAGAATCCGAAGTTTGATCTCACCGCCATAACCCATGAATAATTTGGGGATATTCGCGATTTTGGTTTCCAACAATATGCAAGCATGATAGAGACAGCGCTGCCTGATCTCTCCAAATTCAAAGCCACGGGAGGGAAAATCTTGACCTGGCAAGGAATGGTGTGTCTCTTGTTCTTCAAACTCTCTAATCAGACGATGATGTTTACAGAATGATCAATTGATTCCTTGGGGTGGCACAAAGCAATAGTACGATAAATTCAGCGCATTAGATCCCAATGTCCACCCTTCTATCAAGTCTTTGGCGTTCCAGGTATTCAACATTGTTTCGGAGGGTATGGAGGTATTCCATATTCAGCTTTCGGTGCATTAATAGATTGGGTTGAGTAGGGTAAAGCTCTCAACATACTTACTGTTTCTTTCAAAAGGTCGGGATAAGTTGGTGTTCAATCAAATACTCTGCCCATATCCATCAAAGACGAAATATGATGGGAAAGGTGATCCCAAATCTTCAGATAGATTTACTTGCGGATGAAGAATAGAGTGGATAGGCCTAATTCTGAAGCAATACACATTATGGTTATATTGAGTTCTCTTGAAAGTTGCACGTCCATAGACTGGGAAAGCTCCGAACCATTTCTTTGGTCTTCACTAAAACGGCGGGTTTCGGTCTAGTCCGCTAGGGGAGGATAAAAAATTCAAGATGAATTTAGGAATATAGTAGCTATACTAATCGCTGATTGTGCAATATTTTGTTTGGAAAGTTAAATGCTAAATGCATCGTAAGAGATAAACTCGCTTATTTATGATTTGAGGGGGCCTTCACTTCACCTCTCTGTTGAACATATGAAGACTACCTAGGCACTACCAGTTCGTTCGACGGGTATAATTCAACTAGGAATAGAAAGAGAGAGCTAAGTTATAGTTGTTTAGCGTCTTGTTATAATAGTGGAGAACTTTTAAATGAATGCGCTACTATACTAATCAGTAGGACATCTTTGAGCAGTAGAACAGCTTTAAGATATACCACTTAAGTAGGATTATAATGAAACTTGAGAGGAAAAAGTAGAACTGAAGTTTATTTAGAGGAGAAGCAGAGTTGAGTTGAGTTCCATTTTCGGGGGAAGGTTATTCCGATTGCGATTGCGAATGCCAAGCTAACGCTGTTCTCAATTTCAGGTCTTTTCCAGCAACATCTTCCATCAAACGACATTCATCGGTACCTGCGGGTCAATTTTGAGTAGCCTATCCACTGAACGTACGATATCCGGTCGTACTTACGTCTGCGAGGTTCTTTTGACCTTAGAACATCCAATCATCGAGAATTCCGGCCCAAGAATATGCATTGAAAGAAGCACATCATACACACGATCACAATTGTAGCCTCCCAGCAGTCCAAGCTATAACCCGGTACCGAGCGAAGTGATCGCGTTGGACCAACGTTGCAGCTCTTGGAAACCTGTGGAGAGAGAAAGCCTTGGTGCAGCCCTAGAGTTGGAAATTTCACCACCAGATACCGGTGTGGTGGTTTAGTAGAGATAGGGTGAGTATATTATGGACCATATCACATGAGGCAAGTGTCTTGGGGCTATGCAAATAGTACGCTGGGTTAGAGGATTGGTTTTAAGTTGCGCTGCAATTGCGCGCGAGAAGTGTCTCGCGAAACCTTTGGTCTGATACCAATACGAGTTACATGTTTTTACCTTTTGTCTTTCATTTCGCTGTTATATAACACCAAATTCTCCCTAAGCGTGGAGGTTTCCTCCCGTTTCCTTAACCCTATTGGTACCCGCCTCTTAAAAGAATAGCAACCTTGTCAAATGTTCTCCTGCTTTCCAATTTCCTTATGGCTTCAAGTTCACCTCTCAGTCTTATTATTTCTTTGACAACTTTGTCCACCTTGGCCCAACCAAACCCACAGTCGACCTTATTCTGTGGCTCGTCAGTCAAACATGGAATACGGCTACCGTGCTCATGCATTACGGCCACGACTTAAATGCGACCCTAGGCGCCTACCCCGCACCACCAATCAATGCCTACATCATATGCAACTGGCCAGCACTCACCACCGAATACCTCAATTATTGTTCTTGCTTAGATTGTGTACCCCAAATAGGTTAACTACTACCTAAGCTTCGCTACATTTAAAGTCTCTCCAAGCCACATCCCAGAAAATCAGTTTTGCAACTCATCTTTCGCAGGACTTATTCGATAACTCATACCTTCGCCAAGGTCCTTTCTTTGCGACTGGAACGACGGCGGGAATGGAGAAAAAGGTTGAGTTCGAGCTTCTCGTTCCCCGCCTTGTCGATGCAATGGATTCACAACGTCAAGCTGGCGAGCAGCAAACTACAGACTGGCCATGCCCCAGAGCAGAGGATTTATGTGTAGGAGCAATAGTATGGGTCCCTGAAAAAAGGATTCTCAACAAGGAGATAAAATGCTGTTGTCAATCCCACATTTCGAATCCCTCCGAGCTCGATCCAGAGAGAGGTTACAATCACCCAGTAGTGATTCTCAAGATCTCGCAACAGCCGGGGTCTCGAATTCATGGAGATTTGCTCTGTGATGTTGCCTTTGTAAGCATTTTCATTCTCATTAATTGTGTCCTTGTTGGAGGCTCTTCTCAAGTTTAACACTGACATGCAACCATTTATATAGGTAACAACCTTTGGCGTCCTCCCCATAAAGGTATACATAAAAAAAACGCAGAATTGCTCATTTCAAACATGCAATCCCAATCTTCCATTCCAAATTCGAACCTCCAGACGGCCACACCATACAACTTCACCTTGAGTCAGGAGAGTTTCATAAACAATCGTACCTTCGCACTTCACACATCTACCGTGTTCACATATCCTCTTTGCGTTCTTTTTCCCAAAAGACCGAAAACAAAAGCAAAGTGCCTATACAACTCGGCTGGCGAAGGACGACTATTTCCTTCTGATGGCAAAACTAGGTCTTATTGGTGAGGAGTACGAACCAACCGAGATGGTACCGCAGAATGCTGCGATAAGGTTGTCGCTGTTGGCAAACCTTCAAGCTTTCCCACAAGAAATACGTCCTGCGCCAATTGTGACTCCTACGATCGAACCGGTGAGACGGGAAAGAATTCAGTTTCCAGGTTATGGAGCTACCACTGTACCGACGAGAAATTATGATTTCTCTCCTATCACGCCTGTCCACGGTCGTCCGACTCACAATGGCTACCAGACTTGGCAGGGTTACCAGAATGCTTCAAGTTATCGACAACCGCCTCCAACTTACCAACAGCCAGCTTTCACTCGTCGACAGCCGACTTCGAGTTACGGACAAAATGCAAATTCTGGCGGGGATGGCAATTAGTCTGGGTGGCTTCTTGTCGTTGCTGCTATTGCCGTTTTTGGTTTCACAACTTGGTGGAAATGGTGATTGCGTATCATCTTCTTTAGTCTCGCAGGTTTCCGGTCCGGGGGTTTCGGTTCAGGAGTTTATGTTCAGGAGTTGTACCATGGAGCTGAAATTGCCTGTAGTAGTGATTGTCTGAGAAGGACGATCGTGATAATCGCGAAGGGAATCGTGACTTCGCCATAGGACTAACTTTCGGAGGTAACTATAAATCTTTCATCTATTTAGTGATTTCTCTAAGGTTGAGTAAATGTTTCAACCACATTTGTCAGGGCAAGATTTATCACAATTTCATTCAAGCGCTATCTATCATTACAGCAAAGTTGAACCCGATTATCATATTCTAAGTCCAAGGCAGAAGAAAATGACCTTCTTAATTGTGGGAAAGAATTCATGAAGTGGTAGACCACTGTCATCAACTGGTGATTCGGTTTCCAAGGATAGTGCAGGGATAGGAGGTTCGTTTCAATCTCTCGTAGTGGAATCATGGGCGGCAGTGTCGTTGGGATATGGTTAAAACTCACACCTAGAAACCGGTCGGAGAAATTTGGAGAAGTGGAGGACGGCTCACTGTTGCGAATACCCAGATCTCCATCCTCGTCACTGGAATTTGGAGTACGCTTTGAAGAGGGTATTTCAATTATCTTCTTCTTCCGACTCAGGCATCTCCAAAGTACCCATCTCCCAATCCTTGACAGGATTGCTTTTTCGCCACCCTTGGACATACTGAGTAGCTATACTTCCTACATAGCCTAGATCCTCCTTGTTAAAGATAGCCTTTCGTTCTTCATCTGTCATCTCGTTGCATTCTTGTCCGTATATTGACTGATTTACGTTACCGACTTTAATGGACTTGAACTTTTGTTCTTTCAAAAAATCAAGGGCTTCGGCCCAGGAACCACTCATCAAGAACCCGCTCCATTGCAGCTCAACCTTTTTGTCGAGGCGCTTGACTACAGACTGGAGCTCTTCGAAATAGAACGGCCCGTTGAAATGTAGTATTTCCAGATTGGGCCATGTGAATGACAGAAGAAGTGGAGCCATACTGAGCAATGGTCGAGGATCGTCGTGGCCCATGAAGTAAAAACTTAAATCAATTCTCTGGAGAGATTCAGTATGGAGGAGATGGGTTAGAAATTTGATGAACGGCTTCCATTCCTCTGCCGGTCTTCTGGACCACTCTGTTGCCCATATATTGTTTCGTAGGTGAAATTGAATGGCTTTGAGCTGTCGCGCAGCGTCATGAAGCCTCGATTCCTCCTGCGTAGCTTGTGTAATCAAGACGCCATCGGCCGGCGGTGGAGTAGCAATTTCAAATCCCTTCAGAGTCACCCCAAGCTGTTGGATGGAGAGCAATACGTCGCTAATGAGGTAGAATGGTGGTGGTTCGAGCTCATACTTTTGTGCATCCCTCCAACCTAATATCCCACCTAGAGGCGAAACCAAATTCTCCAGAAGCGAATCCGGTGTATCAAGGTCCTTTGGCAGAAAGGGTGATATATGCTGTCCCCTGGCACAGTCATCGGTAGTGAGCCATGATGCTGTTGGCATTCGCATCATCGCAGAGGCAATGCCTTACGCCAGGAAGTTACACAGGTCCTCGTAATCTCTATAAAGGTTGCCATATTCCTCATGGGCTCTCGTGAGCAAAATATGGTCCACATCGTTTGCATTGATCCCCTTAGCAGCGACTTCATCCCACGATTGTGCAAGCGAAGTAGCCTTTGCAATGGCCTCCTCGCTAAGGTTAGGCGGCGCAAGATTAACATGGGATTGAAATATCTCCCAGAGTTCCACGGTCTCCCACAATTTTGAAGCCCGATATTCCGCAAAGGCGTGAATATCATAGGCGAGGACTGCATCGTAAAAAAGGGACAAGAGACAGTTTAATGGCACGCACTCCCTTGGACAAAAATGGGTGACGTGAGACTTCGTCCAAATGAGCAAGAGACTGCCGTGTCAAACAGACCGGTACATAATCGAGTAGGAGGTGTGAACTGGTCTCATAGAAGCGGCGGCATGTAAGTCGGACTTGTTTGATGGAATCGGCGCTGGTTCTTGCGAAGTCGAAAAAGTACAGGTCTTTCTCATATACACATTTTTCACCCCTCACATATTCAAATATACGCGAGAGTAGTTCGTCCGGTAGGTCGGAAATTTCCAAAGGTTTCGGTCGATATCGTTTGTTGATAGCGGCCCGAAGGGAATTCCTTACTGCTGCCAACTGCGACATCGTTGAATTCACCCTAATAAGACTCGATCTAATTTCATCTCCTGTCATAGCACTGACATCCAGAGCCACCAGGCCTTCTACGAGGGAGACGAATGCCACAGTGTCTATCGTGGTCGACATAATGCGTTGGTAATTGCTGTATCAGGATCAGAGTTGTGTTATAGTAGAATGAAGTATGATGAGTAGGCTGCCTCGATTGTGTGGCTAGTGGCCAACTTACCGACAATGTTCCGATCAGGTGATTCATTTTAAAACTGCATCACTTTATGAATATGTATAATACTTCCTTAAAGCCAGAGTTTCCTTAAGATCTCTTTCATCACTTGTAATCTATATATTTACCCCAGTCGTATAAACATCGATCGTACAGCTTGAACCGTCACAAGAATCACGTATAAACATGTAACGAGTTAGTCTAGACAGCGCTCTAACAGAACAGACCTATCTAGGAAGTTATAGCAAATAGAGATTCTTAGACTAAGCTAAGCATCCAGGGATTTCTCATTATCAGGGTCGCGTGACATTTAGGAGTTCGCTAGTTAATTTAGCTAACTAGTAAACTTTTAAACTATAGAACATAGAGGTTCTATATAAAACTAGTATATCTACTATTAGATAGAAGCTTTGTACTTAACTTAGTTTATTAATCTTATTATTTTTGTTATTATAATTCCTGAGAATAAGTTCTATAATAAACTAGTTCTTGATTTCCTAGAATACTGTCTCTATAACTCTATTCTAAATAAATAGTATACTCTTCTTAGTAAGGTTTATTAGAGGTTTTAATATTCTAGTATAATTCCTTATGAATTTCTAGTAGAAGTTAACAAATCTCTAGAATCTCTAGACGTTCTTAATATTCTTTAGAGATTTCTATTTAGTAATATCTTTTATTTTCTCTAGGTCTACCTTAATTTTCTCTAGAGAAATTAGATACTCTAGGAAAGTAGTATAAGTTATCTTAAATTTATATTCTAGGAGCTTAAGACAAGAGTCTACCTTAGTAAGCCTCTAAAGTACTTCTTGTATATATTTCTTATAGTTCTCTACTCTTTCTAAGTAGATTAGAATATTATCTAAGTAATATATAACTATTACTTCTAGTAAGTCTTCTAAAATACTATTATTTTATCTCTAACAAGTAGTAGGTATATTAGTTAGTCTAAACAATATTACTATATACTTATAGAGTTCTAATAGTAAGATAAAAGTAGTCTTCTATTTATTGCTAGCCTTAATTCTAATTAAGATATAAGTGTTCTATTAGTTAAGTTTTGTAAATATCTTTACTCTATTAATTCTGTTCTATAGATATTAGTGTTACGAATCACGTGCTAGCACGTGATAAGTAAGTCTAGACAGCGCTCTAACAGAACAAGATACTATTAAGTAGATATAGGTTATAGAGGTTAGCTAGAGTAGCTAGCTACTCTAAGGATTTCCTTTAGTTATAGTTATATAATATAATATAGATTAACTTCTCGCCTAGGTAATAAGTTAATATTTAACAAAGCCGCGAGGCGACATTGTCGACATTAGAGAATAAAGGTTCTATATATAACTAGCACGTCTGCTATTAGATAGAAGCTTTATACTTAACTTACTTTAGTATTTAATATATCTTGTTTTTAACTTCTTAAGTTTAAGTAATAAGTTTACCTTTAAGTAAACATCTAGTGTACTTAAACCTCTTACTATATTCTAATCTTCAAGACTTAGTTACCTTTGTTACTTTTAGTATAATAGTAGGTTTCGTTATAATTAGCTATCTAATAGTAGATAAGCGTTCTTAACTGTTAACTTATTTACGTTCTAATAATTAATATATACTCTCTCTTTAGAGTTATCTTTTTTGTGTATAATAAGTATATTTAACAAAGCTAAGAATTCTGACTTATAAATATATTCTTTCTTAATTCCTTCTTGTATATATTTATTAAGACATTAGAGTGTCTTATAATTATATATATAAAGTTTCTGTTTCTTAAGAGTATAACTCTTCTTAATCTTAATCTTATAATTCTATAGGCAGTGTTCTAGAAGAGCTTCTAAGTCTTCTAGGTTTATAAACAATCCTGTAAATTCCTTATACTACATAGGTATTATATTATTAGTAGTCTAGCTAACCTGTAGAGGACTCTAGACTAGGTATCTAGGCACTTTAGAAGAGGTAGCGCTAACCTTCTTTCTGCCTTATAGTTACAACTATATATAGTTATATTAATTAAAGGAAATCTCTTTTTCCTTCTAGTTAATATCTAGATTATGTTCCTAAATCTAAGGCATCCTAAGTATTATATTCTTTTTACTAATATCTATAATATTAAATTATATATCTAAGTAGTGTTCTTTAATCTAAGTTTTTGTAAATATAGTTTATTAGTTAATAATACCTTCTTAGTATTCTATTTCTGTTCTATTAACTACAGTAAGTTTATATAGTGTTATTTCTTTAACTAGAACATTTAGTCTTTATATAGCTAAGAGAGAAATAGTACTTATAGCTCTAGAATTAATTATAATTCAGAGTTTCTTTTCTCTAATAGTTATAGTTATAAATAACTAACTTTCACCTAAAGTAGTACAAGCCTCTTGTTACTTAATAGAGAAGATTTTAAATAGAAGTCTGTCTAAGTCTTTAGGTGTTCTAAAAACTACTTTTCCCTCGCCTAAGTAGACTACTTTATATATCTTACCTACCTAATAATACTTACTAGAGTTAGAGTTAGATAGAGTTACTAGAAACCTTAGCTTAAATTCTATAATTCTAAGAGATTACTCTAGCTTCTATATACTAGTTCTGTTAACTAGTTAGATTATAATCTATTATTCTCCTTTCTTAGATTACTGTAACCTAGGACTCTTAGAATCTTAGTAATAGATATTACTCTTAGGTTACTACCTATATATAAGTTCTAATGTTTTAGCTCTAGAGAGAAGGTTCTAGAAAGTAATTCAAAGATTCTTTGTAAATACTACTCTATATTTGTCTAAGAGTACTAGTTTACTCTCTTATAATATATATAGATACTAGAAGTTAGGTTTTGTCTTATTAAGCTATATCTAAAAGTTACTATCTATATAGGTACTAATAAACATCTAAGTTTCCTCTACTTCTAGGTTCTTGCTAACTACTTTCTAGTTACCTATCTCTAATAAGCTAGATAAATCTAATAAGGATTTAGTTAGAATAACTATCTTAGCTAGATTAAAGTATATTCTCTCTACAAAAGTTATTTATAGAATATTAGTAATACTTATTAAATTAATCAGGCCCTCGCCTAACTAGTATATAATATATTTTATATTAAATTATAGACATACTTCTAAATATAGTTATTTAATCTAGAAGGTTTGTTCTAGGTTATATAGATTTTTCTACTTATACTCTTGTTCCTTGCTATATATTAATATCTAAATGTTCTTAATATCTACACTAGTAGATTTATAAAGTAGTACTACTAGTTACTATAATAGAAGGATTTCTATAGAGTTAGAATATATACTATAGTATTCTTTAAGGATTAGGTTATCTGACTTGTCTAATAACTCTAGTTCCTTAATTTATATACTAATATATTTAGCTAACTCTTTGTCTATAAGTTACTAACCTTTAATTATAGCTACTTCCTTGTAGCTAGTAGTGTTAACTTACTTCCCTGATTAGATTATTTCTTTAAACTATATTTGCTTGCTTTATAGCTAGATTTACTATATGAGTAATATAAATTCTATTTATATTAGTAGTTTCTTTCTTCTTAGAAAAGCTTCTTTCTCTTAAAAGATTTCTTCTATATAGCGTTTACCTTACTATCTAACTAGTAGAATTGTTTTCCTTTTTAGCTTTTCTTCTAGTATCTACTTTCTAAAGTAGATTTCCTGAATTTCTATAATTAATTATTAAGCTAGATAATCTCTTTAATTATACTAGTTATGTTTAGAAAGTTTATATTTTGTTTTACTCTTTCTTCTTATAGATATACCTTTAGCTCTTGACGGAAAAGTTCTATAAGAGTAAGTATATTCTATCTAGTTCTGTTTCTATAATATTAGAAATTATTAGTATAACTAATAGCTAAGCTAGTTTACTTTAAGTCTAATAGCTTTTGTATAGCTGTTTAGATTATATTAAAGTCTTTAAAAACCTTCTAGATTATTGCCTTGAATCTCTTCTATAATTTAAATATAGTCTAGGTAATAATCATAGATCTATCTTTGTTCTTATAGAGAAAGAAGTCTTCTAAATATAGCTGTATCTATTTTAATACTACTCCCCTAAGATAGAAGATAGCAAAGATAGGTTATAAGTTATAATTATCTTAGAATTTATCTATATTAAAGTTAAAGTAGATATCTATCTAGAAGAGAAATAAGTTAAGTTTCTACTTCTTTCTATAGTAGATGTCTAGTATCTTAACCTAAATAGTCTCGGGTACTTTAACCTTATATAGTTCTAGTATATTAGGTATACTTTTATTATTATAGTTATTGTCCTATAGTGCTAGAGTACCTGCTAGTAGTAGTTTAGCTAGTATAGTAGTAACTAGAGCTCTCTTAGCGCTACTAGAGAGTATTAATATATTAGTTTAGCTAGTACTAGAACTAGCAGCAGCTAGTTTTAGTAGTAAGAGAGCTATAGTAACTAAACTTCTAAGTAGATACTTAAAGTATAACGAAACTACTATACTAATATAACAAAGGTAACTAAGTCTCGAAGATTAGTATATAGGAAGAGGTTTAGATATACTAGTTGTTTACTTAGAGATAAACTTATTACTTAAACTTAAGAAGTTAAAACAAGATATATTAATAACTAAAGTAAGTTAAGTATAAAGCCTCTATCTAACAGTAGATATACTAGTTATATATAGAACCTTTATTCTCTAGATCTATCTAGATCTGTAGATCTCTTTAGATCTCTTAGAGGTCTATTAGAGTCTATTACATAACTATTAACTAAAGGAAATCCTTGATCAGCTAGCTACTCTAGCTAATCTCTATAACTTATATCTACTTAATAGTATCTTGTTCTGTTAGAGCGCTGTCTAGACTTACTCGTCACGTGCTAACATGTAATTCGTGACAAAGCGCTACTATAGTCTACTTAGGAGAGTATACTTAATTATAACTAAGGAGCTCTCTGACCTTACTAAAGACACAGCTCTCTAAATAGCTTTTAAGGTAATTAATAATATAGTAGAACCTAATAGCCTTATATCTACTCTACTTATATTTAGCGCTTATCTATATATAAGTGAACTTGACGCTTCCTTACCTTCTATTAGCTAGTGCTTAGATATACTTAAGAAGGCTATAGAGAAGCTATGTAAACTCTTAAGCAAAACGCTAAATTAATAATGCTCTTAATTAGCGCAATAGCTCTAAAAATAGCCTACTCAAAGACCGGCCTCTTAATTTAGATATACTTGTGTAGTATAAACCCGGGAAGTAGACTAGCTTCTTTACGCTTGTAGAAATGAAAATGAGAAGTATATTATTAAACTCCTAAGTAGACCTATAAAATTCCGCTCTACAGTAGTAAAACCTTACCTTATAGACCTAGACTTCTAGACGCTACTAGCTACCTAGAAACCTGAGAACTATGAAAAACCTAAAGACTATAAGGAATCTCAGCTACTTACGCTACCTAAAGTCAGTCAGCTAAGGCGTGGCCTAGACAGGCTATTAAAGACTTAAAATCAAAGGCAGCTACAAGAACAACTCTATAGCTAGCCTCTAAAGCATAGCCCAGGGAGACTACGAAAGCAACTAAGTACCTTGAATATCTACGTCTATTTCGCTAAAGACACTACTTCTACTACCTCTGCTTTTAGTTAATTTAAGCACTTCTAGCAACAAGAAGTTAATAGACTAATTAGACGCGAAGTCTTTAAACACATCCTGCTATATAACCTACTAGGAGACGCTAGAATATTTAATTCAAGGTTTGTGAACAGTATTAAAAACAAGAGCATAAATAAGATATAACGTAGTTTATTAGTACCTTGCTAATATTAGTACCTCGCTACTTTTCCTCTTATAATTTACTCTCTAACTTTGACACGTGATTTCTCAACAACTATAATGTCTATTTAAACCCAAGAAGTATGAATTACTCTAGCTATTAAGGCTATCTAAACTACTCTAAGACTTAAATATATAACTACTACGAAAATCTATAATATACTATACTCTATACTTCGCGACAGAATAAATAGACAAACTCCTCTCAGCAAACACTAACTGTCACGAATCACGTGTTAGCATGTGATGAGTAAGTCCAGATAGCATTCTGACAGAACAAGATACTATTGAGTAGATATAGGTTATAGGGATTAGCTAGAGTAGCTAGCCGATCCAAGGATTTCCTTTGGTCAAGGTCACGTGACAGAGCGACTAGTAGACGAGTCGCTCCAGAGCGACTGTCGACTCAGTCAACCTCACGAGAATAAAGGTTCTATATATAACTAGCACGTCTGCTATTAGATAGAAGCTTCATGCTTAACTTACTTTAGTTTTCAATATATCTTGTTTTAACATCTTGAGTTCAAGTAACGAGTTTACCTTTGAGTAAACACCTAGCGCATCTAGACCTCTTACTATATAATAACCTTCGAGACTTAAGTTACCTTTGTTACTTTCAGTATAGAAGTGAGTTTCGTTACACTAACCTCCTGCTTAGAAATTAACTAAATTAGAAGAGTTAGTACTTCTTTAATATATACTTAACCTAGATTTTAGAGGGTTTATGCCTCAGTTAGCTAGTGTAGAAGATATAGTAAATTATATCCTTGAATCACAGAGAGAGAGATGTGTTAGGAAGCTCTAGGTATATTGATTTATACAACGACAACTAGCCTTAAAGATGTGTTTTAATTATATTTATAACTTCTAAAGAGCCTTGTACAAAGATTCTAAGCTAATTAGTGTGTGGTTTTAACTAGTAGAGAACATAAGAGCAAAATATAGTGTTTTAGATAGTGATTTCTATAACTTCAATAAGACAGGCTTTATAATAGGTGTTATTTACTCTACAATAGTAGTTACACATACTAATTAACGTAGCAGAGGTAAGGCAGTTTAGCTAGGCAATTGAGAATAAGCTACAGTAATTACTTATATTAATAGCGAAGGTTAGAGTGTACCTCTATTTTTAGTAGTTCAGGGGAAGAATTATCTTGTGAATTAGTATACTAAGAGCAGCCTCCTACACAACTAGGTTATTAAACTAATAAGTAACAGCTAGACAAACAATAAGACAGGTCTAGAATAGCTTAAGTACTTTAATAAGTATACTTCTACTTAAGCAAGAGGTCTCTATTAAATGCTTGTTCTTGATAGGCATAAGAGTTACAAATCAGCTGAATTCCAAGAGTACTGTAAGGTATATAACATTATAACTCTTGGACTACCTCTTTACTCTTCTCATTTAACCTAGCTACTTAATGTAGAATGTTTTAGTGTGTTAAAACAGGTGTACAGTTGTCAAATTAAGACTTTTATTAAGGCTTATATTAACTATATCACTAAGGTTGAATTCTTTCTAGCCTTTAAAGCTGTGTATTTAGAGTTAGTAACAATCCAAAACGCTAAAGCTGGATTCCGTAGAGCTGGCCTAGTGCCTTTTAATCTCTAGGCTGTGATTTCAAAGCTTGATATAAGGTTACAGACTCAAACTCCCCCTTGACCCTCTACTGCTAATTCTAACACTTAGATCTCCCAGACCCCTTCTAACCTAACTGAAGCTCTTTCACAATTAACTCTTGTTCGAAATTAGATTGCCTGTTATCAGGGGAGCTCACTAACCCTACTCTTTGAGACAGTTGCTACATTAGCAAAGGGTACAGAGCGAATGGCCCACGAGATAACCCTTCTATCTACTGAGGTACACACTCTTCGAACAGCAAATGAAGCCCTAAGTAAACGCTGTAGGGCTAAAAAGACTCACATCTGTCAAGGGGATATACTTACTGTACAGGATGTGTAGGATATTCTAGCACAGAAGGATGTAGATGAGCAGGTACAACATGATTTACGTGTAGAGAGAGGTAGTTAGAAGGAGGAGCAATCGTCTAGACAGTACTGTAGTACTTGTGGAAAAGCTGGTCATAATGCACGAACCTGCCAAGAAGATATAGATATATCTAGTATATTAGTGTGAGGTGGATGGTAGGCAATAAGTCAATTTGAATCTTTTCAATTCAGTACAGAACTAATCTCTGCTCCTCCTTAGAGGTGCAGGAGAAGTCTCGCTTTATAGAAGCTCCTAAGCCCTAATATTACGTCAACTCTGTTAACTCCGTAAACTCCATCCACTAGAACTGCTTAATTCCTGATTGATTTATAATAGCAGATGAAGACTTCCTTAGATCAGACGAAAGGTCACATGACCAATACAGCCTCCACATATCACAATTAGAATCCAATTAGTCTTAATAAGTTTTATAGGTTGTGGTTGATTTATCGCATAGTGAAGTAAATTATGAGGGGAAAAGTAGCGAGGTACTAATATTGGCGAGGTACTGATAGACCACGTTATAAGAAATCAAGACTTGTTATCTAAGTATATAACAATGAAAATAAATCTCAAGTCCTGGCTCAATCACCTATAATTCAACGAGTAAGCTAGTGAATTACACTTGCTATAGCTGTAATATGCCTTGAGTTAAATGTCTACCTAAGAGACATTACTTAGGCATATACCTAGTCAACCACAAAGCTAAACCAGGATTTTTATATACGCTTACTACAAGGAGTCCCTTAGTGGAGTAGTATCTACCTCAAAGTCATAAAACTACTCTTCAGTGTACCCGAAGCTGGAAACCACTGGTTCAGCACCTACTACAATCACTACCTTGAGAAGCTATACATAGCTCAATCCACATACAACCCCTGCCTACTCTCTATTAGCACGCTAGACTAATTTGGAATTGTCAGCCTTTAGACCAACGACACTCTAATACTAGCAAACCTAGGGTTTGCTACAGCTGAAGAGAAGGAATTAAAGAAGGTTGAATTTATTTCGAAACCCAGGGAGCAACTTACTAGTGAGCACCCACTTAAGTTCAATGGCGGCAAAGTCACCCTCCAACTAAACAGCTCAATACTCTTGACCCAGGAAGGCTATACCAAGAACTTGAAGCTAGTGAGGACTTCACTAATGTACCTAGTAAGCTCCTGGGGCAACGTTCGCCAGAGTGCCTCAATCAGGGACTAGTACATAGCCTAACAAGCACGTGGGGCCTACCTGGCAACAGTCTCACGACCAGAGGCTGCTTTTGACCTCTCCTTCGCTGCCTAGAAGCTTGACCCTCAAAGCCAGGACATCACACTCCTCAATAAGCGAATCCAATAGTAAATTGACAACTCCACCAGAGGCCTCTAATTTATTAAGCTGGACAAGAATACCCTCAGACTAGTCATATTCACTGACTCCTCCTTCGCTAATAACAAGGACTTCACCTCTCAAATTAGCTATGTTCTTGTACTAGCAGATAAACCAGGAAACGCCAACATTTTACACTGGTCCTCTGTTAAGTGTAAGAGGGTTACACAGAGTGTTTTGGCCTCTGAATTGTACACAATGAGCGCTGGATTTAACATGGCTACGTCCGTCAAGGCAACCCTGGAAGCTATCCTTGGTCTCAAAATACCCCTTATAGTTTGTACTGACTAAAAGTCACTTTATGAGTGCCTAGTCAAACTTGGGACTACCAAGGAGAAGCGTCTTATGATAGATGTAATGAGCCTACGACAAGCATATAAGCAGCGCAAGATTAGTGAAATTAAGTGGATTGATGGCAATACTAACCCAGCGGACGCTATGACAAAATCCAAGGCTTGCCCTGTTCTGCGTAATCTAATTGATACAAACAAACTTAATATCAAGGTCACTGAATGGGTTGAACGTGGAATTGAGTAGGAAATGAGGGATATGAGGGATATAACTAGTTGGATGGAATAGGCGTTTCTTTTCTTTACCCTTACTGTCTTACTGTCTTTACTGCTTTCTGGCCACTTTAAAGTAGGCCCAGTGTCGTTACATATTCCTGGTGAATAGCACCTTCCACGACAGCTCAGTTAATCCACGTGCTTCGGCTTATGTGAGTGGCTTGCCACTCACATAATTAAGCTCACAGGATCCGACCCCTCTTTACCTTTACTCTTCATGCAATAAAGATATAGGAATACAACCACTTATTGCATCACACCTTTATGACTACCAAGTCATACCAACAGTTAGCAAAAAGGATACTGCGGATAAGGTAGGAGCAGAGGATTCGGAGGACGAAAATGCACAAGTAGAAGGGGTAGAAGGAGCAGAAAATTAGGTGCAAAAAACATACTACAGTTCTGCGGAGGCTGAATTAGTTACTGTGTTAAAACTTAAGAGTAAAAGTAGCTCACTTTTGCTTACAATAGCTCAATCGTATGCTAATTACATAAGCTAGCTAGCGCTGGTCTCATACGTATTTTAATTATACAAGTTTCATTAAAAATACGCTGTTCTACATAGTATTTATATAATTTGCAATGTAATAAAAATGATATATATATTACTATATACCAGGGAAAATACCATTACCAGGAGAGCTTCACTTCTGGTATATACCAGTGGTACCCCTGGTAATACCAGACCAAATGTCATACACTGAAACTTACAGGCTATCTCCCCCTCTCAATCCTCGACGGAGATGTACTTGGATACTACCCCCAACCCTTCCAAGGAATCCAAATTTTCTTGAATACACCCTAGGCAGTTGCATACCAACCCTCAACATTCTGGGGCAGCTAACCCTCCGGGGAAGCCAAATTCTCTCGAATAAACCCCAGGCGTGCAAATTCCCAAGTGCGCTTGGATACCACCCCTAAAATCTCCAGATTGCCTCGAATGCACCCTAGGCAATTGCATACCAACCCTTAACATTCCGAATTCAAAGTACTCAGACCCAGAAATATTTGTAAGTGGTTGACCCTGCAACTTTTCTTCTCCAACTAACTAGAATTACAGGCGTTATTTCAACTACTCAAATCCTCAAAAAAGAGTACCCGAATACTAAATCCCTCGATGTTCCGTAAAACCCAAATTGTCTCAACTCCTCGGTCCCAACCAAAAGAAATCCACCTACTCAACGAGAAAGTCGGCTTGAGACAATATACACGGAACCAGAGCGAGTGAACGCATAGAGCTAGAAGCGGTTGTGATTTTGTAGTGAGATTGGTTGGAATAGAGCAGTAAAGATGATGATGAGATTGGCGACGGAATGGAGCAGAGATGACGAGAGGGTTGGCCATGAAAGGTGCGGAGCATTCAAGGATTGTGCCCTTGTTTGCTGATGCGCTAGGAATGTGGTAACTTGCTTCAGGGGGAGAGGATCTTCGGATTGCACACACTCTTCACTTGGAGTGGGTTATCATTGTTCCTCAGATGGCAGATGAAAGAAGGGGGAATGGGAGGCTTGAGACTTGAGATTTGAGATTTGGAAAGTGAAGGAAGTCGAAGTGAGAGGACTTGAAGTAAAGAATGGGTTCTGAATGTCTCATCCAAGACCTCATCCTAGAACATATAAAAAGTGAAAGAGTTTTACTCCCCGAACGTCCACCACCCGGTATGGATGGGATGTAATATTTAATTAGAGGGGGGGCAATATGTGTTAATAGGTATGACTATCCCTAGTTCTATTGCATGCCTTGCATTTCACGTGTTTTCTTTCCTTCACGGCAATGACCAATAAAAGTAGCGGTTAGCTTTAGATGCCCTCCTTGTTCAACCCAGATCTTTTAGGACAACTAGAAAATTTGTCCCAAAAGATCTAGGCAAGCCGTTCTAAATGCTGAGGATAAATCCCACTGCCACTTTAGTGATTATTACCCTTTCTGCCTGCTTAGTCTCAAGCTATAAGTTTAAATTTCCCAAGCTTGCCAAGTAGATAGCTTCCTTTCTTCCCTCCATTGCTTTAGACGTGTTTGAAGTTCTGTATGTTTGTTTTAGATGATTATTTAGATCTTTTCACGTGGGATTAAATCATATTTGCTTTCATCAACTTGAAATTCTTGAACTAAATTTTATTCTAGCCATGTTTTAAGAACCTCCAGCGCCCCAGAATCGAAATTATATACATTTGCACATTGCCTCCTCAAAACCAGCTCCCAAAAAAGAACCTCCCGCTCGTTAGGTACGTGTCATCCCAGCATTAAATAAAAACATCTAATCATTTACAATGACAACAGAAACTCTAACATTTGGGCCACGTTCCAATGATAAGCTCAGCAGCCCGCTCTGCAATTCCGTACACACTCGTTTGCAAATGGGTTGACGGGATGATGGGCATGATGGAAGCATCAACAACTCGGACTCCGTTGACACCATAAACCTTTAGCTCGGAGTCAACAACACCACCGGCGCTCTCTGGCAACATGGAACAAGTTCCGACTGGGTGATAGATGGAGAGAGTGGTGTTCTTGGCGAATGACTCCCAGTCTGCGTCAGTTTGAACAGCGGATCCAGGCTCATACTCGGCGGTCCAGATACTTGACATAGGAGCAGTCTCTGCGGCTTTACGCATGTACTTGGCTGCTGTGATAACAGCAGCAAGATCATATGGGTTGGAAAGGTACTTGGGGTCGATGGTTGGGTTGACGGAGATATCGGAAGACGATATGTGGACGTTACCCTTGGAGAATGGGTGCTGGATGGCAGCGATGAGAGTGAAAAACCCTTGGGTGTATAAAGTAGTGTCGACTGCTGGGTAGCCCTTCACTCCAGTATACCCGTCGGAGAAGATGATCTCGAGTTGTGGGACAGAGCTTGACTCGTTCACCAGGTGGGCGAGCTTGACTTGGTCGATTTGCGAAGACAGGTTGGCATTAGATTGAGCAAGGCTCAACATGGATGCTGCAGTATCTGCGGAGACAGTGGTCCAGTTCATATAAGCATAGCCCGAACCGGTATAGTCCCAAAGCGAGGTTTCATTGTTGTTGTACAACGCAAGTTGTTCAGCGGCATATGAGGTGTTCCACCGCAAGACATCGAAAGATAGGTACTCTGGCTTGAGTTGGTAGGAATTCTGGATCCGAACATGGTCTTGAAGGTTCTCGCCGACGTTGGGGTTGTTGTAAACAACTGGAACACCGGCAGCTGTCAAGACGGCTTCAGATCCGATTCCGGAAAGCTCAAGAAGACCAGGTGATTGGAGAGATCCGGCGGAAAGGATGACCTCTTTGGTTATGGAGATCACACTGCCGTCTTGCAAAGTGATACCGGTGGCGGTTTTGCTGCTGTCGAAGTTGATCTTTGCGACACGAGTATCAGTCAAGACCGCTAGGTTCGCTGGAGCATTTTCGATATACGCGGTGCTGTACGAGCGACTATAGTCAGATGGTCTGATGTTGGTTGGCTTTCGTGCAACACCGACGGGGTTTCCAGCAAGAGAGGCGTTGTTGTCTGCGACGCCCAAAGCGTTCATAGCGGGCTTGAAGGTCAGTTGGTGCGTAGGCAAAATGCGGTTGATGAGAGTATCAACAGGTCCACTTGTTCCCACACCATCGGCACTGTCATATTCATTGGATGGCTCAAAAGTCTCGCACTTCAACATGCTTGAATACATGCTATCCCAGTTCCACCCAGGGTTTCCGAGTGTCTCCCAGGCGTTGAAGTCAGCCACAGCAGCACGATCCCAAGTCATCAAGTTCATTGCTGAACTTCCACCAAGAACCTTTCCACGGCTCATGTTGACCTTTCGGTTGGCGTTGAAACCAGATTGAGCCGTGGTGGTTAAGTTCCAATCATACTTGGTTCCGATAGTAGATCCCTTCCGACCTGGGATGGTGATCTTGGGTTCAGTTCTGCCATCTGAACCAGCCTCTACAACCAAAATACAAGATTCTGTGAGGCTTTCACTAAGTCGAGCAGCCACAGCGAGTCCTGCAGTTCCCCCGCCAATGATGATCTAGAATGTGTGAGCATCAACTTGCAGAAGGGGGTGTGGGGAATCGTACGAAGTCAAAAGTGTCGAGGGTGTTCGAACATTGTCCTGCAGCAACTGCAGCGTTTGAAAGCACGCATGCCAAACATGCGGCCAGTGAAATTTTCGGAAACGCCATTTGAGGAGGAACGGTGTGTGGTGTGCGACCTTGTGATGAGTTGCGACGCTCAGACGATGTGTGAGAAAGACAAGCGGGAAAAGCGTCTGCAGAACGGGAAAACCGAGTCTTTGAAAGAAGAGAGAAATCCCCACCTCGGTTGCAGATTGCAAGCTTGACACGTGGAATGCAAATGAGATAATGCCTTGCCAATTTCTCATTTAATCGAGACCAAATACCGCAGTTTATAAGATTCACAACAGCCCCAATGGCACCTAATTCCGGCTTGGTTTGTTTCCAACCTGGACTAACGATTCGCAATCCTACATTTATCGACTCGTGGCCCTGGATTTGGATGAGCAGATTCATTTTAAATCGGTGCAGAACCAGTCTATCGGATTCTATTGACGGAGAAGCTGGGATACTGTCCACTTTTACCTCGTTTTCAGGATCGTCAATTGGTTAAATTCAAATGCCGTTTAATCTGACAGGGGGAAGTGCAGCAAAAGCTCCGGAATGCTGCCTCATTCAGAAACTCACACTGCCACACAGTAAGCGTGGGTCCAATAGATTGGCCGCCATGGGTGGAGATTTTGCTGAATCCATTTTGCTGTTTGAGACCGATGTCGCGATTATTGGTGCGATTCACGCGGTTCACGCGGTTCATAACCTTGGAGAATTTTGGCCAAGTCTTCCTCTTTCCAAAAGAGCTACAATCACGCCCTCAAAGTCTTACTGTAGAAGAAACAGCTCATATTGTAATGGAATTCGCTTATTTTGACGAATAAAATCGATACTCTGCACTCGTACAAACACGGATTAAAATATCGAAACCCAAAACCAAAATCTCTTACCTACTCGCTACTGCGTATGGCTCGCAATGGACAATGGCCAATTCCATCGCGAATTCGTATGGATCCAGATCGTCAACGCCAGAACACATACATTTCTAGCTGCCTTCCTGTTTAGTTCCACGCCGACATGGCGTCAATTGCTTTTCGTGTCGTTGAATATCCCACGCACGTTTGTTCTCCGCAAGCGTGATGGGCGCGGAAGTCCGTGTGTAGGTTCGTTCACAAAGTCAATTGTCACGCACCCTTCCGCAACCTTAGTTCTAGCGGGGTTGGTCATCATTAGCTCTATCAAAATGGTGTTGTGGGTTTTGTTCTTGTTCTTGGAAGCTTCTCAATTTCGTCATATTTTGCCTCGCTTCTGCGTATTTGACTCTCAAGCCTCCCAACCTCGCATATTTTTATCCCTGGACTTGCCAAAAATGTGGAGGGTTACATCCTATGATGTGAGGCTGCATTTCACTTCGTACATCTTAGAACCACACTTTTTGTCACATTTTCGAGTCCTTGGGACGAATCGCCTGCCATTTGTTTATGTACCACCAACCAAAAGTTACGGTACGGTGCGGACTTGGATGCTCGTTGGGAAGCTTGGTTCGCTCGCTGGCTCAGTTGGTTCTACAGTGGCATTTTCCATTCGATTGGAAGATAAGCTGCTCAGGCCGGTTTCGGGGAATGTAACCATAACAGGCATGTCATCACCGGACCTGCATTTAGCCACAATACCCCACATTCAACTTCAAACTCGCGTCCAAATTTTCCTGCATAAAATATGTCGAGTACGGACTAGATTCCTACCAATTAGTAAAGTAGGTGCAGAAATGCAGTCAGCAGTCAAGATTGCACCTCTTTTTGAAAACTGGAGGTCACAATGGTCTTGTACATGGCGAACGGCCCTCTAAAATGTCAAAACTCTCGGGAGAGTTCCGAAAAGCTTGTGGCGTTCCTGGCGCTAAGCGAAAAAGGTGGGGTGAAAGCGAAGCGGAAGAACACAAAGTCATACGATATGAGTTCCCTGTTGACCACGATGAAGTTATCGGGATTCGAAATCACCTTAGAAGTCCAACTAAGTGCTCATGCCTCCTCTTCATATATTTTAAAGGCAAGCACGGTCCAAAAATCAACTTGTTTGAATTGCACTTCATCAATCATATCTGCATCCCCTGTTGCAAGTTACATTCTGTCTGATCTAGAGGTCCCAGCTGTTCGTTCTTCCCACCTCCCTCGTCTGAATGCCGTTTGACACGGCAACAGATCATATGGCGGCCCCATTTTCCGCAATCGCTCCCCGTTCCCCCGAGGGAGTGTATCCTCTCATAGGGCAAGAGTCAACAACTAGTGGGGCAGCGCGGTGAAGGTGCCCAACCTGCTCCGAGTACGGCTTTTTTTCCCAGCGCTCAGTCCCTTTATCTTTATGAACCCTCTTTTGCTGTCTTTTCGTGTGATCTTGTGTTTACCCAAGGCAGGGGGTGGAGCGAATCATATCAGAACTTTTTATTGAATTTTCAGTGCACAAGGAGATATTCATGCATATCTTGATTGGTGAATTTTGAATTCATCGTGCGCAGTTTCTGGTTGAAGGCTCTCTTTTCTTCCGGCCTGCTCTGGAGTTTTTCCCGCCAACGTCTCATAACCCCGATGAGGCGCTGCTTTTCCACGTTTCCCCCTTGTCATTGAGATGCTTGCGTTCTGTCAAAGACGGCGGAGAAGGCTAATCTAATAAGGTTTGGTTGTCTTGCCGAGAGACCGGCGTTCGACTTCCTTGTAATGAGGAAAGTAGGCTGCGCGTTAGAGATCATACCGCTAGCTATAAGGCTGTACGCTACTCCTCCATCATCTGAGGTCATCTATTACCTTGGATTTCATGCTTTGATAGCGTCTTTCTTTTAGGGAAGACCCTTATCACCAAGCGCTTTGCTTCGTCTCTCGTCCATCGAGAATGGCTTCAGCTGTTGACGCCACGCTGAATGTACCTGATGAGTCGAAGGGTCCAACGCTGTTGGTGCTGACTTGCGTGCTGACTACTTTTTCGATTGTAACTACTGGTTTGCGAGTATGGGCAAGATATAGGCGATCGCTAGTTGGATGGGTGAGCAAATCTTCATTTCTTTTTGTGCCCTTCCAGCTCATCACCAAGCAAAAGCTTGCGCGGTGCTCGTCGTACCCCTTGTGCATCGATCAAGGGATCATCTATTCCATTGATCGAACTAACAACCAGGGGGGGGCCAATCGAGGAATTACTGCCTTGGTTCTTTTTATGTTGCCTATGCCTCTTCAGTGCTTCCATCTCTCCTTGCATGTGTGTGCAATATGAGTGCGGGTAATGATTGGATGTGCGACGCATTGCCCATTTGTTCAATTCACTTAAGCAACAAACTCCCAAGTGAAACGTGCTAACAACCAACCATAGGATGATACCACAATTAGTATCTGTATGCTCTTAGCAGTGGGACGAACCATAGTGCAAATCGTCTCCGTAAAAGCAGGCAACGGACGACACAAGCCATACCTCACCACCACCGAATATCAATACGTTAACTTCCTTACCTGGGTCACTCAACTTTTTCTTTTCGTCACAATCTGCATTCTAAAATGTTCCATCTGTCTTCTCATTCTTCGCATCAAGAAGACCAAATTATTGCGGAGGTGTCTCATTGGGATGATGGCAGGTTTGATCGCAACGAATGGATTACCTTTGGTTGTCTTACTTGGAGAGTGTGATCCTGTAAAGAAGTACTGGGTTCCAAAAACTGCTGGCAAATGCTGGGATACCAGAGTTAGGATTTATTCAATCTACTTCCAAGTTGGTAAGTAGATCCCTCCCGCAATCTTTCTCCGTATCGCAGTCTTCTAACGCACCAACAGCATACTCGGTCATCACGGATATTATCTGTACTCTCCTTCCAGTCGTTGTACTCTGGAACGTAAAAATCAAGCTCGACCTCAAGATCGCCGTCTCAGGACTCATGTCATTAGGTCTCATCGCCACGATTTGTGCCGTAGTTCGCGCCACTTCTTTGGGAACAGTAGTTACCGATCTTTCATACGACTACTGCATTGCAGCAATTTGGGCTAACACCGAACTCCATCTCGGGATCATAGCCACGAACCTAAGTCTTTCCCGAAGTATCTATGCATATTACACAGGGCGCGAAACCCTCTATGAATCCGAAAACTCAGCAAGTAATGCTGGGCCGCGATCAGGGACTTTCGCGCGGAGTGCAGGAAGTAGAGGTACATTGGGGAGTAAGGGATGGACGAAAAGTCCAAGTGAAGCGGGAGATGATTACATACTTGATCGCAAGAGCTCAGAGGGCATTGGAGCGATGGGGATGGGAAGTACACATGTTGGACGGGGGAGTATGGGGAGTGCTGGGAGCGAGATTCCTCTTGGACCAGTTATTAAAAAGACGACTGAGTTCCATGTTACGGAGGAAAAGGGACGTGTTAAGAGTGTGGATCGTATTACCCAGGAAAGGTGGAATAAGGATGTTGGATCTAGTCAGTGATTTCGCTGCGCGATGTTGGGGGACCCCAAGGTGTATGGGCTATTATTTTTTGGTGTAAATAAGCTGGTATGACGGTATAAAAGGGGATCGGGTATGAGGAAACAGCACCGCCTTGAAATAACAATTGTTCATGGTTATTGGAATTTCGGAGGCGGCGAATCAATCTGGATAGGAGTTGTGTTTGGGCGTGTGATCATGGAATCAGGATTCCAGGTTACGACTCATGATATTAAAATGAGTATAAACAATATATATTTACTCCAACACTTGAGAAGTCTTGCTTTGATTATATAGTAAATAATGACTTTTATTGCGACCTTTTCAGCAATGGATTCTTCCTGCTTGGCGAAGCTGGAAACTTAAGACCCAAACCAGGATGCCGGATAGGTACTGCTGCGTAGGGAAGATGCGTGGAAAACAGTAGCCAGAAAAGGAGACAGGGAGTGCAAAGAAGCACCCACATACCACTTCACCACAATACTTGCTCAGAGATGTACACTTTTAAGTCGCTCAAATATATACCTCTAATTATATCAGAACAGGCCGTTTTAGCAACCAGAATGGTCAAAGCAACTTTAAATCAGTCAAAATATACGATGCAATCTCCAAAGCTTGAGCAAGAAAAAGTACTACACTAACAGAAACAAGATCCAAGGTTGAAAGGGCGGGGAGACAATGCGTTCCAATCACCAAAGTTGTAGTGTTCTCTTTTCGAAGAGCCCTATTTTTCTAGTAGAATTCGTATCAAGCTCACACCAGGGTCAATTGTCCTAAGACCTTGTACTCATCCAGCATACTAGAGAAAGAAAAGGAAGTGTAAATTGAAGTAAAGTACTATGCATGAAACCGCACATAATTATTCTAATATCCCGATTCTTTTCACTATACTTCTTTCCATGGCTCTTGGATAAGGAACTCTCAGAGACTGAAGAAGCGGAATTATGATTATCAATTTACCATAGCGCAAAATGACAATCAGAAACGAAGAGACAGTTATTTTAGAGATAAAAGAGAGGAGATGCTCTAGCAGAGCCAACCCCCTTAGACAACACCTCATGACCAGAGACGGCAGTTGTCTAGGCGTTGTAAAGTGATGGGAAGTGAGGGAGCATAAACCGACATCCAAGAACCGAAGTGGACTTTGTAGCATCTGTTTAAGTGAACACGCCTTCTCGTTTGCAGTTACGTTGTTGACACTGATGCCAGTGAAACCCCTGCAGGTGGCTGAGAAATGGCGCACGAGGCTGAATCTCTTCATTTCACCGCTGACATACAAATGGTGCTTCATTTCATGTCACTCACTTCTGTTTTCCTTCAGACCTCACTTAGCCCCCAAGAATGTGTGCTTGCTGGTGATGCAGCATCCGCTAAGCGGCAACTTCCAAAATGGGTTGTGTCCACAGTTAGGAACACTGAGGTATCGTGCCTCTGCGATCGCTGCGAGCGTCTTCTCAAAAGAGCCTTGACAAAAGGCCGTCTGAGGCGACTCCCATACTACTGGATCCCAAAGGTGATTAGACAATATGTGTTTCCCTTGCTTCGGTCTGGAAACAGATATGCAAATGACAAGGGCTGCGGGTTCTGTATGTTGCACAATAGGACCAACCCGTGGTTGGTTATGCCAACATTCGGCTATTCCAGTTTTGCAGAGATCCAGTCAAATTTTATACGTCTACAGTTTGGTGGCAGCCAAAAAGCAGTCTTAATTTCGTGCTTCAAAGCGACAAGGGTAAGGAAATTTGGCAATTATTCTCTGTGTTCTTGGCTAAACGTGTAACGTGTTAGTACTTGACAGACCATTTGTCTTTACACGGGAGAACTTCCAAGGAAATGCATTGATAACTTCTAAATTGCTTCATGATGTCGGGTGTGCTGGTTCGGGAGCGTACCAGGTCGATTGGCAGCTCATAGAAGCCTGGCTCTGCGAGTGTTGCTTTTTACACAGGTGCAAGATTGTTCAATACTATATCCCAACCCGCCTGGTGTGTTTGGGCTTAGACGGCTCAAATATCAGAGTTCAACAGACTGTTCATATGGCAAGCAATACTAAATACTGTACGTTGAGCCACTGTTGGGGCAAGAATCCAATTACAAAACTCGAAAAAGCCAACTTTGAGGAATTTCAAAAGGCTCTGCCTGTCCAAGACTTACCCAAGACGTTCATTGACGCCATAGCTATCGCCTCTCGACTCGGCTACAACTATATATGGATTGATTCGCTCTGTATCATACAAGACTCGGTTAAGGATTGGAGAAAGGAAAGCAGTCTAATGTCAAAAGTGTACAGCTGTTCGGACCTCAACATAGCAGCAGCTGGGGCAAGGGATGGGCGAGATGGCTGTTTCCCACAAGACTCGTACCGTCGACACTGGCGAGTACGTCCTGATATTCAGCGCAGTGAGGTATGTCTAGTATTCGATTCCCACTCCTGGATGAAAGATATAGAAATGTCTCCATTGCTCCAACGAGCTTCGGTAAGATACCTTTCTCATCTCCTCTGTTCTCGCCGTCGGAAGGCTCATTTCAAAATCCTCTACTTACTTATAAATTCCAGGTGTTTCAAGAACGTTTTCTAGCTCCTCGAACACTTTATCTCGGTGGCAGCCAATTGTATTGGGAATGCTCTAACCACATTGTATCAGAGTCTCACCAGGTGATTGGCCAGAAACCCACCATTTTAGAACATTGTATAAAATATGGTTACGATTATTACAATCACCACTCAATCAAGGGTTGGGGGAAAGTGGACAGACTTGAACAATGGTTCAAAATCCTACGAATGTACTCGCCATGCCGATTGACGAAGCCACAGGACAGGTTGGTTGCATTGTCGGGGATAGCGAGACATACTCACCAGCAGACAAACGATGAATATATTGTCGGGCTTTGGCGGAGCTCTCTTCTTTAAGGAATGCTTTGGTGGTCATTTGGAAATACTCCAGAATCCGTATACATTGCTCCATCCTGGTCTTGGGCAGCTATCAAGTTTTCGGGTCCCTCTCTGAGGTACTGGGAAGTTTCAAATTTCTTCCTTTCAGTTCTGGAGGTTACGGTTGAGCCCTTGTATGGCGACCCTTATGGACAAATCAAACATGCTTCTGTCCAAATTCAATGCGGTCCTCTAAGGCTGGGTATAATAAAAACTATGAGTTAATCACAACCGGGGACTCTCTTACAAAGATTGTCAAAACCACGAGTGGCTTTGATACTGGCGGTTTTGGAGGACCTGATGGCACAGAATACTCCATGCTGGTATTCGGACACTCACACAATATGCCGGGAACACATCGAGGCCTGATACTCAAAGCCACCGGAAGAAAACCTGGAGAATACTCACGTGTTGGATGCTTTGTTATATATTGGCGGGTTGTGGGCAGACGACAGAACCTTGACGAGGGTTTTCTATGGGGAGACAAATCTACAGTTTCAGAAGAAGGAAGCTATGAGAAGGTTCTTAAGCCAAACGAAAACGGACTTAGACAATATGCCATCACTCTTGTCTGAAAGGACGGAGGAGAATCTTTACTGCACGGAATGGCCAACGTACAATACACAAAATAATGACCATGGCGTTCACTCCTTGCAAGGGCCCAATATAAGCAAATCGATCATGTTCCTACCCACGGTCAACTCACCCAAAACTTATCCACGAAAGCCTTGTGTCATCGTTTCAAACGAGCTAGAGAGATAGAGGATTTGAAGGATCTGGAGATCAAGGAAATGAGAAAAGACCCAAGACCCAAATTCAATGCAGGTTCTATGTAAGAAAGTTGATTAGTGCATTCGGGCACCTTAATGTACGGAATGGTCTAGGATAATTAAACCATTATTCGAGGAGGTTTAAGAGAAGAAGAAACTCGATTTCTTCATTATCCTAAATCTTTTCGATCAATCGCTCTAGTTGTCAAATTCTTATTTTTGTCAAAAAGTCGTTTTCCTCTATTGCGTTTTCTATGTTGGAGCTTTCTGTGTTGGAGCTTTCTATATATGGGGGTTTTCTCACTACTGGAGTAGAATTAAGAAGCTAATGAGTAAGAGGTGTTCCTTGTAGATTTTCAAATATGGGTTAAAAATAACCGAGTTCTCGCATTCCACGTAAAACTCGGAATCTATTCACGCCCAAATTTTGACCAAGCTTTGCGATAGATTTATGATCTCATTCTGCCCTATATCTCATGACTAAGTTTAGATATCCTTTCTATAAACAGGAAACCGTATGCGTCAACTTTAGGGTCTTTTCGTTATTCAAAAACCAGACTTAGTGCTTGGAAATTTCTCAAAGAATTCATTATTCCCCGAAATATTATAAGGTCGCAGCGTTAAGTGGGTATGTAAGTATACAAGTTAAGCTCCTGTTGTTTTGCAGCAGCTTGCGAGGTTGTAATTTTCTTAGACCGAATCAAGGGTGTCTAATGAACTATTGGTTTTCTACTTTTTAGAATTCCAATAATAAGGAGACAGAGGATTTCATAACTTCTATGCTTTCCTAGAAGGCGGAACTGTTTCCGATGGGGAAATCCGGGGAACGTTGATTTGTTGGGTACCGCACTGAGCTTCTCCAACTCCGTTATGTCGGTAGAGCTCTGTTTCTTTTCACTGAATTTCACTTTGCCCAATTCAAGAGTACCTCAAATTTGATTATTACCGGATCAGTTTATCACTTATAAATATTGTTGATACTAATATGCGATCTGTGGAGTGCACGCTTTGTTATTTGTTGAAACGAGAGATGCGAGTGGCGGACTCCGCTGCCAACCAAATGCCACAAGGTGGAAAGCAGAAACCGAAACCAGCGTATTAGACAGGTAGGATAAGTAGCGAGATCTTACTTACTCTGCTCTACTCTGAGTTCTTCTGAGTACTATTTGAGTTGACAAGTAATTTATGAAGACATTGGTCGAAATTGCAACTGAAAAGATAGGTTTAGGCTGGTTCTTTGCATTGTGGGCTACTGGAGAAACCCTCTCATCAATAATTTTTTCTTATACCTAGCTTCATTGCCAGGCGCCCTCACGAGCGACAAGAAAAAAAGACGTTCAAATTGGTCGTCACAGCCTCAGTACAACCAACAGACATCACAAACCCTTCCAAGGAATGTGCACCACTACACCACGCACTTCGACATTCAAACCCCTGCGAAGACAGTTTTCAATGCGCCGCCGCTGTTTCACTCGCGAAAGAAAAATTATTGTTCAAGAGAGCGAGATAAATTTGAATTCCGAGGGGGGAGGGTTATACTCTAAGCTAACCCGCTTTCAGTCAGCGTGGGCCAACCTCAAGCCTCCAGTCGCACCTTCCCTTCCAGCACACCTGGTCAACAGGTCGAGCTCGATCGACCTTTCGAGCTTTCGAGACTCGAAGACATCGCCTACCCAGAAAAACTGAGTTCGCGTCGCTCCTTCCTCGTGCCTAACCTAACGCAACGGCTAGAGATGGCCACGAGATGCTTCTCGCCCCCTCCCCTCACGAGTGGCTACTGTCTGCGCTACCTGAAAATCAGATGACCTTGGGGCTGTATATGAGATGCCGCGCATACAGGAATGGAATACGAAGTTCAACAGACCACGTGGGCTAATACCAGCCGTAATGGGCTGCCGCGAATGAGTTTGAATAGAAACCAACAAGGGCAAACCCCTGGTACATCGTTAGATTCCATAAGCAGCACAACGAAAACATTCAGCAAATATAAAACAAGCATATGGTCTGTAAACTCCATCGATTCCATTCATCCTCTAGTTATAAAATGATTCCTCGAAGGGAGTGACACCAACGAGAAACCCCAAGGATTTCTCAATTACATAAAAATCCAGTCCCATTTAAAAACAAAATCTCTTGTGTTGTGCGAAAAAAAACCCAGATAATGTTTGTTTATCCAACCCCCTTTAATAAAATTTCTAAATATTTGAACAGCCATTCAATGATTAACTCCTTTCCCGTGCGTTCGTAAATTGACCTGAGCTTGGGTAGTGTACATTTATTTATCACCAGCAGCGAGCATTGCTATATGATTTGTTAGTGAAGAACATGATGAAGGGAGTGTGAAAACATACGTTGGGTAACGGCAGTCGAGTCGAAGCTGACAACGTCTCCACTTCCGTTGCTCATTGCTGCCGCCTCCTCTGCCACTTGTGGTGATCGCTTGTCGCCGGCAGCGAGCATTGCTAAGTCCGTTCGTTAGTGAGAGGACACGATAGAAAGAGGGTTTTCAAACTTACGCTGGGAAACAGCAGTCGAGTCGAAGGTAACAACTTCTCCAGCAGCGTTGCTCATCGATGAGGTCTCAGCGGCGATTTGTCGCTTGTCAGAGGCAGCAGCTAGAATGCTTGTTAGTTCATGTAGTGAGGATGAACAGGGGAGAAAAATGGTATTCTTACGCTTGAAAACGGCGGCGGAATCGAAGGTAACGACGTCTCCGTTTGCATTAGTCATTGAGGAGGTCTCAGCGGCGACTTGTGGTTCCCGGGCGGTCAAGTCTCTTGAGGTGATGTCTAAATGATGGATAAATCAGTATGTTGCTCTTCCTTCAGTAAATCATTTGCTTTCCAGAGCCCCCCATGCCAAAGGCGTCCCATATGGGTGAATGATAAAACAATCTTGCATCTGGGTGTTGACCGTGTGGATCCAGACATCGTGAGCTGGGTCCAGAGGGTCTTGACTTTGAATTCTGGGATTTCGAAGTGGAGAAATGAGCTCCAGACTCTCTAACCGCCCACGAAAACCCCATCCCACATTCTACCCCAAGAATCCAGACCCTTCGAAATAATCGATTGAATTGAAAAATAATAACGTACCATCGAGACGTTGTGGGTGGGAGATTGGGCTGGCAACGGCAGCAGCGACCAAGGACAAAAGAGCGACGATTGTGAATTGCATATTGACGGTATTTGGGTTCGAAAGATTTGGATTAAGGGAGTGTGAGGTGGATTGTTAAAGGTCGTCCGGCGACAAAGCTGACTAGCAGGATATAGATTTGAAAGGTAATCGGAGAAATGAAGAAAACGAAGGGAATAGTTTTTTTTTTTGAGCGAGTACAGAGGTCGAGTAGAAGAGATGAAGAAGAGAGGAGGGACCGCAGGTGATGTGATGGGGAAAGCCTATTTGTATTGCCAAGGAGAAAAGCAGTTGGCCCCCTGCCTGGTCCCTATTTTCGGCTTCCTCGCACGCTTACTGGTTCCAGAATCTAGTTCCGAGTTTAGGTTTATGTTTTCCGCCGCACGGAAGAAGAGATGGAAACAAACTTCATCCCAGATGTGGCCAAGATGCTACCGGGAGCGTATGAAAGGGACCGTCATCACACGTTCAGCCAACATTGGCTTTGCGGGAGATGGCCTTGGAGGCTTGGATAGGGGCACGGGTACGAACTTCTGGAGCAACTCTGAGCGGAACTCTCTTGTCCCTTTCATTCAAGCACTCGCTTATTGGGTGATCATGTTGTCGTGCGACTGCATGTGTTGCGAGTGTCTCGCTAAACCGAGGAGAGATCGGTAAGTGGTACGTATCGGGGAGTCAGGTTGATGACTGATGAGATTGAGATTGTTGATTGGTACGAAGAGCGGGCATCTTGGAATAAGAAGGGGGCTGTTATACCCAGGGGCAAAGCTTGTCTTGCGCCTTGGTGAGATTTGCAGCGAACGAAAGTTGGGATGCCATGGCTGGGGGTGGGGAGGATGAGCCGGAACTCTGAGAAAGCGATCACTTGAGACGAGGATGAGACGAGTGGGAGCGTGTTTGAGCCGAAATGTGCAGCGGTTGCTGGGTCAAAGATTCTTCAACACAACCAGTCACACCAGACTCCTCGGAAGGATCGCTCACTTCAGTTTGGTCCAGGTCGGGAGGCCAGACAAGGAAAGGCCAACTTCCGAATAATGCGGCTTCAGTCCAGTGCGGTGGAATGGGGATAAACCGTGGCAGGAGAAGGGGAGAAAGAAGAACAGACGAGTCCGTGTTTGCGGGATCTCTGTTGTTTGTTCAGTGGAGGCATAACTCTTGGCTTGTGTCAAGCTTTGAGATGGAATTTATTTGAGGAAATATAAAGCTCGCGACTGCCATCTGATGTTGATTGACACCTTGGAAGTTGAGATGGCATTTGACATCATCTTGTTGAAGGCTTTGCGAGATTTGACATCAGCCTGTGTTTCAAGTCGAGACCAGCTATCCAAGCCCGGCGACTTTAGCGCCGGTGTTGAAGAAAGGGGAAGTCAGTCATGTGACAGATGCAAATACTTGAACAAGCTAGTTGACTTGAATTGCCACATATTTCAAGCGAAATACCTGCTTGCATGTTTTTTCTTGTGTTAGTTTTGGGGTATTACATTTGAAATGGGAGATCGGTCACATGATATCTATTTGGGTGCTAAAAGCACACCACCCGAAAGCGGGAGTGAGTGAATTTGAGGGCGTAGGTTCCGTAGCTGCATCGTCAACCCGCATTTCCAACCCCACCAAAACAGGCTAGGTAGCTTAGCTGCTGCCATTACCCCGCTACCTACCTGGCCATGAGGTGGTAAACTTTAACTTCACTCCATTCACCTCAAATGCCCGGGAATCGACAATATAAATAACGACAACACCAACATTCCCACCGCTGCAAGGCCCCGCGACTCCAAAAAACCTCACATCATGGCTACTGTCGAACACTGCCTCTTCTGCTTCGAAGCCTTATCCGCCAACCTCGAGAAGCGAACTCCCATGACCCTCTCCCAAGTCCAATCATCATGGAATTCCTACCCCAAAGGCCTCGAAGAAGACGAGGAGATCCCTTCTGCACACGACAGCGAGGCTGAAGTCACAAACCGTCTTACACCCCGTAATCCGGCTTTACAACGTCTATCCGAATCTCGAAACAGCACCAGTTCAAGTGGGAGTTCCACACCCGCAAGTAACAGTAGCAGTAACACCCTCGCAACCGAAATCACCACCCCAGGAACATCCACAGAAAGCTTCTCCCCCGTAGGACTCGATCCCCGAAAGACAAAACAGCGGAGTGAAATTACTGAATCGCCTCTGTTTGTAAGCTCCCCTCTTCCTTACCCCACCCTCTCACCCCAAGCAGATAAACCAAACACAAAATCTAACAAAGATAAATAGGTAACATGGAACACCATCTCTCCCCTAACACCAACCTCCCACCACCGCTCTCTTCGGGGCTGCATAGGAACATTCTCCACGCTCCCCCTCACCACAGGCCTCTCCTCCTACGCCCTAACCTCCGCCCTCCAAGACCACCGTTTCCCACCCATCCCGTTGCGCGAACTTCCAACCCTCGAAGTCTCCGTCACACTCCTCACGGATTTCGAGCCCTGCAAAGATGCAATGGATTGGGAACTCGGCGTTCACGGTTTACGAATCACGTTCTACGCAAAGGGTAGAAACTACGGGGCGTGCTATCTACCAGATGTAGCGGTAGAGCAGGGTTGGGATAAGGAAGAGACGATTGTGAGTTTGATGAGGAAGGCTGGATGGGGTGGGAGGAGAGAGAAGTGGAGGGAGGTGGCAGATCTGGAGTGTGAGAGGTTTCAGGGGAAGGCGGAGAGTGTTGGGTGGGATGATTATAAGGAGTGGAAGGAGTGGGTTGAGAAAGATAATGCGGGGAAATGATGATATACACGGGAGTTTGAGGGATAGATGTCGGGGAGGCGTCATTTGGGAAGGATGGATATGGCGTTTAGAGGCTTTGCCTTTTGATATAGAATATGGCCATCTTGGGCCGGACTAATTAGGGACATATTTGTGTGTTGATAGAGCTAGCTTTTGCTACCATTTTGAGAAATTCAAACACATCCAAGAATCCTTTCTTTTCAAATGAAACCTTGAATACATGGGAGACGTTCCTCATGCCCCCGATTTTCACACCATCTTGTATCAGTATATTTAGATCTCAAGGTCACTATCAAATCAAAATGACAGGGGACTCCCAAGTCGCAAGAAGCACTGATACACAACGATCTCATGTATTTTCAGGAAATCCTGGCACCATTGACCACTACTTTAAACCTAATCTCGAGTATACTATCCCCCAACGGGATCTCTAATTCTTACGCAAGGAAAAAAAAGGTAACTATTTTGACAAAAAAAAGAGTAATCAAGGCGTGAGCCAAACAGGGAATTGTAAAATCCATCGCATCCATCGTATCGTATCATTCAATATCCATAGCAAACGTCTCTCGTACCAAACACTGAGGGCTAGACTAGCTAGTCATTCCATACAGACCTGAAAATCTGTTCCATAAACAACAAGGTGTATACACAAGAAAATGACATAAGAAGAAACCTGCTGGTGTGGTATAACAAAAGTAAAAACAAAAAGTAAAAAACAAAAAGGAAAATCCATGGTATGCCCCTTTGCAAATCCCGTGCGTAAAGGCGCTATCAAAAGGAACCCCTATTTCCGACCCGAAGCTTGGAACTGAAACCCAAGTTCCTTTTTCCGCATATGAAAAGTTTCGTACAGAGTCGCTTTTGGTGTTGCCCGCTCCCTATCCATGCTTACTTGAACACACCTTCGTTCCTCTCCCACAGGTCCTAAAATAACCATAAGCCAACAAAATATAGAAAACATAGAAGTGAAAGCTGAGAGAGGACCCCTCAGCAAGAGAGTATGCTAAGGAGAAAATAGGTCATCTCCACCAGCAGAACATCCTTCTCCAGGCGCGCTTGAATCTCGCTCGTTTTCCATTTCCAAGCGGCGAGTCTTCCAAAGAGATTTCTTTTTCCGGTCCCCCAGGTAGAGGACTCAAAGGAGCTGTAGCCGCTCTTCTCGTCCCCAGAGCTTCTACACTAGCATGATTTCCAAGACTCAACATACTTCTCCTTCCCTTCTCACCCATTCCCGTAAAATGTCCATCAAGTCCCGTTCCCATAGGCGCACCACCCGCAGCTAATCTCCTGGCTTCTACCACCCTCCGTACTATCAGCGCAAAAGTTTCTTCAATATTAACAGTATTCCTAGCGCTCGTCTCCATAAATCCACACCCCCTCTTCCGTGCCCATTCCAGGCCTTCGCGCGCGGGTACTTGTCGACTCTGTTGAAGATCGCATTTATTGCCTGCGACTATCTTGATAGGTTTCACCGGCCCAGCAGGTTCCTTCTCTCCTTTTTTCCGCTTCCCCTTGCTATCTCGCATGTTCTCCCAGGCATCCATTCGTGTTTCGGCTTCGATGTCTATCAGGTCGTTGAATTCTTGGAGAACGTCTAGAGAGGAGGCATTCGTGATGTCATATACGAGGAGGAAGGCGTCGGAGCGTAGATTCGAAGATGCCCACATGCCTCGGTATTCTTCCTGGCCTGCGGTGTCGGTGAGGGAGAGGTAGAAGGTTTGCCCGTCTATGCGCCGTGTTAGGGAGTAGGAGTCTTCGATTGTGGGATCGTATTCGTGGGTCCATTGGGAGCGGACTAAGCGGAGGGTTATGGAGGATTTTCCGCAGCCGCCGTCGCCGCAGATGGTTATGGTGATTTTCTGAGGGTTGTCCATTTTTTGGCGTTGTGATCTTTGTCTTGTGGTTTGTTGAACTCGGGATTCGAGGGGTTGGAGGGGTATGTAGGAATCCTGCCGGCGGTGATTGTAGGGTTGGTCGGCGATGGGGATTGCCAGGTCTCTGTGAATGATTCCTCCTTCTTTCTTCTCCCTGCCAGAAATCGAATTTGTTGGTTGGCTGTGCCCTATCCTGTGTCCCGTCGTTTATGCCCTCCTGTCCTGTCTCTCCTCCTTGCGTGGCGCACGCCTTGTCCAATGTATGATCTTTCCGTGACGGTTGGGATGATCCCCGCCAATTATATCCTCGTGTGGCAGCCCTTCAATGCGGCAGATTCCCAGTGTCGAGATATGAGCCGTAAGGGAATCTCCGTTCCAAATCCTACATGAACGAAGGGGAAAGATGGTGATGTTCTGTCTGGGAAATGGCTTTGGTGTTGTGGCTCGCCCCAAATAATTCGACAATGGGTCCAACCACCAGTGGAGACGTCAAGGCGGAAGATAAAGCCAAAAGCAATCAATTGCCGGGTGCAGGGTTAGGGATACCCTGATACTCTGATCCCATTGATATTGACGAGCTTCAAAATGTCCCAAAGGGCCAAAGGGGTAGCTTTTCGAGGGGTCCGAGTGACGTTTTTCTGTTGGGTTGGCGATAGGACGAGCAGCAATTGGTTGCAATTGGTTGCAATTAGTTGCAATTAGTTGCAATTAGTTGCAATCAGGTGGTGCGGTAAGGGGCCAGAGATATTTTGGCGGGGAGAGCGCGGTTCTGTGGTGAGCATGAGAAAGTGGATTCATCAAGACCCCAAAATTCCCCCAATTCGATTTCAACTCCAGTGTTGGTGGTGTTTGCCGTATCCACACCGATAGTTCCCCCTCGCCGACGGGTCGTTTTTTCCATTACTAACTGCTTATATTCCGCTGCCGAGTATCGTTCGTACCTGACCGCCTCTTCCATCATCTATATCAGCCATCTTATTATTCCAATCCATGAAGAACTCCCGACCTTCTCGTTCAATCTCACACCGAGACCAGCCTCTTCCTTTTTTCTTTCCGCCTTACTTCTTCTCCCGTTCGGCTCAGATGCTTCTCGAAGTACTCCGTATGCAGAATTTCCCTTTTGGTATTTAGATGCAGTCATCGATATCCCATTGCGGCCCAATGTATGACAAGAAATATATGGTCTCCCCCATACGAGCAAGAGAGGGGGTGTACAACCTACTCTGTACAACTCATCCCATCACTTGCCCAACCCTCAAAAACTCCTCCTGCATTAGTGTGCGGGGAGACGATACCACCATCCAGTACAAATTGCAGGCAGAACAGGTACAATGCAATTTAATAAATGATTTGAATTATTCTGCATCTGCCTCTTCTCCAATTGGTTGCAAACAGGGGTGTTTATGAAGGTGGGTGGGATTGTAACCCGTTTGCTCGCCTCACCAACTCCTATAACTTCAGTCGTCCGCGAGCGATGAATCTAAATTTTGAGATTGATGAAGGAATGCCTTGGTTTTCTTTCGTTGGAATTGTTGGTTGTGATGGATCGGTACTCTGATGTTTTTCAGACGCTCGGATGGGATGTTCGTGGATCCTGCGGAGATATTGATATGACTGAAAAGCGGTCTGTGGGGTTAATCCTTCGTTCTGGCATTTCACAAGGTTCGAGAGGGTACAGTACATCTGATTTTCGCTGTTGATAATTTTCATTCTCTACCTTGAAAGGTTGATGTCCAGTATTGATATAGTTTGACATCAACCCAACAGTTCTGCGTAATGTTCGCTGTAGAAATGATATCTCGTTGAAAGAAAACTACTCGGCAAAGAAAATTGCACGATCCGCTTTTTGAAAATCTAGTAGAAGTATTGTGAGGGACCAAGATGGGAATAGAAACACACGGTTTTTTCCTTGGAGTCGTTTTAAAATTAACGAGTATGTTTTATAAGTGCATAACTTAAAGAATACAAAAGTACTAGATTTATCTACTTCTCGAACTTCATTGCGGGTTCCTAGGTACTGCGGTTGCTTCTGGTGGGCTCATAGGGAGGAAAGCTAAAACTGGCTTCTTATTTTCATTCTTTATATACTATTAATATAGGTGCCCAACTACCTCCCCGATCCCATCTAGTGTCGACTTTGATTTTCTAAGAATGGAGAAAAATTTTTGGGCTAACAAGTAGTAATGTTTATTCTTTTAATAGTTAGTAAGATGCTAGGAGATGTATATTGCTAATTCTTATCATTCTACATGTGCGTTCGATTGAGCAAAACTAGATAGCATAAAGAACTTATACGCCTAAGATTGGGACAAGTTAATATAATATCTGACTGTAGTTAGAATAATTGAGAACTTTAAAAAGTAGTTGTATTACGACGATTGAGGAAACATATTAGGTAAGTATATGTAGAGCGATGATAACGACTCTTACCTTTAGTTTGTAGAAGTAGACAACCTTCAAGTGTGAAAAGTCGAATCACTTACGGCCCAGGGTTATTCATTAACAGAATTGAATTCTATTAAAGTTTAAATTCTAAGACTTTAAACATAATAGTTTAGAGAATAGAGCTAACATGCTCAGACTTTCCTCTCAGAATTAATTTCTGTGAAAATAGCCATTGAGCTTTATGATCTTTCACAAGACACGAGGGATAAAACTTATATTCATATAATCGACAACGAACTAAGATACAATAACAGAGCAGACTGATACTTCTTCTTCTCACGAAATTCTCGCAGCACGATTATTCAACTTATAAAATTCCTGATATCCAAGACCTACCTCTCGGCTGTTGACATTCACCTTTCACCTTTCACCTTTCACCTACAAACAGCAAATCAACTAAACAAAAACTCCTTAAAAATCAGCAAAAGAAAACATTAAAAAATAATATTATTTTGAAGACACTCGGATTCGAACCTAATGATTGTTAGTTTCATTTATCAAGATCAAATTTAGATATGTCACATACCGAGGACCATCTGGAAACCCAAAGTAGCTTGGCTACTTCTCTGGAATCAGATACCTTAACCACTTGGCCATGCCTTCTTGTAGTTTTCGCTCTTGCTTAATGGTAACTTTGTTTGTTTTGATCGTTTGTTGTTGAAAGTGAAAGGGTGGTGGGGAAAAGTGGGTCTCGGCTTTGGAACAAACCGAACTTGATGGCCAATGGATATGCTGAGGAAGGCGCGAGTGAGAAATCATCTTATAGAATCTTAAGATTTTGCGAGGAGGACTAGGGAAATGATTCTGTAATCGTTTTAAACTTCTGGAACGTAAGACCCGGCTCCAATGGGGCACTAATAGAGAGAGCGTACAAATGATCACCTAACCCTGCTCACAGATACCATTTCAGAACCGCTACTCCAAATAAATAGATTTATTACTAGTTGTTCAACTGAAAAAGCGCGCGGAGCAGCTCAAAGCAATGAAAAGACCAGCTCACAGTTATTCTCAAGCTCCTTCGCCCAGTAATTTTTGTTTTGGTGTTAAAACTGGATCTCTCGTGGGCCACCTACTGTTTCCACCCTTTCAAGCCCTCTTCCAAAGACTTGACAAGACACTTGCTGACGGCCATTTCAGAAAAGCTGACTCGATCTGTCCACCAATCCAACCAATATTCCGCTCTTGCGCCCTCCTCGGGATCGAGTACCCCCACACTGACATCAATCACATCTGGTCGTTCATCGCAATGCCAAAACACCGTCGCGCCGCACACCTTGCAAAACTCGCGCATCACGACCTCGGAACTCTGATATCGCTTCAGGGTCCCGAGATCGAAATTTAGAGGGGTGCCATTGTCTTTGAAAATATTGCACTTCGGCACAAACGCCCAAGGTTGGATCTCGAAGCCAGAATTTTGGCGACAGGATGTGCAAGTGCACAATCCAGCTAGATATTTCGTATCGTTGCTGCGCAGGAACCAAGGTTCGTTTTTCGGGTTAGCGGATGAGCCCAAGTGGTATGGGACGATCAAATCCGAATATGGAGATTTTGCCTTCTTCGAAGTTTCGTTTGGGCGAGTGATGTGGAATTTCACACCTCCACAACGACATCCCGCTTGCAATTTTTCCTCCTGTTCCTTGCTCCTTTCTCGCGGAGGCAGTTTCTGCATAGCACCTTCGGGGATGAGTTCATCTCCTTCCCCGTCGTTGAATAGCCATAGCTTCAAGGGCCTTTTGTTTCCGTCTGTCTTTTCGATTTCCTTTAGCCATACGGATATTCCTCCATCCAATGTTCCCTCTATAAACTTAGTACCTGTCCAATTCATGATTCCTTCTGTTCGGTCTAAAATCCCAGTGGTAGCATGCCAGGTATTCGCCGTATTACTCTTAAAAGGACATGAGAACCGCAGGTTGAACAGAAGTATTGAGTAAAGGAGGGCTTCGGGGTGAAACTGGTGAGGTTATACTCTGCGGGATCGATTGTGTAATTCGTGGGCAGTTTGATGTATGAAAGACCACAAGAGCCAGTTTCTTGCCGGCACATGGTACAGAGGCATAGCGCTCGATCTCTCGGGAGAGACGAGTTTGGAAGTTCGATTTTGTATGTGAAAGCCTTGCATGCGCAAGCTGCATTGACAGTTGTGGTTGCCATGCTGAGATTGGATTCAGGAAGGCTTCTCGATTTGTGGGACCGCGTTTGATGTTTTTGGATATGGTTTTCTGGTTTCTCTGGATTAGAAAACTAGGAGACAATTCCTACCTACGGAGTATGTGAACTTTGTTATATACTTTCGCATCTATTCACGCCCTTTTCTCGACGAGCTACCTACTGACGTCACAGAATTTGACAACGCGGTTGATTGGTAGCCCAGCGCCTGACTGAGTATCTGTGATCGTAGGCGAGTGTTGGCATAATGTGCTGTGTATATGGTGTTTTTTCGTCACTTCTGAATGGCTTCAAAATCCGGTGTCGTCTCGAAGGTCGTCCAAAAACATCACCACTACCGGGTCAATCCCGTGGCAGCCGCCCTTGGCGTCTCCACTGACGCAAACGTGCAAAAATTCCGCCCCTCCTAAAAGCTTGCAACCACGAACCAAACACAACAACCAAAACCGACCGGTATCGCATGCTTTTACAACTTAACCTCGGGTACATCACATTGTTTACGGCCCGGACACAGACCGCACTGCATGGAAACATTTCCGAGAAATAGGTGTTCCTTGTTCAGCTCCACGCATGATGATGATGTCTTTGAGGCCATAACTCGGTATCTCACGACACTTTTTCAGGAACGAGTCATGATTTTCCACAATTCCCGCAACAAGGAATTTCTTTCTCTGACCAGAAGGAGCCAGTTCTATCAGCCTTGTAAGTATACACATGCCGATACTCCGTCAAGGCGTTGAAAAGGAGGATAGTACGTTGGTTCGCTTAAGGTGACCGAGTTATCACCGCCCTGCCAAGAATTCAGAATAGCTTCTGTATGGACGGACGAGCTGTTTTGGTGGGTTTCATACCAGACTTACTGGTTAATTTTGATGCAATCTGCTTGATAAGAGGTTCTGTGACATTCTATTCCCATGTCCCACAAGTATGAAATTCCTTTCATATACTATATATACTGGTCTCCCCCGTGTTCTTACCCGTGCTTTTTTCATTCTTGTCACTCATAGCTTACATACTCACCTCGCCTTCGAATATCTTCACTGATCGCACTTCGTACCATATTTGAGTACTCATTATATGTCAAACCCCGAGGTTTCAAACACCATGGCGGATCTTGTCGAACAGCCGCCACGAGAATATGCATCTATTGCTTCTCCAACAGTTACACGTACGAAAACAAAAGAAACAATAAACCGAACAAACACAAATGGATCTAGAATCCACCGAACAACATCACATCTTTCACACAAGGAGACACGAGATCCAGATCTCGATGTCAATCTTCCATATCGAACTCTCAGCAATGGAGCAAACCTCAACGAGTACACGGTCGAGACGCCTTCTGGTGAAATTGATGGTCGTCTAGAACCAGACGGGAAGACGAATTGGAAGCTTGTCACATTCAAACCCAATGATCCGGAAAATCCCAAGAATTGGTCGAAAGCTTTCAAGTGGTATTGCACAATGGTTGTTGCTGTGACCTGTTTTGTGGTGGCTTTCTGTTCTTCTGTTATCACAGCAGATATCGCAGGTGTGGAGGAGGAGTTCAACCGATCTGAGGAAGTGGCTCTTGTCAGCATTTCGATATTTGTTGTTGGGTTTGGATTAGGTATGTGAAATACCACAATCCCTCAATCTGACATAAATACTAACAATTTTAGGTCCAATGGTGTTCGCTCCCCTCAGTGAGGTTCTCGGTCGACGAATCATCTACGCAACCACGCTACTGGTAGCAGTTATCTTCATCATTCCCTGCGCGTTGGCACCAAATATTCAGACTCTCCTCGTGTGCAGAGCCATCGACGGAATTGCATTTTCAGCCCCAATGACACTTGTTGGTGGAACTTTGGCAGATATGTGGCGAACGGAGGAACGAGGTGTTCCAATGGCAGCTTTCTCAGCAGCACCATTCATCGGTCCAGCAATTGGTCCATTGGTTGGAGGATTTCTTTCTGACGCTCTCGGATGGAGATGGTTATACTGGATCCAACTCATCCTCGCTGGCTTTGCTTACGTCTTGATTACTTTCACGGTCCCTGAGACCTATGCGCCAACAATTCTAGCTCGTCGTGCTAAGAAGCTTCGTGAATCCACAGGCGAGAAAGAACATGTTACAGAACAAGATATCGATCTACGACCATTCAGTGAGCGTCTTGGTGTGTTCCTCATCAGACCTTTCCAACTGCTTTTCGGCGAACTGATCGTCTTTCTCGTTTCGGTCTATATGTCCGTTCTCTATGGCTTACTATACATGTTTTTCGTGGCCTATCCAATCGTTTACCAGCAAGGAAAGGGTTATACAGCTGGTATAACCGGTCTCATGTTCATTCCTATCGCGCTTGGAGTACTCGCATCCGCAGCTTGCGCTCCACTCGTAAACAAACACTACCTATCACTCTGCGAAAAACATAACGGCTCTCCACCACCAGAAGTCCGCTTGATTCCCATGATGGTTTCCTGCTGGTTCATCCCAATCGGTCTCTTCATCTTCGCCTGGTCCTCCTACCCACATCTCTCCTGGGCTGGGCCAGCTATTGGCGGTTTCCCAGTCGGCTTCGGATTCATCTTCCTGTACAACTCCGCAAACAACTACCTCGTTGATTCCTACCAACATCAAGCTGCCTCTGCACTCGCTGCCAAAACCTTCTTGAGAAGTTTCTGGGGTGCGGCTGTGGTCCTTTTCACAGCGCAGATGTATGCCAGATTGGGATACCAATGGGCTTCTAGTGTTTTGGCTTTTATTGCTCTCGCATGTTGTGCTATTCCTTATGTCTTTTATTTTTATGGAGAGAGGATTAGAAGACATAGTAAATTCGCTTATAGTGGCGATGATGAGGAGACTTTGAAGACTAGTGCTGAGGATAGAGCTACTGAAGGGGAGTTGCAAAGAGCAAGAAGTTATGTCAGCAACCCTTGAGTGGGGTTGAAAATACGTTGAAGTGAATGAGGAATGAGAGTGGTGGTGTAATTGTACTTTGGCACGAAGGAGTTTTATAATAGATGGAGGTGTAGATAGATGGTGGGATCAGATTTTCCTTTTGTCACTTAGATTAATGATATACCTAGACAGAGTAATTACAACATATATAAATCAGATTGAATAATTCGAGTTGGCTTTTTTGGGTCTTGTTTTTGCTCTTACGTTGATGCAAAGCTTTCGATTCTCCGATGTGAGAAGTCCCCCAACCTTTCTCAGGAAAATACAAGGTTGATCAAATTTAATTTCGATTTCTTTTTGTGCTTTTGTTAAGAGCAAGATGTAAACAAATAAAACCAGCTTTATTGACCATAAGAAAACTTTATATATTAACATTTGAGCACCAAGTTGATATTCAAATCCGCTCTCAACCCATCTTCTGTAACTTCCGGTCCCATACCAATAAGTTTCAACCCAACAGTTCCAGAAACCTTCGTCCCTGTGGACTTCTCACCATCCATCTTCGCTCTCTTCGATGGGAGGCTCATATACGCCTTGCTAGCTTCTTCCTTAATTCCATTAATGACAGGTTTCAAGTCTGCACAAGAGATTAAAACACCCAAAGTAGGCTTCAAACCCGAATCCATAACTTTGTCCTCTGTAATATCATACGCAATTTTCCTTCCCTTCCTAACATCTTCAGCCGTAACATGTACATCAACATTACGATCAAACCCCACGAAGCTGGCTTTTTTGACAATGGTGTGCCAGTCACGAACACCTCGAAAAGTACAATGAAGATCAGGACATCCAACTCCCGGGATTTCATCTCCTAGTTTAGGAAAGATGTAAGGTCGGTTAACATCAACACGACCACGGAAAACGAGTTTGTGTGCATGCAGTGCGATCTTGCCGCCAGGGGCATGTTTTCGTTGCGCAATAATGAGATATGGAGTCTCGTTCTCGAGATCACCTGCTTCTTTCGAAGCCAAAATCTCACGAGAAACATAAGTTTTGTTCTCTTCGTTGATCAAGGTGTCTAAATTTCACAAAGTCAGCTCTTAAAATCGTCGTTTGATGGAAAAAAGAGTACCTTTGGGAGCAAAATATCGAAATTTGGACCCGACATTCTGGCACTCTTTCCATACCTCCTCATGGTCCTCGTATTCTCCACCGAAAATGGTCACCAGATCATCGTGCTCCTTCGCTTGCTTGATCATATCGAGTACCGGCCCAAGATACACAGAGTCTGAGTCGGTCATGACGAAATCTGATGCGCTTTTCCTCCATTTTCTCCTTCGTTCTCTGTCCTGCTCAGGGGAAAGGGAGAAGGAAGCACTGCTTTCAGTTCCCAAGATTGCTTCACCAGTGATTGGATCTTCCTCTTCTGCAAATGCCGCCCTTCGCTTCATCTTTGCGAACTACGTAACCGACTTAGGATAGTGTTTGTGTTTAGGAAAGGTGTGGTGTTGGGGACAGAAATAATTACTCTAATGAAATAAAAGAAGGACTACTTCTTTGCATGAAGAGGGAAGATATATGAAACTATTTGGGGGCTATAATTGTTGGTGCGGGGTTGGAAAAGCCGCCATTCAGAGATGATGAGCTCCGAGCCCAGAACCATGGGTCTGTGCATACAGGGCATTTTGACGACTTTGACGACTTTGAGCCCCTCCACTAACAAATATGCCTCCCACCAACCCCCTCTAGACGACTGGCATCACGAAAAGGGCTACGAGATAGCTACAGAACACGAGGCTATGCGCCAATTACACTGGTTTGGGAAGGTCCTTATCTGCGTCTTACAGCATCGGTACAAACATCCGTCCGGCCAACCTCTTGGACAGGGTACGATACGCAAAATCCTTGGCTACACAGCCCCCGAACGAGCTCGCGCAAAGCGTAGCGGACCTGCTTTTCTTCTATCAGATAAAGTAGTAGACGAGGTTATCTTACATTGTGCGCAAAGATGGGAGAACCGCCAAATGGACTGGGGTAAGTTAAGGGAGGAATTGGGGCTGGGTTGTTCGGTTCAGACACTTAAGCGTAGGATGCACCAAAGAGGCTATTATCGTTGCGTAGCGTGTCAAAAGCCTTATTTGACACTCGCGCAAGTTAAAGCCCGCTTTCTTTGGGGTCTTGCACATATATTCTAGACTGTGGAGTGACTAAAGGTCTTATGGTCGGACAAAGTTACATTTCTTATTGGAGGACGTACAATTAAGTAGAAGGTTACCCGGAACGTTAAGAAAGGATGCTCAGAAAGGTTCTGCGATACATGTATTCAACACCAGTTCCACCGAGGCCATACAACGCCTGTAAATGCATGGGGGGCCATTAGTTATGGGTATAAATCCCTCCTCATCTTTATTGAAGGCCATGGCAAGAGCGGTGCCAATTTACAAAGGGATTATCTTGCCCAACTCTTGGAGCCCTTTATACAAGTAATCCCTACAGCCTTTGCCTCGGTTACTCATACTCTCCGCCCTTCTACAGAGCCCTTGTTTATGGAGGATGGAAATGCAGCACATGGACATAAATCAACAACGAACTGCTGCGCCAAATTCCGTATAAAACATAGTATCACTTAATGCCACACCCTCCTACGTCACTAGATATGAATCCTATAGAGAAGTGCTGGCGGTGGATTAAACAAGCTCTTCATAGACGACAACACCAACCTACTACTGTGGAGATGCACCAAGCTGTTACAGAAGAGTGGGAGGCCATACCTCAAGATTGGATTAATAAGTTAATTTTAAAGCAAGAGCATTGGGCTAATGTACTTGTACAACGCCATGGGTGGTCTACTCCTAATTAAATCAAGTACTACTTCATAAATGTAATGATTTATCGTGAAAATGCCCTGTACGCACACACCCGTGGTTCCAGGCTCATAACCTCAAGAAACGCCTCACGATGGACAATAAAAGCGGCAGTAAGTAATATAGATTTGGCTGTTTTGTATTTTCAGTGAAATTGATCAATAATGCAGAATAATAAATTGTTATTGATTTAAATTAATCGAGAAAGCTTAGAATCAGCGAGTTGATTAAATGAATTTCTGAAATTGTCTAAAGCAAGATTATACGGTGCTTATCTAAATTAAATCCATTTATTATGATTATTTAAAGTTATCTAAGAACTCAAGTTAATCGGATGAAGTTCAGAAATTTTGAAATGTGGACTTATCTATATGATCGTTATTTGACACAATTACTCGAGAATATCTCCAACAATAGTGTTGTTTCAGTACTTTTTTTAACATAGCGAATTCGGTATGTCTAGATAGAATTGGTGAGTAAATTATACTAGATCGCCAGACGTTTTCAAATTTCAACAACTCTAATTCGGAAAAATGACTCCCTACATACCTTTCAAACTATACAGCTTGTAGAGTTCAAGTAAGTTGGTCAATGACTAGGATACGAATATTGGAAGTGCTACGATTTATCATTGTATCAGTCTACCAGCTCAAATCTCCACCACATGAGCCAATTCAAAAAACAAAGTCCAACAAATCCACTCTATCCCTCTTCAAGCTCGCAGCACCACTCCCACTACACCCTATAGCACCATCCAAACTCCCAGACATCCATTCCGTCTCAATATTTTGCCCAAACCCATCACTATTATTATGAATAACCAGCAGCGCACCTTCAGCCTCTGGAAACTTCCCAACCTCGTATCTACCTCCTGATCCTCTAAACAGATTACCCTTCCCCATCACCCGTACATGACTTTGGTTTCTCAAAGCCAATTTAGCGAGAGGAACGATTTCTAGATCTGCGTAATCGTTGACAGAGAAGATACGCATATTGGTAAAAATATTTTGGTCTGAGAGTGTTTTGAGGGCGAGGACCATAAGACGGTTCAGAAGTGGCGCACCGAGCTCACGGGCGAAGATTGAGGCTGGGTCATAAGTATATACGTACCCCTTCACACATAACACCTCCAGTGCTGAGAATTCGTTAAGAGCTTGTTGGATAGCGGTATTGAGTAGCAATTCTAGAGAAACGACTTGATCGTTGTATGTCTCCGTGAACTTTCCCATCGTTTCCTCGGTAGGATCCCGCGTTTTAGACGAAATGAGAGATTCGAGAAACGTGATAGTTTCATCCATACCCATCGGCTTGACTTCCTTCCTAGCAGGCAACTTCCCCCCTTTAACAAGGTGAAAGACAAGATGTTTCCTCAATTCCTCATCATAAACCATCCTCTTCTTATCATCCTGTTTCTCCTCAACATCCAAAACATCCCACCCCTCCACAAGCTCCTCCCCCAAAACCTCTTGATTCCCCAACCCACAAACTTTCATCATAACCCTCGTTCCCTCAAAGTCCATATGCACCGCCGCACTCAAAACCACACTCCTAACCAATATCTTCCCACCGCCGTTCTTGCCAAAACGAACGATATCGTGCCCTCCATTAAAAACGTGATCACCCACAATCTCACACCGGGAAACAACAGGGGTAAGAAACGTATGAAAAGCTCCTTCGAGATTAGTGATGTGATCCCACTTCTCTTTTTTCTTCTGAGTGACGAATTTTACAGCTAATGCACTGTTTTTCTTGTTGCGCATGAGATGGCTTATAAGAGGTTTTGGGACGAATGGGGAGTGGGATATTAATGGTGGGGGAAGGAGAGTGTGGTTACTGAGGTAGAAAGCTCGCGCGTGTGCCGATGGGGGTATTTGTGAGGGGGTGAGGATGTCTGAGTGACAGTCCAAGGGCGGTGGAAGGTTTAGTGGTGGTGATTTGAGTTTTAGTGACATTTTTTGGTTTCTCTTTCTGGTCCTGGGTAAAAAATTTGAGGTTGAGATGGGTTTTGATGGTGTTGAGATTTGTGAGTTGAAGAGTCAGAGCTGTTGGAGCCTGGAGCGGCTGAATCACGCCAAGCTTACTCTTCTGGGGCTATAACAAATCCTTTGCCGAGGAAGTGTAGAAGAATCAGGAATTCATTTTATTTAAAACTTCGTTGAAGTTAGAGAAAAAAGGAGAGAAAAGACCAAATAAGTATGTAAATTTGTAAAAGCCACCACCACCACTAGGGGTGCAAGAATTCGTAACTCACCAAGAGTAGAATCCCTTAGCCCTACATCCCCGATTGTTAGACCAAAGCTCCGAAAACTCATATAGTAGTCCCAAACGACTAGAGCAATCATTTTTATATTATCGTTATTCTCTAGAAGTGTTGGGACAATTGTAAAAGGGAAAGCGCGAGGGGCGGTGCCACACATCGTCACACACCCCAATCCAATACATTTTACTAAAGATATAGAACAATTAGAACAATTAGATAACTTGAGGAGTCTTACAAGAATTCTTCGACCAATGCTTTAGATTAGCTTGATTGTCCCAGACCTTCTAGAACAATATATTTTCATAAATTTTATTCACATGGACGAGGAAAAAGGGTGAGAACCCCAAGGAAATTTCACAAGCTATTCAGCTCGTTATTGCTACAATTTGTACATAATACTCATTACCAGCCATATCCATATCGTGGCCTACAATAAAACGCCAGTAGCCATTACCTCACCAAAAACGCCAACAGCCGAGCATCGTCTCTTACAGCGCCTTGATATTCTGAAAGAAAGGATTGGCCAACAGCTTCTCATCGCCCTTCACCAAATTTCTCATCAGCCCAACTTTCTCCTCCTTACTCAAATCTTTGCCCTCACACTCTTTCTTCCACTTCACAAGTACCTCCTTCAACAAAGCACTTCCCTCCTCCACATCCTCCTTCTCATACTTAACAGCCGTCCCTTCGTGTTTGCTCGTGAAATCCTCCAACTCATCCGCCTTCCTCTTGGCCATATTGACCACCTTTTCGGGAAACCTAACAAGTTCCGCGACATGAATACCAAAACTCTGATCACAAATCCCATCTTCAACCTTATACAATAATGTAACTTCTCGTTTCGCCTTCCCATTATCGTCAATATGCGCCACGACATGTAAATTCTTAACTTGAGGGTATTGATCCACCAAAGCAGTAAGTTCATGAAAATGAGTAGCGAACATGGATTGACATCCGATTTCCTTAATGATGTGTTCTGAGATGGCCCACGCGAGTCCGAAACCATCGTACGTGCTGGTCCCACGACCAAGTTCGTCGATGATGATGAGGGATTCGGAGGTTGCGGATTTGAGGATGTTGGCTGTTTCGAGCATTTCGGCCATGAAGGTTGAGACTCCTTTGAGTTGGGAGTCGCTGGCTCCGACTCGGGCGAGGATACAGTCGTAAATTGTGAGTTCGGCTTCTGAGCAGGGTACGAAGCAACCAATTTGCGCCATGAGGGCGATTACTCCGATTTGTCGAATATACGTTGATTTTCCGCCCATGTTCGGTCCTGTGATGATCAAGAACTCAGAAGATCCTCTCTCTAGGGTAACATCGTTCGTGATGAACTGGATATCATCTTGCATCTCCATACAAGGATGTCTAGCTTCCTTCAAAATCGTATTTCCTTTTCCTCGAGGATGTATCTTCGGCCTCACATACGACGTAGGAGCATGAACAGAGCAATGTGCAAAGCTCACAATGACATCGAGATGGGAGAGGACGCCAGCCAATTGCTCAAGAACCGGACAATAAGAAGCAGCGACACCGACAACCTCGTTGACCAGACTGCTCTGGGTACGATTGTAGTTCTCGGACAACTGGTCGAATTCTCTTCGATAGCTTGCAAGCTTGTTCGTCGTGAAGAATACACCATTCTTTTGGGTTGAGACTTCTTGGTACTTGCCTTTATTTCGGATGCAACCAGCTTCTGTTCTGGTGAGACGGAAGCACCATCCATGGGTTTTGTGATTATCGAGGAATAGCTTCTTGTCCACTTCTTGGTCAAGATCAGCAGCTACGCTTTTGTGTTCTGTCACCATGTCTTTCTTTAGATGGTCGAGCTTCTTCCGGATTGTTCGCAAGCTGTCGTCAAACTCAGGTTTGATGATATATTCATGGTTATCCATCGCAGCCAAATCCACCGTCGTCTCAACCATTTCTACCAACTTCGCAAGACTGTCCGAGTATTCCCTGATCTTGATTGTGTATGCCTCATCCAGTGGTCCTTGGTATTGCTCGTCAATCACACCCTCAAGAGTCCCAATAAAACCAGGCAATCTGATAACAACCTGATATGCTTTGACAACATCCTCCAGGTTTGCCATTTTCTTTTGAAACCTCTTGGCGAGTCGATACAAATCGGGTATTGATCGTAGATGTTCCTCTTGCATAGTCTGTCGCAATTCGGTATCCTCCACGAATGCCTCGACTAATTGTTGTCTCTTTTCGATTTCTTTCCTGCTCATCAGAGGCTGCTTCAACCACTGTGCCATCAATCGACTGCCGATAGGTGTTTTGCAATGGTTCAAGAGTCCATAAAGCGACATGGTCTTGGCCCCATCTCGTGGTCCGGGCATGAGATTGAGTGCTTTGAGAGCTGAAGCATCAAGTTTCATAAATTGCGAAAGGTCGTGTTGATAAAGTTGGTATTGCCCAAAGTTTGTGTTATCGTGCAAAACACCCAAGTATTTGATCAAAGCCGCAGCTGAACCCATTGCTAGCTTCAAGTCCGTTTGTGGCAGAGTTCCAACAGCCTTTTCGTCCTTCAAAAGTCTTGCTAAGTCTTGATCGATATCTCTCGTACCAAAGTCGCCTGATGCCCGTTCGGAGATAGCTATGCCGCAAGAATCGATAATCGTCTTGAGTTTTGCCAGCTCTACATCTTTATCCGTCTTGTCGACCTGTATTAAGCATTCCTTGACACCCAGCTGGATGAGGAGAGATTCGAAGTTCGAGTACAAGTCGTTGTCCAGGAATTCTGCGACTCCCAATTCCCGCACGCTCGCATCTGCAAAGCATACTCCAACATTTCTTGCTTCCGAAGCCTTCGCAGTAATCTTGACGGCAAGAATAATCGGTGCTCCATCGAATTGGCCTCCCAATTCCTCCTCAATATCTTGTAAATTTCCGGGTGATGCTTGTTTTGTAACCTTCCAGTTCATTCTACCGTTGCTCTCCCATACTTCTATTCGTTTGCCTAATCGGAATAGGGCTTCTCGTAGAAAATTTCGAAAGACTGTGATGGACATAGTAACCGATGGCAGACCCGAGGAATCATTTTTGCCGAGCTGTCGTAGAACGGATGTAGTTTTGTATACCTGTTTTGAATTAGATGTGAAAGGATGAGGATATCTCCGATACGTACTGTCCGGGCAATAAAAGACGCATCATCATCATGAGCGGTGTACCAATCTCCTCGGTCAAAGATTCTTATAGTATCTTTGTCTTTTGTGGGCAAGGCTTTGAAGAATTTAATGAACCCGCCTTCATCGTCAACCTAGAGAATGTTAGAGTGGCGCAGAAGAGGTTGGAATTGGGAATATTACCTTTAATTCCGGACGTGAAGACATTTTCGCGGGGTTCTAGGCAGTTCAAAATATTAATGAGACAGAATAGTGTGCAGGACTTGGATATTGACTTCTTACAAAAACCACTTTAAACGCGGTCAGTCTTCGGGGTGAAGGTTGACGCGACCGCGATTGTAGACTAGTCCCAAAATAGCTTTTTCTGCCACCGCCTCTGCCAAAAAGTTCGACGTCACGAAGTGCGAGTTTGATATTCACAAAATCTCCACAACTTTTCGAGTTCAGAACAAAATGGAGGAAATTGAAGAACGCCCTTCCAAGATACGGAAACTCAATTCGGCCGAGGACGTAACTGAGCCAAGTTCAATCCCTGAACCAACTACAACCAATACATACGCACAAATAATTACTCCAATCCCAGAAGAGTCATCACCCCACCAAGGGGACACATCCGAGGACGAACCTGAAGACAATACCGAGAACAACGATGGAACTGCTACCACTCAAACGGGAGATCAACCACAACTTTCAAAGAGCCAACGTAAAAAGATAGCCAAGAAAGAAAAATGGGAAGCCGCCAAAGAATTCCGCAAAGTCAAGCGCCGAGAAAAACATAAGGAGAAGCAAGTCAAGAAGCAACAAGCAAAAGCCGAATTGAAAGCCAGAATCGAAAGTGGAGAAATTGAAGCCCCACCACCAGTTGTGGTTCAGCAAAAGGGTAACCCTATCCAGCTCCCTCTTACTATCATCTTGGATTGCGATTTCAATGAACTCATGACGGAAGGAGAAATTATTTCCATGGGTGCCCAAATTACGAGATGTCATTCGGATAATAGGAAGGCAAAGTTTAAGTCTCATCTTGTTGTTAGTTCTTGGGGTGGTGCTTTGCAGAATAGGTTTGAGACTGTACTTGCAAATACTCATCTGAGTTGGAAGGGAGTTAAGTTTCTGGAAAAGGACTTTGTTGGGGCTGCCACAGAATTGAATGAGGTGATGAGAGGACCCGGTGGTGGAAAATTGGCTGGAGCTTTGGCACCAAAGGAAGACGAGGCCGCTGCAGAGACCACTGAACCAGATATCCTGACCAACCTAGAAGGCGAAATCGCAGAACCCTCGATTGTTTACCTAAGTTCCGATTCGCCAGTTACTTTGGACCGCCTCTCACCAAACACCAGCTACATAATCGGTGGAATCGTCGACAAGAACCGACATAAAGGACTTTGTTACAAGCGAGCCACAGAACGTGGAATCCCAACAGCAAGATTGCCAATTGGAGAGTTCATGGAAATGCAGAGTCGAACTGTACTGACTGTCAACCATGTTGTGGAAATCATGTTAAAGTGGATGGAGACTGGCGATTGGGGAGAGGCTTTCTTGGCTGTAATTCCAAAGCGGAAGGAGGCTAAGCTCAGGAATAAGAATAAGAATGTCAAGAAAGAGGAACACGAGGGTAAGGATGACGGGAGTGAGGACGATGGATATGGGGGAAATGTTGACATGATTGAGGAAGGAGAAAACATTGGCCAGACGGAGTCGAAAGACGACAGTAAAATACCTTTAGACCCATAAACACGCTTAGTTGTGGGCAAACTCTGCAAATAAATAGGACAGAAGCTCCCAAAACCCATTGTTGCATTCGTTGCCCCTGGTATCATATCATTTAAAAATGTAGCATCCCCCAAAACGCCTTGCCCTGAAAACTGCGTGAGCATATCCGTAACCATCAACCGCCCCCCAAACCCAAAATTCGTATATACGGGTCCGTGAAATATACCCTCACTTCCCATGCATTCCATTAACATATTCTTCCGCCTTCCTCGCCCTCTCACTTCTCGCGACCATCTCCGGCATAGTCTTCATCGCGCCCTCCAAGCCTTTAATCCCCGCCTCCCAATTCGCCTCCACACCTTCCTGTCTCTCTAACCTCTCCGCCCCCAAAACATTGCCTCTCACCTTCCTCTCCTCCTTCATCCTCTCCCCCATCACCCTCAGCGCCTCATCATCCGCCTCCGTCTCCTCCTTAAATCTCTTCTTGTTCTTCTCCGTCACCACCCCCGGGACTTTCCTCCGCAGCGCAGCAATTTCCTCAATAAGATCTTCTTCCTGCCTCGCGTTTTCCTTGGCTTTCGAAAAGAGTTTGTGGCTGAACGGTTCGTGTTCTTCGATTACACCCGTGGAAGTGATATCGGCGTTGGAGAGGATTTGGTGGATGAGGGTTGGGGAAGGAGGGAGACCGTTTATTGTTATGTTTGGGGCTATGACTTGGAAGACTTGGTTGATGTACTATTTAACCACATTAGCTATAGCGCATTAATAGTTTGAATAAATGGAAACAAACAGCATGCACATCTTCCTCTACCCTCTTCCTCATAGCATCCTCGCCTTCCCCATCCATGGGAGGTAATGCCTGGTCTATCTTCTCATTTGCGCCGCGTCGGATGTTTGCTGCTAGGAATTGGAGGTCCTCTATTGATTGTAACTCGATTCTTCTTTGCAATTCTGCCATGGCTTTACGCGCCTTTTCTGATTGTTTCGGTTTCTCGTCGGGTGGTGTTTGGTCGTGGTATTTGCGTGGTTATCGCGTCGTTGCTGCCAAATTTCTGGTCGCATGTTTACATACTCGGGATTCTTTCGGCAATATCCCCGCCATACCCGAATCCCGAGCCGGTCCGGCAGCCTTATTTCATACCTGCTAGCTCTCTAATTGAGATAATTTATAGAACAATCAACTTATACTTCTATTTGAACGAAACATCATGACCTTGTTCAGCAAAATATTGCACAACAGCAACGCAAGATGAATAGCAAAACCGCAGTATACACTCCAGTACCTCTCGACCCCCAAAAGGCTCATATTCGACTTCTCCATCTCTAGCCTCGCCGTGTAGGAGAAGAGATAAGCTGCAGAATCGAAGTAGTTGATCTTGACGACGTGGAGACAATTGAGTACAACGCTTTGTCCTATGAATGGGGGACCGCGAATGCTACCGGATATATTCTTCTTGCTGGCTGTAAATTTCTCGTTCGACCGAACCTTTGGTCGGCGCTGTGGCATTTGAGAGGTGAACACAAGGCTCTGGTGTTATGGTGTGATGCTATTTGCATTGATCAGGAGAGTTTCGGAGAGAGAAATCACCAGGTAAGTACTTGCTTATCTTTCGGCTTTTGTTCAGAATATGAGAGAGGTCAATATTTCACCAGGTATCTGGTATCTCAGCTGAAAGATTTATTCGTTGATAGCTTCTTCTCATGCTTCGTTACTGTCTGTTTGATATCAAATGTATGGATACTCAACTGAGTTACTACAGGTTCAGCAAATGGGCAGAATCTATTCGCAAGCAATGAAAGTTATCGCTTGGACTAGACTACAGGAACAAGCATTCACTTCCGAAAATTTATCCAAGATTGAGCAAGTCTTCAACATCATCAAGGACCTTTCTGCTCTTTCTTCTAATGCCACTTGGCTGAAGAAGAGGTTTGAAGCCATTGGTCGCAATACTGGCTTTGCTTCTTTCGCTAGGTTCTGTGAAGCGAAATATTGGAGTCGCGTGTGGATCGTTCAAGAACTTGCACTGGCAAAGTGTATCGAGATTCGAGGCATAGGATATCAGTTCAATTGGACCTCACTCGAGCTACTATTCCGCAATCCCGATTATATGCCAGTCGAAATCAGTATTCAAATATATATCTCCTTTCCGTATCAGATATATATGGATAGAAAAAACAGAGGACATGGTGGGGGAGTACCATTTTATTATTCGACCAGCTTGTTTGGTTTGTTCGATAGGTATTTCAAGTCGGAGTGCATCGACAGGCGAGACAACGTATACGGGTTCTTGGCTCTTGCTCCGTCGTGTTACCAGAAAGATATTAATGTTGATTACGAAAAATCACTCCATGAGATTGGAAGCTCACTCCTGTCGCACGAACTTCGATGGCATAGGGATGGCAGCGTGACGGAGCAAGACATCAAAGATACTGTTACTTCTCTGGCATGCCAGCTTCCTACAAGCGATGCCCTTTCTCCAGATTCCTCAAATTACGAAAGACGCACTTCGTTTTTTAAAGTTCCTTGCCTCTTTTTAGGGCATTCGCCATCAAAGGGCCTGGTATTGGTAGGTAAGATAACAACAACTGCGCAGCACGAGCTCACAATAAGAATGTTCAACATTAAACATGAAGGCCAAATACCTAACGAGAATGCGCAAGGATACCTCTTTTTGCATGTGGCCGACGATGGTTCCTCGGTTGAAGGGTTGTTTTACAGATTTCCTCAAGATAGGACAGCAGTTCGACCTTCCTTGGCACTCCTTGAAAGCCCTCCGCTTTTTAGATGTATTATATCTTCATGATCTGAATAATCGCTACAGCTCTCATTCTCATCAAATTCGAAAAGTTCAATTTATTCTAGGTCTTGTTTGGGAAACCCAAAACCCAAATATTGATTAACAACTAAAAATAATCGTTGATTCCAGACTACTCTACTAGTCTACTTTCTCATTCCTCCAAGAACAAAGTGTGCTTTTCCTCCTTGCGACTTGACCTCACAGCCTTTAGGAAGTCCACCTACGAAATCTCCCAGGATGAATGAGATAGAGTTATCTTCAGATGATGTCGAGAAGCAGTATAGTTTACACTCTCCTTAATGAAAAATGAGTTTTGTATTTTGCCATCTCTGCTTCTTTTGGGCTTAATTTTTATAGTTCCTCTTTCTATATCTTATTATATCAAGTTCTCCATTTCTCGGGTCTTTTGCAGAGCATTGCAGGTCCATGTTTTCCCGAATATAACCTGTGCAAGGGTCCGAAATCAAAACCATGCTGGAACAAGACTGCAAATGCACTCCAAATGGATTAACCTTTCATGTTTCCTGAAATAATTATAGAATAAGCTTCAAGCCTTTGAAGGCATAAAACCGGCCTTTAATCGGGAACCCAAGTTATGCGTCGTGGAGCCTACCTTGAAATATAAAGAAGCGCATTCCCTTCTAACTTCAATTAGTGTACATGCATCAATTCAGTTGCGTCCATACTCAAAAAGCATCATGGCACCTACCAAGCAGACTGCAAGAAAAATAGGATCTGGAGGAGAAAAGACAAAAATCGTTCGCCTCACAACCAAGAGACACCAAAGCGAAATCACCAACGAACCTCCAACAAAACGAATCGACACGAAGCAAACTCAATTAAAGCTTCGAATTTTGTAGGCAGCATGAACTTTTCAGTATGAGCAAAGGCAAGAGCAGAAGTTATAAATAGATGACCGAGAGTGGCTAATCACGGGATCTAGACTATCTACGCGTTACAGACGCGCAACTTCCACTCCTCAACCTGAAAACAGAAAACATCTATCAGCCAACTACCTTACTCAAAAAATGGCATCAGAAATCCCCGCTCCAAGCATGGCAATGCACAAGAGAACACAGAGCAACCCCAGCGAACCACCGGCCAAACGAGCCCCTCAAAAGACTAAACCCCTATACTTTTACGCGGTAATGAGAACGGATATTCTCGAATCGCAAGGAAGCTTCTACTAAGAAGAAGATGTGGAATCTACTGTGGAGTTGTATGCCACTTTACGGGATGCGAATTATAGGGTACGACAGGAATATGAGGATTGTGGGAGGGGGAATTACGAGCAGATTGAGACTAGCTTTACGAGTACACGATGTAATTGGTCGGGGGAAGATGGTGATGGGAGTGGTATAAGCCTTTATATTCAGGACATGGAAGTTAAGGGCCCTGGGTCTAAGAAGGCGAGGAAGTGGAAACCCGCAGAGGACGAGGAAGAGGAAGAAGAGGGGGACAAGGAAGAAGGATACGAAGAAGAGGAAGAGGAGGATGAGAATAAGTAAAGAGGCATACTGTATACCTCGTTATTTATTCACTGCGCCAATGAAATCCTGGTAAAGAAGTATAGAATGCGGGGCTTCCACAAAGTCGCTGTCACTGAAAATTGCTGCTAGTGCAAAGATGTTTGCGGTTCCCAATTTGGTCTCTTTACGAGGTTTATATGTCACAGGCATGGCTCGGAGGTAATTGTTGCGGTCTTTATATTACCAAATTTCTGTCGCTATGTTTCCATACTCGGCTATTGCACAACTTGTTCGGAACCCCCTTATCCGAATCCCGAGCTATTCTGGCAACTTTATTACCCACATTTTTGTCAAAATCAATTTTAGTGTCTTTACCAATTTTTGGCTCTCACCGCCTTTGGGGATTCCACTTGCAAATCTCGACGAAAATAATCCCTTGCACGATCGTAGCATAAGCTGAATTATCTGTTGAATCGAGTTCAAATGAAAGAGAAAGTGAATTTGAGTTCACGCCGCCTGTACCTGGTACCCCGCGGCAACTCAGGCGGTGAAGAAGCCGGTTCGAAAGGAGCTGCGTCAACCGAAGCAAGCGAAATTGAACGAGAATGTGGATTTGAAATAGAGCGACTTTCTGAAAGTCGGTGGGGTGCCTGGGACAAGAGTGTTGTCAATCGTCGGTAACATATCCTCTTCAATTGTTGGCTCTGGACCAGCATCTTCCAATGAATGTACATTCCGGATGGGAGAAGCTACTGGGCTGCTTGCCTGAAAACGAGGCGGTTCTGGAGAAGCCAATGAATCCATATTCCAGATAAGACAAGCTACTAGAGGTTCAGTCGTGACACTTAACTCTTTTGTAAGTATTGGAGGATGTGGGTGTCTAGGTCGTCATGTCGATACAACCTCAGGATTCTTCTCAGGTGTAATCATCAGCTCGATGCCTTTTGAGTTTAGTGGTCGCTGCTCGTAAGCGATCTCTCATTTCATCTCTGTCGACATCGTCTACGAGGTCAGTCAAAACTGACCTCGCCTCCCGTAAATGCTTTGACTTGCGTTTTTCGTAGGATGCTAGTCGGGGTTGTTGTCGTAGGTGGCGGTCATTTTCACACCTGGCTTCTCTCTCTCTTTTTTCATCTTCATACTCCACACGTTACTGGCGTCGATAGATAATTTGTAGAGCCATTTCCTCCCATTCAGTTTCCGTAACAACACCATTCGAGGCGTAACATGTTCTCAGTGGCAACGGGTTATTCCGGCATCTATGAGGATTGGAGTCGATAGATGTATTGTCCTCGATATTACTCGATAAGAGATGTGGGAATAGTGTTCTCCATGGCCATCTTCTACAAGAACGACTTTTGAATTGTGGTAGGTATAGAGTTCGACAAGAGGGCTATCGGAAGCTCTTACAGGGTCTCGATGGTTCTCGATGTAACCCTGGGAACCGTTTACAGCGAGCAAGTGGCGGAACCACCAACCCCTGATGTTGACAACAACGTCACTACCTATGACCCGTCATTCGGTTATGCGGAAGCCAGATAAGAATGTTACCCGGGAAAGCGGGGTAGAAGATAATATCATCACGTTTTGTTGAGATGTTCTGTTTTGACATTCGATGATTGCTTTAATATATGTCTGATGGTCTAGTACCATAGCAAATCAAGAATCAAGAATTAAAGCTCCCATCAATCTTCCCGAAAAAGCCTTCTCCGAAGGCATCAAACCCCATCTGTCGCTTGGAACGCATCCACTTCACTTCCCAAGACCAACCCAATAACCCAATAATTACTCCCAATATTATGCAATCACTTCTTCCCCTTTCCCTTCGCTTTAGTCTTGCTTCCCTTACTCTTTCTAGTCTTCAAATTCCCATTCCTATTACCCTCTGCACCAGCACTAGCCAAAAGCTTCTGCGGAACTCCTAAATCGTCCTCTCCAAACTCCTTAACCAGTTCCCGTAATATCATCTGTCTTCTTGCCTCCCACCATACCTTCTCATCTTCCCTCTTCCTCTCAATAACTGCAAGTTTCTTGTCGAAATCTTCCCTCTCCATAATATTGAATGCTAATGGCAAAATCGTCTCTCCGAATTCTAGAGAAAATTGGTTTGCCTGTAAACCTTTGATTAGCACAATATCACCTACGACAAGTTCGACAAAAACTAAGCATTTGTAGTTCTGTAGAGCAAAGAGATAGAAAAACATACGAATGTCATAATATTCCTCATATCCACCTCAACTTCCTTCTCGGCGACTACCAACCAATCCAATAAATCCCTACCCACATTGCCAACCGACATCAACTTGATACACGCCTCAATCTGATGTTTGAGTTGCATTGCGCGGCGCATGCATTCGACGGCCCACCTGAGGAGTGCGGCGTTGTGGAGGGATTGTATTTCTTTTCTTGTGGATTCGGTGTCTTTGATTTGAAGACAGAGGACGCTACAGTACATTGTTCGGGGGAGGTTGTGTGAGAACCAGGAGTCAATGCGACTTGCTTTTGCTGGTTTGGATGTCAGTCCTTGGTTCTCTTCTTTTGGTTAAAGTAATAGCGATGGTTTTCGGTTTGCATCTTCAAGAGAAAGGGGACAACCCTCTTTGAAGAGTAGGGATCAGATCAGGTCGGCTTGCGATCCACAACTTACCTTCTCTCCTAACCTTCCTTAATCTCCAAACCTCATGCCCTACCAAAAACACCGCAAGACAAACCCAAGGTGACCACGGCGATTCGATAACTGCCCAAACTTTTTCCATCAAAAGAGCTACTGCAGGGTCCATCTCTGGTATCGGAATATTGGTCTGACTTCCTGGTTCCATGCAGAAGTTGAACTCCCCCTTGTGGGCGAATCTGCAAAAGAGGTGTAGACAGGTTTCTCCTGCAAGCTCAATGGCTTTCTGGAGTCGTGATTGTGCCTCCATTTTGAGGGGTGGGGTTGAGGTTAAACGTGAAGTCGGTCGTTGGCGAATGGTTGTGGAAATTTCGATCTCGCTTATTTTCTTGACAAAGGTTTGCCTATATTTTTGTGCGGGTGAATGTGCAGTTCTTATTACACTTGCTGGATTGTGCATTGTTTCAGCTAGATGCAAAGAAGGGCACCTGCGGGTTTATGGCTCACAGAAAGCTCGCATTCATTTTGATTGTACGCTCATTCATTCATTGATTCATAGGTACCAAGTTTCCCTTTAGCACATACATACATGATTGCATAACCCATAGACCAGCTATTCATGTTTTGCACTTCTTATTTTCTCCCAGATCCTAATCGCCCATTTCTCTCTTCAGACCTTGAGTTAAAGTCATAGTGGAAACTGTGCTACAATAAAAAATGAGTAACTATCAAGAATAGAGGGGGTTGAAGGTCGAAGGTCGAGGGTTGAGGTGGAGGCCCAAATGAACTCCATAAAAAGAGATACTCATACATTGAATCTGAGTACTTGGGTGAAACAGGATAACCTGACTCACCAACCAAAACCACAAACCAGCAGCGGTTGCTCCAGCAGAAGAGAAAGTTGGGGGTGGGGAAGCATCATTCTCCTCCTTAATCTTCTCATCGTTAATATACTCCTTCTTAACGGTCTTCTGAGCCTTCATTCTCTCTCTACGCTTCTTCTTCGCAGTCTCCTTGTGGTTGTCGGTACACTTGGTTCCTTCCTCGTGGATATGAAATCGACAGATATCAGGAATGTGACGAGGATCAACTGGATCCTGGCGACTGATTGCAGTATAGTCCTTGTGGAAATCCTCAACCTCGTCTTGGAAATCCGCAAGAGCTTGCTCTGGCCAATTCGCAGCATAGCCTGCGACCTTTTCCTTGTTGCAATAAACAAACTTTATCGCGAGCAAGACATACTCTCGGAGAAGGAAGCCTTCCGGGGCCTTGATGTACACGTCTTTTGCGAATTGGATGGAGAGCAACTCTTTGCAGAGTTGATGGCATCTAGTGGAAATAAAAGTCATCTTTTGTTATTGCAAAGCGGGGGTAGCATCATGCTCATGGGAGGATAGGTCAAGGAAGATATATACTTACTGGATGATACGGTCCATAATCTTGTCTTTCATGTGAGGAACAAGGAACTAATCAGCGAGAACGTAGAGTCCAATGGGATCGTATGCCAACTCCTTTCCTGTACCCAAAGTCTTGACATTGGTTTCGTGATAAACGGCCATATCAAGCAATTCCTAAGCAAAATTATAATTAGCTCCAACTTCAAAGGGCTCTGCACAGAAACAACGAGAAGGCAGGAGAAAAGAACTTACAGCAAAGTCATCAGGATTCACCTCTGTCAAATGAGCAACACCTTCTCCAGCTTCCACGAACTTTCCCTTGAACATCATCTTGAACTTTGAAACTCGCTCGCAGAGAGGCTTCTTGTGAACATGAAACACTGCAACAAATTAGCATATGTTTTTCTCGATGACTCAGGGGCCAGGAGCAGTGAGTAAGGATAAAACTTGCTCCCGACCACTAAGAATATGAGTTCATAAAAGGAAACAAAGGGAAAGGTTGCATACAGCGCTTCTCGGATCCAATATAGATGTCAACCATTTCCGTACCCGATTTACTATTCACGTTCAGTGTCTAACAGTGAAGGTGGATGGATGGAAAATACTTACTCCATGTAACCTTCTGCAGCAACAATGACCGTAGCAGATGGCGACAATTCGATTGCCTAATGAACAGCGACCTTGGGCTTGTTCTTAGCATCACGTTCTGCCTTCTTCATTCCTTCTGCTCTATTCTCGGAAACGCCAAGGTAAACAACTCGGGCAGATACTCTGTAAGTCATTGCAATGGTAATGGGCAGAAGCAAGAGGGGGTGTCAAGATGGAGTAGCAAGAGCCACTAACCAGGGTGATTGAGTTATATGAAGCAACTCAGTATGTTGTTGTTTGTTTGTTTCCTTGGTTTGGTTCAAAGCTGTCCACCCCCTCAATATATACACCTGTCCCCGCTTAGCACAACACCACACTGGCTAATTTGCCAAGTCAAAAGGTAAATTCGGTGTTGCGGAGATTACGAGTTATTAACTTAGACAAACCCCGGCGTTAGACTCAATGGAGTATCTTTAGTACGAGCCTTGAGTTTTGTTTTCATCAAAATTTGCCCGGACTTCGATTGATGGGGAAAGCTGGTGACGGGGTCATGGTTGACACTTCGACCAGTGGTTGAAGATTCTAAGCTTCTAGTACATTCTAGCACAATCGCCAAGGACTATTGAAATAGGTTAATAGTCTAGGGGCAATTACTTGAGAAAGTTAGACCAACGAGAGCTAGGTAGACAGGTATGAATTCAAAAGTATTTGCTCTTGAGATTAGGCCGGAATAATCGTCACGTAAACAAACCATGGGGAATCCAAATATTTAAGCTTTGGTTCTCGCTGTTGATATGCCGGAGTAAATCAAACCCCAAGATTCTTTATGTTGACCAACATAATTCATATCGGCGTGACTCGAAGCCGGGTTCTCAATGCAAAACAACTCACTCAATTGGTAAAAAAGAGCAAATGAACTCGCTCGCTAATCATTCTTTTTTCTACAAACTTTGAGCCTGTTCATACAAACGCACATGGCAGTCTTCTGCTCAATTCATCATCGTCCTGTTGACCCTTACATCTTTCCAAAACTATGGAGTGACCTTGCTCATGCTAACTAATCGCTTGACACCAACCTAAAAGAATTCATTAGCATGATTTCAACATTTTTGACTCGGATCGACCTACCATCCAGTTTCCACATTCCTCGGTCTTTTCTCGTTGAATATCTACTTGAAGCTTTGAAGCGACATCATAGTTCTTGGAAAGGAGAGCTTCAGAAAGTTCATTTAACCTCTCAATGGTATCTGGTTTTACCAATTCCTCATTGTTCAAGTGATCGAATAGAATGTTGAGTCGCTTCTGGGTATCTTTAACTTGTGCGGAAAATGATGGTGGTGCTTTCGACGCAACTCGCTGCATGTCATTGCTGAAGATCTCTACAAGACGTTGAGCCGAGGAAGGGATGTGAGAACGATCACCTGCAGGGTGCTTTGCCTTGGCAGGCGCAGCTGCTGGGGATGCTCTTGGGGGGCCTGTAGGCGGTCTTGAAGCCTGTGGAGGTCCCTGGGGAGGTCCCTGAGGAGGCCCTTGAGATTGTGGAGGTCCTTGGCCAGGGAAAGATTGTGGGGGTGGTTGGTTCTGGTATGGGGATTGTGATGGGGCATATTGACTTTGAGGAGCATTTGTTTGGGGGGCATATGGGTTGGCAGGTGGTGGGGGTCTATTACCAGCCTGTGGAGGAGGTGCAATATGGGATTGTGGGGGTGGTTGCGAATACTGTTGCTGTTGGGCAGGCGAAGGTGCATATCTGCTTGGGGGAGGAGCCGCTGCAGGAGGCTGGTTGTATGGTGATGGTCCCCGAGGAATGGTTGAGGGAGGAACAGCGTGGTATTGCTGTTGGGGTGGTTGACCACCTTGGGGAGGGGCGTACATGTTTGCAGCAGAAGATGGCCTCTCAGGTGGTGGATGCTGGAACGAATGAGGAGGACCAGTCATCGGTGAGTTCATGCGGGGAGGGGCAGGTCCCTTTGGTGGTGGTGGGGGAGGGGTAGCCATTGGCCGAGAACCGCCAAATGGTGGTGGAGGCATAGCCGTATTTTGCTGTTGTGGGGAGAATGGCGAGTTTATGGCTGGTACAGGGGTGCTGCGTTTGGCTGGTGCTGGTTTCGATACCATTGGGGTGTCATTCCAGTTGACCCACTCCTTCGATTTTGGTGGAGGTGGTGCCGTAGACGATGGTGTAGTGTTGCGTGGTGGACCATATTGATTTGGTGGAGGAGCTCCATAACCTTGGCCATATGCCGGTGCATTGTATCCGCCTTGTGACTGTGGTTGTTGATAACCTGGTTGGGGATTGTATGCGTTGGTAGTGGGTGGGGCGTACGGGTTTTGAGTCGAAGCCGCTGGAGCAGGAGGGGCAAATGTATTTACTGGTCGAGGCGCTGGGGCAGACGAATTGACGATATTTGGTTGGTAACCCGCTTGTGTACGAGCTGGTGTTCTCGTGGTAGATGGTTGTTGTTGAGAAGCTGGTTTGGCAGTTGTCTTTCTTGACGCAAGCTTCACACGGTTTCGTGCTACTTCAGCAGCAGGATATTGAGTTGGCAAAAGATCCAAGTATCTTTCGGCGATCGACAAATGACCATGAGCAGCGACGATGTCAGCATACTCGGTATATTTGTCGTACAATGGTGCAAGCTTCCAACCAGAAGTCAATCCCTGCTCGCTATCTTGGAATTTCGTAACCCCTCGGAAAACAGTAACCTTCTCAATGAAGTTTTGAAGGGAACGTGCGTGAACAGAGAAACTCGAGTCTCCGGAAAGATTCTTGAGACCAGCCTTCTCTTCCTCCTGCAGCTCAGTGATCCAGATGTTGATGACCTTCTCAAGCTTGGATCCCACCAGATAACAGAAAGAAGCGTCCTTGGAAGAACCACTCTCGATGATTCGGTCACCAAGAGCCTCACACAAATCAGGAAACTCCTCAGGGGTAGCATAGGTACAAAGGGTAGCCATCGACTCCTTCCAGTTGGAGAGATCTGCATTGTAGACAACATCCCAAAGGTTTTTGCCAATCACTGAAGAAAGAAGTCGAAGATAGTTTGGTCCATCCGTCTTGCGAGCTAGGTAAGCAGATTGCGCCTTTTCAAGGAGTTCTTTACCGCCACAGTTCGCAATGATCAAGGCATCGGCAATACGATCCTCTTTGATGCAAATGGTCATGGCCTTTTCAAATTGACCAAGCATCAGAGCTTTGGTAATTTGCTTCTCGGAAGCACTGTCGGTGTCGGCGTATAAGTGGAATGGGTTATCTGTCTTCGCACCCTTGGTCGCAGCTATTGTGGACAAGAAATCATCACCATCTCCACCGTCGGCAAAGAAGCCAGACAAGCGACTGCTCTTGGCAGCTTCAGCGCCATTGGCCTCTTCGCTAGGCTCTTCGGTCTTCTCAGACTCTTCAGCATCGGCATCGCCATTGGCGGCCTCATCTGTGAATCCAAGGTACTCTGTCACCTTCTTTCGTGGGTTCTCAGCTACCAATGTCTCAATAACTTTCCAGTCTGCTTTCTCCTCTTCTGACTTTGCTTGCTCTATGTGAGATTCGCAAATGCTGCTGATATTGCCGGCCTGGAGGGCTTTTTCAAAGGCCTCTGTAGCCAAACCGACATCTGAATCGACCGAGAAATTGGAGATTTGAATCTTAGAAGACCGTGGCTTGCCTGGAACATCCGGGTTTAAGCTGAAGCTCACAATTTTGCCCCCGAAGCCAAACGAGGCTCCTGCAGGTCGTTCAAGCCATTTTGGTGCTTTATACAACGAAAATGAAGCTCCTTGCGGTTGTGTCTGTGCTTTGGTGAAGAAATCCTCTCCATCAACTGGCCCCTGTACTGGGGTTTGCGTAGCTGCGGGGTTTGTATTTTGCAATGTCTGAATAGCAATTTTTCCATCGAAGGAAGCTGTAGCAGATAAAGCTGGATTGTGAGGATTAAATCTAGTCTGGAAAGTCCAGTTTGTGACCTCAGGAAATTCACCAAAGCGCTCTCCAGTCTGTGGGTTCCATATAATCGTCTTGTTGTCTTTTCCGCAAGATAATAAGAGGTCGCTGTCCTGTTGACACCACGAGAGGGAAAGAATACCCTGATCATGCCCTTGAAGTGTTCGTTCTGGGGCATTCGAATTTCGGAGATCCCATAGTAAAATTACTGGACTCGAATCGTCTGGGGTTGCGGTAAGGAGCTTGGTAGCATTGTTTGGATCCCAGGCAATTGCTCCAACAGCTTTTCGATTGTTGTTCAAAGTGAGAGATGCTTTCTTCGTCTTCAAATCCCAGACTGTCACAAAACCACCGCTTCCACCAGTCGCAAGAATGTGCGGGACCTTTCTGTTCCATGCTACGCACTCAAGGTCGTCTGAACGTGCTGCAGCTGTGCCGAGTCTGAATGGGTTCGCAATGTCGTTTACGTCATAAATGAAGAGCTCTCCCTTTGCGCCGGCTGTCGCTAGAATTTGTGGCTTTAGAGGATTGAATTGTAGAGATTTGATTGCCCCAGTGTGCTTCGAGGTTCGTGACATGAAGGCATCTTCAGCCCCCTTCAAAAGCTTCTCCGCATCCCACAAGTCCAAGGATCCATTCTCGAGTGCCCCAGCAATTATACCTCTTGGGTGTTCGGCGCTCGCAGGTGCCCATGCAATATCGTGAAATCTAGAAGTGTTTACTAGTTAGAAATTGAACTGTTCGCTGTAGGATCCAGGGGTACATACCTTGAATCTGTGCTGATGCTGGCAACGGGTTGAAGCTCAACACCCTGCTCGAGGTTATCCAGACTCAAATCCCATAGCTCTAATTTGGTCTCATCAGAGAAGTCGGCATCTACTGCTCCAGCTCGTGTGCCAGTCACGACCAAAGGCAGTTCAGCTCCTGGCGACCAAGCAAACGCCGCTGTACGGGGGATTTCCCTTAGGCGGACCATATTGAGGTGCACTTAGGACGTGAGCTTGCCAATTGTGCTTTCCAAATAGTTTTTTGTAATTGTGCGCCAGCAATGAAAGATAGAAAAACAGTCGCGCTGCAGATTCGTAATTTAGAAAGGAGAGTGCGCCGGCCGTGTCGTTGAGAAGTGGTCAGATTGAAAGTACAGAACGTAGCCAACTTGGGACACATTTCAATGTTCCCTGATCGGAGCCGCTCAGCCACGTGATATTCAAGAATTTCAAAAATAAAGTTGGGCAATGAGAGCCAAATTTATGGTACTGCAGAGAGTTTCTGAAGGGACATCGAAAAATAATGAGTGAGAAGGTAAGAAATATTAGTAGTTCCCGAAATCTAGGTCATGTCAAGCTTTAGCAATAGTTGATTACGACATGATAGCTGGATTTGTCAAAATCATGGTAAACAAGATTTGTTAATATGAATTAACGGCAAGAAAGGAGAAAACCTGTTTGGAAATAAAGTAGTAGATTAACTATTTCACTACTTCAGGCGTTCCGATGTTTACCTACCACCGTAACTTAGCCTCGAAAAAAGACGGCGATTTGAGGCAGAGGCCACCTTATAACAAGATACCTACACTGTGTGGTCAAATGAAGTCGTAAAAATATAAAAAAAGGTTTAAATGATTTCTGAGAGTGTTATTACATAAGAAATGCTAAGATACTTCAATTGAGTAGTTATAGGAATGTACCCCAAGCCGGCGTCTTTCACCCCATCGGTTGTTGACCAAAATAATTTCGATTTTTTGCTCCAGAAGAGTTTGAATTTGTAGAAGGGAAAGAATACTAGGTAGGTAGCCAAAAAATAACCCGCCTCTTCAGTCTGTCAACACTCTCCCAATATCCCCCAACCAACTAAACAAACATCTCTCGGGTTATTTTTACAACAACAATTCGAAAGTAGATCCAAAATCTACAAACAAACTCCACCCGGAATCCAACCCAACAACATCCGCATTCAAACCCAACAACCTAGCCACATATCCCGTCCCACTCCCTCGTACAAGGCCGCTGCAACCCGCCAGCACTGCTCCCCAAATATGCATGCACTGCTCACCTCGATTTTCCTCAGGTGGCTGGTATCTGTACATCTCGTCCTGTAAGAAATAACCACGAGTTCTAAAAACTAAAAACCTTTTGCCACATTGGTCCATTTCTACTTTCGGTTTTCGTTGTTGCAGCTTTCCATGGGTGTTTCGAGGTGGGGGCGGGGTGGATATTCGGGTTCATTGGTCTCTCACTCCATGAAGCTGCAGCTTTCATGTAGCTAGGTACATGAAGAACATTGAAGCTTTGGGAGAATGCTCAAAGTTACCTAACTCTGATTTTTGTTGACCGCTACAACATTCCAAGGTCGATTTTATTTTTGCTCAGGCTATTTTCGTTGGTGCCAGCTGAACCGGGCGATTTCTTGTGATGCTGTCAAAATGATATTACCTATTCAGTACTACTTTTCCTAGCAGGCAACCACCCAGTAGTAGAAGATGGCTGGCACTTCATTGGGAAACACGGTAACCAATCCGGTGTTCCCCAATATTAGCGTCCGACTTCTAGCTCAGGCAACATTCTGCCTAGCTGTTGCACCAACAAGGCAGAAATGTAGTGGAGATAACTCGAATTCCTATATAGACCCATCGGGGAAAAGTGATGAGAACCTCAAACCAACACATTGCTGTGATTCCATAAATACCAATCTTGCTTGCTCGCAGTGACCAAAAAAGTAACACACAGAGAAGAAAAAGACGCCTAACCACAAGCTCTAAAAGCTGACCCTTATATCAAATGCCAAACTCCATCGAATCCGATCCCTTCATTCCCATAATTTGCTCGTAAAAGTGAACCCCCCCTTCCGCAAAGCCATTCCCTTCGTATAATCTGTACTCCGTCATCCTAAAATCATGGAAATCATATGTTCAAGTCCCAGCGCCAAAGTGATGTGCAAATCCAATACTCCTAATCATGGAGCTCATGGATACCCCCTCGCCGATAAGCCCCGGATTTATTGTGGGAACATCTTCTTGATCTCCTCGTCGCTGAGTGTAATTTCGTGGACCGGGTCACGCTTTCGTTCGAGGGACTCGAAGTCACATTCGACGTAGGAAGGAAGGAAGATTTCTAAGTCGTAGGAGTCAGTTTATTCGTAACGATCGTATGATTTCGGAGAATTGAAGCGTACCTGGGTTCCAGTCGAAGCCTTGTGAGGATCGAACGCAAGTGATCTACAATCAACCAGTTAGTACGCTTAAACTTGCTCATGACTCCAATTCGTGTATTCCGGGACTTACAAGGCGTGGCACCCCGTCTGGATCACCAATATTGATCACGGTATGTTCTTGCTTGGAGAGTGACGAGCCTGTATATATGTTAGCTTCTGCTAGATCTGCCAACTCGTTGCTGCCTCGAAAGAACGACCAGGCAACTGTTTCTCCGAACAGCTCATACCCAATGTGCTATCAACCGGACCAAATGGGAGCGAGGGGATAACTCACTCAACAAACTTGGTCTTCGATCATGACCATATCGTGTGCTGGAAGATGTAGAGGCAGGAGAAGAGACATTCGACCGCTGTGGCCCTGGCTGTTGTGGTGTTTGTGGAGAGCTTGAGCAGGACGAGACGGATCCAGCCTTACTGCTCTCACCGTAGGCAGTTCTGCTCGGAATCGTGATGGATGAAGACATGGCGAATCGTGTACCGGAAGTGTAGCAAAAGCGAGCAGACGAGAGCAAGAGGAATTTATGCGGGAGAAAAAGAAAGTGTAGAAAGAGATTGTCGACTTGTTGTTTGTTGGAGTTGAGTGAGTATGGGGAGAGATACGATGAACGAACTACACCTACGGCCTGAGTCAAGCTCCGGTCGGCGGGGAGCCTTACCTAATTAGGTCCACTTTAAATCGTGGAGTGCCAAGAATTTCTACGGGTGCCTGACAGCCTGAAGCCTCGTAACAAGAGCTTGCCTGGGCTGCTGTCCAACGCGCCTCACCCAAGACCCTTCTTCCCTTTCCCCTTCATCAGCTTCGACTTTATCCAACAACACCACAACGAACGACGCTTCATCAATCCTCAATCCCATCCCACCGCAATCCGAGTCACAAATAATTCATGATGGGGGAAGTACTGGCCGAGATCCCTGCGAACCAGGTCCTGCCGCACCGCAAGCAGATGCCGTCCTCAATACCAAATATCGATTCGCTGGAAGGTCTAGGAACCGATGGGTCGGACGAGTACTCGACATTAAAAAAGCTTCAGAGGCATTTAGAGTGAGTAGGGACGCTGGCTAGAGTTATAAACTCGAACTAATAGATCATAGATACATCCAACTACAAGAGGAATACATCAAGGATGAACAACGGTTCGGCAACCCAAGAAGCACCTAAACATCTTCGCAGACGCTAATTGTGTATAGGAGTTTGAAGAGAGAGCTGGTGAGAGCGCAGGAGGAGATCAAGCGAATTCAAAGCGTGCCACTGGTTATCGGTCAATTTATGGAGGCTATTGACCAGAAGTGAGATGACAAACAACGCCCTCGACCATCCCGAATCAATACTAACAATTCGCAGCACCGGCATTGTACAATCATCGACAGGATCTAATTATGTTGTCCGAATACTTTCCACCCTCGATCGCGAGCTTCTCAAGCCATCCTCCTCAGTCGCCCTCCACCGTCACTCCAACTCCCTTGTCGATATCCTCCCCCCAGAAGCCGATTCTTCCATCGCCATGTTGGGCGCAGATGAGAAGCCAGATGTCACATATGCAGATGTTGGTGGACTAGATATGCAAAAGCAGGAGATTAGAGAAGCTGTTGAATTACCCTTGACACATTTCGACCTTTACAAACAAATCGGTATCGATCCACCACGAGGTGTTCTCTTGTACGGTCCTCCCGGAACTGGAAAGACCATGTTGGTAAAGGCTGTTGCAAACTCTACAACCGCAAGTTTCATCCGTGTTGTTGGATCCGAATTCGTCCAAAAGTACTTGGGAGAGGGTCCTCGAATGGTCCGTGATGTTTTCAGAATGGCAAGAGAGAATTCGCCATCCATTATCTTCATCGATGAGATTGATGCTATTGCAACGAAGCGATTCGACGCCCAGACTGGTGCCGACAGAGAAGTCCAGCGTATTCTTTTGGAACTCCTTAATCAGATGGATGGATTCGATCAAACCTCCAACGTCAAGGTCATCATGGCCACCAACAGAGCCGATACCCTCGATCCTGCTCTTCTCCGTCCAGGTCGTCTAGACAGAAAGATTGAATTTCCAAATCTCCGAGACCGAAGAGAGAGACGGTTGATTTTCACCACTATTGCCTCAAAAATGTCCTTGTCACCGGAAGTCGATCTCGACAGTTTGATTGTTCGAAACGATCCTTTGAGTGGTGCTATTATTGCGGCGATCATGCAGGAAGCTGGTTTGAGAGCAGTCAGAAAGAACAGATACAACATTATTCAATCAGATCTTGAGGATGCGTACTCCAGCCAGGTCAAGGGTACACAAGAGGTACGGATATTCCCAACATCCAATAAACTGTTGAAATTGGGTTCTAACATTTTTCTTAGGCAAATAAATTCGATTTCTACAAGTAGACGAGTTTGTATTTTGGTGCTAGCGGCGAGAATGAACAGGGGAGTTGCCAATTGGGGAAGCGCTTTAATAGGAAAGGCAGCCTTGTATTCTGAGCGATTGGGGTTTCCGAAGAATGGAAATCAGCAAGAAAAGTGTAATGGCCATGCGCATGCGCTTTTCTTGTCGTTGTGGTGAGAGCAAAGCAAGCGAGATGCTGAACATGTACAACAAAAGAAATAGACACATGACTTGTGACTTTTATCTCTTCTGAACTTGTTATTCTCCATTGTGTCTGGGTTACTTGGGTAGGGGAGTCTGTACTTCTGAACCTATTTGGTTGTATGAGGGTGAGTAACTTGTGGCTTACTTGCAGGTAATAACTTGGCCAGATGGGTACGGCCCTTGACATTAACAGAATTATACCCTGAACATGGAAAGTGGAAAGTGCGTAATGCCTTTGACATTGAAACGTGCGATATGCAACAAACTATATACTGGTTCCTCGTTAACACGAAAAGAGCGATATGCCCATGACATGAGAAGTGCAAAATACGAAATGCAACAAAACCTAGACTCCTGTGTCTGCTCTTAACATCGAAAGCTATCCTCGCTCTTTTTCTACCGCTCTTGATATAAAAAGTGCTCTGCCCTTGACATCCAAAGCGCGATATGCAACAAAACCTATACTTCCTCTACCTTTGTAGCTTCTTCGCACACCGAACAGACAGCTTACTCGTGAAGAAGAAGAAAAAGAATAGATAACCAACAAATCCAATTTCTTTTGAACTTGGCTCAAATTTCTACAACGTATGGTATAAAGGCATCATCTTAATGTTATCCTACCTAGAAGAAAATATGTTTCTCATTCTAATTTATAAATCATAGTACTAATTCAAGTATTAGTTGTTCTAAGTGTTAAGAAATTAGAATAATAAGAAGCTTCATTATCTCCTAGACCTCTTTATTTCATATAATCTCATCTTATCTCTTATAAGATTATATATATATATATATATAGACAACTCGATTTCTCTTCTATTCCTAGGGAAATTAATTAGCTAGAGGATATTCCATCACCTTTGAAGTCTTGAGTTTTGAGATCAAGTGAATCATCCCATCAATCAAAATCTGAAACTCAAACTTATGATGTAATTACAGAGCAGCAAACTACCAGTTCACCTTTCGACGTTTCCCAAATTCATAACCAAGGGTCATATGGCTTATTAGATCCTTATCAACCAGCCCAAAAATAATCACTGCTCACACATTAACAGGCTTCGATTTCAAAATCACAATTGCGATATGAAAGTAAAAGTGCAAGCAACAAATTTTGTTATTAAGCAAGCAATGTTATTAACAAGAGAGCTTTCCCTTCTGCAATTGATTTTTCATCATCTCCCCTCATCAGCCCTGGTATACACAATCACACTTCTTCCTTTCCATTCCATACACATCCCATCCACACCAATTCCATACCATAACCCCCAGCCCAACCCATCCCATCCCAATCCCCCAAGCTCAAAGCCTAGAAGCTCTCAAGCAAAATAATACACAAATGATACCCCCGACTAATATCAGGTACGCCATCAATCAACAAAGTTTTTGTCCAGTAAAACCCTAAAAGGCTTATCATCCCCCTCTTTTCCATACCAATGCAAATGCAATTCATGTGCCTCGCCCGAGGACCACAGGAAAAATCCCACCCCACGGCGATGCCAAATGTAATAAAAAAACTCCCCCTCCCCCAACCCCCAAACTCGAAAAGAAGAAAGAAAAAAGAAATATGCCAGGTCTGCACACTGCATCAAGTCCATAGATGACAGGGCGAGAAAAGGGAAGACCTTGTGACCGCTAAAAACGCTATCAGACCATGAGAAAAAGGTCCACTTTTCCCATTCTATGTTGAAAAAATCCCTCCCATTTGTACCTTCCATAAGAGAAACTATAGAGATGCTTAAAGTAAAGAAGCGTTTGGAAACCACGGGGGGAAGGAAAGAGAGGAGAAGCGCGTAAATACACCGGTAGTTTAGACAAATGGACAGCAAGCCATTTTAGAAAGCTGTACTTAAAAAAAAAAAGGAAAAAAAAAAACCGGCGCCCCCCCCCCCCCCAATGTCGTTCATTACGTCGTCAAATAATTTTTGAAACGCCCCCCCCCCCAATGTGCACCATACTCTACAAGTAAGAGAAAAGACAAAAGAAAATTCCTTGAAGCTCGAAGAAGCAAGATCCAGATCCATTTTCGTGAAATAGATCTAGGGCTCCAAATCAAGCAAGAGATAGACATATCAGATCCGGAAAACTCTAATAAGATCCAGGTCCACATATCTTTATAGCAAAAGAAATTTTTGTGTTGTGTTTCATGAGCCCAGGAGAAGGGACATTTCCGCCAACAATCTGACAAAACGAGCATGCAACTCGATGAAGAAGTCCGGGAGGCCGACGATCTCAGCAAGTCCTCGGGAGCGGAGACTCATGCCAGAGAATCGTCCATCGCCGCGGTTGCGACCTTGAAGGAAAGAGCTGGTTGGTGTGCTGTTGCTGGATGAGCCTCGCTCGGCTCCTAGACGAGGGGATGAGAGCTCGGAACGCTCGAGTTCAGCTTCCGCGAGAGCTTGGATCCAGGACGCAATTTCGCGGAAAGCAACAGAGAGTAAGGAGAAGGTTTGCATGGCTCGTTGCTGACGATGGGTTGAGAGTGCCATGAGCGCGTAAACGCGTCGGCGTCCGCGAGCATTGGGGTCAGGGATACGGAAGAGGAAAGCTGTTGTGTAACCAGCGAGTGCATCACCAAAGAAAATTGGACCTCCTGAAGAAGTACTGCCGCTAGAGGGTAGACCAGAAGAAAAGGAGCTCATGAATGGTGAGGTAGGTGACGAACTTGAGGACTGGCTGGAGGGGGGTAGAGTCTCACACGAGAGGGTCCGTAGACATGATTGTCGGATGATAGAGAAGGATGTAGAGGAAAGAGGTTCGTGGGAGGAGGTATAATCGACGTGATGGTCATGTGTTGTTGAGCCTGAGCTGCAGGAAGAGTTGCTGGAGGAAGTGGTAGCTCGAGTCAAGGAGTACGGTAGCTTCGTAGAAGACTTGTCTGTAATAGCACTCTCAGAATCCGAAGAGGCGGAGCATGCAGATTTTGGTGGTGATAGCTCTTCGATGGGTACATTGACTCGCTCGTAAGGCTTGCGGGTTCGTAAGATAGGACCATTGTTCTCAACTTTGTTGTATGGAACGGGATCCTCCTTCGTCTTCTTCGGAAGCGTCAAGGCACAATTGTCACATGGGATGGCTCGCTTCTTGTCGTTCTCGTCGTAGGTCTTACGGAAACTCGAATCGCGTCTATGCAAGCTGCCAGAGTGACCGCCTTGTAATTGTGCTACGCGTGGGCTCTCCGGTGGTGTCTCAATGGCGGAAGACGAGTAGGTTGAGATTTGGGACTTGAAGCTGGTACTTTGCATCGCGACACCCTCATTTCCACTTGGTTTTTCTGAAGAGGACGAGTTTGTTCTACCACCCGTGCCGGCACTCGAGCCGTAGGCTACTCCTGACAAACTGTCCGAGGGATTCAAGGAGCGCGTACTGGTGCTGGGTCTTCGAGAGCCGCTGAAGGGTTCCTCTTCTTGATAACATGAGGCGCAACCGACTGGGAAGGCTTCAGTTACGAGAATCGCGGTGGGACCATGGGTATCGCAGTAATGTGCCAGGCACAACTAAGTGAGACACATGGCAGTCAGTCATTTATTCTCATTTGCAAGGTTGGAGAGATTCGCGTCCGATCTTGTGCTCCTTGTGGTATGAGGCAAACACAAGGCGCAGCCGACTGCGGGGCAATGGCCAAAAAGGCAAAAGAAGAGGGGGATTTCTGAGGCCCTGAAAGAAGGTCAAAGAAGGCAAAAATACTTACAATGGAAGACATTTTGGTTGTATTTCCTCGCTAGGCCTATAGATCGGACCCAAGTCGCTAGTTGGAAGAGGTTGTGGTGGGAGATCGGAGTGAGTGAGGCCGCGAAAGATTGAGAGGCTTCAATCCTGAGGGCAAAAAGGTGGGTGGTGTGTGAGTGTGAGTGTGAGAGGGTGTGCGAGGATCTCAGTTTGGTGTCTCAGGGCCACACTTTAATGGGGATCGGGTGAATGTTGTCGCGGTGAATGGACACCGCTGGTCAGGAAATTAGTCGTGGTGTTGTGTCGCCCTTTGGAAATTGGGAGAGAATGGGTCGCGGTTGAGGTACTAGTATTGGGCACTTGTACTAGTACAAATACTTGGTGGTGGAAGTGAGAGCCGGGTTCTTTAGGTGTTCCTTGGGGTCCAGAGCTTCTATGACTAGGGGCCACTTCGGCACTGAGGCCTTCTTAGCGCCTTCTATCAGCTCCACCCAACCCACTTGCAAGAGTCCTGACTGCCTGACTGCCACAGACTGCCACAGACTGCCACGGACTGCCACGGACTGCCACGCTGTCGGAAGATTGGCGAAGGATGATGTCTCAGTTGCTGAACAATGTGGGAAAGTGCAACTTGGCAGTCTCAACACCTATGAGTTGATGTACATGTACCAAGTACACTAACAAAGAACAGAAATACTTTTGAAATACAGAATCAAGGCCACATGAGGAGGAGGAGGGTCAGAATGTTTGTCAGAGAAGAGCAGCAAAACTGATGGGAGTACAAAAATGCAAGACACTTGACAGGACAGGCGCCTCTCTAATATAACTGCAGCCACGGAAGTAGCGAAATAAGCAAGACTCAGGAGGATGGATGGATGGATCATGACGGAGGGACAACCGACAACTGCTTCACCGCTTCAAGTATCACCGACCAGAACCATGCCCACACATCTACACCTAGCAGGATTGGTTGACTTCCGTGTGGTTGACTTCCGTGTGGTTGCCACGCATCCATCGGGTTCACAACGGGTTCACGAAGATCCTGGGACTTAAATTATCTTGATGGCTCTTCTCTTAGTCCAAGCAGAACAATCTTTTGCACCGCTATCTTCACGTGTGAAAGGCTTCAAGGATAATCACTTATCAGGCTGCTGTAAGCAAACGGGACGACTGCTTGAAGAACTCACAAGGGGAAAGCGTTGCTACAACCCGCTCACTGCCGTACCCAAAGAGGAAGATGGTTGCGTATCAAAGAGTTAGCCGAGGACGATCATATTGCAGCTCTCTTCTTCTCGGACCTACCCGGAAAAGGGGAAACTTCTCGTGTGCTTCGAAAAGAGAGGGGCCTAGCCGATCAAACAGCACCTCGGGTCTTCCACGACCACAAGAAAATAATTTTGGAAAAGGACCCAAAGAAAAGGGATGGTTGGAAATGCCATCAGGACAACAGGAAAAGAGGTCTTGGCCCATCCCCAGATGTTCCTTATCGCCGTGCATATGTGGCCTGTAACTGCCTCTTACCACCCTTGCACAACCACACCACCCTGCAGCACCTCACCTCACCATCAACCAACACAAGACCAATTGTAGCCTTCACAGCTTTCAGCCTAACTAAAGCCCGTCACAGAAAAGGCATCACAACCATCATAAATCCCTCTTTCAGCCATTTCAACGCTCCTCCCTCGGCCAGACTTTCCAACTCCGAATCCATACCTAGGCACAATACGTCAACCACCACCCACCCTCCTCGGAGAGTAACATCACGGTAAATTGAGGCTAAGTAGTTCGCATGAGGTTCGCATGAATACAAAGCCATGGTCCTGTCGTCCATCCCAACCCTCCCGCCCCTCCATCAAGTACCCCATACCCAACGCGGCGCCTCGGATGCGGGGGAATACGGGGGAATTCAACATGAGAACCAGGACCAGAGAACGAGAAGAGGTCTCTCATCCAATTCCTGCCCCAGTTAACTAATCTAGTATCCATCACGGCCCGCAAATCCTTCTTAAAACACTGGTACCGTTTTCTCGGCTGAATACCTAACGACAACGACCAGGAAAAGGAGCAAGAATGGAGTTTGGGGATGGGAAAGCGAACTAACTACTAGGTATAGCAAACGTCTTATTATCAATACCAGGAACGCATCTCGGGTCCTAGTTCAGAAAAGGTATCCTGCCTTTCTACCTATTATGTCACACCCATTTCGAAGCAGATCAGGAGTTCGTCCGAACTTTGGAGAAGAATCCTTCCGAAAAGCCATTTTAAAATTGATTGATTTGGTGACGACGACGACAATTATGTCACATTAAGGATTTGAGAAAACCAAAAGAAGGTTCTACGGAAGAACTATCCCGGAAACCGGAGAATTTCCTCTTTCTCCTCGCGCTTGAATTTTCCCGACTTTTTCGTGGTTTGGAATCGTTCGGGATGTTCCGTGGTTTTTATGGGCGGGATGTGATAAAATATAAATTCTAGTTACTAGGGTTCTTGGGATTTATTTTGTTGCACCGTCGCTTGAGGCGTGTTGTAAATTTCTGTTTGAAGCGGTCGAGAATCGACATGTCCGAAATGAATGAATGATAAAGTAATAGAGATAATTTACAGCTTCTATTATAATATCAATACTTCGATACCACCCTACCCTAACAAGAACGGATGTACATGTACCCCAGATATTACCCCAGACTCAACTACTCCGGGATGGCGCCTAATGATTTAGCTGATGTTTGCTATTGCATTAGCTATAGCTATACTTCTAAATTTGTATTGCTCTGGCGCCTAAGCTGGTGCGAGATAACAACATAGTAAGATGATGGAATGAAAAAATCACTCAATTTCCAACCATGTCATCGTTTTGGATCTCGCTCCTGTGCAATTACTTCCGTCTTCTCTAACAGACTGGACTGGATTATGGTACTGCTATTTGTAAAGTTCCATGCTTTACCCTCCGAGTCTTTGTCCGCCTTCTTCTATTCTTGACAGTCTTATTCATTCTCTAAGAACGTTTAGAAGAATCTAGGTTTCAGGTCTGAATTATTCTGAATGTCATCAGAGAATTAAATGTACATGTTGTAGGCACACATTACTCACAGAAACCGGCGCATGAAGAGAAGCGCGGTTCTCTTACCCAAACACCTCCTTTCAAATCCAAGCCACCCACTCACAGCCTCCAAACCCGACAACTCTCTCCCATCTCCTCAAAACACACTCCCACCACCTCCCCTCAAAATTTCTATTCTCAACTCTCAACCCACCAACCCTCTTACCCAACCTCGGAAATTTTATCCAGAGCTCATCAAAGACCTCGGTTCGAACCTGCCACAACCACTGTACTACCCATCGGAGAATTTCACCATTGCCTCACCATCTTGTCTAAAACAACGTGGTACACGTTCTGACATTGTGACGAGAAACCAAGAAAAGACCGAGTACCTAGGGTAAGCCATTACCTCACACAAATGAGTTTGAACCTCGGGTACTCCCACCCCCTCGTAAATTGGCGTGTCAACATCACCATGGCTGGCCACGGTAGGTGAATAGTGTGAGATTACTTGTTAGCTTTGAATGCAGATTTTTGGAACCTGTCTTGTTTAGAAGGGGGCTTGGAGTTGTGATTTTCTCCTTGAGAACGCAGGTTCAATTTTTGGCCTTTTCTTTTTAGGTTTTAATAGCTTAAAATTTAGCGTATTCATATTAAATCCAAATTTCCCTCGCGTGAAGAAGACCTCTACTGATATGAGTAACTTTAAGTATGCTATCATTTTCGTAATTTATTCGGTAATTGACTAGAATAGCACTGTTTTAAGCACTCGTTGTTTTGGTTGTATTTTCAGTACTAATTCAATGAGTGCTATTTTAGTCACTTTACAAAGTAGTGCTGTTCTAGTCAGAAAAGGTGCTATTTATGTCAGTGCTTATTCACGGCTTTTTGGGTGTGTATAGTCAGGACAATAGTGAATGAGAGCTTGTAGGACTTTAATTAGGTCTTAGCTTTAAGGTGAAGTGCTTGAACCTTGAACATCATCAACATCTAATATGCCACCAAAGTCTAAAAAGAAGCCTAGATACCCTCATAGAGAGTATCCGCAGTTAAACGAATGAAGCGTACTTAGGATTAAATCCGAGCGATGAAAGCCGTAAGCACCAAGGAGCTCGACAAGCGACTTGCGAAGTAGAAAGTAATGAGATTTGTTAACAAAAAACCTTTTAACTAAATATTATAATACTAATAAACTTCGGGAACCACTGCTTAGTAGGGAAAATGCTACTAAAATAATGAGTGCTTAAAACAGTGCTATTTTAGTCGTTTTCAATTAATTTAGTGCTGACGTACTCCACAAGCGAGCTGGCCACTTTTCTGAACTACCTATTTTTAAATGCAAATTACTCAACACTAGAACAAGCTATTATATAATTGTTGCTACAACCCTGACTGGGCTGGTTGCGTTATACACGTGACCATTCTGCACCTATAGATGTTTGCTTTTGAGCTTCAACTTCCCCTCTTTAAGCACAACAATGAATCAATAAAACCTTTTTACAAGACGTACGATATACGATAATTATCACAACCTGGTGATACCGACAATAATATAAGATACTATAAGATTATTTAGAGTCGTCACTATCTTTGGTATCTACTATTTCTACTTGACAAGTACAAGAATTATGTCCAATTTTGCTACAACGCCTGCAATGCCTCTCTGCTCGAACCTTCATTTTTATCTCTCTACTACTCTCCTAATCGCTATTTTCTATAGGAGTAATCAAACTAGTAACCTCCTCTACTGTCAATGTCTCTTAACTCTAAATATATTTTCTTTTACAACTCTTACGCTTAGTTGCGGCTTTAGTTACCTCACAAAGATCCGTGATTTCTTTCCGCATTAACACTATACCATGCACTATCCTAGCAGAGCCTCTTTCCTGTTGATTAAGAGACTTAATAATAGAACTAGGCAATGAGTCTTAGTGTCTTTGAATCCAGTCTCAAATAAGTGTTGATTAAGCCTCTATCTCGCATGCGTTGCTTAGTGGTTTGGATTCCCATAAAATATCTTCTAATATAACTAGAGTCAGCGTATAAAGCTTCAAATCAAGCTTTGATAACACAACTTCTGGGTCGTGTGGGAATAGCCTAGCGCCTTGAAAGCTCGCACAGATATTGTCCTTTGTAAACGCTTTATAAAAAGCTACTTTATAAGCTAGAAGGAAGGTTTCTTTGGTAATATAGATAATATAATTACATGCCAAGCCTACGATCTCATTTCCATATACTCACTTTAATATCAAAAAACAGCCAACGTCAAGCAGCTATAATAAATACAGTGAATGTAGAGAGAGGCATACAAAGAGCAATAATATTAAAGTCTTTGCAAAGTCACCGGAATTCAAGCAAGTTGTGGCTTTCGTGACTATCAATAATCAATAATCTATATCCTCCAACACTTCGTGCTTTTGTATGCTTGTTAAAATACTTCAACCATGTAACCCCAAGCTTATTGTTTGTCCAGCTATTAGTACTAACATCAATTACCCAGTCATGTAGTATATCTGTGTTCTAGTACTAAGAAGAAATAAGTACTTTGCCTACAAATATAACAAATAGCAGGATTGCTCAACCTGTCACATTAACTCCTTAAATAACTGTAACCCATTCGCGATTGCCTGGCTGAACTTTTTTACGTCTTCCACGTATCTCTGAACTTGTAATAACAAGCTGAGATAATATAACGCCTATCATAAAACCAGTCTCGTCGAAATTATATATATCCTCGTCCATAATACTATATTTGTCTTTAAATGACTGTATAAGTATAACCATGAGCTAATAATCCACGGATCTTTAGTTAAAGCTCGCTGATGATTATAAGAACGACTCCATCGAGTTTTTAGATCAGGTATACGCCTAATAAAGTTGTCCGGCCAGTTCCTGCCTATAGGCTGCCCATCGCGCTCCTTCAGCAAATTGTTGGCCATATCTCGCACCATATCCTTTGTAGGCGAAAACCCTCTCGAATCCTGCTCCAATATATGCCCAATTATCGCCTCCTCCTCTAGCTTCGTAAGTTTCTTTGAATTAGGCCTGCAATTGCGTCTTGGTTGGATTCCAGCGCGTCGATTCGAAATAGTAGGTCGGGGGGCTTCATAGGCTTTTGCAGTGCGTCGTTAGGTTACTGACGCGTCGTTTTCGAGTGCTTGGATAGCTAAGTTAATCTTATTTTCGTTGGAAGACATCTGGACGTTGTGTGGTAGAGATAATATAATTACAAGTTGATGATTGTTGTAAAGTCTAAAAAGTGGCCAGCTCGCTTGGGTGGTCAGCTCGCTTGTGAAGTACGTTATTCTAGTCAATTATCGTAATTGATTATAGAATTATTTTGCTCGCTTACTGTATGCTCGATACTCTAGTTACCCAAAATATCGTAGGCATAGTATTTTACTTGATATAATCCCTGTTGGTATGGCTTGGTAGTCATAAAGTGTGATGCAACAAGTGGTTGTATTCCTATATCTTTATTGCATGAAGAGTAAAGGGAAAGAAGGGAAGGATCCTGTGAGCTTAAGTGCGTGAGCGGTAAGTTACTCACATGAGCTAAAGCACGTGGATCAACTAGGCTGTCGTGCAAGGTGCTATTCACCAGGAATATGTAACGACAATCCCCAAAAATGGTCTGCGAGGGTAAGTGGGAATTGTTACGGGGGGTTTTGTTGATGGGTTTTGTTGAGGTACTCGGTCTTGGTCTCTGGTCTTTCAATGTCGGAATTAATTATTTGGTGATTGCTACTGATAAAATCGCGAAAGCTTGATCCATTTTCTCACTTCGAAAACTTCCTTCAGAAAGACAAATCTAGAACATTATAGTTTAAGGATACCAAATGACCTCCAAAACCCATCCCGATTAAGGTCATATTCTAATAATCCTCCAGTACAGTGCAGTTGTTCTATACCTCGTGGTTTGTGGTTGTTTCTTGGCTTTTATCATTAGTTGTTTCCTTTGGGAAACTTCTCTCGGTACTTGAAGAATCTTTTCCTCCTTTTTCTTGTACAGTGTCATGGCTGTAGGTGCTGAATATGGACCTGGGGCTGTTGACTATTGATTCTGAGGAACGACCACCACGGAAGAGCGGACTAAGAGTGGGCAGGCAGGCACAAACGATGGACCAACTTGCCTCAACTTGAGACCAGATGATGTACTGCACGGTTGCCTCTGCAAATATTACTAGTGTTGATCCAATGTGTGCGACTTGGAGAAAACATACCCGAGACGGTTTCCTCTAAGCCATAGTTGACTTGACGTAAATACTTGATGCGGATGGCTGAAGCTATGATACATCTATGTATATTAATAAAGGTATCAGACTGAATTGTCATGATTGAGAACCTATAGAAATCCAAGGCCAAGAATTCCTCCAACAACAAATTTCCTCCGCGTCTGAATTTTGAGACTCTTGATCTGGGGAATCGGTAGAAGGAGGATAACGATATCCAAAACAAGATCGGTTGAACACAACGCTAGATACATAGCTGGGTAGTCCATAATATTCTTTCCCACACCAGTCCAGGCGCGAGCAATAGGCCATGCTTGAAAGAGCGTTGTGAAGAAGAAGGCCATTATCCATAAACCAATTGTAATTAATACCCCGTTTGCAATACAAACGAAGTTCGTAGTCATGAAGATTCTTTTGTAGAAGAAGACAATCGAGAGCTTTACTAAACCAACGGAAAATAAATAGAGGAATTGACCGGCGAAGAGTATCTTTTTGATCGCAAATATCAGTAGAGTTTTATCATGCTTAAAAGGGACCATACATTGGTGAGAATGGTAATCTCGTTCATATCCAAATCTTTTAAAGAATAACCTATTCCGCCATGATATACACCAATAATATAAGCAATTGCCAAACCTGTAGATACACACTGTAATTCGTTAGCGAGATTTTGAGGGAGAGAATCATTTCAACAGCATACCCAGGATAAAACAATTATGTAGTCGTCCATTCTGACCGAGTTTTGCGGTACTCTCCGTGCTTGAAAACGAGCGCAGATTGCTAAGGCTGCAATGACTGGGAAAGCAATAGAAACGGCCACAACTGCGTTTCTCAATGATGTTGTCGTTGCCATGATGAAGCGGTTTGACCAGCCGTATGCTGGCAAGAAAGTTAAGACTATATTCTGGTATGTGTTTGGTATTCAATGAGATGTTGCAATTAATATGTGAAAAAGGTGACAACATGTTGGAGGGGGGTTGGTATAAACACCAATGGAAGCCACAATGCTGTGCATCCCTAAATTTAACTCAGTATCAACAATGATGCAAATTACATGTTGGTTTTATACTAACGCTGTGCTTTTCAAAGAATGATGGCACAAATCATAGTTTATCCACCTCGGAACGATGTATCTGCCTTGCAACCGGGTGGATAGAGTAAGCTGGTTGATCAATCAAATTGCTTCGGTTGCCTTATCATCTGTGGCGATCTATGCATACCAGAGCCTCTCCCATCTCCTCCCCACTCAACAAGATCAATTTCCGTCGCATCAGCCTCTTCCCACCCAAATTTTGCATACATCCCCTGAGCACCCATAAAAGTTTGCACGAATACCAGCTTATCTTCAAGGTTGTAGGTATTGAACCCCCAGCGTAGTATTTCAGATCCAATCCCCTTTCGCTGATGCTTCGGTAGAACGTATAAACTCGCCCAGACTACATAATCCCATCACGCATACCCGACGTTTTATTTCAATAATAGTCGCGACACCTTCAACTAGTGCGTAAGAATTGGAAATTTCAATAGTATATTTGCTTGAGAAACAGGAGGCGGAAATAGTTAGGCCATACAAACACCGGGTAAGCCAAGCACCATACTTGGGGGCCAAAAAGCTACATAATCAAGTAAGCCGCTGTACTCTAGAACTACTACTAGACAAACTCTGTAGATGCAAGAAGTGCAAAATCACAATCACAAGACAACAGTAGACATAAATTTGAGTGCAAGCTTATCAAATTCAGCTGGCAAAAAGAACAAAACACAACCATCGAACCTAATCGACGAAGAGCCATGCATGCTATTTCCCATACCAGCAACACCCAAAAAAAGTATTTTTTTCTTCTCGTTTTTTCTTCCCCATATTTTTGTGGTTTATTCTCCCCCTCACCAAATGTCAGGCTCTTTCGTGTCCTAGAGTACGAAACGAGGGACCATAATTGCCAAATCTTGGGTATCCAGACACACACGCACACATCCCAAACACCCCCCTCCCACCATCATCCATTCCTAACCCCACCAACACCCAACCGCCTACTAATGCCCCGTCAAATAAAGTAAAAACTCCCGCCTGTAACATTTCGCCAAAGACCGAGAGTTAAATACCAAATCAAACTCTCCTTTGCAGCCCATCATCCCATCCATCCATGCCAACCCCCATCAGCCCTATCCCTAGCCCCATGCTCAGAGAGGAGAAAAAAGCTAATCATGAGCCATCAGGAACAGAAATAGAAAAAGCAAAAACACAAAAAATATGAGTTTTCTGCCGACGCCATCCAGTTCATGCCCTTTCTTGCTAGCCCGACTCCAAGGTATCGTATGAAACGACACCATACCGAAAAAAAATAAAACGCCATTTTTACGCCGGTTCCAACCAGTCGTGATATCAGGTTTCAAAGCCGCTGAACTTTTGCTGTCCCGCTGCTCCTCGTCTGACCAGAGAGGCATTTAATAAGAAAAGAAAACAAGGAAAAAATGAAAATCGTATGTTACAAACGCGAAGCTGAACTCCTAGCAAGAGATCATCCTAAACCAACCGCGATACCAGACAGAACAGAGTTGGAAACCCCAATTTGCTGGCAAGATGCGAAAAGAGCGAGTCCTCAGGGTAGTGTCGCTTCGTGTCTATCGTAAAGTCGAAATGTGAAAGAGGAATATGTACAAAATCTAAAAAAACCTAGGCGATGGAAGCAGATAGGAAAGGAATTACTGAGTTGGAACGTGCTGACCACGCCCACCTCTCTGTCCTTCGAATCCGTTCTGTCGACCTTGACCACCACCACCCTGGGCCCCGCCTCGGCGGTTGTTGGAGTTTGGCTCAAATCTGCCATTCCCACGGGAGAAGTTTTGACCTTGACGTTGGCCTTGTGGTTGTCTTTGACCTTGGGTCTGATTAGAGTTATTTGGGCGCCCATTACCGTAACCCCCCTGGTTACCTGTTCGTTGATTGCCAGATTGCTCACGTGGCTGTTGCGGTTGAGATGATTGATCCCGCCCAGAAGGTTGACGGTTAGTTTGGAAGTTTGAAATTGGTCGTGGAATATTCTCGGGCGTATCATAAACGTAGAGATTCTTATCAATGGTTGCGGGAATGGCTTGAATCTCAGTGCCAAGGTCTCGTTCGATGTTGTAGAGGTTGAATCGATCATCCCAATTGATCAGGTTGATCGCAAGACCCAAGTGGCCAAAACGTCCCGATCGACCAATACGATGGAGATAGGTTTCGGCATTCTTGGGGAAGTCAAAATTGATGACTACATTGACGGCCTGAATATCAATGCCTCGGGTCAGTAGATCGGAGCAGACAAGGTTTCGGCAAACACCATTGCGGAAATCATGGAAAACACGATTACGGTTTGCTTGAATCATACGGGCGTGACTGTAGAAACACGAATATCCTAATTCAGTGATCTTCTTGGCAAGCAATTCGACTCTGTTTGTGGAATTGCAGAAGATGATGGACTGGTTGATTTGGAGCTTGGAGAACAGAGTGTTAAGGCAATGAACCTTTTGTTTCTCCTCAACGAATGCATAATATTGGGTGATACCACGAAGTGTAAGCTCGTCCATGAGATTGATTTCATACGGGCTCGTCATGTTTTTGTCCGAGAAGGTTTTAACAGTGATGGGGAATGTTGCGCTGAAGAGCATGACTTGTCGGTCGTTCGGGTGAAACTGGAGAAGTTGCTCGATGACAGGTGTGAATTCGGGTGAGAGTAATTTATCAGCCTCGTCCATGACGAACATAGGACATTCGCTGAGGTCGGCAACATTCTTTCCTGCCAGATCGAGAATTCGACCTGGTGTGCCAACGATAATATGAACTGGATCTGCAAGACGCACAATATCGTCGCGCAGTGTGGTACCACCCGTGGTAACCATAACATTGATACCCAAGTGTTTGCCGAGGGTCTTGCACACTTGTGAGGTTTGTAAAGCGAGCTCTCGAGTTGGGACAAGGATTAAGCACTGGACCTTGGAGCTTTTTGGGTTGATGCGCTCGAGAGCAGGGATGACGAATGCCGCGGTCTTGCCAGTACCGTTCTTCGCCCGAGCAAGTATGTCTCGTCCAGTCAGGGCTACGGGGATCGCCTCTTCTTGAATGGGTGATGGCTTTTCGAATCCGGCTTCAAAGATACCCATCAACAGGTCTCTCTTGAGGCTGAACTCCTCGAACTCCAACCCCTTTGTAGCGGTGACATCCTATGCAGACTGTTAGCACTGGCAGCATGTCTCGGGAGGTTGGTCGTACTTCGGTTTGATGTCTTGTGTCTTTGGCAGGAACCTTGAGGGCCTTCTTCCAGTCGTCAGGCCCAGCCCCGTCACTATACGCCAATGAGATGAGCTGGTGTTGATACGATCTGTGGCAGGCAGTGGTACGTACGTAAGCTTTGTGCTTTCTAGCTGGTTTGCTAGTGAATCGGCCATTATTGTGTGGTTTTTTGTATTGTGTGTATGGAAAGCTGAAAATGGATGCCGCAGCCGCAAGATGTCGAGTTTCGAAATGGAGAGCGCAGAGTCGGGTGGTTGATTATGGAACGCAGTAGAGGATCTAGAGTTGCATTAATATGTTCGCAGCGTCCTCGAGGATGGGATTTGAGTAAGGTGAAGGTCGATCGTCAGAGGGGAGACGCGACGGGAGGAGGTCGAGGTTGAGGGGAGGGGCAACTCGGCGGTCGGGGGATGCTTTTCGTGTAGAAGCTTCGGAGGGAGAGCTTTATGGAGTTGTGTTTCACTGCAGGCTTGAGCGCAGGGGTTGAATTGATATTCAAAGACCAGATGTTTGGTATTGGACGTGGACTGGGTATGTTGAGAAGGTTTGTGTGGGGGAGAAAGTTTTTAGGTTAAGAAGAGCTTGTGAGGTTATCAACTGGGACGCAGTGGCAGAAGAGAAGATGCCAAGACAGACCTGCATAAAATCACATGACTGTACAGAAAGGGGCTTTTGGGATGGAGTAAAGCGGCAATATCTATAAGAGAGTGTTGTTTTGGATACTACAAGTTATAATAAAGCTAGAATATTTCTTGAACATTTGTCTACTAAAATAATAAGCTGTTTTCAAGATTGCGTTTTAGTATAATTTGTACTATACTAGTATACTAGAGAGCGGCAGCTAGGTAGTTTAGGTGCCGCCTAACAGGTGTCAAAAGGCTCCCAACACCTCATAGAACCTTCTAGTCTAAACAAATTCACAATTCACCACCCTGATAGAAACAACTCCAAAATTCAGTGATTAATAAATTTTACCCCTAAAGAATAATCCGAAGATGTTTCCGGGGTTGAATACTTGCTACTCCTTGTATTTCATAACATCGTATCATTACACAATCCAATCACTGCACCCCAACGCCTCAAGGCAGCCTCGCTCTTTGCCCAAATTACCCTAAAACTGCATAGCATCTCCCTCGTCCCGCTCTCTCTTAACCTTCACATCCGTCTCATCTCTTACCAGAGTCGCCACGAAAGATCTAAAGTGCTCCATATACGGCTTCAATCGTGTCTTCTCCCAATCTGGCACAGCTTTTCCACTAGTTTCTCCTTCTGGGGCGGTCCACTCATTAATTTCATCCAAAAGTTCAGTAACGGTTGGAACGTCCAACGGATCAAAATCTCCAAGCTTCTTGGGATTAATTGGCACACAAACTCTTCCAGTTCCGGGATGTACAACAAATGGACTTTTGAGCAAATGGTTAAGGTGCTTGCTGACTTCGATATCGAGTCGGGGGTAAGTGTATTCCAAGAGAATATCTTGCTTGGCTTCGAGTAAAGCTTTTCGATCCAGATTTTTGCTGGCTCCGGACTTCGCTAGTGCATCAATATCAGCCCATTTTGCTGATGAGGCTCGTCCAGGAGCAGAACTCCATTTCTTTCTCAGAGCGTCGTTCAAGCTCCTATCTGGAAGTAATTCAAGAAGTCGGGCAAACTTCGCATCTGTCTCCCAAGGATCTTGGTCTTCAAGGATATCTGATTGGAAGTGTGATTTCAAAATATCAAGACTCCGCCTAGAAAATGTTAAGAAGTGTGCATCGATAACAATGAGGTCAACTTACGCTACGTGCGAGTGCAGTGGTCTGTTCACGTTCACTTTCTTGCCCCCTTGTGCTCCTCCTTTTATGACTTCGAGGTATCCCGCAATAGCTCTTCTCTTCTGGTCATTCATTTGACGAGCTTTTTTATCGCAAACCCAAGCGTGAGCTCCTCGACGACCAGAGTAGACCCACAAGATATGTTTGAATCCAAAATCATCCCGCAGCGCAACATCAATGACTTTGATGGCCATTGTGATGAACTGCCAACACTTGATGCAAATATTGGCCTTATCGCAGCACGTTCGAATATCATCGTAATCTGTCAAATCGATATCGAAGCATAGCTCTTTTGCTAGTGGTTTGAAGGAGGAAGCTTTTCGCAACGTTTTTCGATCTCTTGGATTGGTAGTATAAACTGGTCCAATTTCGAATCGAGAGGGCATAAGTCGGAGAACATCTTTGCGTAGGCTATAACCACAATTAGCTTCGCTCCCCAAGAGCTTACAATTAAACTTACAGATCTGAAGTAGGAAACGATTGATAACGCAAATATGCATCGTTCTGTAGTGTAAAAGCGAATTCGCGGTGACCAAAGTCTGTTGAGGGGGTAGGGGAGTGGTTCAACCACTGGAAAAGGTAACGCCAGGGAAATAATCGTTGGTAGAAGGCTTTCATTACATCGGTATCCGCGGCATTTGATATAGGCCCTACATGTCTGCAAATTATCAGTATATATTATCATGAAATAAGTTCTGCTACACTGACACTGGTGATGAAGGTGCCTCTGGTGGTGAACTCGAAACCTTGACTTTCTGTTGATTCGAACTTGGAAACTCTTCGTCCGAATCGTTATCTGCAAAGAGATCCTCCAATTTTACTTCTTGTTTCACTTTGGAAACTTCGACGTCCTTTCCTTCCTCTGGAATCGCATCTTCCGTCGTCATTTCTTCATCAAGCGTATCATTCGTTGCCTCGGTTTTGATGACCTCCATTTCGGTTGTTTGCGCTTTATCGGTTTCCATTTCGTCTCCCGCAGGAATTGGGGTCTCGTTTTCTGCTGAGTTTGCTTCGGGTATTGAGTGCGGCATCTTGGGTTGTAGGGCGGTGTTCTGCTGAATAGCTGCTGGAATCAAAATGTTGACTTGGGGAAACGCGTCGCGTCTAAATTTCGTGTTTCCCACTTTAGCCCGGCTCCACCTCGGCTCCACCGGCCATGCCTATATTTAGCCTCAGCCTTACAGACAGCTAGCTCTTCCTATATAAGCATAAGCAATCTTCAACCCAACTTAAGCTTCACTGAGATCGCCGTCAGCAACACAACCCTTCGCCATGGCTGCGCCAATTGCCAAAACCTCGTTTGCGAGGTAAGGTCAATTTCCCCTCAAGGCGTCCTTGCTAGAGGTCGGTTAGCTAACATTGACATGGCAGAGGCCTAGGGACAGAAATGGTTTCGATTTATGTTGGCAAAGAACGAAAGCAGTTCTTCGTCCACAAAGCTCTGCTCACCTCTCAATCCGACTACTTTCACAAAGCGCTAGGTGGAAAGTTCAAGGAGGCAGAAGAAAACAAGATCGTTCTGGAGGAAGAGGACCCCATCGCAGTTGAACTACTCGTTGCATTTCTGTATCTAGGTGTTATACCTAGACCCGGTGCTGGACAATCATTATCGCAACCTTTGACTGCCCTCTTTCCCGTAGAAATAGACAATTTGTCGCCGCTCACGGCTCCTACTTCGACTGGCACCTCCATGCCATTTAGACCAATTGGTATCCTTGGTATGTAATTCATGCTATCCAGCCTATGTCTCATGTGCCTACCCTTGAAATTTTCTTGCGCCTTTTCATAGAATAGGACTATCATTTTGAAAATGTAATGCTAACAATTTGAGTTTTATTTAGACCCGAATCAAACGACGAACGCCAATATGCACTTGCATATTTGCTGTGATGTCTCCTACCGACATTTCTCCCCCGAAGAGCTCCGCTTAGCAGACTATTCCCTTGATAGAAAGTACGGAGGTGCAGCTGCAATAGCTCAATCAGAGTTGCCACCATTAGGACCTGTCCCAGATACACCTGAAGTATATCAATTACACTTGCCACCAGTAGCAACTCCACCTGGCAACCTGCAGGAAATATTGTCTGGTCCTACAACGCCACAAATTCCAACTGGCAGTCAATCTGCCTTATCGCTCGGAGGCGCTCCAGTTTCAACTAGAACTCCAATAGGCCCATCTTCCGCCCAAGCACCCTCGGTATCATTTGGATATGCTACTCCTCTATCGAATCCTCTATCGATAGCCGCCTCATCAAATCCACCAAACGCACCTTCGACACCAATCTCAACTCCTATTGCAACACCACCACCATTCAACCAGCCTTCTGTATCTGCAGCTGCAGCAAGAACTCCACTATCTTCGACACCGTCTTCATCAGTGCCAACCACCCCCAGATCTGCACAAATAGTTGATGCTGCATCGACAGGCTTCGCAAGATGGGCGAAGCCCAGTTCCTTTGGGATTCCAGTGTTCGGTCGCCCAGCAACTCCAACATCAATTCCATCATCACCGTGGCCAAGCGCAAGTGGAACTTCAGTGTTCGGTAGTCCGGCAGCTAAACCATCTAATGTATCAGCACTGGTTCCAGCAACACCAAATTTGTCGAACCTTACACAGACTGGAAGTTCCCTGGCACCTAACTCCGCGGTGCCTATAAAGTCCTCTGTGCTTGCGAGACTGCCACGAAGACCATCGATTGAGCTTCCTACTCAAGATCCGGCCCTCCCCCCAGCTGATTTTAGCAGCAGTCATTTCATCATTTACCCAGAGCCCGAAGGAAATTTCATAGAAGGCATTCCTCGTTCCGAGTATATTGGAAATATACTGGAAGAGGAGTTGGCATATCAAGATGCTTTCCTCCATCTATGTATTCTGGCAGAAACCTTTTGCTGGCCCAATCTATTCAATGCTGCAATTGATGCATACATTCAAGGTAGGTCATATTCAGGGTGTATAGTTCAGTAGTTTCCAAAGATTGGCCAACTCCGCGTTGCTCCCAAGCCTTGCTTGTTAACCTTGAAATCACCCGTAAAGAAGTAAGCTGACTGGGTTCTTGGGAAATAGGAGAGCGTAGTTTGCACCGCGACATATCTGTCCAACACATTGACACTATTTACGAAAGAACACATTCCAAGTCTCCCCTTCGCGAGTTTGTGATGGATTCCATGCGAGAGCTCAAGAACGACGTAATTATTCGCAAAGAATACGCGGATTTGGTGTATACTCACGAGGATTTTCTGCAAGCGATATTGTCCAGGCTTAGCACCGCCAATGTTGAGAGGGAAGTCTTGAAATTTGGTCCGACGAAACTAAAAGACTACCATATGACTGAGGAGATCGCGAGGTCTGTAAATCTTGGTTCCGAAAACATCATTACGGCCCAACCTATTTCCAAAAACAAGCTCAATTTGATGCTTTCTGATACTTTCGCCTCGCGGTCGCATAAACAATTTGACAAGATTGTCGTTGGCGGCATAATCTCCAGAGACGGCGGTCAGCGAATCCTCATTATCAAACGCGCCGCACACAGGAAATACTACCCGAACATGTTTGAACTCCCCGGTGGCAAAGTTTACCCTACCGATGCTAGCCTTGCGGACGCGCTTGTGCGTGAAGTGAAGGAGGAGACTGGACTAACCGTTACGTCGGTGGTTAAGGAGGTGTTCTCGCCTCTCTATTATGAGACTTCCAAGACGGTTGATGGTGCGGTTGTCAGAAAGAGTTGCGTACAGTTAAATTTCATTGTAAATGTAAAACATGATGAGGTCAAGCTCAATCCTGATGAGCACTCGGAGGCAATGTGGGCGACGATGGACGACTTGGCGAACATGGAGGGGGAGATGAGTGAGGAGATTAGGTGCTTGCCTCCGCGTGCACTTCCTTTTGTTCAACAATGAGCTAGGGAGGATGTGCCTTGGCCTGCCATGGGAGCTTGCTACCGCCTTTCCTTGGTTTTTTTTTAATTTGGGTTGGTTGGCGTAAAAAAGGGGAGACTGCACACAATACCCAGAGACTTGAACGATTACGATTTAACGGATGCGAGAGGAAATGTGAATTTCGAGGGAGTCTAGAGGAGTCTCTTTCACAAGATTTGTACAATATCACTGTAGGCGAACAGCGAGCATGATAATTTGATACTTGACATTCTTCGATGTGTATACAATAGCCAAGACACCCAGATAGTACATCCTTAAGACATCAGCGAAAGTAATGATAGCATAATAAAAATCTTTCTAAAGGCATCAAATGGATATTTATAGATTGTTTTTGTGTAGTTTGTCTTGATCTGGAAATATCCGGAGATCCCAAAAGCATCACTTGGACTACACAACTCATTAGCGCTATGAATTGCATTCGCACCCCCCTCCCCGGCCCCACAAATTCATCGGCCCACTGTTTTAGAGTCAAATAAGCAGAACTTGAACATCAAAACAAAAACATCAAGCTTGATTAGCGTAGTGATTAAGGCCCTAGAATCTATATTGCCTTTACTTGATTTCCCACCTCGTTCACGAGGCTGTCGCCCCTGTTGCGATGACTCCCAAATTGGCCGGTCTTACAGATCCTGCCGGGTATCCTCAAAATTATACGGGTGTTATGGTAAACTTGATAGTTTAGGAGAGCTTAAGCCTTAAAAATATAGAAATTCTAGTGATCCTCAGCTCGAATTTGAGATCCAGCATAGACAAATTCTTTTACCTTTTGTTTGGCCTTAGTAACTTTCCATCTTGACTAAATTTTATTAGGGCATCATAGATGAGTGCTAACAGCTACCAAGAAGGGTTAAGCACGAGTATGAATGTCTGAAATGGGTTTGCCGTTTCGATTATTTCTTCTCGCTTCCCTCATGATTCCAACTCAAATTTCTCAATTTCCAAGACGAGGAATTAAGTGGATTTGAAGGTTCTAGAAACTTCAAGGAAGAGAAAGAAGTATTTCGTGAAAGTTGATGTTATAGAAACTAAAATTATAGAAAGGAGTCTACTGCCTGGCTACAAGACGAAAGAAATGTCATCTCAATTTTAACTCCATCGTTCAAACACCATAACCTATCTGGGTACATGCTATTCCTCTCAACTCATAACCCCCCTCCCCTGACTTTATTTCTTGGAAAATATGCTATAGCCAAGAGTAAAGATGGCGGGAAGAATTTGTAGCGACGGTGGTCAGAAAAAGTGGCAGGAATTAGGAGAAAGCTCGCAACATTCACAACTCAACTCAAGCTAGTTAAAAAGTTCCTATAACCAAGATGACAGTTAATTAGTACTCTCCGCATCTGCTGATTTTTCTGTCTAAAGATTTTCAAGGCTGTAAGGCTTCCTGTCGCTATTTAGTGCCACTTTTTTTGTCCACCAGCCCAACGGTACAGGGAAAGAAATGTGTGTAGTTCTATAATTGGTCAGAAATACGAGGTTGATATTCGCACCCTCTTGTTGTCTAACAATTTTCCCCCGGGTAAGCTGGCTTATTCGTGGCTTACCCGCAACTCATCGGCTTACTGGCATTCTGTTAGCTCACTTGGTATTTATTAGCATACTGGTATAAGTTGGCTTACTCGCTAAAAACCTGCAATTTTTTACTGGCTTCCTATTAGATTACTCGGTCGTTGGTTACTTCATCCTTGTACCTGCCACGCTGTGGACAACAAAGTGGCGGGACTACAATGAACGCTAAATGTCTACCCTTCGACTCAGGACAAGATTTCCTAGCAATACTGAATTGAAACATTCTAAAAATTATGGAGAAAATCCATTAGTCAATTCTACTTCTATGCTTATTTTTTGTATATTTTTACGACGCTGTTGTGCTGAGGTATACGTAGCGTAAAGGCGGATCTCTTTTTTGCAAAGGCCCGCTACTTTTTCACCGCGTGCCTGCCTACCTACGAGTAGATGTCGTTCCAACTTTCTAAAGCACTTTACTACTGCCTCAAACAATCGCGCCTGGGTATTTCAAGTCTTTACCACGCTAACAACGAGTTGTCTACTGCATCTTTTATTGTTCATTGTGAGACTGGTGACCTCGGGGGATTTAATCTCGATATGTTTTTACGAAAGAAAAACATCGAGAAGTGTAAACAATTCAATTGTGAAGGAAAGAATGGTTGGTCAGTTATCGAGGTCTCACTCGATACTATCACCGCAATGCGAATGTCCCCAAGTTCAAGAGAAGACCCGAGGAGAAAATGTTCACAACATTAGGCGCAGTTGCCACTCATGTTCTTGTTGAAGAAAAGCATCAAGCTATTTTGTATTGACAGGCAGTCTGTCCCCTCTATAGACTAACCACCGAAAAAGAAACGTCTTTTAATACGCTTCTACACCCACCGCTAAACGCCACGCCAATTACCATAATAAAGCGGCTTGGGTATATTTCCATTCCCCTCTACAATCTACATCCTAACCCAACCCCTCAATTCTTAAAAGTATGGCTCTTCCCCGCCCTCTCCGTCTGCGCCCTCCTCATCCCCTTCGGCGCATCCGCACTCTTAGCATAAGGATCAAACGGTTCCTTCTTCCCCTTCTTCTTCTCCCTCTTCGGCCCTGTATACTCCTCGGGTTTCCGTTTGGCATGCAGCACGCTCTCCGCTTTACTATAATCAAATGGTTCCTCATCCTCATCACCCTCTATCCTAGTATCTTCATCTTCTTCCAAAGCAACGGCGGCGGCGTAAGCAGCCTTCTTAGCCTTCTTCTCTGCCTTCCGTTGCGCTTTTCGTTTCCGTTTTTCCGATTCGGAATCTTCTGCTGGATCGGTGATGTCGTTTAGGGAGATGTCGTATTCACCTCCTTCGTCTTCGGAGGGGTCTTCTATTTCTTCGCTTTTGCGTTTGGAGCCTCGTTTAAGGACGAAGGCTTCGTCTTTTTTGGGCGGTGGTGTGTTGACGGGTTGTGTTACTGCTGATGGAGCGGATCTGAATGTTGGGACCGAGGTTCCAAAACCTTTTGGAGTGGCGAAGATCTCAGAAGATAATTGTGGTAATGGTACTGCAAGTCTCAAGTCTTGGGCTTTATCGGTGAGGGATGAATCGTCCCAGATACTACTTCCAAAAGCATCACCCCAGAACGTCGAGTTTTCGATCCGTAGTTCGCCCTCATCGACCACGGCAATCATCGGTTCAGAAGCTGGTTTTGCTTTGGCAGCCAGCGAAGAAATGTTCGCTTTGGCAACAGCACCCGTTGTATCTGGTCGAAGAACATCCATCATGCTGACTCCAGTTTTCCCCCGTGCTTTCGCGAGCTTGATGGCGTCCAACAACTCGCCGGCGCGAGACTTCACGCTATATGATACAGGATGACAAAGCGCAAGAAGCGCAACCATATCCATAGGCATCACTTTGGCAATTTGGAATATGACATGATTTGGCATGATGAAATTCGTGCTGTCATCGTCCGTTCGAGCAACTTGATCTCGCCATCCATGTATAGCTCTAAACACCGCAAACTGCTCATTGTTGAACAGAGCTGGCGTTTTTACTAGCAGAGAGTACCATCCTCCAGACCCTTTGCCACTCTCGTAATCGTAGATTGGTCGGTCATAACGTAGAAGAGAAACTTCTTTTGATTTCTGGAGAACTTGCTCAACTTTATCTTCTTCTAAATTGCCTGGCTTGGTTGTTTCTATAAGTTCATTGCGCATGTTGTCGAATATGTAAAGTAGGAAATGGGTATCTGATCTAGCATAAAAGAACATCTCATCTGGTATAGGGCTAAAAATTAATTAGTAAAATTCGAAAATTGAACCAATTGACTTACCGTATTCTCCAGTCGGCCATTTGGTATTTCTTGTCGGCATCGAAATCAATAAACTTCTTGAGTAAGAATGCCAGACTGCCACCTTGATATCCTAAGGTTCGACTAGCCCAATGGGTATCGAATAGACCAACCACATAGAGACCTAGATCACGTTGGAGCCATACGATATCCATGAAGGCACCATGGAAGACTTTGATGATTTTAGGATCGGCAAACACCTCGTTGAGAACTTGCAGCTTCTGTCTCCAAGGTTTGAGAGTATCAACTATCCAGTCCTTTTCACGGGTGCTAATTTGCATAAGTGAAACGAGACCAACGAAGCTTCGGGCATCATGGTGTTCTAAATCGATAGCAATTTCGGTGGCATTCTTGAGTTCGCTAAGCATTTCCAATACGCCCTCCTCGGTGTCAACGAACGTTGCAGAGGTAGTTTCAACCGGGTTGTACGGTATTGGATCCGCCTTCACACGAATAGCCTCCGGGTACTCGAGTTGTAATATTTCTTCTTCATAGGGATGTTTGTATCTGGATAATTTTGTTAGTATTACTTTGAAGAATAGTATGATTTCTGCTAATTATCTCAATATTGGTCGAAACCGGGTTTTAAAAATAGACCCCGAGTGAGCGAGCTATTGAATAATACGCCGTGTATAAGTTTGAAGTAGAAAATGGGGTTGTCATACACTAATTGCCCAAAATCATTTGTAAATGTGGTCAAACTTTCCTCCAAGGGAACAGTGGCATGTGGTTTCGAAGAAAGGAGGGGTTTCCAGGGCGAGTTGTCATGGTTGTTTGGCTTGATGTCGAAGGCAAGCTGCGGCTTGACGAGGTTCTGGGTTCGGAAAGCATTTCCTAATGGCTTTCTTTGACTTGATTGTGTCTGCATAAAAGTTAATTTCTAGATCCAGCATGCGTTTTGAGGGTAAGCCTACCTGATCAGGGGTTGGCTGGTCTTTGCGCTTGATCATTCCAGTATATTCATCCAAGCAGGTATCCGTCTTCTCCAACAAAGAATCGATCACATCCACCACACTTCGCCAATTGTTTTCGACATCGTCCGCATCTTCAAGAGTTGGCGCGCGTACCTCCGATATTGAGGCAGCAGACTTGAGCAAGCTGGTAGATAGAGCCAGCAGACGACCGCTTGCTTCGTCTAGGGCCTCTCCTACTTCTGGGTTCAATGATCGTTGAAAGCTAAGATCCTCGGAGGATATTTGGCCGGAGCTTCGAGTTGTTGATACTAGCGCAGCTTGTACCTGCTCCTGCAAGGACTTGAAATCCTGCGATTGATCCATGATGTCGATTTGCGCAACCGCATTCGAAGTAGTGCTGGAAGGAGGGGAGGAATGATTGTAGTCGCAAAGGCACAAAATATTCCTTCCCCTGTAAAATGTCGGCGATAAAAGATACCGACCCAGCTTAGTCATTGGATGCCAAGGCTGAGGTGCCTAGACCTGGGCAAAACCCGTCCTCCGTTCTGACAGCGGAAGACAGAACATCAACTCGACGTCAACTACTTGGAACGCCAAAATGTCAGCTTCATTAGCCCCAGAATGCAATGAGGTCAAGGAGTGAGTAAATCAATCCAATATTTCTGAAAGTAAAGCTGACTTTTATGATAGACGTTACGATTCATGTTTTCTGAAGTGGTATAGTGATCGTAAGCCAGTCGCCTCCTCATTCACACTCATAACTGACTTGAGCAGAATACTTGAGGGGAAAGGGCACAACAGACGAATGTGCACACCTATTTAAAGATTACAAGAAATGCCTTACGGTTTGTCCCATCTCTAGTTTAAGTTGACCAAAATTAATTTATATGTCACTTAGGGCGCCCTTAAAGAGCGAGGAATTGACAAGATGCTTGAGGAAGCTCGGGAGGACCACAAAGAGAACGACGCCCTCAATATGAGGAGAAAGTGTAAGACACTTTCTATACAAAATGCTTGAAGCTTGCTGACTAGTCTAGAAACACAGAATACAAGCTATGAATCTCCTATTACAGCATGGATAAAACGGCGTTGGGTGTAAAGCATCTCGGCTCTTGGAGGTTATTTATTACAAAAGCGTGTACTATTCTTATACTATGTACCATATACCGGCTTCTTGTCCTCCCTTTAAACTTCTTCTACATTTCCAATGCCTACTTTGGACAAGACTCCCATTAGCCCCTTCCTATTTAACACGTGATAAGCGTCAAGTTTCTACAAAGCGGCACTCGCGGCTAGCTGAGCTTCTTGTTTCTGTCATTTTTATAAAATCGCCTTCAAAAGAGCTTGAGGGAATAGTTGAATGCAGGTAGAATACTTCTGAGACCAATAATATCTCCCTTTGAGCTCCAATATGATACATTTATTTTGACTTAGCCGTTGCCGCACTATCAAGGAGAAAGCTTAATTTCCATGGCTCCGTAACCCCTGCACCCAACGAACCAGAGATGGCGATGGAACAGCAGCCAGTTAAAGTCTGGTAGATGTTTGCGCTCATATACTTCTCGACAACCCCGTGGGACGTTCTAGCAGCTCCGTAGATGATGCGGGAAACTCTAATCTAGAGACACTTTCAACACTACTGCCGACCAAAACCCTCCCTGCCTCCCCCCCTTTCACTCAATTCGCCAGCTTGCATGTTTTGCAGCAACAGCCTACGGACGACTCCTCTCTCACCCGGAAGCTCCAGAGAAACGAAACCACCAGCAGGATAGGGATGCGCCAGCGAAAGAAGGAGATTAATGCACCCATTCTCTGTCCTCACACTTGCGATCTTCGTAGCCGGTTACATTACAGCCCGGTGGGATCTGGTCACTCGACTTTATGAGCTTGCAGTTTTTGCTTGGGACCACGGAGTCGTCGTATGTCGCCATGTCTGCAGGAGGGGGGAGTATGCTAATATCGTGCTAGGGGCGCACAGCAAAAGGATTTGCGATTCTCTCGATATTCTTCTTCTTATTCATAATACCGGTGGAGAGACTGGCTTCGAGGGAAACAGATTTGGTAGGGCAATCCCCTCCGGCGCATTTCATACGACTAACACCACGATAGCATCCACGGTCTGCGAGTGCCGGCATATCTGCGCGAGAACAACTTCGACGTCGAGGCTCTTTCTAGGGCAACAGGAGGCAGGAGACTGTCATGCCCGATCATGATGGGCTCATGAGAATTTTTTGGCCCTTGGATTTATCTCGAACCGACTCCCCTGGGGTAATAGTTGGTTGGAGGAATTCAGGGCTTGATATATTTGTCGTGGCGATATTGGAGGATCTCGATGTGGGTTGATAGCTGGTTCGTGGGAGAACTTGCTAATCAGTGATCAGGCACGAAATGTGGAAAATGCCCTCAAGGTTGGGACGCTATTTCGAAATTCCATTCACCCAATAACGAGGATATACGAGCTATGTGGACAATCATCAATGCACGTCTTGGGTTTGGCCAATTCCCCAAAGGAGGAGGTTGAATTGCTTCAGATACATGCGTCTACTGGGTCACATATGAATATGCCACATATATCTTGCGAGAGAGCTTCCACGATACAGATTATAATGTACGAGCGCCCGCTGCCAACAAGGATGCAGTACATTTCCCTGAACCCCATTTCTCTGGCGCTGGGGGATAAAGCCGACATACCGATACATGCACCGGAGAGTATTGATGCAGAAGAGGAGAAAGAGGAATTGAAGAATCGGGCCAAGACGAAGCATCTCGTCGAGAAATTAAAGCTCCATACAGTCGCCAAACACCCCCCCTCGCAAAAAGAACTTGCGTTGCCAAGAATTGTGAGCCAGGTCAACTGCTCTTGGGAATTGCACGAGATTCTTCACAAGAACACATCACTAGTGGGGAACCGTTTACGGCGCAGTTTGAGTGTGTCTGAAAGAGTGGTCGAGTCTGCAACAAGTATGAGAGATTTTGTGATTGTAGCCATCTGGCATATAATCACATTATATCTCTACCCGATCATTCGTCGAGGATTCGTAGTTGGCCTATTGTGTCACAGAGTTGCCGCCGAGGCACTTCTCGTCGTCCTAGAATGGCGAGCAAAACCAGAGTACGCCGCTTTGAAAGATATATCAGCTACGGCTCAACAGGTGGAAATACGTCTACAGCAATTTTGCTACTGGCCGATGCAGTACATAACACTAAGAAGACGGAAAGACGACTGGGAAAGTGTGACTACAAGTCACCCAGATTATATCAGATTTTACAACAGTCTTTGGTTAGTTGCCAACGACGTTATCATTGGTATTGCACTGGGTTCATATATAATTGATAACTCGATCTGGGTTGCCGAGTCTATAGGTGAAATTCTTGATCTTTACTCGGTTGCTGCTTTGCGAAGGACCATTACTTGGCTGATGGATTGGCCTGCTGGTTTAAAACTCAACAACGAACTGGCTGCTTTCTTGGGTGATCTTTTCCTGTGGGTAATAGATCATTGGTCGAGTATGTGTTTCCGAAGTCCTTCTATCAAAGCACTGTACTGATTTCAACAGGCCTTATAAACGCTCTCCAACCATTTCTACCCCACCTCATCTGGTTTATCGGATTCTCCAGTTTTGCGGGTGCAAGCATGCCAATTGCACTGTTCTCGGACCTACTCTCAATACTCACCCTCCACATCTACTCTTTTTACGTGGCTTCTGCTCGCATTTTCAACTGGCAGTACACCATTCTCCTCTCCCTCTTCCAACTCTTCCGCGGAAAAAAACACAACGTCCTACGAAAACGAATCGACTCTTGCGATTATGATCTGGACCAACTTCTACTGGGCACCATATTGTTCACCTTGCTCTTCTTCTTGCTACCAACTGTGATAGTATTTTACCTCACGTTTGCATGCTCGCGCATGGCCATCATATCCCTCAAAGCGGTATTGGATACTTTGCTTGCATGCCTGAACCATTTCCCACTTTTTGCGCTCATGTTACGAATTAAAGACTCCCAACGATTACCAGGTTTGTATCCTATACACCCTATGCCGAGATGATTTGTGCTAAAGTGTGTAGGTGGCATTCGTTTTGAATTGAAAGATACCCAACTCCTTACCTTTACGCCTTCTGATTCGCCTGTTCCTCCCCCGACATCACACATATATCTCAAGGTATATCTACTATCCCAACTTCCACTTCTGAATTTTCTTACATGATACATAGTCCGTCCCACTCACCTTCCGCGCCATGTTCCACCAATATTTCCAACTCGGACACCGAATCCGCAAACATTACCTCTCACCACGCGTCCTCCTCTGTCTCGCGACTGGTAAATTCGTTCCCCCTATCCATCGCAAAAATCTCTATAGTCTCCAGTATAGTATGCTTCCCGCGCATCGAGCGGGGATCATGGATATGTGGACTGCTCTTACTGCTACTAGTCCTAGTAAGGAGAAGGAGAAGAAGGGGGGCTTTGAGAGAGGGTATAATGGACGGAGGGTTAATGGGGGGATGAATGGGAGGAGGTATTGAATGGGGGAAAGGGGTTTTTTGTTTAGAAATTCTTGTATACCTTGTATATTGCGAACGGAAAAGTTTCGCAGAGAGTGAGAATGGATGGATGGATGGGAGAGCGGGTCACTCGATGGGTGAGGGGACCTGGAAGGATTAATTAATTGAAGAACTCATTTCTCAAATCCCCTGTGTTCATGGGAGGTATCATTTTGCATTTTGCATTTCGTCTTGTGTCTTGTGGGGAAGGAAGCTAATGTTATCACTCGTTTAAGTTCTGTTTGGGGGTTTATTCGATGCATTGAGACAGTCTTTATTTTTTTTTACCTCGCTTTCTATCTATCTCGGTGAGCACGCCTCATGCTACGAGCCATGAAATTCCCCTTTCTGGTCTTTTGTTGCACGTCGCGAAAACCTTGCCATAAGGATATTGTCTGTGCGGTTATAACGAGTGTTTCCAACTGTAAGGATCTGGCCATCCCAACACTGGGAGCCTGTTGTAGCTTTGTTTATCGAAACTCAAGGTCTGGGATAATTGAAATAGAAGACGTTAGAATATTACATTTCATTTATCTTTGTTATTTTTTTTTTAGTTTTCTTGGGTCTTTTAGTAAAAGGGGTTTCTCACATGACTGAATAGCGGCCCGTGCGTAATTGGAGCCTCAATCTTCCCCTACAGCTGACACGCCATGAACATATTCAACTCATAACTACTGAATTTTGCTGCAGATGTATTGTCTTTAATCCTATATATATCGCTAGATATTCGAATTCTAACTTACTATATTCTTGAATGATAAGCAACCTCTAGACTCGCTTAAATGCCTGTCGATATTCTCTACAATGGCGATGCCCCCATCGCTGCGGATATTGTATTCGTCCATGGACTCCGAGGACACCCTCTGGACACTTGGACACGAAATAACGTGTGCTGGCCGAGAGATTTATTGAAGAATGAACTCAACAATTCGCGAATAATATCTTGGGGGTACGATTCAAGTGTTGCAAATGTCACAGCCTCGTCTAGTCACAATACCATTTTTGGCCATTCCGAAAATCTTCTCCTCGATCTAATAAGAATACGGAGGGGCACCGAAGATGTATGTGTGCCGCTACACATTTTTGATTAAAGATACTAAATATCTGTCTTAGGTTCAGTCACGACCGATTGTTTTTGTGGGACACAGTCTCGGTGGGCTTGTGATAAAGAGGTCATTACCCATACTGCCTACGAGCTATTTTACATTACCGCTTGCTAACCCTGAGACACGGTGATTAGGCAATGATTCGGTCTTTCGAATATCTGAATACTGGCCAAGATGCTAAGCTCGGAAGCGTATACAAATGCACACGAGGCGTCGTCTTCTTCGGTACACCACATAGAGGAAGTGATAAGACAAATATCGCTGGAATCGTTGCACTCGCAGCCAAAATTACTTTCCGTCAGCCAAATAATACATTGATCCAGAATCTGAGTCAAGATTCGGATGTTCTGGAAAAACAGCGTTGATCGTTCACTAGCATTAGTAAAGACTTGCCAATTGCTTGCTTCTACGAAGAGTTGCCAACCGCTCTTGGTATCGTAAGTGCCCAAACTTACACTATCAAGATCTGATATGAAAGTTCCCTCCTAGTTTCTGTTGTACATATCGTACTGTACATCTCACTGAGATATTTGCAGATTGTTCCGGAGTCTTCGGCTTGCTTCGAGGGGTTCTAAGTCAAGATAGGAAGCATTCGTGCAGATCATATGAACATGTGCAAGTTTGAGACGGAAGAAGACGGGGGTTACCAGCGCAGCACGTGGTATATCACAGACTTTGTTACTGAAGCAGCAATGAGTAAGACAGTTCCAATGTTGCAGGTTTCAGGGGCCTGATAGAACAATCCAATTCTTTTCAATAACCAGAGTCATATATTTCTTTGTAAATTTCCTCATTTCAAAGCGCCAGGGGTGGGTGGCCTTTGATATGGCGGTTGCATCAACTAATGCTTAAACTAGGAATCAAGGGCGAAATTTCATTGTGTGAGCAAAGTAAGTTTAGCAAATCCAAAACTTTTCTTGTTCTCTAGCTTATAAAGTATAGTTATCCTTGACAAGCTATATTTCTCTCGCATCAATTCACGATACGATGAGGTCGAAGAGTCTTATCGCGAAACCTTGGACTGGATTTTAGATCCCAGAAATTCATTTGCCGCTACTGCTAGGGTTGGCACCGATTTTGTGAAGTGGCTACTGGAGGGAAACCATATATATTGGATCAATGGAAAGGCAGCATCTGGGAAATCGACACTTATGAAGTTCCTTTTCCGAGATCCTCGAACAGTGGGCTGGAAGCACACCACTCATCACTGTCAAGTTCTTCTTTCATGATCGTGGCAGCGAAATGCAAAAATCTCTCGACGGTCTCCTCCAGGCCATGCTATTCCAGATTCTATCGGTGTGTAGGTCCTTGATTCAGCATATATTTCCAGAACAATGGGGGACTATACAGAAATATGTGTTGCAAGAGAAGGATGTCCGGAGTGCGTTTGATTCAACCTCTTTGCCAGTACCGATGTCAAATCTGCCCTACGGACTGTGTTCATCCAACAGCATTATTCTGCAAGAGTGTGCATCTTCATTGATGGACTTGATGAACACGACGGAAACCACCGCGACCTTCTTGAGCTTTTCCAGGATTTCATATCCAGCAAACCATCGTATTTTCAAGTCAAATTCTGCATATCGAGCAGACCTAATCTTGTTTTCCGTTCGGCTTTCGAAACCTATCCCGGCTTGCGGTTGCAAGATCTTACGAGCGGAGATATTGCTTTTTTCGTCCAAAATAAACTGCGCTCTGTGACAGAAGCCCATACATTCTACCATAGTACTGATCATAGTGCGCTCAATGACCTCGTTGAAGATATTGTAAACCGAGCTGCGGGGGTATTCTTATGGGTAAAGTTAGCGGTTGAATCTCTCCTAGATGGAATATCGAACTCCGACAGCCCAGAAGAACTCTTGTATCGCGCCCGAGAATTGCCATTGAATCTGCAAGAGTTATACAAACGTATTTTTTTAAAGCTAAGCCCTACTTATCAACATCAGGCATTCCTCTATTTCCAACTATTTCTTCACGCCCCTGAAGACTTCAAGAAGCAATGGTTACTTTTGTTCGCCGAAGAAAACTTTGAAAAGGTTTTCGACTACCACTCTGAGTCTTTCAACGAACTTGAATTACGCCAGATGTCCATAAATATGGAGAGACGTCTTCAGAGCAGATGTGGTGGACTAGTAGAGGTCCAAAAGACGACGTATTTTGATGCTACCGAGAAGTACTTATATGAAATGGAGAATACAAGGATATACTCAAGACCAACAAGCGAAATTCCCCAGAAACCAAGAATAAATTTCGTCCCGGATGACGAGAAGGATGACGAAGAGGATGGCGAAGAGGATGATGAAGAGAATGATGAAGAGGATGATGAAGAGAATAGTGATGATAATTCCAATGAGGATGTGGATATGCTACATGATATCTGGGCCTTTGCGTCGCGCAGAGGCACCATCTCTCCTGTGGCTTTCCAACACTTCACCGATGAGGAGTTCTGGACAGCCGATTTTTCACATCAGACGGTGAAAGAATTCATCACGAAAGGGGAGATTTGGGAGCAGCTCCTTCTCGATAGTCCCGAAGTGCTGTTTTGTTATAGTCCATGGGAATGCACGTTGGGATACAGCACTACCGCATAAGTCTTGGAACAGTACCCACTTTTACACCAAAACATACTCTACAGATTATACAACCATTTGGTTAATGATCACTTCTCAGCTTAGATGTATATAAGATCTCTCTAGCTTTAAGATATCTATTCTTTCTACTCCTAGGATTTTAGTTTAAGAGTCAATTTCTGAATTTGGATAGGGTTAAAGTTAGTCAAGTCAGATTTTAGCCGAATTTGTATGTGAAACTCGTGAAATTCCTACTTACTCCACTTTAAGTCCACTTATAACATGAACTAGTAAATTATTTGTAATTGTTGTATAGAAGACTAATGTTTAAATGCTCTATTTAGTAAATACTCTATTAGATAGATATACTTTACATATAAATATATAGTACTATATAATAGTTTTCAAGGTGTGTTTTAGTGTAAAAGGTGCTTTGTTCCAAGACTTATGCGGCGAAGCTGTACCACCTTTGTTCGATGAGAGCCGAGATATCCAAGAGTTCCGCTTTCCCAACTCTCAAAATGTGGCGTAAATTATCCAGAAGTTTCTGCATTGATCTTTGAAATGCCGAGTACGAAACTTCTACAACCTGGGCATCGGCAATAGATGTTTATCGACAACTTACCTACGAGGTTAGGCTGAAACATTTGACGACTGAATATAGCGGAAATATTTGGGGACTTGTCAATGATAATTTTGACAATACCATCTTCTTTGACGATTTTGCCGGGTTTGCCGCTGCTCATGGTTTGTATTATTGGCTGGCGGAGAACTCCAATGAGGTGGTCAAAAACATCGATGAGACATATTTGGGACTCCCTCTTCTCTACTACGCAATTGAGACCGCGATTAAGGTTGGCAACGCACCAAGCCCGAGTGTCATAAACTTAATACTCAATCTCATGTGCCTTAGAGGCATGGATGTCAACAAACCCCACAGAAATAATCGTCCACCTTCTGGGGTATACGAGTTTTATCCACATGTTTCCGATATTCAGCACTGGATAGGAAGTTCTGTTTGGCTGGGGTTCCTTTTGCGGATCCCTGAAATGTTCGATCGCATACTGGGACGAGGTTTCAGTACACCTGTTTTCATCGAGCCCATTTACACAAAAGTACCATTCTCCTTCTTGGTATCGAATATAACATATGCAACAGTATGGGACAATCTTCCAGACGATCAATACGAGCAATTCAGCTTACAAATCCTCAACATACTCAGAATCGTGGCTCTGTTTATACATCACGGGGCGGAGCAGTCAGTCTCGATCATAAAGTGTCGGGGACTAAAGATACAGTCTTGGGAATTAGTGCCTTGCGACTTGGAGTTAAGTGCGCAGATTTGTGGGAAATTGTGGAAATAATGAGAGAGGACATGAAACACAACAGCTTGGTATGAACAGGCTCTAAACAACTCAACTTAATCGGGTCCATATCTGGAAATGGACAAATATGGAAGTTCTTATTGTGCTTTAATTCCCCGCGGGGCTTTAGTATAGTAGGAGAGATTTACGATTCGACGGCATGTCGCGTACACGTTGTACGACTACAGGTTGCAGCTAGATCTATTTTCACGAGGACACGACTTATTCTCAATTACACTAGTCATGAAATTCCCTTTTCAGTCTTTTGTAAGTATTATTGTATCTGTGCGGTATCCTCATAACGAGGTCTTCCTATGGGTATTTCAATCATGAGAGTTCCCAAATTAGGTTTTTTGTTGTATGTCGCGAAATTGATCCGAAGTACCTAAGGATGTTGTCTGTACAGAAGGGATTTTATCTATGGATATGATGTTTTATTGTGGTTTTTGGTTTGGGATTGAGGATGCAATTGTAGTGAGAGGTGGTAGTCAATAATTTTGTTTTTTGGAAGTTAATTGTATGATATTGCATTACCTTAAAGTTTAACAAAAATTCTTGAGATAAGTGATATTGGTTCGCTCTAATGGTTCTAAGCTTATCCTAGGCTTTGTGGGGAAATTGGTTTGAATTAAGCAATATAAATTGTCTAAATCTATTATACAACACTTACTATCTGTGTGGGGATATAAATTTACAGTTGACAGTCTTGAAAAAGAGAATGTGGCTAGCTATTTGCAGGTTTTCTACTGATACCCCCATCTCGTAAAAGTATCTTGTAAAGAGGCCGAGCTATTTGTAAGTTACCTAACAATAGTCGCCAATTGTTTTTTGAATTGTTCATATACTGAGTTTCTTCCCGAGAAGTGGTGAGGTCATTGCTGTGTTTGTGTGATGATGTTTCCACAGGGAGGGAGTAGTAGTCTCACTTGGTATTGCTTCCTATCACCTGGTGTCGGTCGACGGGTGTTTAGAAGGAAAGGCAGTATGTGATTGAGAACAGTGTGGGAAATGGGTAGAGTAGAGTAGAGTAGTGACTACCTACTCTACTCTACTTAACTCTACTTTGAGTAACTCAGAGTACTACTAAGTCGGACCGAGCCGGACCGTAGCTCGGAGTGGCGTCGAAGAAGAAAGAGAAGATAGAGATAGAGAAGAAGTCTAAAGAGGTTAACTTTAAGAATAATCACTTTACTATCAATTAATGTTATTATTTTGTCTTAGATATCTGGTAGAAATATCAATTATTGACTTATATACTTATTATATATTACTTAGAGTACTACTTGAGTAGTTGAGTATATTGTGCCCACACTGATTGAGAATGAGGTTTGCTTGAGGTCTTACCCAAGCTAATTTCTTATTTTGTCTTCATAACATATCTTTGGTTATCGAAGGACACATAATCAGAAGTCTGCGGATCGAATTTGTAACCGAAACATTTACCACCAGAAGGGAACAATACTAAATGTAGACTAAAAAGAAAGTTCAATCAACTAACTTTACAAACAATCTCTCTCATCTTTCCTTCCGCTTCCTTAGAATCCCATTGCACATTTTTTGAAGCTTCTAAGCTGAAATCCACAAGACCTCTCAACCTGGCCCTCGGGGCATTTAGGACCTTCTCAAGAAATACATCCGGAGAACAACGCCAGTACGTAACATTACTGGGGTTTCCCCTCACAAACAACTCCAACCTTCTCAATCCCGTCATCTCTTCCCCGATACACTCCCACATCCTTTCCCAAGTCCCGAAATCACTAAGGTAGGCATCGTAATCAGACTGATTGTTGAAATACCACCGTGCGGGATCGTTCCAAACAATCTGTAAGCGTCGGATTGTTTTCAAATTTTGTGGCGTGATTGTTTTTGCCAGAAGAAGGAGGGTGGTGGGATGGTTTGTTTCAAAGGTATTTGTGGCGTAGAGGATTTGTCCTGCTTCGTGATGGAGCTGTCGACATACTTGGAGCAGGGAAATGCAGTCATCAGTAGATGAAGGTGGTCTGGTAAGATCGAAGGGTTGATAGGTTTGCACAGTGCCTGTTGGAAAACACTGCCGACCTGAATCACTATCTCGATCACGGGTGCATCGTATATGACCTAAGCCCCTTGGGAGTTGAAGTAGATGAATAAGTCCTTCACCAATAACAAGCGTGATTATTTGATCCCGGATCTCCTGCGGTAAACGGAGGAGTGGTGATGCTTCGTTGTTTACATCGTGGTTTTTTGATGGAGATAGTCGTTGAGCTGATGGGGGCTTGGGTTGGGCTCCGGTCTCAGTAGCCTTCGGATTGCCGCGTTTACTAATGAAGGATGCATGAATGAGTCTGAGGGGCCAAGTCAATGCGACTTTGGCCTCGCGTTTTACTTGCTCCATGATTGTTTGTAGAGAATGAAGCTAAGAAGAAAGTTTGACTGGCGTTCTTACGCAGGTGAAGGAGCTTACGTACAGGTAATGTGGCTCATTCCATGACACGTGACAGACCCTGTAACATCTTCTGCGACCAAGGCTCGTGGAAATATTATCATGAAAATTGCCCCACTATGGAAGGTATTTATGATCATTGACATACCAAGTGTAGAACTCCACTTTAATTAGCTCAAATTTTGCCTTTTAATATTAGGACAAGCATCTGCTTTCTTATCAACAGAAATACGAAAATTTGGCCAGTCCCCTCTTGCGCGACAACACTCAACCTTACGAGACAAATCGGCCACAAGAAAGAAGGAAATGAACGACTTGCCCTCATTGAGTTGAAAGCCAGCAAAACTGAGTTTTCAGCTATTCGGTTTTTTGGGCATAATAATTTACTCACTTGCGATATCATTCGCAGATGAGTCCCTGAATGGAAGACCATTGGCCTCTTACTCTACCTATTATTCAAAGAAGTTGAAAAGATGTTCTATTTAAGTGATATCCCCCTCTCAGTCTCTTCCCTATCTCTTTCCATCATCAGCGCGCACGAAATAAATATCACCACCAAAGAAAAACTCGAAAGCAAGAAACATGTATAGCAATACAAGCATACTCAATGGACGCGAGGACGGGACCGATATCTCAGTTCGGTACATCGCTCAAGTGAGCCCCTCCGGGGGTGTTCGCATTGAACAATATACTCACTCTATCGAACCACCACTTTACGAGAATCAACACGAGGAGGAATAACTCCAGCACCAACCCGAGCTTCAACGTCAAGAAATCGAAGATCATGAGAAATACCTCCACGAACTTGAGCTCAAAATCCAAACTCTACAACTTCAAGGAAAAGTTCATGAGCGAGATCAAGCGCGCATAGCAAGAGAAAAAGAAGTGCACCAGGCTCAAAAGCTGGCAACCCGAGACTTGGAATTGCGAGATCAACTTGAACGTATGCAAAGACGACTCGAAGATCAACGAAGGCGCCAAAATATGAACGAGGAAGCGAATCACCTCGCAGAAGTGCGCCGACAACAAGATACTCAAGATCAACTACTCCGCCGCCAAAGAGGTCAAATTGAACATAACAGAAGACTTTAAATTGAAGATGAACATGCGATAGCAAGAGAGAGAGACCGGGAGATGGAAAGGGCAACCGCACGACAACATGCTTATGAGAGAATACTTCGAAGGCTTGAGCTTTATGCAAGAGCTCAATCTCAGGCCAGAGCTCAAGCTGACCTACAGAGAGCCCGCCATCGTGAGTAAGAACGACAAGCGGAAATCCAACGTCAAATATACGGCGTCTAGCAAACCAACGTCGTCTTGAAACTACGCGACTTCCAGCTTTGCAAAATCAAAACCGAGAGTTGATCGTGAACCCAGAGGTCGAAGTCGATCTCGAGGTCACATGCCACAAGGACAGCCGGTAGTGCCCCGGGGAACGAGAAACAAAAGTCGTGGTTCTTTGGTTGCTCAAGCACCACGGGGAGAAGCCAAAGTCGACGTCGAGTTCCTTTACCACAAGGACAACTGGCGGTCACCCAAGGAACAAGAAGTAAAAGTGGCGGTCCTTTGCCAAAAAGGAATCCGGTAGCTGTTCAAGCGCTAAGGGGGAGAAGCCAAAGTCGGGGTCAAGTTCCTTTGCCACAAGCTAGACTGGCTGTTAGAGTCCAAATAAGGGCTAAGTCAGCACCAAGGAGATACTAATCGTTCTTGACCCGCTGGTAGAATGTTCATCTTTCCAAAATTATGTATTATTGCTGGGGTAGATTTGCTGGTTCGACGGCTTGGATAGAGTTAGGTAGTAGCATAGAAATATACAATACTAAATTATCACTCCTTGAAGTATGGTGTATCAAGTAAATTTCGAGAAATTGTTGAGAAAAGGACCTGCAAGTTGTATTGAAGCTTCCACGGCATAAGCTGAAAAGAAATTTGGGTCAAAGGAGGATTAAAAAAGTCTTTCAACATAAAAAAAAACGAGTCAAAAAGAGAAGGAAACGAATAAATCGAGACGTCGCTAGAAGGTTCATTAGCGTGTGTGTTTGGATAGGGATAGTAGTTCAACATACCGAGCAGGGATTGAACCTACGCGGCCGAAGCCATAAGATATCTTCAAGCTGTGAGCTTTCAAGTCTTACCCATTAACCACTCTGGCATCGCGACTTGGGTTTGTTGATTGGATGACGCTGGAGGCGTTATTTCTGCATAAAAAAAGAATGAGTATTTGTGGGTTATATGTGCCGAAAATTTGCCGCCACCCCACCATGAGTTGAGCTACCTACGACTAGTTGATGATAAAATAGAACGATTTTGTTGAAGCTTATTATATTTTCAGTGAATGATTGTGAACGATATGATTGCTGGACAAGTTTGAGAAGGTGTACTTAAATCTAAAAAACGCTGACTTCAAGCTAACCTGAGCCTACGTGATTGTTCTTTGGTTGAATACAATTTTGTTTCAATTCGGGAATTAGCTAGCCTCGTTCTTCGATGCTATTTCTTGAAATAGAATGCTTTTTGCATTTCGGCGCCCGCAATTTCAATGACCTCCATTTCCAGGCTGTCATAGTTCCCTAGGTCACGATGACATCGTAGCTTCCTGCCGTCGATGACTTCTTAACCCATCGCTATCTGACGAAAGCCAGTGTTTACTCGCGGCAACGAAACGCTTAACTTGGAATTTTTGATTCGTTCATTCACTCTCAGCTACCCTTCAACCTACAACCTTCTCCGCCCCGGCCGTCACGATCCGTCGTTGCTCCTCCGGTGAGAAAACCGCCGTGCCTTGTTGCAGAGAGTGAACCAAGATCGCCAAGGCCTCATCTTTGAAATCCTCCGCCCCTCGAATGCGATCCAAATCTTCGGCAAATTCGACGGTTGCTTGCTGCATGTAGAACTTGGTGAAGGCGGTGGAAATCTCTGCATCCGTAGAAGGCTTGGAAGATTTTGGTACCTCGGAAGTCTGTTATATTTCAGATGAGTAAATTTTTAGATCTCTTCCGCGGGGATATTCATACTGTTTTCTCTGGTTCGGGTGATTTGACTGCTTCTACTTCATATTCGCTGTCGCTGTCTGATTCCACTTTTCGAAGATCAGTATGGGTCGTGAGATCTGGGTTTTATCACGACGTACCTTGAGTTCTCGACTTGCGCTTCTTGTGCCTTCGAGGCTTATCTTGTTTTTTACCCTCCATTTTTTTTAATGTTTTGTTTTGATGAGAATGAGGGAAGTTTTGATTTGATGGTGGGAGCTTTTCTCATTTTATTTTCCAGTCACGTGTAAAAGCTCCTTTTAAGTTTAGCAAAACTTCCGTTTTGATTGTTTCTACTAATGGACCAGCCATATAACTTAATAAATGTTTTAAGACACAGCCTCAAATATGGTGCGGCTGTCGGTTGTGTCCTCAACTACTTATCTTATCACGTGCCGCTTTATTATATCTAGTGGAGATTCCCTGATTTGTTGCCAGGCTCTGAAGACAGAAGATTGGGAAATTTCTATTATGGATGAGGTTTGTGCTTGGGGCCTAAGCAGAGTCGTGCCTTCCTCCAAGGTCGAGACGTCAAGACTCAAGAGGGAAGGAGCGACTCTGTCATGTCGCGTCACCGAGGTGCTTGGTTCAAGGTCATTGAAGTTAGGGAAGGAACGACCAGCCTCGCTCGCGACTCGACCTTGACCCATCGACCTTTAGCTAGATCACAAGACCAGTTCGAAAGTCATAGCCGCTTGGCTAGCCCTGATAGCGATCTGCTGCGGTAGAAAATTGCATCGCTGTTCCTTCGAAGTATCAAGCTCCAGGAAGGTTTCCCGGGCGCCTCCTTTCAATTTGCAGAGCTTTACGACATCTCCACTCTCGAGAAATTCAAATGAAGGTATACTGAGAATAAAAAGGAACTGTTACTATGACGTGGTTTTTTGGTGGCAACCCAAAAAAGGATATTTTCACTCGGCGTCCTATTCTTGCTTCTGACTTCTATTGGCTTTTTCTTTTTTCTCGCAACAATTCTCCATTTGAGTAATTTCATGACCCTCACATTTGATTTCTCCGTCTATGCTTTACTCGGAAGCTTCTAAACATAAACTTCTAAGTTCGCTCAGCTCTTTCCCGTTATATATGGACTGGTTCTTTTACATTGGTCAGAATCCACTTTAATATTTACGTATAAATGCCGTCAGCCAGAATTTCAACTTATGAAATGCATCACTTATTTCTAACAGCCAATCAATGACTTGTCGATCGTTTGTTATCTGGGTAAGATTCCAACATCGAGCCAACATTTCCTACTTCCCAAATAAAATTTGAAACAGTGCTTTGGTGTCCAAAGCTTGATTCAATTTATAACATTTAAGTGGTAACTGTGCTTCATAATGAGCTCAACTATTATTTTCACACTTTCTGCAAGCCTGGTTGTTCTTACTTACCTCGTTTTCCAATTCAGATCTCGAGAAAAGTTGGACATTCCACGAGTCGGCCAAAAGCCAGGAATTCTCGGCAACACCTCGAAGGGTCATTTCTATGCTCATAGTTTGGAACTCATCCAAGAGGGTTACAAAAAGGTAGCGCCTCCTCTTGTAATTTTGAAATTTGCAAAAAGCATGTTCACATTCCCACGCAGTACAAAGACTCGTTATATTCATTATGGACTACGGATATGGATCGCGTTATCGTCTCGAGAAAATTCATGAAAGATTTCGGTTCTCTGAGTCGCTCCGAACTTCAGTTGACTGCTACGATACGGCATGCTGGCGAGTACACCGGTATGGATATTGTTGAGCAGGGCGATCTCCAGTTTGTCGTTTGTGCTAGCCAACTTTCCCCAAATATTGGTATGTGATGAAGTTCTCCATACATTCCATGAGTCCCAAGTATAATATACTAAGCCAGATTGCGTATACTAGGCCGTCTAGCTCAGCCAGTGTATGAGGAGATTCTTCTTGCTTTGAATAACAAACTCAAAGGTGCTGAAAATAACAATGGTAAGTAGGAATCTGTGAGCTAAAGCATTACTTGGTGCTTACAATTTCATCTAGGCCTTTACTCATTTCCTCTATTTTTACGGCTATTGAACTCGTCACCAGCGCAACAGCTCGCGTTTTTGTCGGTCCTGGACTCTGTCGGGACCCAGAATGGTTGTCGACGGCAACTGGTTACACAATGGAGTAAGAATTAAACCTATTACTAGAAACCGAGAGGAAACTGACGATTACTCAAGTGTTTCTAAAGTGATGGGTGATTTGAAAGCTCATTACCGAATATTTCATCCTTTTGTAGCTCCGTTCCTCACATCATGCCGTCAAATACGCAGTCGTTTTGCTGTGGCCCGTAGGTTGTTACTTCCACGTCTCGGAAATCGCACCCCGGAAGATACCAAAGTCCACACTGATATGTTGCAATGGTTAATGGATTCCGCACGTGGCCAGGATGCAGAAACGGACCAAATTGTGAAGAGAATGCTCTTTCTCAATATGGCCGCAATACATACCAGTGCAGAAGCTGCTACGAATACAGTCCTAGACTTGTGTGCTAGACCAGAAGATATGAAGATGCTACGGGATGAAATGCTAGAAGCCATCGAGACTCATGGGGGGATCAAACTCGCAACTCTTTCAAGTTTGAGAAAGACGGACAGTTTTATCAAGGAGTCTAATCGACTCAATACACCTGGCTTGAGTACGTGGAGCTGATTTCTCCCATTTTGAAATACAAGTAACTGATCCTGAAAATAGTGACCTTCAATCGAAGACTCACGGTCCCTCTTACTCTATCTAATGGCGTTACATTGCCTGCATCTACATACCTTTCCATGACGCATTACCCAATGATGCACGATTCAGAATTGTATCCAGAGCCAGAGAGGTTTGATAGCCTACGGTTCTTCAAACTCAGACAAAGAAAGGGCCAAGAAGAAAGACATCAATTTGCCTCACTGAGTTCCGAGGTACCTTCGTGGGGTGTCGGAAAGTTCGCTTGCCCGGGTCGTTTCTGGGCTAGTGCACAAATCAAGCTGCTACTGATGGTACTTTTGTTGGAGTTTGAGATCGATTATCCCGGAGGACAAACTGAGAGGCCTAAAAATGAGATTAAAGGAGAGAAAAACCAAGTTAGTATGTCGCAACGAGTGGCATTGAGGAGACGCCAAGATAGTCCGAGTTCACTTTGGAAATAGTTCTGTTATTACAATATATCATATTTCGAAGTAGTCTGAAGGTTTCTCATCTAGCCAAAGCATAAAACCCCTTTCGTATTCTGAACATTAAGGATATTTATGGTTGAAAACCTAGCAAAATTTAAAAGAATCGGGAAAGTCAACGACCTCATTTGGCGCTTCAATACCAAAAATAAGCTCCCTAACCTTGCCAAGAACAATTCTTCCCACGTCCACTAAGCCCTCCTTCGAATAAATACTCGTAAATAGTGTCATAAGCTTCCTGTCCAGGTTCGTATTTGCGTTAATGAACCGCTGGGCAATAAAATATTTCACTTCCTCCACATTTGTGTTATCGCCACTAAACCCACCCAACCACTTCTCAATTGGAACTTTCTGAATCTTCTTCTCTAAAATATCCATTTTGGTGAAAACCAGGAGGATCTTCGAGCACTTTAGTTCTTCATTCGTCTTCCCACAGAGGCTTTTGAAAGTATCGAAATCCGCAAATAGGCGATTGGTAGCTCCATCTTCCCAAAGAGATTGATCATATGCTGAGATGTCGACAACGAAAATGATGACTGCCACTGTTTGGAATAGGTGTGTCCATTTCTTGCGTTCCATTCGCTCACCGCCTGTATCCGTTAATCTGAACTCCATGTCCTCGAATGTCAAGGGCAAAGTATGGACGCCGATGGTTCGGGTGCGAGTCATGAGAATATCTTCGTTGGTGGGAATATACACAGGATCACTGAAACGATCTACTGAACTGAATAGGCTGTTTTGAAACACAAATATTAGCGAAAATCCAATGGTCTGGCTGGGAAGGCTTACTACGCAGCACCATCTTGCAAGTAATACTCAGCTGATCTTTCAACCGCTTCTTGGACTTCGCTCTGAGACCAAAGCGAGTCTACTGTATCAAATATATCCTTGGTAAATTGGTCACTTCGATTTACTTGCATGTGGCTCAAATCCAGGATCCTCTTTGCATTCGTGGTTTGGATATCCGGTAGGTCTTGAAAGAACTCTAGAGATATTCCCAACTTCTCCATGGCACTGAGGACATCAGCCATGCTTTGAATCGTGTTAAGGAGTATGGTTTCTTTAAAATGTAGTCGATCCTTCATGCTCCAGCCACCGTTAGATAAGGCTTCGATTGAGTTGAATATAGTAGATTTGCCGCTATTGCTGCATCCAAAAAGAGCCACATTTAAAGGAGTTTCGAGTGGGGGCTTCACTGGCTCTACTTGAGACTTGGAATTCTGCTTGGAGATACTCCTTCGTTTCTGAAACCCTTTACGGAATAGTCGTGTTCTTTTTGGGGTAGGTGAACTTTGTTTATCAATGAGCTGTACTGTTGCATCGGAACGGAGGCTGCTGGTTTCGCTTAAAGTAGAATTTCGCACCGAATTCCTCCTGTCCAAAATACTGCCAGCATAAGCAGATTGTGAACTGGAAATGTTCACTTCTACTGTCTGTGTGATATCTCCATCATTTTGAACCCATTTTTTGAAAGCTGAATACATCGAAGGCGCTCTAGGACGCTTATTGTACTTCGGCACAGCGTAGTCCCCTGTTGGGCTGAGGCCGTCCATCATCGACGGCTCTGGTTGAGTTTCTATATCAGTAGAAACTGGTTGGAGTTCCAATTTGATAGTTCTTTGCTGTGGGAGACGACCCTTCGATGCAGTGGCCCTCATATTTGACCTTAGTGCTGCTCGATATACAGCTGTCGTAATAACTTCACCGTCGAAATCAAAATTGTTGTCCAGGAGATCTGAGTTATCCGATACCGTAAGGAAAGACTCGGAGTCTTTGAGGGATAGCAGAGATGTGCGGTTATCTTCAACTCGCTTAATGACCTGGCGACTTCCATCTGTCCTCAGAAATGAGTTGCGCTCAAAAGCGGTTCGGCTAAGTTTTCTTAGTATTGATCATGAGATTTGTGAATAAGGTTGACATACCAGTGTAATGCTGTGAGAAGAAGATTCAATGCAGTCGTTTGGTTGTTGAGTAAATTGGTAAACCCATTCAAATCCGATTCAGCCCACAAGAATCCCACCTTCCCACTGATATTCAGACCATTTTCAACTCCGTCACAACTAAGCTGGGAAATACGCTCCTCTAAGACCTGAATCAGGAGCATGCAGCCCTCCAAGGAAACGTTGAGATCCGAAACAAGCTGCTCGTGTTGAGGTGTATTCGTAAAACTCGATCTCATCAATTGAGCTATTTGATCTAGCGCAGCTTTAATGGTCGTCAACTGTCCGATCAAGAGACTGATGGTGAGGCTGGAATTGCTGAATTTTGATTGGAGGGTAATAAGACGACCCAAAGTCTTTCCGATCACGTCGCTGATTCCGACAAGAGAGCCAACAAGTCCGATTACCGAGACCGGGTCCATAATTGTCTCAAGAGCTCATGTTATGAAGATAGATAAATTAATTCTGCGAGAGAATTGATGTCTTCTCGTGGTACTACTACAGCCCCGAGGTGTCGAGGTAAGGCATTCCCCCAGGCGGTTTGGCAGGTGACTCGGTGAGGCTGTCGGACTATAAATAGAAAAATGATCGGCTTTCCATGTTGAAAAAAGGAGGTACCACTCAACGCTTCTCTCAAAATATAATCGATACTGATGACGTTTATCTCGTGGGGAAAGCCTGTATAAGAAGTGGAAATAATATTGGAACTTTGATAAGGAAGCTTAAATCCCTACCAACTGAGACCCCAGCATGGGATGTACAGGGATCATTGTGCGCTTATAGTGAGGCTACTTTTCCGGACATCTGATATGGTAAAATGTAGTTGAGATATAAAACCCGGGTTGAAAAAAATTAAATTTAAGAGTTCCTAGTGTAAATCTACTCCGGTCTTTGTTAATGCCTCAACTGATTATAGTAAATTCCACATTAGGCTTTAAAAAACTAAGCATCTAAAACAACCTCAGCATCGTTTCAGTAACTTAATTTAATTATCATTCTTAATCACACTCCCAGTTTTGTCTTGACTACCACGTACATTCTCGTTGCCATACACATCATCACAGGTACGGCCCTAATGATCGATTCCGAACGGTTCATTGAGGGAGCAGCGTAAAGGTACTTTGATCTTGGCTAGTTAAGAATTCTTAGACTCGCTAGTGAGGCGAGCAAAGATTGACGATGTAAGAGTCCTGAGCTTTGCTCTGAGTACACCCCACCCCTCTATTACCTCAGGATTTCCGTGATAACTCAGAATATTATACGAAAGCGTTTAGGAGAATAGAAAGATAGAGTTTCTCATTCTTCTAAACGTTCTCGGACAACATAAGTAATTATCTCAGACTAGTACGCATAATGAAAGTAAAGGAGGTGTACTCAGAGCAAAGCCCATGTTTCTTACATCGGCAATATCGTAAACATGCAACTGGCACTTGCGGTGGCAGCACATGTTCATGGTGTTGTAGTGTTCTGATAGGTCGTTATGGATTTTAATTTATTTGAAACTAATGCGGAGGTTATTCTTACAAAAATTATGAGAAAATAATCTCAATCCTTCCACCTACCCGAGTTACGAAGCCCGTTCTTCATTTGATGTTTTTCATGGGATTCTCAGACTGTTCCTCTCCCTCTTCCTTATTCTACTTGTTCTTGTTCTAGATTGTCTTTGCTAAATTAGGAGCAAATTCCTGTATAAGCCATGAATAGCGTTGACCTTTCCCGGCTTTTATTGTCGCAAAGTACTGGTCAAATTGATTTTTAACCCACTTCTTTTCCTCTTTCTTCGTGTACTTTCCCCAGGCTGTCTCTAACACACTTAGACCGATGTGGAATTGTCTGAGCTGGTAAAGGAGAGGGACGTACGACCACACTTCCTTGAAGGGAATTGAAATACGATATTTTTCGTAATATTGCCAGCCGTTGAATGCATGGTCGTAAGCTTCGGTTTCTAAACCAAGCTTGGCCTCGACACGAGAGCATTCGAGGAGGGAACTAGCGATTATATCTTCGAAGGGTGAGAAGAAAGTTTTATGAGCGTCTCTAAGGTAGTTAAATGCGATCAAATAGTAGGCGCGTGCACTTACAAGGTCGCTTTTAGTGAAAAATGCTTTTGCTTTGTTCTGCGCTTTTTGGGAAAACTCAATGGAAGATCGTTCCTCATATGGAGCTTGATAAATACCTTAAGCCAGTGGCTGGAGAAGGCTGAAAGTGTTTTGATCAAAGTGAATGTCGATTTCGACTGGGAAATCGGAGCCCAGTCGAAGATTTCCCAAATAATGGACCGAGTTCTTGATGATTATGCCGCTTCGGCCAAAATTGTCAAATGAGGAATGATAGTGAGCTCCATTTTATCAAATTTCGTGAGATCTGTACGTTTAAGGTTTGCTTGGAACCGTTTAGGATATCAACTAGTCGATCGAGGTACCGGAGGTCAAAGACTAAAGTAGGATAGTTGTGTCTATCTCGACGTGCCTCTTCTTCGCTGAGGTAATTTTTATGACCTAGTGTAATTCCAAGAGGGGAGGAGAAATTACGCTTTTGCTCAGCTGTACTTATTTTCGACTGGATGGTTTGGCGGAAGATGGCTAAAGTAAAATGATCCGCAAAAGTGAGGGTAATGGTTCCACGTCTTTTGAAGTAGGCTTGGGCTTGGGGTAGGGAACATGTCACGGCTATTAGACGGCTCGCAGCAGTAGACAAGAAAAGCGGCAGTAAATAGCTCGATGTGCCGCACCTTCGTTACCCAAAGGCTTTGGGACAGTTGAGTTTTATTATTGTCCTAAGCCATCTGGGTAAATATTAAATTCTCCCAAGTATTTAGGTAATTACTTTGCATTACCCTAGAAAATTGGGATAGTGACTAAGTAGGCAGGTACGAACCTCAAGGATTTACTGCCACTTTTATTGTCTACCGCGAGGACGGTCTGACAAGCTTCCGAACTTCTATGAAATATGTGTTGTATATTATTCTCCAAAAATAATCCAAATAATTTTAATAAATATCTTTCGAAAGATGATCTTCTGAGAATAAATAAACTCTACATTTCTTCAATGATCAATCGTAACTTTACTTCGTCTTCCTTAATCACCCAACTATATAAAACATCATAATTCCGCAAATAATTTTACAAGAAACCATAACACAACATGAAGCCTACAACACAAATAAATTTCATATTAACCTTTATAGCAACCAAGCATCCGCAAATATTCTGACTGTCTTTATTTTATAAGATTCATTTGCCATCCCCAATCTCACCTACAATTTCTTACTCACTATCTCACATGTCGTCACTATCCAAAAACTCATCGGAAGTTACAGTATTCTCTAAGACATTACTAAGAGTGGAGAAGGCAACGGGACTGTTTCTCTTATATCTTATGGGAATGCGCTAGTATTAGGGTAGTAAAGACTGTGATGTACAACAGAAGAAGTGCGTGTGCGATACAGATAAAACGCCATACACACTTCCAGGATTGGATTCATTCTTATAATTGATTTCTTTCGTATCTACCTAACTACATAAATATGAGGGATCGTGATTTCTCTCAGCAGTCCTTGGAGATCCCATTGATATCCTGATCAACAAGTCTTCGCTGAGCTCCATTTCCATGCATGCCTCAGAAAAAGGAAAATTCATAACCTTCATCTCTCGAATAAGTCCTCTCATATCCCATCATAACCCATATTCCTTTCCAGTTGCCCTCAACCACGCTCCCCCCCACCATTCCTTCCTTCATCCCTCAAATCCCCCCTCAAACCTCCGAAAAAAGACCCCAATCCTTAATCTTAAAAGTCTCCCAAATCCTCGCCGCAATCTCAACACTATTCTCAATCAACTTCCCCTGTTTGCCCATCTGCATATCAACCTCCTCCTCCGTATACTCCCCCTTGATATGCGGAACATTGATGGTAACAAGAATATCCGTACTCTCCTTTTCCAACCGGATCAAAGTAAGGACAATAGCTGTAAAGTCAGGACTCTTGGAGCCTGGCTGGGGAGGTGGTGTTTGTGTAGCGATTAAGGTGTAAGATGGTATTCCTTCACTATTTTAAGATACCGAGTAAGCACGTGATGGGAGGTGGTGTGAGGGGGAGTGGGATGAGAACTTACGGAAGTTTGGAGAATACAGTGTTAGAGGTATTCCAGACTTTCACGGTATCAATGTCGGAATCGACGATATCTTCAAGATGGGTTGTCAAGGCTGCGCCGTCGACGGCTGGGCCAGAGCCGGGGAGACCGACTCGCTCGGTGATGTCAAAGATGATGCTTGTGAAGCCATCTTTATCGAGGTAGACTTCTTGATGATCGGGAACTTGCCGGATGGTACTGGGTTCGTTGTTAGTATGTCAGGATGAAGATATGTAGATAGAGGCTGGAATTACCTGACGTCGGCGAAGTTGGAGGGGAGGTCCACGATAAGAGCCCCGCCAAAGAGGGGTGTGCTGCGGAAGTTGGACATCTTCGATATCTTGACGAGGGGTGTGATCCTTTTTGAAGTGGTTGTTTTGCTTTGAAAAGTCGAGATGATGGTTTCTCCAGCCTTTTGTACTTGGGCGATGATTCAAGGCAGAGCTGTTATTCACAATATTTTTCTTGATGCCTAACTTTTCTGAGGCAGCTGGATTGATGAAACGTTTAGGAGTCGAGATACGTGAAAATGAGTCAACGTAAAAGAATCGTAGGTACAGAAAGTCAACGCCTGAACTGATATGTTCAAATCAGAGAGCAAAGAAAGTTGGCAGACGAGTGCCAAGTTCCCCGTAGCCTTGCCGAGTATAGGTGAAAGTGGAGTTGAGCAAAAACCACAGCCGCATCATCTTCTCGCTTGTAGAGCAAAAAGGTCAGCAAAAATTATCACAGTTTGGTCAACACGCCATGGAAAAAATAAAAAAAGCAAAAAGAAGAAGTTTCTGATAACAGAAGTTTGGTTACAAAGATTGAATGAATGGAGTATAATGGGCATGAACCACGGTCATCTCTGGTAAAAGGCAAGAAATGAATTCTGAGCTAGTTTGTCCCACTCCAGTCCCAGCAAAGTGCTATTAGTGACTATGAAGGTTATCTAGTCCGACCCACTTTACTTCTCCCGAGGTCCACAAATCTGGCCCGTTTAAGCTGCTACCTACAAATTGCCTGCAAACTTCGACTTTGTAGTAGTATCTTGACTTGTAATTCTGCTTTGATCGTTACCTGAAAGGATTGGTCATCGAATTGCAGTTTGGCACATAATTTGAGAGCTTCCATTGTAAGCTCGACTCTAAGAAGTAGGTTAGGTTCACAGGACTTTTCCCTTGCACCATCGCAACTCAAGGACCAAATTTATAGAACTTGAACAAGTGATAGAGCAATAGTTAGAAAACAAATGTCCTACCTGGAATCTATTTGAAAATAGCTAATTTTCTGACCAGATTAAAAAATTGTCGTGAATTATCCATCATCCCGTCATTCCGCTCGTTGCAGCAAGCTCTCCACAAAAACACTACCCCGCGTTCCCAAAGCTCGTCAACAACCTCCTCCTCACACCACCAAGCTGCTCGTCCGAAACCACATACAAAAACCACAATGTCTTCAGCAGCAGCCTGCATATTCTGCAAGATTGTCAAAGGTATTATTCCTCTTTTCCCCTTCCTATTCCCATTGTTCCTTCCCTTCGTCCTCCGAGTTCCCAGCACCAACAGCCATAACCTAGGAGCTAACCTCTCAAATCAACCAGGCGATATTCCATCCTTCAAACTCTTCGAATCCGATAAAGTACTCGCGTTCTTGGATATCAATCCGCTTTCGAGAGGACATGCTGTATGTCTCCCTTCTTCCACCCCCAACGCCCAAGGGAGGGGAGAATGATTGGATGGAGATGATAGCTAACATTTATCTGCAAAATAAAGCTAGTAATCCCCAAACACCACGGCGAGAAATTAATCGATATTCCTGATGATCAATTATCCGAGATCTTGGTTCGTCCTCCTTCCCTTTTACAACCATTCCCACCCCCGAACTCCCACAACCCTTCTCCCACCCGTCCCCACAAGCACACCATTGGCGGACCGCTTTGGAACATCGAAATACGCAGGATACAGAATCAGGACTTGAAGTCTTAAATGGATGTAAAGGAAGATGAAGTGCTGACAAAAGTATGGCCAAACAGCCAGTAGTAAAACAGCTAGTCAAAGCAACCGGAGCAGAAAACTACAACGTCCTACAGAATAACGGTCGGATCGCACACCAGGAAGTTGACCATGTAAGTTTTCCCTTTCTATCTCATTCCTCTTTTCCTCACTTATTTCTGTTATGGGAGGATACTAATTCAATTGTTCATAGGTTCATTTCCACATGGTACGTCGCAACTCGCAACCCCTCCCATAAAACGAAGCAGAGAGATGCGCCGAGAGAGAGAAATCTAGGAGATCTACTAACACCCAAAATCCACAGATCCCAAAACCAAACGAAGCAGAAGGAATGTCCATCGGCTGGCCGCAACAAAAAACCGACATGGAAGGATTAAAAGCCCTACTGGCAGATATCAAGTCGAAGATGTAAAATTTAGTCCAGAAAATATCCATACCACAGAGCAGTCAGTCAAGCGATACCAGAAACCAAACACCAAAAAAACCAGGAGTCGTAAAGCATAATACATTGTTGATCATTTGCAACCAAGTTTGTATGTACTTTCTACTTAAATGTGTAACATCATCTTCAGCCCTACCTCAAGGACCAAAGCAAGAACTGAAGAACCCATACCTGTTAATTAGCAAAAGTAAATTCAAATTCAAATCAAGTAAGAAACTTGTAATCATAATTCAATTTTCTTTCATAAAAGCAGGGATTTTTTTCATTTTCAACACGACCCTGTTTATGTACTTCGCAATGTTGTCTCTTCATTAGCTCTAGGACTAAAACCATACCCAAACACACACCCTATGTACTTTCCCACTTTCCTCTGGAGCCATTATGCAAACCCAAACCCTACGCTACCTCCTCTCTTGCACTACCCTAACAACCAAAGCAAGCGGACAAGGAACAGAGAACCCATGCTTTAAAACCAGCGATCAACCATCTTCATCTATCCCAATATGCTACCAATCAAGTAACTAACCACAACGCCCCAACCACCAAGCATCTATTTCTTGATGCATATTATTATGATACGAGCCTTGAGCTTTCTTTTTCATCTACTTCCCCTTCCACCCTAGAGTACACCTCAACCTAACCTCCTTAATCTAAGTCCGCCTCCGAAGTTTCTACAGGTTTAGGCGCTCCATTAACATGAGGAGCAACAGCAGGAGCCACAACTGGAGTAGGACTAGCATCCTCCCTCCCAGGGTAAAATTGTGGTTTCCCCCCGGAACCAATCAACCCAACCCGATCATAATAACTCCTAGCCCTAACATACGGATCCAAGATCCAATACCCATCTCTCAATATCCCCGCAATCCTCGTTCTCTCCCCACCAACCTCCTTACCCTCAGCCCATTCCAAAGTCGCTTTTTCGTATTCATTGACACTGGCTTCGCGTTCGAGGAGTAGCTTGTCACGAGTGGCGATGTCTTTCATGAGGTCGTTTTCAGAGGGAGAAGGTTCAATATATTTATACTCCCAATCCTCGTCCCCACCTAACTCCTTGATGATGTTTGAGCGCGGAACGAATTCTTCCATCTCGAGGTTTGTGTTTGTGAAGTGGACTTTGGAGGCTACTACGGGGTCCAACCAGCCGCGGATGATTTTCCAGATTCCTGGATAATTCGTTAGAAACCAATTTTTACGTTGGGAAAAGAGATGGTGTAGAAGAGGGAGGGGGATAAGAAAGAGACGAACCTTGGAAAATCCATGGAGCCTTATGGACTAGTACTACACCCAGACTTTCTGGGTAATTCGCTTCGAAACATTTGATCATGAATTTTACGGGGCCGTAATCCATGTTTGCCATTGAGAATCCTGTTAGGTCGAATATCACGCACTATTTATATTAGTGAAGGTTAATTTTAAGGATGCTTGTTGAGACTTACAGCAGTATCCGTAGGAGGCGCAAGAATCATCCTCCCAGTTTCAATCGTAAAGACAGTATATTTTTCCAAACTCTCCTCACTTTGCTCTCCCTGTTTATGCAGTCTCGCCCGCACAAAACACATCGGCCGTCCCTCCTTATCCAGACCATGGAAGAAGCTCTTTCCCATTCGCATTTGAGTAAGGAAATCCTCGGCAAGTTTCTTCTTCGCGGGATCGTCGCCCTTTATATCTTCCAAAGCCCCAAGTTCGCCATTCTTGACAACGTCATCATCCACGTGGACATCTCTTGCCCTCCATTTCATGGTCGAGATCATCATTATCAACGCCCTATCAACATCCCATTTTCTTGCCCGCAAGAATCGCAATAGAAGGGCATCAGGGTGATCATGCTTCACCATACTCCAGAAAGTAGCTCTCAGAGATTCTGGAGATTGATTCGCCAATGCTTCGTGGAATTCTTTGGTTTGTCCGTATTTGTCATCTTCCACTGGTATAGGAGTTGCAGTTCCCGAATCCGAGGATTTCGTCGAGGCACTATCTTTATCGCTTCTTCGGAATAGGGACATTCTCTTCTTCTTTGACTTCTTCGCATCGCCCGTTTCCTCTTTGAGTTTTCCATCGGCGGCTTCGAGGGTTCCGTTTACATCAATGGTTTCCTTTTCTGCGACGCCGAATACTCGTAGTGTTGCGACCCATAGTTGCTTGAGTTTCTCTTCTTGGTCGGGGGTTAGGTTTCCTACCCTTCCTACTTGGTTTTCTTGTGGCATGATGTATTCGTAGAATTCTTTGATTTCGAGGACTTCTTCGGATGTGTATTTCGAGTCTGAGGAGGGGTGTTCCCTTTTTGAAAGTTCGGGGAAATCGGAGGAGTAGGCGATTAATACCGCAACGAGGGCAATTGCAACGGCAGACCAGGAACCAAAGCTGCTGTGTAAAGTATTCGGGGGATGTGGTATCGCTTTAACCGACTTTAGGATTGTGTTGATGCCGTGAATAGACTGTTTCGGTCCTTGCGAGTCAGACAAGGGTCTCCGTTGTAGATATTCTTGACTAGTCGGGTTTGGTGAACGGTATAGCAGGCGAAGTTGTTGTAATTGCGTGATTGTGGAAAGAGGTGGTATTTGATTTCTTTCGTGTGTGAAGATACTCGGGTGAGCGAGGGGTTGGTAGCGGGGGTTGCTGGCAGTGCTGGGGCGCAAGACAGATATTGGCGCAAGATAATTGCGCAAACTCGCAAGATTCGATTTAAGCAGTTGCGCAGTCTTTTCTTTTTTCATGGACGTTTCGTGGGAGGTCGTGGGAGAGGGTCAAGTACTTGAGTACCAAGGACTCCACCGAGAAGGAGAGAAGTAGCTGAGGTAGGGGAAGAGTTGCGAACGTAATGCGTCAATGGTACAGAACGAGGTCTAAACCAGTATTTAATGCTTGGAAACTGGGAGACAGGAGAGCACAAGACGAGGTATAAACCGACGTCTGTAAGTGAAGGATCGCAAAGTGACTTTTACAAGACCATTTCCCTTTCCGAACGAGCCGCCTGTAGCCTGTGCCTCTCTTGGAATTTTCATAAAAGCGTCATCAACACAAAACCTGCATAAGTTGGGCCCTTTGCACTGTTGTGAACGCGGGGGAGCAAAAGCATAAATCTCCGATAAACAACCCGACCTACTTCGGCCCGCTCGCGAACACCGCGTCTACAATACCTCTCTGGCAACCGCGCGCTGGATATCACCAAGTCTCTCTGTACAATTTCCTCTCGCTCATCAAAGCCCCAAAATGACCTCCACAACCCCTCAAGCAACAAGCAGCATCAAACGCTCCACCTCCGGCACCCGCCGCCCAATCTCCCGCCCAACAACCCCTCTCCGCCCCTCCTCGCGCTCCTCCCTGCGCGAGTCCGGTCGAAACAGTGCTGCTGGAGGAATATCAGATGCGCCCATAGAAGCATTCGAGCCTGCCTTTGCAGAGTTATCGGATTCCATGGCGGATTTGGAGGCTAATTTTATGCATTTGCAGTTGATGCATGAGAGCCTTGCGCGGTTTAGTGAGAACTTTGCGAGTTTTTTGTATGGGTTGAATATGAATGCTTTTTGTGTGGATTTTCCTGAGGTATGCTTAGAGCATATAAGGGGTTGTTTAGATTTTAGCTGATGGGATTTAGGCGCCTATTCCGGATTCTTTTAGGAGGGCTAGGGAGCAGGAAGTTGACTTGGGTATGTGTAAGAGTCAATGATATTTATGGCAGAGGACTAATTATATCACAGGACGGTCTACAAACTCAGAGAGATTCCGGGGAGAGATTGATGGAGAAACTACTTTCATGTATGTCATTAGCTTCCTGTATTTTGAAACCCTTAACACTAATGTATGTAGGACCACCGACACATCTTTCGTCGAAAATCCACCCACATCCTCCAAAGCCACCCCGAAATTCTCAACTCCAGCCCCGGCATCACGAGTAGCAAGTGGAGGTCGTGGTGGTATCCCTTCTGCAAGAGGCGGCACTTCACGAGGCGGCGCCCGAGGGACGCGGGGAAGTGGTCTAGCCAGAGCAGCGAAAGGTCGTACTGTGAGATAGATAGCGAAATATTCCCCAATTGCGATTTCCCGGTAGGCATTTGCACCAGTCTCATCATGGTAGTCTCTTGAATCGATTTTGTGTGAAGTGAGTACCCTCAAGTCGCCTGTTCTTCGCCCACGAAGCCTGAATCCTCCATTTCTACTTCCATATCGTGGGTCTTTTCTCTAGCTGCTTGTCGGGGTCCGTTGTCGATTCGCATGCCAACTGCAGCTTCGGCCTCTGCTTGTGTATATGCTCCCTCCTTCAACAACTTTAGTCTAAAGGTATCAATTAGCTCCCAAGTACTCCTTGAAAATGGTAGGCATATCTACCTTCTTTTATGCGTGCTTCCCTTCCGGTGACCAACAAGACTATGCTCGCTCTCAAACCATTTCGCACACTCAACACAATAGTACTCCCCCAAACCAGGAAGATCCTCCGCTGCCTTGGTACCTTTGAATTGCTCTAAGTGTTTTGGGTCTCGTATGTCGGCTTCGACTTGATCGACATCTCTACATATGATAATTAGCTATGATGTGATGAGGTGGGATGAATGGCGGGGCAAGAAATTATCCATGCGCCGCACAAAAAACAATTACCTCAGACGTCTTCTCGTCTTAGTCCTAGTGGTCTTCTGAGGGATTCCCATGATTGATGGTATATGCGGGATGTCACTGTTGAAGGCTGCAGATACATACACAAACTGCGATTACGGATTGATTTGGGTGTTCTTTGGTGTTCCCCAGAAAAAAGTTTCTTTCGCGCCGGCAAAATTTGGTGCTCCGAGGCTGGGCGGAAGGAGGGAAGGCTGTGGAGGGGACCCGCTCCGAGTCAAGGGTGTTTGGAAGAGTCCGATATTGATTCGTGTCAAGAAGAGTAATTCTAACGGGTTTATTTGAGCTGTTTTATTTTCTAGAGAGTTTTGGGCATTGATCAATTGGTGAATTGTAAAAACTGAGTGTATCTTGAGTGTGTCTTGAGTGTGTCTTGAGTGCGTCTAGAGTGAATTGTTCTCTTTCTATTCGGCAACCCCACGCAACGTACGTAACCGCAAAAGAGGCTCTGGTGGCTGGCAACATTGGACGCAATGGAACCTCCGAATCACAGGCAATTGACCCAAACAAGAGGCGTCGACCTTCAACCGGAGACACCCAAGCTCTTCGCGCCGCAAAGTGCTTCGAAAGTGCGACAATTGCCCCAATATTAAATCACGAGAAAAACTTCATTGTGTCTGCAGGTAAACACTGGTCCGTTGATTGGCCGACTCCTTCGGACCCACCGTCTCCAAAATCCGATGTCGCATTTTGGCAGCCCCGGCCGGCCGTTGCTTTCAATAGCCCCCTCCTGATTGGTCCTCGGCCCATTGATAACGCTTGGTGACGGCAGCGGCCACCTTCTGAAGCGTGGTTAAGCTGTGCCCAGGTTTAGCTCGGTAACTTCTCTTGCCAACCTAAAACCTCCACTTCTTCTTCCTTTCCTTTTCTCCTCCAGATTCCCTTCTCGCGATACCCTCAATTAGCATCTCCCCTCTTTGCAATCATGTTGGCTACGCGACAGGTCTTGGGCATGGCCCAGCGGCGAGCAGTCGCCTCGCTGGGCATTCGTCGTATGGCGACAGTGAGCGACCACCCCCTCGATAAGAAGGTGAAGCAGAATATCCACGAGGAGGGCAACTTCATCAACTACAAGAAGATGTCCGAGAACCTGGCCATTGTTCGTCAGAGACTAAACAACCGCCCTCTCACCTTCGCCGAGAAAATTCTTTACTCACATCTGGACGACCCTCACGGCCAGGAAATCGAGAGAGGTGTCTCATATCTCAAGCTCCGCCCAGATCGCGTTGCCTGTCAAGATGCCACGGCTCAGATGGCCATCCTCCAATTCATGTCCGCCGGCATGCCTTCGGTGGCCAACCCTACCACCGTCCACTGTGATCATTTGATTGAGGCACAAGTGGGAGGTGCAAAAGATCTTACCCGCGCTATCGACATCAACAAAGAGGTTTACGACTTCCTTTCCACATCTTGCGCAAAATACAACATTGGTTTCTGGAGGCCCGGCTCTGGTATCATCCACCAAATTTTACTCGAAAACTATGCGTTCCCAGGTGGTCTGTTGATCGGTACCGACTCGCATACTCCAAACGCTGGTGGTCTTGGAATGTGCGCCATTGGTGTTGGTGGAGCTGATGCTGTCGATGTCATGGCCAATCTTCCTTGGGAGTTGAAGGCACCAAAGGTTATTGGTATTAAGCTTACCGGAGAAATGTCTGGCTGGACTACACCAAAGGGTACGTGATTAACTTGCTCTATCCCGTTGAAAAGTCAACTGCTAATTTTCTGTAGATATCATTCTCAAGGTTGCTGGCATCTTGACTGTGAAGGGTGGAACTGGAGCTATCGTCGAATACCACGGTCCTGGTACCGAGACTTTGTCCGCAACTGGAATGGGCACAATCTGTAACATGGGAGGTAAGTCAGCAAAGCACCCTTTTCTTGCGTTCTTTCAGGAATGGTGGAAGATTTTTCTTAATTTTCTCTCGAAGCTTGGGATAATCAGCACCTTACCCAATTGACCTTCATCAAGCTCTTAACTATTCCTTGGGTACGAAACTAACTTTTTGTACAGCCGAAATTGGTGCTACCACTTCTCTTTTCCCATTCAACGACCGTATGTACGATTACCTCGCCGCCACCAAGCGTAAGGATATCGGAGACTTCTCCCGTGTCTACGCCAAGGAGCTCAGAGAGGATGAGGGTGCCGAGTATGATCAACTCATCGAGATTAACCTCTCCGAGTTGGAGCCACACATCAACGGTCCTTTCACCCCAGATCTTGCCACTCCAATTTCCAAGTTCAGTGAGGCCGTAAAGGCTAACAACTGGCCTGAGGAGTTGAAGGTTGGTTTGATCGGTTCTTGCACAAACTCTTCATACGAAGATATGTCCAGAGCTGCCTCAATTGCCCGTGATGCTCTCGACCACGGTATCAAGGCCAAGTCTCTTTTCACCATTACCCCAGGTTCCGAGCAAATTCGCGCCACGATTGAGCGTGATGGACAACTCGCTACCCTTGAGGAATTCGGTGGAATGGTTCTTGCCAACGCATGTGGTCCATGTATTGGACAATGGGACCGAAAGGATGTCAAGAAGGGAGAGGCCAACTCCATTCTCTCATCCTACAACCGAAACTTTACTGGACGTAACGACGCCAACCCAGCCACCCACTCTTTCGTCACTTCTCCAGATCTAGTTGTAGCCATGATCATTGCAGGCAACCTCCACTTTAACCCTCTCACCGATAAGCTAAAGGACAAGGACGGAAATGAGTTTCTTTTGTCCCCACCAACCGGTGCAGGTCTCCCAGATGGGGGATACGATCCAGGACAAGACACTTACCAAGCACCACCTGCCAAGCGTGATGCTGTCAGCGTTGCCGTCTCACCTACCAGTGATCGTCTCCAACTTTTGGAGCCTTTCAAGGCATGGAATGGAAAGGATGCTACCGACCTCCCAATTCTCATCAAGTGCGACGGGAAGACCACCACTGATCACATCTCCATGGCCGGTCCTTGGCTCAAGTACCGTGGACACTTGGACAACATCTCCAACAACATGTTGATTGGTGCCAAGAACGCTGATAACGGAGAGGCCAACAAGGTTAAAAATTTCACTACTGGAGAGTACGATGCTGTCCCAGCAACTGCCAGAGATTACAAGAAGAAGGGCATCCCATGGGTTGTCATTGGTGACTGGAATTACGGTGAGGGATCTTCAAGAGAACACGCCGCTCTCGAGCCAAGACATCTTGGTGGTCTTGCCATTATCACTCGATCATTCGCTCGTATCCACGAGACCAACTTGAAGAAGCAGGGTATGCTTCCTCTTACCTTCTCCGACCCAGCAGATTACGACAAGATCAACCCATTCGACAAGGTAAGTTTTCCATACCCTTGATAAACTTGATATATGCTAACTCGATTCCTAGGTTGACCTTCTATGCACCGAACTCGCTGTTGGAAAGCCAATGACCCTCAGAGTCCACCCTAAGGATGGAAAGACCTTCGATATCAAGCTCTCACACACATTCAACGCTCCACAAATCGAATGGTTCAAGAACGGAAGTGCACTTAACACCATGGCCAAGGCCAATGCTGCTAAGTAAAAATAGGTTGTTTTTGTTGAAGCGGGGAAAGGGGATTTTGGAGTTTGGGGATATAATTCCTGCTGTACTTTACTCATGCAACGTGAGATATTTTTCCTTAAGTCTGTGCATATTTGATTCTTTATGAGCCTTTCGGTCATTCCTAGAAACCCTCTGTAGTGTTATATATGCGACCATGAACCTAAGAAACAAGCTTTTTTAATATCTTTTGAATGCACTCTGCATGTGAATAATTTTCCTCGTCTCATTGAAAGCAACTTTGAATTGTTCAAGAAAAACTCTCACCCTAAAGTCTCGGAAAGAGCTATCGTCCTCCTTGGATGATACAATTTATTTCGTAGCCTCGTACTAATTCTTCAGCCTCGTCCTACCTGAACTAAGCGAGGCGCGTCTTCCTCGAAGATGTCATCTCCAGCAAGCCTGGCTGCCAGCACACGTAAAACCACCATCGCAACATCGGACGACAAGGATGCCAACTGCGGAATCGATGGTAGATTAATTTGGAAACGGAACTTCGACGTATATCCCAACGAACCCGCACCCGACCGATCCTTCCGTCAGAGGACAGTTTCTCCAAGTTCACCAGGATTTCGACAGGTTCTGCGAGAACTCACTTTGCTCCAGGGCTCACTTCGTTCGAGGGCTCGGCACAAGTTCTGCGAGGACTCATCTCTTTCGAGAGCTCACTTCGTTCGCTATGGCACCAAGTCTCCCTCAATTCTCGGCGGCTCGAATGCGCTCGTACATCTTCCGTCTGCCGCTCTTCACGAGGAGCATTATCGCGATTATACTCCTGCTCTGGACGTTGAGCTACCAGAAGGTTTTTGATCTGGTGCAGTGGGGGGCTTTGATTCCGAAGGAGATTGGGATTAGTACTAGTTTGTCTCTCCCTGTTCCGGGTATTCGGTCAATTTTGGGAGTTTGGATGGGAAGGGGCGGTTTAAGGTGGTATAGAGGGGTTCGGATAGGGTTGAAGGGTTGAGGGTGGTTTGAAATGATTTAGGGGAAATATGCTAATGGTGTTGGTGGATACAGTGTATAGGACGAATACGTTTCCGCTGATTCATAATGGGATTTTCCATACGTTTTTCAATTTGATTGCTTTGGCGCCTCTGTTGGAAAGGTTTGAGGCTGAGTATGGAACTTTGACTAGTTTGGCGCTTTTTGTTGGCCGTGAGTTTATATTCTTGCTCCCTAGTTTCTGGATGGCAGATTACTGATTTGGTATCGTGTAGCGCTTTCTACGATTCCCGCGTTGTTGTATACTTTTATCGAAAGGGGGATTTTGGGGATGAATACTGCGGTTTTGGGATCGAGGTATGGAAAAACAATTCGATTTGGATATAGGATGTGGGAGGGGCAATGGCTAATTGTGGCATAGTATTTGGGTCTTCACGTTACTCGCTATGGAAGCTGTGAAGACGTATAAGATGAATCCCTCGTTCCAACTGGGGACTGTTCAGGTACCCACTTGGATTACACCACTTGTTCTGGTGGTATTCGTCTCGGTTCTCGTTCCGAATACTAGTTTCTTGGGACATCTTTGTGGCCTTGCTTTTGGATATGGCTGTAAGTTCTTCCTCCCCTCTTCTTCCTTATGCCCAGCTATGGGGGAAAATTACAGAACTAATAGAAGGAATAGGGGGACTGGGATATCTCAAGTTTCTAGCACCACCGGAATGGGCACTCCGCTGGATCGAAGGGAAACTCAATTTACTTGGGCGATTACCGCATTACGTGTCGGTTGATCAGAAGACTTATGGACGATTCGGGGTTCTGCCCACGACTAATAATGTGTCGAATATCAGTTTGCCGACGGGGGATAGGATGCAGGTTGAAATGGGTTTGGTGGGAAGTTCTCAGAGATTGGGACCTTGAGGAATTTTTTCAAGGATTAGGCTGGAAGGTTTCAAACTTGTCATTTGTATAGAAAAATAGCATATTTGGCGTTTTTTTGGAGGGAGGGTTTGGGTTGTAGGCTGCTAGGTATTGCATGCGTAATTGTTAGAGAGATGTTTGTATATGATATGGTATTAAGTAAGATATCGAATAAATTACTGAAAACCCATAAAATAAAGCTGGAAGTACAATACCATTGTTCCACAAAAATTGTATCTCACCTCGGTACTTGACACCTTGATAACTGATCGCGTTGCCTCACAACGCTCCCTCATAAGCACTCCCCAAAACACCATGACGACCCCAATAACCCCGCCCTAACCACAAACCCTCTTCCAACCCAAAATGTCCGGTCTCCTAGGTATATTTGCCCTCTTCCTCTATCTTCTTCTTCGCGCTCTCCAATCATCCACTGACCTTGCGCCCAGCATCCGGCTCCCTGCTCCGTCGCGACCCCCGAATCCTCAAACTCCCTCCTTACCTGTCCTTCCTTTGCATAGTCATTGGCGTCGCATGGCTACTAGTCCTACCACTCGATAACTACTCAAGGAAAACGTATATCTCGGAGAACGCGCTGTTGCCGGGGCAGGTACATACTTATTTTGCGGGGAGCGACCAGAATGTTTTTCGGGGGTATAAGAGGGAGGTTGATGCGTTGGAGGGGAAGGGGAATGTTGAGTATGTATATCCTGCTCTATTTTGCCAGGGGATTGGGTGTGGAAGGGAAGGAGAGGGAGAAGAAGAGGGGGGGATTGAGGTGGAGGGGGATGGAGTGAAATAACATGGACTGACTTTTGGATAGGGTGAATGATAAATTGGAGGAATTCTTTAAGGCTTCTGGTCTTAAGGTTGCGAGACAGAAGTACGAATATACAAGTGCTGGGGAAACATATTCAGGAGAGAACATCTACGCTATTCTACATGCTCCTAGGGGAGATGCGGAGGAAGCGATTGTACTTGTGGGAGCGTGGACGAATGTGGAAGGGGAATTGAACAAGAGTGGTGTCGCACTTGTTCTTACTCTGGCGAGATATTTCAAGAGTATTTTCACGCCCTATTTCCAAATTGAAACATTGGCTTACAGATATACAGGATGGTCGTTATGGTCGAAAGATATCATCTTCTTAATTACAGCCGATAGTAGAGCTGGACCTCAAGCTTGGGTAGATGCATACCATGATACCCACCAAAAGGGTATTCAATCCTTACCAGTCAAGAGCGGTGCCCTCCAAGGAGCAGTGGTAATCGACTACCCATTCGACCACCGCTTCGAATCAATCCACATAGTCTACGACGGAATAAACGGCCAACTCCCCAACTTAGACCTCCTAAACACAGTAGTAGCCATCGCCTCCGGCCAAATGGGCATCGGATCCTCCCTCCAAAAAATGTGGCAACACACCGATACCTACAAAGACCGTCTCACAACCATGCTCCGCGGAATGATGAACCAAGGACTCGGCCATGCCTCAGGTCCTCATAGCTCTTTCATCCCTTACCACGTCGATGCTATCACTCTCCAACCTTATGGAGAGGGATGGCAGGATGAAATGGCTATGGGACGGGTGATTGAAAGTACCTTTCGCAGTTTGAATAATTTGCTGGAGCATCTGCATCAGAGTTTCTTTTTTTATCTGTTGATGCAGAGTTCGAGGTTTGTTAGTATTGGGACTTATTTGCCTAGTGCTATGCTTGTGGCTGTTAATTTTACGATTATGGCTATCTTTCTTTGGGTGAAGAGTGGATCTACTGCCAGTCCGGAGGCGAAGGTTGCCTCGACTTCTGAGAAATCTGGGTCCTTGGCTGTTGTTAAGAAGGGGGATAAGGTGGCTATTGTTCCAGAGGAACTGTTGGAGACGAAGGAGAGGGAGTTTTTCCTGCCTCTTGGTGTGGTTGTGGGTGTGCATTTTTTGGGTGTTTTGCCACTTTATGTTTTCAATCATACTTCGCAGAATGTAAGTCCCGTCCCGTCCCCTCTCAAAATCGAGAAAGAGAAATTTGTTGCTGACGAAGAAAACAGATGCTCCCAGCAATCTTCTACCTCTTCACAGCCCTCAACCTCGCTCTACCCCCCTTAATCTCCCTCACCCTAACCAATTTCTTCTCCCCCACATTACAACAATACCAACTTCTAAAATCATTCTCCCTCCTCTTCCTCGGAATGTTTCTTTCCGCTCTCGCCACCCTAAACTTCTCCCTCGCCTTCCTTATTGGACTTCTCTCTGCACCACTCACTTACATACAACCCTTTAAAAACAAAGCTATCACTGGGGTGTTTGTTTTGTTGATGGGAATACTTGCACCGACTAGTGTGTTGATGGGGGGATGCTGGTATTGGGGACTTGGGGTGGGGGAGGTGTTGAGGGAGGCGGCTTTTGGATGGGATGTTTGGGGAATGAATACTCAGGTTTGTGTTTGGTGTGTTTGGTGGCCTGGGTGGGTGGTGGGTGGGATACAGTTGTTTGGATGGCCTAGGGGGGAGAAAGTGTAAGGGGGAGGCGGAGGCGGTTGTATGATAGAAAATTATTTGCAATGTATAAGATGGAATGAAAAGCTTCCTTATTTTTGGCTTGCTATCAAGCACTTGATAGATTGCAGGTTCTTCTAGTTTGTGGCTCCATGGTTTGCAATGCAGTGGATATGTGGAAGATATCTACACTGTCGCAGTTATATGAATACGCATGCTATCACTCTGGAGTTGGACCACGACAGCAAATTGGGTGGGGTGACTATACTGGTGGACTTCCAAGCTCACCGTAAAGGCCACGCAGCCACGCCCTAGTTTTCAACCCATTTGGGCAAACGACGTTTCCTATTTTGTCCTCGGTTTCACTCGAGATAGCGAGTAACTACTTCGGTGCCTATGGTAGAAGTTAAAAAATCGACGGGAGGTCAACTTTCGAAAGCAAATTGAGCGTCTGCGATATGGTGTCGTAACACCAAAGCTCCCGAGTTCAGTTCTTAAGAGCAATTTTTTAGTCCTGTCAAAGGTTGAAGATTCATGTTTTGGGAAAGTCTCTTGCTTTGTAAGTTCTACTTGGTGGTCTCCAGTGAGTCTTGATATCCATTTTGTTGGGTTGGTGGTAACTCTTCGCGAACTTCTTGGGTTTGTTAAAGGGGGTTTCCAGTTGTGCTATAGAAAGTTGAAAGGTAATATTGGTGCGTTGTGGGAAGTGGGGGCTTAGTTGAGGAGGTGGAGGAGAGGGCTAGAGTGTAGTAGAGGGAAGGGGGAGGTGTATGATGGTGCGACTTCGGAATAAGATACCTATTTATCTTTGAACAGTTTAATTTTGCAAAGCACAGTGGAATGTAGGACTGGGGGTGAAGTGGTATGGTATGTTCCACAATAACTACAACAATACTATCCTATTTGATTGGGTTTTTTCCTTCCTCGGCAGTTGTTTAAATACGCAAACAGGACTGCACAGGTAGTGGGACAAGAAGCACAAGTTTAACATGAGGGTCATTACATGGTGGACTCCTGGGTTGCCTGTGGAGATGAGTGGTGTGGGTTACGTCTTGCTTCTCAGGATATTTAGGCGGAGGGATTAATTTATCTTGATTTGACGATGGTAGCGAGAAGTTTGTTTCTGCAAATCGTTATAGAAGTTGAGAAATCGGCAGTAAATTCACTTTCGACAATAGAAAAGCCTTTCTGCTTTTACGGAGAAAAAAATTCCTTTAGCCCCGTCATATTCCTTTCTCTCGGCCAAAATTTCAGAATCACCCAATAGACGTTTTCTAGTCTTCGGAAATGCAGGTGTTGAAACCGCAGTGGCGGGGTGACAGGATTGTTGTAAGCAATCTCGAACTTGTTCTATCTTTGTGCCAGTGTGGAAGAATGAATAGTGGCTAAAGGGGAAAAACATAACTAGAGTGAGAAACTTATGGGCCTTGTGTCTTCTGTAGATGGTGAAGAATGAAGTTTTCTTTTAGTTTGCTTTCTACAGTAAGGTAAACAGTTTAGAATTCTTATTTCCTTGCCATTAGTCTCATTGTGAAGTGGACGGAGAACCCCTGGGGTTCATGGAGAGGTCTATTTTAGTGATTTGATTCAAATTGATTGTATGGAAGTACAAGATGGGGTTATAATTCCTACGTATATGACCTCTCGTGATTCTCGCTTCTTTGCAAACGCGAAGCAGTGATCCCGAGGTTCGATGAGATGTAGAATCATTAACACTTGGAGATGAGAATTATTATGATGTTCATTCAACCTTAGGTCAAAGTATTTTCATACTTGAATAACCACCTGTGATAAACCCATACCAAGAACAGAAATTTAGTGCAAGGAGAGAAATAATCAGCGACAGGCGCTGAGTAGAAAGGGGCTTATTCTAAGTCTCTCTGGATTCTCAAACACTTCTATTACAAGCAAGAACTCTTGTCAAATGTCCGGGTTTACTTTTTTCTTGACAGAGGTAATTAACTTAATCATTTGTGTAGATTTTGGTGATTTACTGTCGAATTTCTTACTACCGTCGTATACGTAGCAGTCTTGTACTATCCAGGTTATCGCTTGTAACTTTTCGCTCGCTCCGTACTCTCTTGTAGTAGCTGTTCCTCAAGATTGCATATCTTTTTATCTTTCTGAGTACTTTTATTTTCTAATTTCTTGTGTGAACCAGCTGTTTTGTCAAGTTTGATTTGTTTCTCGAGAAGGTTCCGGGAGATCTACTTCTTAACACCTTCTAACTTATGATACTCTTATTCTTTTTTTCAGTACAGCGATCTCAAGTTTTTCTTCCGGTATGCCGTAATGGCTTTCGGAAATTTGAAGAGAAAAACAAGGGAATGAGCAGGTCAGCTTAGACACGAAGTTCTTTTAACTGTTTCAGATAAGGGAAGTAAATTATCCCAGCTACCTGGGAGAATTGAACTTACCTGACATCACTTAATCTACCAAAAGCTTGGAAGGGAAATTGTATCGCTAAATAGTTTCCAAAGGAATCTCCCCTACTTTTCTATCCAAAAACGTATGTGTCTACTAAACCATTTTGAGATCTACGCATGGATTTCACAAGTTAAGTCTACCATGAAACTATCGTTGCAGTTCATGGTCTCATTGAAATCTTCTGCAATTGATACACAAATTTCTTAACCCTCTTTATGATTGTAGACCTGACAGAGTAAATATTCAAGAACCAGGATAAACTCAAAACATTATAGCCAACTTCATGTGTAGATTCCGGCAATTTACGGTCGAAATATGTGCTACTGTTGATTTTAGCCTATAATTTGATTATACTTAAAAATATTCTGGTATATTTGATGTATCTTTAGAGAAACCTTGGCTATAGAGGGGCGCTTCACATTTCCAACTTCTCCTAATGGTGGTACAAATATCTTGGTTGATGTTGCAAGTCTTAGTCTGTCTAGGAAACGAATTCGCTGCAAGCCCTTTTATACTTAATCTGCTTCTTTCCCCTCCTCTCCACCGTAATTTTCTCTTTGTAGGTGTGGGAACCTGACCCAAAGTCTGATGCCTGTGGCTTATGGTGTGAAGGAAAGGGAAAAGGGGAACTTGGTAACAGGGAACAAATAGAGAGGTACTAGTGGTATATGTAAGAAACTTCATCGGCGCCTTGGGTCCTGCAGTCTCCCTAACATTTTGTACAGGATACCTGAGTCCCTCTAGCATGTCGTCCTCGGAATTGTCTGGGAATCACAATATTCTGTTCTGCTCCCGTCATGCGATATGACCTTTGATTGTTAGTCTCTTGCTTATCTTTCTTTGGAGGTAACCAAAAAATATACACTGACCATGGTATCGAATGTAAGGTTTGTAAACGTTCTTGAATTTGCTTTTTGCGGTAATTTATCAGATCCCCCTCTCATTTCAAGAAGTGCGACTCTTGACTGGATATATTTGATTCGGACTCAAACTTTTAACTAATGATTCTAATCTCTCAATCCAATAGAAGAGGCTCCAGATAAAAGCAGTGTGTGCAATAAGGAGGTGCTGCTGAGAAGTGAAGCGGAAAGAATATAAGCCACCAAAGTATTCTTAAATGATAGAAATTTTGGCTAGTGATATTGCCTTATCATCTGAAAATGACAACTCATCCACTCCAAACGAGAATGTCAAAAGGGTCTGCCTCGATTGTGCGGGTATCATACTGAACTCTAGGGGTATCTAGTTTTCAATGGTTCTTTGAGCAACTTCGACTGTTCTAATCAAATGGCCGCCTAAAATATTGGATGTGATTGAGATCATTCATTTCAACCGCATCGTTGATTTTCCAGTCCTGTAGAGGGTGGTCCTTGCCGCACAGCTGCTGCAATCCACTTCTCCGGAATGGTGTTGACTAGCTAACTTGAATCCATAGACAGAATGAGAAACCTGGAACCCAATTTATAATTCAAGAAGTATCCTCGAATCAAAATTTCCATAATGAATGAGAGTGAAATTAAATGGTAGGCCAGCAAAAGTCGAAATCTCTACCTGTCTATAGTGCTAGCTACGAACCTAGAATTAAGTATAAGGAAATAAGATACTAGAGTTAATAACATTAATTAGAATAATAGAGAAAATAGAGTTATTATTGTTAAGGTTGTAGTACGACTATAGAACTAGTAGTAAGACTAGGAAAGTAGAATTTTCACGATAGTAATAGTAATAGTATAAAATAAACTCTAAGAACTAGATACTAACTATGATATGTGGAGGCCTTGTAGGTCATGTGACCTTTCGTCTGATCTAAGGAAGCCTTTATCTGCTATTATAAATCAATCAGGAATTAATTAATTCTAGTGGATGGAGTTAACAGAGTCTACATAATATTAGGGTTTAGGAGCTTCTATAAAGCGAGGCTTCTCTTGCACCTCTAAGGAGGAGCAGAGATTAGTTCTGTACTGAATCTGATACTTGTTTACCCTCATATAAGATTCAATTTGACTTATTGCCTACCATCCACCTCACAGAACCTCTTCCTGCATACTAACCATCGAGACTTAGTCACCTTTGTTTAGCCAGTTAGGTAGTTTCGTTACACTTATGCCTAGAAAGAAGAAGATAGATTTAAGCCTCTACCTTCTTCTATAAAAAGAAAACGACGCTTTTAAGATATATATATATATACTGGAAGAGTAAAATATAAAACAAGATAGAGGGGCGATATGTCAAGAATCAGGTGTTAGCACGTGATGAGTGAAGTCCAGGCGGCGTCCTGACAGGACGAACACTTAACAGGCCTCAGTAGCACATGAGGATTGATTAGAATAGCTACTCAATCCATGGATCTCATTGCATGTAATTACGTAATGGATCTTGGGATCTTGAGGATCCTGAGATCTAGACAGAGGATCTAGGGGATCCCCAGATCCATGAGTAGGAAGGTTCTATATATAACTGGCACGTCTGCTATTAGATAGGAGCTTCGTGCTCAATTCACCTTACTTTAGTATTCAATACATTTGGTTTTGAACTCTTGAGTTTAAGTAACGAGTTTACCTTCGAGTAAACACCCCAGCGACCCTTACTTCCTACTGCGACCAAACCGACGAAGACTTAGTCACTTTTGTTAGACCCGTGAGGCAGTATTCGTTACACGATAGTAGTAAAGAGCTAGAAATAGACGTTATAGAGTATTAATATTATGCCTAGTAGTAGAGAACTAAGTATATTAAGAATATAGTTTTAGAGCGTATACTAAGAGGATTATAGAAGTTAGGTTATAGTAGATCTACATGTTCTTTAGGTTAGCTTTCGAGCCTCGCGATGTAAGATAAATAATAATAAATTAAATAGTATATAATATAAAACGTTAAAAGGCCTAATTCTTAGAGAATCTGAGTTCTCTAGGAAAACAGTTATTAAGATAGTTAGGGACCCTTATAAGCTCTTAATTATTTTAAAAAAGATAGCTTTCGATTTTTATTTAAGTTGTATCTAACGATTTTGAAAATTCAGAAGGAAAGCTCATGGCCTTTTTCTTCTCATATAACGAGGAATAAATATAACCAAAATCGATATCACATGGACCAGATCTTCAAATGAAGAAACACATTAAAGGCTTCATGGTGGATTGGCTCTGTCAAGCTGTGGGTAGGATATTTAGCGATATTACTAATCTAGTGCTAAATTAACAATACCTGAAAACGTCCTGAAAAGAAAAGCACCAAAGATCTTTCTAGTTACACCTGAAAAGATTTGGCATTCGACAGCACTAGAAAATTCGGCAGTAAAACATCAATTTCAAAGATTCGCAAGAAGAGCCGAAGTAGAATTTATAACTTGGTGTTGACATTTCCCCTTGTTGCTACAACCCTGACTGGGCTGGTTGCGTTATACACGTGACCATTCTGCACCTATGGATGTTTGCTTTTGAGCTTCAACTTCCCCTCTTTTAGAAACAACAATGAATCAATAAAACCTCTTTACAAGACGTACGATATACGACAGTTATCACAAACCAAGTCGTACCAACACCCCTATTTACCTCCCCGACTGAAGACGAGAGAAAGAGGGCCATGGAAACTGATGGACGATAAGAGGAAGATGGCTGCGTGGGCTTGGGTTTTCGGCGTCTTCATAGTATAGGCCTCGTAACAACTCCGTAACATCTTTTATGTGTATTACTTCTCAGTTGCAGATGAACTTCGCTAGACAATAGGAAATGTTAGTATAACTTTCGGTTATAAATCAAAGGTTGACGTAAAAAGTAGTTATTTATTTGTACGTGTCTATCTAGTAATACTATTATAAGTAACTAAGTAGACATTTCCACCTAATACACGTCCTCTCCTAGTTACATACATCGGATCAACGTATTCCCGGTTACTCCTCAGTTATCCTAATAGGAAATGATTTAATACATAGGTAGAATACATAGTAAAGACAAGCAGAGATGGTATATACTGTTGCAGAACAGCATCAGGAAAACGATATCATGTCTTATCTGGCCTAGTAAGTATAAAGTTCAGAGCATTCAAAACAAATCTCGAAGAGGAGATATCACTACAGGGGAAACCAAAATACAGAAATAAAACAGCAAAATAGCAAATCCAACTCGGTTTTTGTATTCCAAGCAAGCAACTTCAAGTCAAGTTCCTTAAAAAAGAGGTAGTGGGAAACAGCTGTATAATACGAATGGATAGATCGACAAAACGGCTCCAACTTTTGCTCTTGAAGTAATTCTTCGACGATTCCACGTTGGGAGAGGCAGGGAAAAGGATGCTGATGAAAAGTAGCCTTCATATAAACCAGTGAAATCTAACGAATCCCAGAAAATGAACTCCTTCTAAGAGAACTCTTTTGAAACTACAAATACAAATAACAATAACGTGGTTTACCACCGAGTGGATCATATCACCGAGTGGATCATATTACCGCGTGGATCAGTCAAAACCTATACAAAAATCGGTCGTGCGTAACCGTGCACTTTACGCATTTATTAATAAAAATATGTAAAATTAAAATATTAGTTTCATTAATATAAAATTAATATTTATTCTTAGTTTTTGAATATTACTTACCTTGTATCAAAGTTTTATTTAAATAAAAAGATTTTGTTAATGATTACAGGGGTCTTTTTAAACGAATCGTTAACACAAACTAGTAAAGATTTAAAATAGATATTATAGTAATGTTAAACCCTTGTTTCTTTACTAAGATTTTTATTTTAGATATTTTTATTAATAAATGCGTAAAGTGCACGGTTACGCACGACCATTTTTTGTATAGGTTTTGACTGATCCACTCGGTGGTAAACCACGTTATTTCAATAGCGATTTAAAATTTGACAGCAAGAAACATTCCTCCCCCCCAAAACAAGCTAAAATCAAAGGCTTTTTGTTTTGAATTTGTACTTCCGGAGTCTGCTCAATAACTTGGGCACTTGGAGAGATGCCGGAAGGGTTAACGAGATATTGTCCGCAGATGCAAGGTCTGTTTTTAGCACCTTTTCCAATTGATGAGTTGAAGGTTGACGATAGAACACAGCTAATATAGCCAAGAAGACTTCTCCAGTTTCATGACATATTGTCCATACAGGAGGAAAGAAAAAGAAACCTTCTCGTAATAAACGCAAATACCTCCACCTTTCCGAGGAATCCTCAAATTTGTACTTCAAAAATGTAGAGTGAACCAACAAAAGTTAGAGGAAAGAAACATGTTAAGAGATCATATAGCTTGTAACGCGAGTTGACATTCAAAAGGTCCCTTCTGATACAAGCCAACCACTGGTTGGTTTGAACTCTTTGGTTGTCCGGGAGATGATTAAAAATTCCTTGAATTGGACCTCTGCTCTAAGCTATAGCTATCATCATGAGGCCATTTGCCAATGCTTTGTCCCATTGGTCGTAGAGATCTATTTTTACATGCCAGTGCCCGTATCAAGTCAATCCAGACGCCATGCCATGCCAAATCAAGCAGCCCAAACATCCTGCCCCTTCTTCTCGATCCAGTGGCCTAGAGAGTTAACACTTGAATCCCATTCTTCCAATCTTGAACGCATGCCATTGATTTGGCCCATATCCAGTACCTTTGGCTGCACCCAGTTGATCCTCGCAATCTCGTCAACTTGATCAATACTTCCTCGAAGAAGCCCCAAGCTCAAAGCCTTCATGATCAAGTGCTCAATCTCATCTGGTCGGACCTTGGTCTCCTCTGCGATGGTACGGAATGACATGGCACGGTCGTGAGGTGGTCTTCGGAAAACGGTCTCTGTCAAAGCTGCCAAATAGATCTTTTGCCGTAATCCGTCACGGTGCTCCGCGAGCAAGGGGTTTGATGAAATGTGACCAGCCAATACATCGTATGCAGCCAGGTCTCCTCTGTTGAAAGCAAAGAGAAGATCTCGGAGCCAAGAATCATCCTTCGTTAGGGTATCAAGAATTGGATGTAATAACAGCTCTCCGAAGTTGTATATGGTATCGGAGATCAAAGCTGCTATGCTGAGATCATATGCCCGATTTCTTCGCTCTTGAGGAGTCAAGTCGTTTAGTTCGATGCATGCTAAATAGAGGAGGGCGTTTCGATAGTATGCGGCAAAGTCGGATTTGGACTGTCTATTGTTAGGATATCTCTTGATAGCTTACAGAATCCACAAACCTGATAGTACTCTGCATTGACACGGTAGAAGGAAGCGTGAACAATAGTTTCAACAGAATCGAACCCATCTAGAATCTTTTCTGATTTATCGAGATCCTTTCTTGTGCCCTCCAGATCCTTAAGCTCCAACTTGACAGTTGCCACTGCCACTGTTGCGTATACATGGGCGTCTTGTGAGTTTGGGTTGTCGACTTTCTTCGCTACAGATTCAAGGAAGGACAGGCGTTCTTGCGAATCTGCAAAAGAAGAGTAAGCACTATGATTTTCCTTTTGGATAGCCACCCTTACCTCTACATTGTGATGCGGCACTCAGTGCAAGGGTAACAAGCTTCAACTGGTTGATCTTGTCTGCGAAAGTAAGGATGAAGGTCTTGTAGAAGGGAAGTCGTTGAGGAGCGCTTTCTTTGGTCTGAAAGAACTCCACTAAAGCATCTGTCAACTGATGCCATAACTTTCGCTCCCATAGATCTTCGAAGGTGATATAGAGATGTTGGGAGTCTGCGGGGGCGGCATCTCGCTGGTCAGCAAGAAAGTCTGGGATGGTATCGACGTTCATGGTGGGCTATTTACGCCAGGTATTTCGAGATCTGGCGATGTTTTGGGAGAGGATGTTTTGGTGTTTGTGGAGGTTGATGGAATTCGCGTCAATCGCAACCTTGAGCTCCGTTCTGGCAGCAGTCCAGTCCAGCCTTGGGCGACAGGCACCAGTTAGCGCGTCCTGCCGAGCTTTGGTGGACCGGGGCTCTGCCGGAGCACATCAACGACCTCCCGTTCAATCATACAGCGACAATTTAAAAGCTTCACTCAATTGAACTTGAGGAAATCCGCAGCGATGCAGAAGTCCTGCGGATCGTTAGCCATGAACGGCCTTCGGGCTGCCAGTCGGAAAGCGCCTGTCGCCAATTCTGCTCCAAGAAGAGCCATCTCTGACATTACCATCACAAGAACGGGAAAGCCCATCATTCGGACACAGGGTGGCAGGTTAGTACTCTCCCTAAGTCAATTGGTTTCAATGCTAATAGATACCGCTATAGATCTTCTCTTGGAGGTATGTGACTCCCATGCGATTGACCCTGTGGCATTCTCAACGATTTCTAGGACACACTGTTACGGTTTTCGGCGCAACTGGCTTCTTGGGACGATACATCGTGAACAGACTTGGTACGCTACCCTGGGATTGGAATGCTAGTGGGATATTAGGACTGATTGGGTTATATAGCAAGACAAGGATGTACGGTTATTGTGCCTTTCCGAGATGAAATGGCAAAGCGCCATTTGAAGGTTTCTGGAGATTTGGGACGGGTTATCTTTATGGTACTTGGAAATGTTGAATACAATGCATGGGGAAGTGCTGACGAAATTTCAAGGAATACGACCTCCGAAATACTCCATCGCTGGAAGAGAGCGTTAGACACTCTGATGTGGTTTACAATCTCGTTGGCCGAAACTACCCCACCAAGTAAGCTCGAAGAAGTAATAATATGGGAGAATATGACATTGATGCTATCATAGGAACTTCGATTTAGAAGACGTTCATGTTGAGGGTGCTGAACGTATTGCGGAAGCAGTTGCCAAGTACGATGTCGACCGATTCATCCATGTTTCTTCTTTCAACGCAGACCTTAACTCGTCCTCGGAGTTCTTCCGAACCAAGGTGAGAAATAAGAAAGGACTAAGCACAATACTGTTTGCTAACATCAATAGGCGAGAGGTGAAGCAGTTGTAAGAGACATTTTCCCAGAAACCACAATCGTCAGACCAGCCCCATTGTTTGGTTTCGAGGATCGTCTACTCCACAAACTTGCAGGCGTAACCAACATTATCACATCAAATCACATGCAAGAGCGTTATTGGCCTGTTCATGCTATTGATGTTGGTATGGCTCTTGAAAAGATGCTTCAAGATGATAGCACCGCGCAACAAACCTACGAATTGTACGGACCAAAGAACTACTCAACAGCAGAAATTGCTGCTTTAGTTGATAGAGAAATCATCAAGCACCGCCGACACGTCAATGTTCCAAAGGCGATCATTAAGCCAATTGCTAGTGTCATTGAGAAAGCTCTTTGGTGGAATATTTTGTCTGCTGATGAGATTGAGCGGGAATTTATTGATCAGACCATCGACCCTACAGCAAAGACATTCAAGGATCTCGGAATTGAGCCAGCGGAGTTGAGCAGTCTTACATTCCATTACTTAGTAAGTCGGCGCTTATTTCTCAAATCTACAGCACTAACAAATTTATAGCAAGGGTACAGAAGCTCGTCATACAACGACTTGCCACCAGCAACGGAGCGTGAGAAGAGGGAAGAGAAGAAGTATTTACATGTCATCGACGATCAGTAATTTTGTTTGCTGAAGAAGGCGTGTATTTACACCGGAGTTTTGATTGTACATAAGCAAAATTAGAAAGGAAACTTTGATTATTGGAAGCACCAAGGTGCATAGAAATGTGTAAGACAGCTTGCAACTAGAGAAAACATCTTGGTGAGACTGTCAGGGGTGAACTGAAAATAATGAGGACCAGATGGTTATCTAGTGAAGTAGGAGTAAGTGCTCCCCTAAAAAATTCAAGAGCCAAACCCGGCAAAATCTCGTCATCAAAACTGGAACACCAAAAAAATCCATCGCGACGACCATCACCGCAACCATCGCCAACCACAACTCAAAATGGACCCTGAGGACGACGAACCTTTGTGAGAAACCCCCCGATACCCGTCATAAAACTGCTTTCCGTGAAACTAACCAAAATATTTCCATAGAGTTCTCTCGGGAGGCGCACTAGACGCACTCAAAGAGTTCTACGCCGATCGCGATGCCCTACAGAAGAAATTCGAGGACCTGAAGACGGCCGCTGAGGACGAATATGAAGAGGGAAAGGAGGGAACGGTGAAGGTTTGGAGTATGGAGGCTTTTGGTGAAGATTGGGGGGTTAGTCAGTTTTGGGTGGGTCACGTTTTCTCTTTTTTTCTCCCAGTTTTTGTTTTTTTACCCATCCTTTCATTTTGGAGAAATTATCGGGAGGTGGATGGCTGAAAAAAAGGAGGATATAAGAGGGTATGGGAGGAAATAAGTTAATGAGAAATAGTATTCCGACGAAACAGCCACCACAATTGCAAAGGAATTACTCGATGGTGCTACCTCAGAAACATCCATCGCTGCGGTTTCAGCACCGAGTGTTTTTATACAACTTAAGAACTTACTTGTATGCCCTCCCCCTCCTCACTCTCCCATCTCATCCCTCTCCCCTCCATCCAATCTATCTCTCATTCTGACCTGGTCTCCAGAATAAACAAGGCCTTCCTCTCTCCGAAAGACCTAAGATCTGGCTACTAGAATACGATAAGAGATTTGAAGTCTTCAACAATGAATTCGTATATTATGATTTCAATAATCCCCTCAAATTATCTCGTGAGTATCTTAGCCAGGAAATATAAAGATTTGGGGGGGGGGGTTGACTAATGAGACTGGGAACAGCGAACATGAAATCAACAATTAACAGATTCATAATCGATCCCCCCTTCCTAAACGAAGATTGTCAAACAAAAGGTTCGTTCCATCTCCCTTTACCTCTCATCCAACTATATCCCTCATCTTCTCTCCCCTCTCAACCGTTCTTCCATCTCGCCCCTGAAAAGAAACCACCCCTGACGGAACTTTAGCCGCCCTAACAGTCAGCTGGCTCTCAAAATCCTGGGCCAAATCAGAACGCGAGGATTCCAAAGTAGTAGTCTGCACAGGCGAACGCATGCAACCCCTCATCAACAAAATCTACAAACCTACCGGGATAGCAACCACGACTTTCGAACCCGTTCACTCCAAGGGATTGAGCAATGAATTCTTCTGCTATGCGAATTTTGAGTGTGAGGCTTGGAAGTGGCGAGGTCAGGAGGGCGAAGCTAGCGGGGAGGAAGAAGAGAGCAAAGAGAAGTCTGTGGATGAGAAGGCTGGAGAGGAGAGTATTGAGAAATAGGCGATAGTTTGAGGAGTAGTAGAGGTGGGTAATGGATGATGAGAGGTAGTGGACGAGGATGCTTGTGAACTTCAAAATCATCATTATCGTACTTGAATTCCCCTATTAACCTTACGAATCATCTCGCTTTTCGCTTTTGATTTTTATGATAATCTCCCCAAAGAAAGCTTACAACACCCCCTTTGCCTCATATCAATACTTTATCTCTCAGACGCCTCCCAAAAACTCCTCTAAAAAGCAATCCCAAATTCCCCAAAATATCCATTTGCTATGAACCCCATGCTGAACCTTTCCCTGGTGTGCCAAACAAAAAACAAATTATGCCAATGACCGAACGACATAAAACAATAAAAACGCCTGTTCGTTGAGAACTTGTGATTTGGATGCAAGTGTAACATTATGGTCATTGAATTTGAACCATTGGTTCCCGACTCGTGAATATGATACATAGTGACCTGCAAAATTAGCTTTGATACTAGTAGAAAAAGGGGAATTGGGGGGAGGGGGGTGGGGATTTACCTGTTTCGAGATTACCGACGTGGACTACTACACTTTGTAGATCGTAGGTACAGGATCTTGCTAGCTCGTAACTTGATTTCGTGTCTTGGTTTTTGGCGCGGTTTGTGTAGGGGAACATTTCTAGCTTGAGTGGAAAGGATACTTTTGTGTCTATTTTTGAGGCGGTGCCGTTGTTTTGTTTGAAGCGCTAGATTCAGGTTTGTAAGTCTATGCTCGTCGACAAGGAGAAGAGAGAATGGTAAATTAGAAGGATGAGAAGGACGAGCAAATATCAGTTTTTTTCCCGCGGAGTCTAACAGACTAATGAAGGATTGAGTAGATAGATGGAACCAGGAAAAAAAAATATGACGATGAAGTGTAGGCGAAAACCACTAACCTTGAGTTGAATGCAAAGAACATTCGGTAAACTCTTGATACTGAGCTGTTTCTTGGCCTCTTGTGTACCGCACTGATTGCAGGTATACTCACAGCGCTCCGGTCTGCAATACTCTTCATCAAGACAGCGTTGCAAACTCAGAGCAAGTGCCTTGAGACTCTTTTTCTTGGAGAGACCTTCCAAACCCAGACTCAAGTCAAGAAACGACTCCACAGACGTATTGACATCTCCACAACTCTGACACGTAATGGTACTTTGTAGCTTGCCATAAAACGTCTGGTGCACAATGCATTTACAACCAGGATCGTTCTCGGGCTTCGACACCTTTGTGGAATTCTCGTCAGACTCAGCTGGTCTGCCACCTCCATTGATTTCGTGGAGTTCCTCAGTGAGAAATTGGAAGAATTCGTGAGCATCTTGCTCCTTATTACTAGCCAATTCCTCATAAGCCTTTCTTTTTGAAAGCCAGAAGCTTGCCAAAATATTGGAAGCGGAATAGCCAGTTGTGGTTTCCTGCGCATAGAAATCTTGGAACATGTCATCCATGGCACAGCTCATACAGTTCTTGTACGAACACTCTCCGCTCTGATGTCCATCTCCCAGATAGAAATTCCGTAGGAGTGGATTGTGAACAAAAGACTGGAGAATGACGTTCATGTAGCACGTAGCACCCATATTGTATATACCCCGAATCCCGCTGGCACGACACGGTGCTTCCACCGTGTTCGTCGAGATAAATCGAGGGTCTTCCTTGACAGGGTCGGTAAAGAGCTCGTCTAGTTTTCGTTTCCTGGCTATAGTTGGAGGAAGTTGGTTAGCATAGTACTTTTGAATAGCTACCACCAACATTGGCAGATGTTGTACTTACTAAACAGCCCTCGTCCGGACTTTCGCAACCTGAAGTCTTCCAATGTGGGGTCGAAAACAAAATCATCACACATCTGACAGTACAAACAGCCATTTCTTGATTCGACATCTAAAAAGCTCAATAAACAATTCCGTAAATAGCAAGTCAACAAGCCTTACAGAATCTATGACCACTATCGGCACCATGATCACCTCGACCTTTTTCGGTTGTTGTAGCAGAACATTGTAGACATAAATAATTTGGAGTGAGCGAGGTAAATGGCTGGCCCTTGGTCGTTCTGGATGTCTGCGGCACAATTGGGGTATTTTCGAAAATAACCCGCAGGCAGGTCTTGTAATTGTGTATGCTCTTGTTCGTCCGCTCAGGGCCACCGCCAGTCAAAAGTAAACGAGTGTGTTCTGGATGTGGCAGTTGGTATTAGCAAAGCACCCGACAGGCAAGGCTGACAAGACTATCTCCCCATGAAGGCTTACCACAACCGAATAGGGGAACGCCAGGCTGCGGATCCTTGACCTTAAAGGTCTTGGGGGAAGCCGGAGTGGCAGGCGTAGCTGGTCGAGAAGACGGCATGTTGCTGCTCATCCTGAAGCCCCGAGAGTAATCGTTGTGACGTCCCCTTCTCTCTCTCTCCAGGTTGCAACCAACACGATGGTAAGGCTTGGGCGATGGTTTGGGCTCCAGCGGTTGAATGTCGGCTGGAATTGCTGACCTCTTCTTTTGCCGAGGCTACTTTTCAGGCGTTGCGCCAACCTTCGCTCTCCGAAAATTCACAGCCATGCTTCTATTAAAAGCCTACAACAATTATTTCTCAAAATGGCTACCCAACTTGTTCCTCTACGGGAGGTTGAAAGGCTGAGCTCAAGTGTAATCCGAATTCTGGGTGGAAATCCTGGGAAGGTACGGTTTCACGTGGATAACCTGCTACACTTGAATTTGCTGATAAATCGTGTAGTTTACCTTGCAAGGTAAGACAGCCTTGTTGGAGCCAACTGGAACATGATTTGATCTTTTACTAGGCACAAATACCTACCTGGTGGGTACGGGGAAAACACGCCTTCTCATCGATACCGGTGATGGAGTGCCCTCTTGGATCGCCTCGTTGAAAGACACGCTCCAAAAAGAGGACGCTGTGATTGGGGAAGCGCTGATTACACACTGGCATCACGATCATGTTGGTGGCATCAAGCACCTACTGGAGCTGTCACCACAAACGACTGTTTACAAAAACAAGCCCGACGATGGGCAGAAAGACATTGAGGATGGTCAGCGATTTCGTGTTGAAGGAGCTACTCTGCGGTCTGTTTTCAGTCCTGGTCATACCGGGGACCATATGTCTCTCATACACGAGGAAGAGGATGCCATGTTTACTGGAGACAACGTGCTAGGCCACGGGACAGCCGCTTTTGAAGACCTGCCTACCTATCTCAAGAGTTTGGAGAAGATGAGGACGACTTTTCAAGGACGCGCTTATCCCGGCCACGGTGATGTAATCGAGGAAGGGCCCAAGAAGATATTGGAGTACATCAAACATCGACAACAACGAGAGGATCAAGTGATCCAAGTTTTGAAGACAACAAGGTCCCCAGAAGATGCGGGTGTAGAAGCAAGCGAGCTCGATGAGTGGACATCGATGGAGATTGTGAAAATCATCTACAAAAATGTGCCAAAGAGTCTGCATATTCCAGCGAATGGCGGTGTTGTGCAAATTCTAAGAAAGTTGGAGGAAGAAGACAAAGTGGTCGAGAACTCTAAGACTGGTAGATGGAGCGTCAAGAACCGAGCAGCGTTGTAGCGAGTTGGTAGGCTGACTTGTTGGTGCTTATCAAATTGGAGACAATCGCAAGAGTTTCATCAGGAAGGGTGCTTTCATGGTTCAATACCAGAGGTTCGCTAGCGGCGCAAGGCAGTTTTTTGCACTTTCGCACATGTACTTTTTATATTACCAAAGGCAACAGAATGTTTTTTGCCCTTTTCGGTCGCATGTTACCTGCATAGCCAGAAAACTAACTCATCATGGCAACACTTTTATAGGTGGCATTTTACGCTGATCGTTTCCTTTCCGCATGACTTGCGCCCTGTCTTAGCAGAAATCCTTTATGGCAAATCCATTTTCTCGATGTGATGAGATGCATTTAGTGCGGGGTCCCCCACTTTCCCATCCACTCGGGGGTAAAGCGGTGAGGGTGGTTGGAAATAGATGATTCTGCGCGTTAGTGGCACTTTTTTTCTCTTCAATCAATCAGACCAGTTATCAGATCGCAAGATGGTGTGATGCCCTTGGGTGGCCCGATGAGTCAAATGGCGGAAGACGATGCTCTGTAAGCCCATACGAATATGGGGTTTGGGGTTGAATACAAACCAAGGTTATCTCTATCTCCGCCCGATTTATCCCAGGAGTGAGTGTGTGGTGTGTGGCACCACCAAGTCGTTTGTTCCAATCAGAACATGCACTTTGTGGAGCGGAGTATAGTCCGATCAATTTTCTTCCTGGTTGCTTGACGTTGGGCGTTCTGCAATAAGCTAGGACTAGTTTTTCCCATGCCCTATTTCCACTAGCTTGGGCTTTATTCAAACGACATACATTTGCTGACGGGGAAGAAAATCGTCATGGTTCATAACGACGAAGGGAAGCTCGGCACCGGAAATCTTTCGCTCTTCATTCAGTAATGTACTCGTGCGGTCGCCGAGTATCCCGGCACCGGTTTTCGCTTTGTTGGCTTTTTTCCGTTGGTTGCCGATAAATCCGATCAAGATCGAATTTTCTCTTGTCTATTGTTCCCAATTGATCCATTTATAGCGGGTCAGCTATTGGCCCAACTTGAGCCAGTTCTGCACTGATTGTTGTTGGTGTATCAGGAGGAAAGCTCAATTTTCATGTCAAAGTGAGGGCATTCAGAAAAGTTGCATCATATCCGAGAATCCCGAAGGGTAAGACAACATGTGCGGGAGCAAGGGTTTGCTTGACCAACCAGTAAGAAGTCTTACTGCTCAAACGCCAATGTGCGGTTCAGCCTTGCATGCAGAAAAACGGCCAGTAGAATGATTAATGCCTAGAGGAGCTTCACTTCTTTCCAGCAAGAGTTGGGTTCATGGATCCGTTGCTTATGAAAGTACCTCACATCACTACGTGTCAGCAGACTCTCAGCGGACTCACCAACCTTTCAATGACGGCAGTTGCTGACGTGACATTTGTTACTCAACATGGAATAGTTTGTTGGCGGTCAAAGCCTCAAAGACTTTACGAATTATCCCCGAAATTCCAGGTTGCCCTTCATGGTGGGGAAGCCATGCTTGACTCAGATGTCTTTGTTGCATCCTGCATCGCATCTTGCATTTCTTAGCATTACTGCTGGAGTACATAGATATGCGTCTGACCCTACCCGGAGCCGGTCCATCGACTGTTCTATTGCTTCTCTGATATTCTCACATTGGCGGGCCTCCTTACAAACAACCTATATTTGCACCGGAGTCGACACCGGTGAGTATTGGTTTACTCTATAGATCATAGAACATCGACTCTTCGACTCATTTCCTCTCATCTAGTTTGGCCTGGGTGCCAATTCTCAAAGCAAGACACCAAGAACACCAAGAAGGAGAACGAGTCCGGGACCGGTACAAGGCCAATTTTTCACAAATTGCGTGCAGTATTTAAAGCACCTGAGCTACATACAAATACGATTCCAGGAGTTCCAATTCTTTGTCGAGAAAGTTGAAACAAATCATACGATACGAGCTTGATATCGCTGCTTGCATCAGCACCCCGCCGCCAAGCTTCGCCCAGCTTCCTCCCTCCTTCGTCACTTCCTCCCCACGAGTTTGCGACAAAAACCATAACATATGCAGCAAAGGTCGGCAAAATATAAGGTTACCGCCAATGCTATCACCTTGCTATGGTGTCTTGCCTCCGTAGCAAATGCGCACGATCATGCTAACGGTGTAAATATGGAAATGGGAGGGTATGAAGTCTCGCGCCCAGTTTTAGCAACCGCAGCAAGCTCCCCAGAAGCTACCTTGGATCCGCAGACATATTTTCAGTATGGAGAACACTCGGGAGTTATGGTTGCGCATATTGTGCTTATGACACTTGCCTGGGTTTTTATTATGCCAATTGGTGAGTTAATTGGAAAACTTTTGGCACTTTCTAGCGTTTGGAATGGGCTAACTGGATTCCTAGGTGTTATGCTTTCCATTGCTCGATCGAGATATAGACTACCCATCCAACTCTTATTCATCGCGACCAATGCTCTTGCAATTTTCCTGGCAACTATTTACAATGCGAGCACGCCCGATTTATACCCAAACAATACGCATCACAAACTGGGATGGATTATAACTTGGGTGATCAGCGCGCAAGTGCTGATAGGAGTTGTAACTTTATATGCGGGAAAAAAGGAAGCTGGGCATAACGAGGAGAGAGGCTCCTTCATTCCAATTTCCACGGAAGTTATGGCAGAGCATCAGCGCATGCATGATTCTAGGCGCGAAGAGACATATCGATTTTCCAGCGATAGCGGACAAGGGACAGAACCAAATACTGAGTCTTTGAGAAGTCACTCAATTGTTTCCACAAGTACAGCACAACCTCCTTCGCCAATTCTGCAGGACCAGGAAGAAGAGTATTTTGAGGAGAAACCAAAGTTGCTACTCGGGGGTAGAGTGCACCAATTCTTGTCTAGAAAAGTCCCGGGTCTGCTGTCCTCGAAAGTTCGGCGAATTTTCCAGGTTTTCTATGATGCGGTTGACCGGTTGATCCTATTACTTGGATGGGCCACTTTTCTCGCTGGATGGGTTACATATGGAGGTTTCTTCGTAAGCTATATTCATGTGTTTGGATGTACAATGACTAACTGGTTTCTAGATGGGTTCTGAAATTTTCAGTGGACTTGCCCATTTCATTAAGGGTAGCGTTTTCTTCTGGTTTGGAATAGTATCACTAGGACGCTGGGCTGGGTGCTTTGCAGAGATTGGTTGGGTGAGTAGACCTCATGTCAAGAGCATGTACAATTATCTAATGTGCAAATAGGCATGGAACACAACAACACCAAAGAAAGGCCGCACAATCTCAGCTGAATTCGTGGAAAGCTTCATGATTTTCTTTTACGGAGCAACCAATATCTTCCTCGAGCACCTTGCAGCCTGGGGAAGTGCGTGGACTGCTCAAGATTTAGAACATCTTTCTATTACAGTCATGTTTATTGGCGGTGGTCTGGTACTTTCACTCAATGCCCTATTCTATCTCTCAAATAGCTAACCCAAATAGTGCGGCATGGTAATCGAATCAAAACGAATCCGCGACTTCCTGAACTCAACCAGACAAACTCCCCAATCACACCTAGAAACCGAACCCGAACAAACCCAACCAGAGACCTACAAATTCTCCATGAATCCCCTCCCCGCACTCGTAACCTTCCTAGTCGGCATAATGATGAGTTCTCACCACCAATCCTCCATGATCTCCACAATGATCCACAAACAATGGGGCACCCTCCTCGTAGGCGCCGCTTTCTCACGTGCTGCTACCTATGTAGTATTTTATGTTAAACCGCCTACTTCGACTCTACCTGGAAGACCTCCTACAGAGTTAATTACTGCTTTTTGTTTATTGGCTGGAGGGGCGATTTTTATGGTTTCGGTAAGTCGAATTTTTCCAAGGAGATGGAGATTTGATGAGCGAGTGCTAATGAGATATTAGGCACGAGATACAGTAGCAGCTATGGAAGCTAATGATTTAGACGCCATGTTCATCTTTACTGTATCCATGGGGCTTATCACCTTTTTGATGGCGTGGATTATCGTTATTGTGGCAATTAAGGGGTGGGTTGTGAGGAAAGAGAATAAGAGAATTTTTGCTTATCGTCGTCTTGAGAATTCTGAATGATGGAGTGGTAATTGAAAGTTTGGGAGGGAAAGGGGTGGTAGTGAGGATTAAATTATGGATTATGAAAAGGGGGGTTGGAAGTAATGAATTTGGGAGCAGCTTGGAACGAGACATAGTTTTTGGGGCATTGAAGGCGCTGCGAAGATACCTTTTTGCTTTTCGTTCTTTGAAATTTGGGAATAGGAAAGTGGGTAGAAATAGATAATGATAATATATATTATCTTTGACCCACATGTCTCCTGAAGCAAAAGACTTTTCAGTTTCGATCAAGGACATTTTTCCAATACTTACCATGATAACTTTGAATCCCATTACTCCCTGAAGGCTCTCCAAAATTTGATGCAATTTGTTCTTCAAGATCCAATTAGACGAACAATAAAACATGGATGGAAGCTTCAGAAGCTCCCACATGTACTGCCTCCCACTCCTTCCCCTCCATTTCAAACATCACTCATCATCTCATATCCTTCTCTAGCTCTTTCAACCATCCTCTACTCCTTAAAAGTCAAGCCTCCTCCCCAACTAATCTCACTATTCTTCCCTCCCTCCGTGACCTTCCCCTCCGTAACACCAGTTTCAAAAGCGCAACTTCCCATATCCAATTTTGTAGCTTTTCCTGTGGGAGAGATATCGAAGTCGAAGATATCCACTGTGTTTTTGTTAGGGTGAACACTTCGAAACCCCCCAAGCCCCAAAGAAAGAGGAAGGAGAAAACATACTAGGAAGACCAAGTGTCGTGCAAGCGTTTGGAATATCCACGATCCCAGCTACGTGTCCTTGAACAGGCGCACAAGAGAGAAGGAGGTAGACTTGGTAATCGGAATACCCGAAGCGCCGCAGGTATTCTATTACGCGGAGGGTGGTTTGACGGTAGGCTACTGTTACGTCCATGTAATGCTGTTTTGATATCATTAGTTTGTGTTTTTGCTTCGCTTAAACCCTCGGCGAGAAATTGCAATTGGACGAGAGAAGGATAAGGGGAAGATTAAGAGAGGGCTTACTTGTTTCCCATGTTGATCCACCGAGAATCCTTCGAAAGTCAGGTATCTTCCTGGTCCGTAGTGTGGTTCTACTGGTCCGGGTAGGTAGAGGGGGGATTTCATGCCGAGGTCTGCGATGCCGTTCTTCATTACTTTGAAGTTGATGGTGATCTATTCGGTTATGTCAGTATTCCAGCAGCTCAACATCTCCAAAAAGAAAAGGGGGTTCCATACCACACCAGCCATCTCAATAGCGCCACAGAAAGAAATCTCGCCTGTACAAAAACATCGTCAGCCCATTGCAATAATTTGACGAGAATTCAACAGAACGAGAGAACACATACCATCACCCTGACTAAAATGCAAATCCCCAACACTAAACCCCGCCCCCTTCACATGAACCGGGAGATAAACCCTACTCCCCCGACTCAAATTCTTAATATCACAATTCCCCCCATGTTCCGGTCGTCCAGGAATAGTTCTCGCTCCCTCCTCGCCAACTCTATTCTTCAAAGACTCATCTGCGGAGCCAGCATGGACATTTTGGGGGTTTGGAGGCTGAGCTACGATGCGATCGAGTTTGTTTGCGGCGATTAACTCGCCTTCTCTTTTGTTCCAGAGGGCTAGGACTTCGGCTGAGGGAGCACAGCCTAGAATGCCGGGGTGGATGAGGCCGGGGAATTTTACGTGGGGGATGTGGCGGGAGGTACAGTATATGCCTTCGAAGTCCCAGATTGCTTTTGCACTAAAAGGAAGGAGGAGGTTAGTTACATTTACAACAAAACTCGAGCTCCCCGATATGTCAAAGGAAAAAAGTAATTCTCTTACGCAGTAGGATAAATCTCATCCAAAAACCCACCACCATTATTCTTATCAAAAACACCTGTGCTACACCCAAAGTCAACAACCACCCACCCACTCACTGACTCAATCTATCAAGTCGGACTTACAATCCCCAAGGCTGCTCCTCCATAGGTTGCACATCCATAATCTCCACAAGCAAAACATCACCTGGCTCCGCATCTTCAATCTCAAAAGGTCCAGAGAGATAATGAATCCGTGTGAGATCGACGTTTTTCATGTCATCCGCGGAATCGTTATTTCCTGTATATCACCGTCAACATCCGTCCTCTCTTTCCACCTTACCCCGATCCATTCCTTCCCCCTCCTATCCGTCCGTCCTTCATCGATTGAGAAATGCAAAGAAAGAGGGAAACCCACCAATCTGACCACCCGTCCAATCAACCTATCCCAAAAGCTCAGTATGAATTTGATTATAAACGTGGAAGGAAAAAGGGAAGGGGCGAGTAAATACATACACATTCAATCTTCACCGTCTCATTATTCCCAATCGCCCCCGCGAACGGAATATCAGGATGCCATCGATTATGAAGTTGTGGTTGTTGCTCAGCCGGTGTCTCAAGGGAGACCTCACATACTTTTCGGATAGCTGTTTTACCCATTTCGTACAATATCTCCTCAATCAAATCAATCAACTCGATTTAAGTTCGTTTACTTGTATTGAGATGAGCAGCCAAAAGATTTTGAGAGACGTCGAGGAGCTGTAAGAGGAGGAGTTTGGAGGGGTAATGTGTTATTCAAACCCCGCACCCGCAACACAATAGTGGTGGTGTGGTACATAGCTAACTACCTGAATTCATGGTTCATCCAGCAACGTAAGGCTATTCGTCAATGGCCACCGATAAGGGACCAGATGGACTCTCTTTCCTTATCAGTGAACTACTTGCCCCCTCATATCAAATCAAGAGTTCCCCACATCTCGGCTGCAGGTGGACTAATGTATGATTGCGGGGTTCCGATGGGATGGCTGTTAGTACAGCTAGAAATTAGTGATCAACAATTCAATTGGGAAAATAATCAGTGAAGAAGTTATTATGGCAGTTCAAAGCTAGATCAACGGCTATTATTGTGGTCAAATCAAGGACAAAGACCTCAGCTCCGAAGGCGTGATGGTAGTTGGGGCAATTGTTGGGCCAGTAACAACTTTTCGGGATTTGATCGTACATGTAATGAACCTTGTTGATTTTCAATATATATTACATGTACCCTACACATGCCAGTGCCGAAAGCTCGTCGCTCTCTCTTCCAATATGAGACGTGTTTATTTGGAAAAGAGCTCGAAGTCAGTCCTGACCTCACCATAATGGCATTTCAGCCCCATGAAAAGAGCAACCAGAATATATCATCTTGAGCGGACATCAGTATACGGTGGAGGCGGCCCCGAAGGAATCGCAGAAGAACTAGCTTCAGGTTTCGACGTTTGCGAAACAGACGATTTGATCTTACTAGCATCCAGGTCCGAGAGACTCAAATTCAAGAACTCATGCTTATTCTTCCACTGCTGCTGACTTGCCGCGAATCCTTCGCTCTCAGTTGGAGGTGGTGGTGGATCCGTGATCTTGGTGATAAGGTACGCTGTGGAAGCTTCAGCGATCCCGTAAATGAGAACCCCAAGAAGAGGAATGCGTTGGAAGATGTAAAATCCGACTCCAAATCCGAATAATATGCCCTCTCTTTCATGGAACCAGTGTTTCTTTTCTTGTTTGGTGAACCGGATGCGTGAGAAGTATGGTTCGAGTAGTTCTCGCATCAAGCTTCTGGACGCAAAGTAACTTTGTAGGAATACCACCAGGTATCTTCGAGGTAGGAAGACACCTGTGCCGAAAACGATGGCCGCTGGTCCGAGTCCTACAACGGTGTTGAAGGTGTAGAAACTGGCAGCTGGAAGAACGAGCCGGCCGATATATGGAAGGTATGATAGGGCAAAAATTGTTAGAGAGATGCCAGCCTTCTTTCCGAAACGCATCAAGAACATGGTGATAGCTTCAGCCGTACTTGTTGTGTGCGTGCTGCCATCTCGAGTAGCATACTTGCGGAGATTGGGATAATAAGTTTCTCTCAAGTTGGATGGATCCTCACTCTTGTGTTTGGCGTAGTACTGATATTGCGATGTCAGCAGTAGTCCACCAAGTTTTCAGTCATAGGTGTAGTAATCCAAAGCTTGATAAATTCTGAAGCATTGTTGTCCATACAATGAGTGGGAATCCTCAACATCTAAACCCAAACCAGGAGCTTAATTCCAGGGATGTTGTAGTCTGGACAACCACTGGGTTGGCTTCTGTCCATAAAATTATGAGTCACTTGAAGAAAATCAAAAATAGCACCAAATAGGAAAAGCAGCCATAAAATATGCTCCAGAATACAAGCTGGATGAAAGAGTTTACTTACGGTATCATCAACCCATCGAAGCCAATAAAAAGGTAAGCTGACACGTCAAATAAAAGAAGGATAGTCACAACTTACGAGTCCATGAACCTAAATAGTTAGCAATGATTATATATAGAAAGCTGGGATCTTACATGTTGTCAAGAGTCGGTGTCATATATCTCATCAAAGTCATGAGAAATAGTGGCACCTGCAGCACATAATTCTGAATGAAATCGAGACCATTGACAATCGTATCATCCCATGTAGACCGCTCGAAATCTATGAGGAAAGACGAGAACCAGAGCAAGATCTTGATCCCAATAACCTGCCATCCCAGTTATCCCAATGTCTCTTTGTGTAAACAGTACGCATTTCTCACGGGAATGGAGATTGCGAGGCGGATAGCGATGCCAATAGCCACGGCTATGGCAGCTTGCCTGTAGTGGTCCGAGGTGAAGAGAGCTGGGTTTTGGAGTGCTCGGTATGCTGTAATAATTGTCAGTCAGTTGTTCCAACAGGGAAATGGAGCGCGATTTGTCGAAGTGACGAAGCTTACCTCCGACTACTGTCAATTGTGCCCCGCGAATAATGGAATTTGGCTCAAAGTTGGAGACCTGGAGCTTCTCCTTGAGCTTCTCCTTGAGCTCCTCCTGCGTAAGAAGCGGTTTCTGTGCCATCTTGGCGGTGGCAGACTCTCAGAAGGAGTCAAATTCGTCGAAGGGTTGAGGTCGGGTGAGGATATTCCCAAGTTGTACTGTTGAAGTTCAGGATAGAGACGCTATTTGGCCTGGCTACCTCCATAACCGCTCCATCGCGCTCCGCTTTGAGCCCCGCAGTGCTCAGGTCAAGTACAGGGGCACCGTTTAGCGTGTTCAACAATGGAGCTTCTACCAACCCATCCTGGCGTCTGTTTCCAGCCTCCTCTAGGTGCCTGCTAGTCTCTGTTTGTTGGGCGCCTTGTCCGAATTGACTTTGCGCTTTTCTATTTTCTTTATCAACTCTAACACAATACCAACATTCTCTTCTCGCTCCTTCAATTTGCTTTGCTCCTCTGTCTCTGCCTCTGTACCACCGCGCCAACGCCACTATAATTCTTCAACCGCCACCTACACTCCTTGTACCCTGATCTATCTCGCCTTGGACTGTACCGCTCGCCTTCCACTTCGATCCCTTCCATTCCTCAGCGAGGGGCTTCGACAAGCTTCACTTCACACCCAGAACATACACACCCACCATCGCGATAACTCATCTTCGACAGCCATCTCCCGCCCCGACATGGTCACACGGTAGCAGCAAGTGAAAGATCTTGCCATGGATTCTGCCCCAACTCCCACCATCCGCCGCTCCTTCTCCCTCCCTCCTCCCAAATCTGCCATCAATCCCGATCCACAAGTCGAGATCCTCTACAATCTGCCCTCCGTACGCATTATCGCTTTTACCACTTCCGCCACTGCCATTAGACCAGGTTCTAGCAATGGGAGTCCTATCGTCGAAGAAACACCCGGAACGCTTCCTTGGGTATCCCGGTTTGAGAGGACGATAGCTGTTGGTACGTATTGATAATTGCTCAAGTATTTGTGCGAGGTCAGGGGTTGAGCTTTGAATAACGCGGGGAAATTCATGCGTTGAACAACCTGGCTTGGATCATAGTTATCTGAGCTCGTTATCTTGTCCTCCCCCTGTGCGAGATGTCTAGAAATTGAAAGTGTTATCTGAGGAGGTTGGAGGGAATTGGAAATACAATATTTCAATGGTCCCAAAGCCTCTTTGATAAAAGCCTCTTTGATAAAAGCCTCTCTTATCCGAGAATGTTTAAAGGAAGGACAAGGAAGGGTGCACAGAAAGCAATCTGCGAAGCTCTTGCGTTAAATTTCTGAAGATAACCAACTAACACTTGTGTTTCCAGGTCCCTTGCGAATATATCGAGCTCCAGGATCCGTCGCTTTCCTCAATTGCCAGAATGCGTTGCAACCTATATTACCGAAATCACAGTCTTGGTGTGTAGATGGAGATAGTAAATTCGTTCTGCAGATAAGGCGCCCGCAATACTGGCGAATCGAGGTTCCAAATAAAAATCAGGAGGAAAAGATAAGGGTGGAGGAACTGAAAGTAGTACTGTCCAAAGTATTACTGTTTGAGAAAACACCATGCCCCTTTCAGAGACATTTCACGGTCGAATTGCCCGAGCCGCCAAAAACACCCGTGGTGAAACGACCTTGGAGGCCAGTACAAGGACCACAGCCGTATTCGTCACCTATCTACGAAAGCAAAAGATTAGAAGACGATTCTAGGACGAATTCGCCCTCTACCCGATCTGTCACCAATAGTCCGCAAGTACGACCCAAGAATGAGCGACCACCCACGCCTTCGCAGTCGCCCTCAAAACCACCACGAATCTCCTTGGATCCTCAAAACACAGAATCCTTCAATGCCCACTCCCCGCCACACTCTCCCGCGGACCCGCAACAGCCTACCACACCTTTAAGGCCCCTTTCTCCCCCAAGCACCATAGACCTCAACAACAGTCCGCGACCGCATACTCCTGCTACCACTGTAGATCTCAATGATGATTCTACACATGCCTCTCCTACGGAATCTCTACAACTCGAGGATATCTCAAATCCATCTTCTGAAACCATTCAAGGCCATAGTATAACTTCGCGACCTGGCTCCCCAGCATTATCTCAAGGGGATTTGGATAATATAAATGAGACCGAGTCTGTCACCAAAGGACTCGCTCCTTCATTATTGAATTCATCACCAGCCCTGGATACGTCGACAAGCACCATTTTGGAGGAGAACGAGGATATTAGCGATGTAGCAAAAGACTCCGAACCCCCAAAGAGCCGACTTCAACCGGCTTTCCATCCGTTGGCTCTAGATCCTGAATCACAAGCTTTGAAAAATTGTGTTAGATCAACAACAGCGCCCCCAGTCTTGTCATTTGTTACAAGCCCACCTTCCAAGCGGCGATCAAGATCAAAATCTCCCCTCAGAATATTGACCACAGCAGACTCCTCAGAGTCTTCTTCTAGTGTAAGATCTTTCCACTCAGTTCCTTCATGGCACTCCCCTCTGGACCCTCCATCGCCACAATCACCCAAATCATCATCTGCCAGTCCAACTTACCCTTATCCACATGAGAATATCGTCTTGCCAAAGATGACGGCTCATGTAAGGGACGATTCCGAGCTAGCGATGCCAAAAACACCAGGGGCATGGGAAAGTTCCAATTCGGATGATGAATCGGACCCCAAGAGCCCAGAAATAGAAAGAAAGGAGCTAGACCAAGTCAAAGGATTAAAACCATCTACTTCCGAATCTAATATTCGGCATCGTGCTACCACCAGCAGCAACTCACGACGTCGGCAGCTTTCGCCTCTCCCTGCCGCTGCCCAGTTCTTTTCTCCGTCAACGACAGCAGCGAGACGAGCTCCGAGACGGATGCAGACTGCGAGACATATACCGACGGCTATTATACAGAAAACTTGCGAGATCCTGCTTAGTCCGCCGAGTCACTTGCTTCATTTGATGATTAACATTGCTTCCAAGATTGCTGCTGGAGAATGGAGAGGTGTCTTATTCTCCGGGTATGGGGAGGTTGCTTGGGATTTTGAGGAAGATTATGCTGGGGGAGCGTATAGTCCTGCGGATGACTTTGGGATACCGCTTCCGAGGTCTAATCTTCCGAGGAAGCAAAAGCAGGATGCTATTGAACCTGGCGGGAGTTGGGAGGTTGATTGATGGGTGGGATTTTTGTGTGAGGGGATGTTGGTGGTGCCTTTTTTTGTTCTGATGTATGATTATGTTTGTATGAGAGAGATTACTTGTATTTAATATGGATTTGAGGCGTTCGGCATTTTGGGGGGGAATACTGGATACGATGGGGAAATGGTGTCTGGTATATTGAGTTGGGATACCAATTTATTTTGCTTTATGCAAAACAGCCTGGTGGAGGCCACCTATAGAGATTATAGCAAATCTCCGTCAGTTGTGCTCTTTCATGAATGCGGATTTTTGTGGTGATGCGCTTCTTGTTCTGAATGTTGAGTTTCGCACTGGGCCGAAGGGGTCGACAGTAAACTATGAGTGAGCCGCGAGTGAGCCACAAGTAATCCACTAGTAATCCACCAGTAAGCTGTGAGTAAGCCACAAGTAGGCCAACAAATATTGGGGGCCAAAAAAGAGTGTGTTAGTGAGCTATACTATCACGATTGAGCTACGTAAATAAGTTCTATAGAAGTCTGTTGACTCAACCCAGCCATGATGCTTGAGTGTCCGTGCTCGATATTTTATAGCCTATTTGTGAGTCTCCATTTTGACCCTCAAACACTTGTTCGGCTTACTCGGTATTTGGTAGCTTACTCGCTAAAAAAAAATGTTTGGCTTACTAGATGTTGAATGGCTATGGTGGTTGGCTTACCAGGTTGTCGGTAGCTTACTATCAAGTGGTTGGCTTACTCGTCATGGAATGGGTTACCCGTCATGGAATGGCTAACTGAATTCTGTGGCTACACAAAAACTTGTATCAGGAAGAAAGAACTGTATTTTAATTGTCCTCGGAAGATTAAATGGAATTTAGCAAGACTTCGGCCCCCGCTTGGTACCGCAATTCACAACTCAAGTTCGAAACCGTACTTGTATATCAGAATAATCAGAGCAAGCACCCTTTGGGCATCGTAACGTCTATTTCGTTCTCTGCGTTTACGATTATGCTACATCTAACACGACCACAAAAATCTCAACCTGCAAACCCACCCCTCGCCACCTTCTTCGCCCTGCCATCCTTCCGATTATGATTCGCTCTCGAGCCTTTATTAGCTTCCTTCCCGCGTCTCGCAGCCTCCGTACTCCTCTCCCCCGTCGGACCCGCTACATCTCCTCGTCCCCTTCCTCTTCCTCTTGGTGCACCTCTTAGTCTTCCACCTCTACCCCGATCATTGGGTCCATATCCAGGGTTGGCATCTGAATCTTCAGTCCCCGAGCCTGTGGGTGTTGCTTTCCAGCTCGAAGCCTTGAGTTCCCTCTGCTCACCTCCGAAGTGGGAGAATTTCGCTTCGAGACGTCGCATTTGTCTAGTATCACGGGAGAGCATTAGAGCCCAGCCTTCGAGTGATTCATCTGTCATTCCACTCTCTAATTTCAAAGAGGCTCTTGCTGGACTCCTTCGTGTTGCTTGGTCTCGACCGAAGACCCCGGGATTAGATTTATATGCTTTGAAAAGCAATTCATCCTGCGCATCTCTCAGTTCATGGGAAAGAGACGGTTCGTTGGTATTCCCTGGGGTAGCAGAGTCTACGGTTCCTCCTACGTCGGCGGTATCATAGGTGTCGTCTCGTTCATCGTCATCGGAGTCGAAGGTTGCGAGAGCCGCGAGGATGGCTGCTTTGGCGGGGGCGGTGGATTTATCTTCTAGGACGGAGTCGGCTGTTAGGCTGGGGTTTCGACGGCCGATGTGGAGTTTGGATGTTTTAATAGTAAGATTGTCGAAATCGTCGTTGTCGAATATGTTGCGTCTTTCTGGGATGTTGGAGGTGTATTCTGGGGGGGTGGAATGGGGTGCTAGGTTGGGGACTAGGTCTCCGGAGGGTTGGGTTGGTGGGGAGCTGGTGGTAGTTAGTATGTGTTTTTTGTTTGTGGTTCTGGGACTTACAGCTCTTCTGATCGATCTGCTTTCTCGAGATGGGGTGGCAGTGAACCGTCTAGAAGATGAGAGATGACTTGTTCTGTGTTATCCCCATATTCATCAAGCAGCTTAACCACAAACCCCGATCCCAAATTAGGAAATAAATCTTGAACTTGAGATATCAGACTCATCCGATGGATATGAATCTGACCACCTGGCCCGAAATCATCCTCTCCACCAGCAGCAACATTCTTGCCCTTATCAACTTTTCTCTTGACTTTCCGGGCTGCTCTCTGAGCACCACCAGCTTTCTTAAAAGTCTCCAAAGTTGCAAGAACTGAAGCCGCTCTCCCACTTCCCGAACCACTAGCAGCTATCCGTTGCTGAACTTGCTTCAAAATAGGCGTAACAGTAACCAATTCCGCAACCAGGGAATCATTCACATTCGTTGGTCCCGCTTTGTGTTCCACAGCCGCAGCCTCCAGAGAATAAAGTTGATCAATAAGCGAAGAAATGCGAGGTTTCTCGTCTTCCGTAAGTCCGATCAAACAAAGATAAGTAGTTGAAATTATGACTTTCCGCAAAGGTGGGTTCATAATCTTAAAACAACCTATCAGAGAATCAAGGAAGTCACTTCCGGCGAGGAAGAATGCGGATGCATCGGGGGAGGCGTGGAGAAGTTGATTTAGTCTTTTGAGATCTTGCTCTGCTTTTTTGAGATTTCCTTTGAGACCGGCTTCTAATTCTTTGATGAGGGAGACTTTGAGGGTGTTGAGAGAGGGCTCCAATGCTTCTGCATGGTTCTTGAAGACCATCGATATGATTTTCCCTCCTTGTTTTCGTCCGTAGACTTTGCATATATCCGCGAGGAATTGCCATCGTAACAAGTTTTCAGGAGGGGTAAAGTCTAGCAGTTTGTAGGACAATAAGAAGACCTGTTTCCGTAAGAGGTGTGATTTTGATCCCTCGACTGAAGGGATATTTTCATTGGTCGCAGCTGTCTCTGTGATGTATGAAGCGAGGAAGGTTGAGAGGGATTCATCTTTGAGAGAGAGCCGGGTGAAATCTGAGGGTGAGAATGAGAGGTGAGCCCCTGCTATGCTGGTCCATGCATCGAGACATGCTTCCCATTCCTGGGGAACGATATGATTTCTCCATGCCGCTTCGGGGAAGGGGGCCAGAGGCGGAAGAGGTCCGGTTTTGGTTGTCATATCGAGTGAGAAGTTGAGGGGTATTATGAAGGCTGAAGGTCGAAGGAATTGCGCTCAAAAATGCAGCAAAGAGAAGGAACGAAGAAAACGAAGGAAAAAATCAACTCTTGTGGTGAACTACCATCAACTTTAAACTTCGGCCTCAAAAAGAGAGCACTTTAATTTGACTCACGCCGGTCACGCCGGTGAATGAACGAATAGCTTCAAACGGGTAAAGGTATGTGTACAAGGCTGACAAAATCGCCGCCAGCCCATTTCAACCAATCAGCCCACCACCTCGCTTGTGCGGGCGCCAAGAGTTCTCCCCACAGAACCAAATCTCAAAAAAGGTCCCGCCCGACTTTCTTCCTCTCCATCGCAATCCAAACTCCACGATCACCTTCATCACTTTGCCGTAACTGAAAAACCGTTCGAGTCGTGAAGGACCCATCCAAAAACATACAAACAAGATGTCTTACAACAAGCCAGAGAAGGGAGAGTTCGGAGAGGGCCCAGTACGTTCAATTCCCCCAAAGATTTCCCCCACCAAAAAATCATCGCGATCGCGAAATTCCCCAATCTCGACGACGAACAGAGACTAATTAATCCTTTGCACAGAAAACCCACAAGATCCGTATCACCCTCACCTCCCGAAAGGTCGATTCCCTCGAGAAGGTCTGCCAGGAGCTCATCGAGCGCGCCAAGTCCAAGGACCTCCGCGTCAAGGGCCCCGTCCGTCTCCCAACCAAGACTCTCAAGGTCACCACCCGAAAGACCCCTTGCGGAGAAGGTTCCAAGACCTGGGATACCTTTGAGATGAGAATCCACAAGCGATTGATTGAGTACGTCGCATACCTACACATAACACTTGCAAGGGGAACACAATGCTGACCTATTTTCGCGCAGTCTCAACGCCCCTACCGAAGTCGTCAAGCAAATCATCATCAACATCGAGGCCGGTGTCGAGGTTGAGGTCACCATTGCTGCATAAATGTATCATCTTCTGGGGAATGGCTGTGACGGTGGATAGACATAAGAAATTATCATCAATCTACTGTTGCTTTCACGTTTCGACGGAAGCTTCTCAAAACAGAAAATCGCTTGAGCATTAAGCTATAAAGTTTTGACAGTCTGAAAACCATCTTGAAAGTATATACAAAGTGCGCTCTGCTGTATTGTCAATTGACATGCCGCCAGGAAAGTTCCTAGAGAAACCCCTCAAAATGCAACCCATCCTCAAGTATTATCCCCTCTCTTCGGAATTTTCTGAAGATCCCATCACATAACTCGTTGCAAAAACACCCATCCTTTCATCATACCACATTCAAGGGTTTGGTGCCACGATGCTGAACTCTTTCACGGGGACGTCCTCTGATGGGACTCTCGTCACTAGAGGCATCGTTCCAGAACCCACCCAAGTCCTTTTCTTGCTTCTTGTGTTGGAATGGAATCCAGTTTCTCAAAGTACTTCTCAAAATCTCGTTCCTTGTATTTGCGTCCTTCTCATCCTTTTCTTCGCTTAGTGCGTCCACGTATTCCTGGAAAGGATCGGTGCCAATGTACTTCTGCTGTTGTGTCGTCTGGCGATTTTGCCTCCAGGACTTTGAGAGAGGCACGTTTTTCAGCCAATTCGATGTTCGTGCGGGTTGTTCACAAACTTTTCTTTCCTGCTTATTAAAGTCGAGTGCGACACCCTCATCGGTGCCCACTATTGTGGTAGCCTGTGACCATGTTCTTAGGCCGCGTTGTGAGGAATGGTCTGAGGGATTGCTTACACGCACGTCGCGTTCCACAGATATACGTTGCGAGTCTGGATTTCGTATTGCCAAAGGTCCCTTGGTTTTCTGGAGGTGGTTAGTTCCAAGAGGTCGTTTCGCCACAGGGGACCGCGAAAGAGGTGACTTTGGTGGTTTGGGTAAGATGGATCTGAGAGGAACATTTTCGTTGTCTGCGGCAGATTTCCCATTTGTTTCCTCTTGCTGTTCAAGGACTGTTGGAAGTTTGTTCATCATCTCTTCCCGCTTTGCTTTATCGACCGCTCGTCCAGCCATGTAATCTTGCGATTCTCCAACGCGGTCGAATTCTTCGCTGTCATCGCTATCTTCAACTAGCTCCAGCTGGACATGTTCGTTCTGCTGTTCAGCATAACTTGCCTCTGCGAAATCCCTGACATCTACATGACTGGCGTCTGGGGCGTCTGGATTACCCTTCACAGACATCTCCTTTTTATGGTACTCGATGGGCTCGATAGCAATCCCCTCGATAACTGGAATGTCCTCCATGACCGGAAGACCAAAGGAAAACTTCCTCTCCTTGACATTGGCACTTACATCCTCGACCCATTGCTGTTTTGCCTTCTCGGGAATTCCGTGATCCAAGGATGTGGAGGTTCTGGACTTCTCATACATAGCGACGGTGCTGGGATTTCTCGTCCTATAACTCCAGTTCCTCTCCCCCTTATACTCCGACACGTGTGGCACCAAGTAAGTCCCAGCCATCAAGGGTATGATCTTATTGTGGAATGTGCTCCAGGCCTGTTTTCCCAGTTGTAAAGCAGTCTTCTTGATACTCTTCTCGCTCGGAGACGTGTCTCTCTTGGAAAGAGGCTCTTCCACAGCATGGTTTTGACTCAAATAAGGCGTCTCTGTCTGAACTAAAGAAACTGCAGGATTGAAAGCAATAGGCACCCCACTCTGACTCCCTGGAAGCGTCTCAAGTGAGATCCTGGTATTCCATACTTCTCGTAGGATAGCGGCCCCGGCGGTGCATTGTTTATCGCAAATACAGTGGATTGAAAACAAAAGCGGGCACCGCTTGTCGTGGCAGTAGACGTACTCGTGGGGGTGGTCCTTCCTTCTTTGAGGTCGAAAGGTGGCTTCCTTTTCTATTGGGGTTTGAGGGGGCGTTGGAAGGGGAGCTTCGAAGTCGAGGGATTCTTGACTTATTGGGGGTGGGTTTTTGGGAGGGGAGGTGGCGGGGGAGGGGAGAGAGAGAATGGAGGGCGAGGGCGATTCCTCTGTTGGTCTCATGGTTTCTGGTGGGTTGTTAGGGTTGTTTTAATGGCTGGATGAGTGGGAGGCGACTTGCGTTTTGGGTGCGAGATGCACTTTGTATTGGATAATGTATCCAGAAATGAGTGGTGATATCAATGGTTGTGGAAAGCAATGTGATGATGAATGTTGAGAGAGAGAAACATGTGAAGACTGAAATCAGCACGGGTATTTACGGAGACTAGGTTTTGGGTTGTGAGGGAAGGAACTTTCCTCATTGTTGACTTGAGATTTTCTTGGCGGTAGTTGATCGTACCCTCCGAAAAGTGGCAGTAAGCTCATTGTGCCACACTTCCTAGATATTACCCAAATACTTTAGAACAATGGACCTTCATTGTTCCAAACGATCCAGGTATATATTATATTGTCCCAAGTGTTTCGGTTAATCACCGTACATTTTCCGAGAAAGTTGGGACAATGAGGTAGGCAGGTACGAACCTGAAGTATTTACGGACGCTTTTATCGTTTACAGCGAGACAGCTTTCCAAAACCCCACAAGCCCCTGGTCTGGATTCTTCTTTGACTCGTATCCTTGGAAGGGGGGTTGTGCGAGATGGGTTAGGAAAAATGAGAATGGAAGTTTCTCATTTCTCAAGAGGATTTAGAAGAATAAGAAACTCTAATTCTCAATTCTTCTAAATTATCTGGAACAATTTCAAAAGGGAAGGAACTAATCACGTGCAATTTTTCGCTGGTTTTGCCATTGCATAGAGTTGAATTTTATCTCGATAATGAGGACGGGGTTAGTGGTGAGAAAGCTCAAGATAAGAAAATTAGGGATGGCGACTTGATTCAACGAGGATGAATATTGTATCGAAGGCAGATTTGATGCTTTCTTGGCTTTCTTTGGGTGTGTATCCTTATACTCTTGGAGAGTTATCTGAAGCCCTCTTCGCTCAATGTGGTGCTTGTACATAAATTGTAAGGTGTGCTGCTCTCACTCGCCCCGAGTTAAAGCCATATGAAGTAAATTCCGTCCTCCAACCAACTAGACAAACCCTATAAGCCCCAGGCTATTTGCACCCTTCACCAAAATCGTGATCGATAACGACAACAAGGGAACACGAGGAGGTCTCTACAGCACTACCTGGAATAGGTTTCTCGGAATATTTGAGAATCTGCAGAACAAATCCAGTATTTGCGACTCTGGTAACCTAGGTTACCCATTTCAGTCGATGCTTCGGAGTCCGTTCCAGCTCGAGCTGCTTGACAAACCAGGTTACGATGATAAGAAGTATCTGATGTACAGCTTGCCGTGGGAGCCTTTGAATATGGAGTTTGAGTGGTATGCCGAATTTAAGAAGCATGGAGAGTTTTTTGGAAAGGGGGGGAGTTTGTTGTTGTTAAAAAAAAGTACTAGAAAATGTATTTGGATCGACACTTGAATACATTTCCAATTAGACATACGGAATCAGCCGGGAAAACGTACCGCGCAACATACAAACATCTTCCTCGAAAACGACTGGCACCTTTTCCTCCATTTTTCTCGCTTGCGACGACACTTCGTCATTGAATTTCGGAAATCATTTAGACCCTGGTACTTTGACGACCTTACTCCGGTGGGGGTCTTAGGATCTGCGGACGAGGATTGATGAATGGGGTTTCTTTGTTTGGGCATTCGTTCTCTGTAGAATATGAAGGTGGAGCTTGGTGGCTTCTCTACGAGAATTTGAATATGATGTGGAGGGGATTTTCCAACAAAATTGGACAAATGTGTAGAACAGAGCAAGCAAGACCAACAACTACAGTATGAATCAAGGCTTGCAAACAGAAACAAAAACAAAAAAATGAGTAGATACTGTAAAAAATACAATCCTTTTTTACCTTGTAAAGCTGCTTTCTTGAGAGGCTCGATCGCTGATTTTGCTAATTTTGTACTACATGAGAGCATAGAAAATATAACAGGGGTCTATAAATGTAGTACTCTTTGTAATTGTCGTTACATATTCCTGGTGAATAGCACCTTGCACGACAGCCTAGTTGGTCCACGTGCTTTAGCTCATGTGAGTGGCAAGCCACTCACATACTTAAGCTTACAGGATCTGACCCCTCTTTACCTTTACTCTTCATGCAATAAAGATATAGGAGTACAACCACTTATTGCATCACACTTTATGACTACCAAGTCATACCAACAGTAATCTTTGGTCATGCTGCTAATTTGGCTTGCTCATGCCTGCTTCTACCCTCAAATAAGTTATTCTTCAATTCTCTATGTGAAGATCACGAGGGAGTAGAATGAATACTATCAACAATTATTTTCTATCTATGTTTAGAATAGCCCAAAGTAGGTTTTCAATTTCTATTAAGAGGGATTTCCTTCAGATTTACCTACTCTAAGTAATGGCAGAAAACATAAATTGAGTATTAATAGCATCCTAGAAACAAGACAAGCTGTAGTCTGTAGGCTAACTTCCCTCTCAAATGCAAACCTCTAAGAGCAAGAGATTTTCTGATTATGATTTGTAGTAAACTGCTATAGTTTTCCATTAATCCAAAACCTTCATAAATAACACTTACTTGCTGCTTTACACAATACAATCTTCATCGCTGTTAGTGGGGTTTCGAAGTCCACGGTTTGACATAGGCACTTTGGAAACTTCATTTAATTTTACTAAGTGAACAATGTTTACGAGTAGCTTAATTCTATGAATTAGATTATTCTGGGTAATTTAAAGAATATAACAAATAGTATCTTTTTACTTAAACAATCAATCTTCAAGAAAAAAATGATAATAGGAGAGATGCTCTTAATTTGGAACTCTAGTCTTCTAAATCATTAATATAATTAACAGTATAAATTTACCTGAATAATCAATATTCAAATAAAGATAAGAAAAGAAGACGGAATCTCAAGTAAAGAGAGAAAATTATCTTATTCTAGGACAATAGAATAGTTGAAATTAACAGAGAAAGCGAGTTATATCTTAAAATAGAGGAGATAATTCACTCATTCAAGAGAGATATGGAAAGATTAAAGTAGGTACGACTTAACATTTAGATCAGGGATTATAACACAACTTAAAAAACAGGAATTCATCTGAAATCTCAAGAAAATACTTCTTTAGTTGTCGGAGGTTAGGCGTTCAATAATTCTAAACAAAATACTTAAGATGAATATAATAGCATTAAATAATCCCGAGACTGAGAAACCTAGTTGGTCAAAGCAAATTGACGTCTTCCCTCATTTAGTAGTTCCGCTATACATTACCCAAACTGACAAAACGTGGCGGGACCGTGCTGACCTCAACAAACGAGACAACCTTTTAGAGCACGTATAGCTTGGCATAACAAAGTCATAAAAATATACAAAAAATATAGAGAGAAGCAGAAATAGCTAATGAATGTAAGTCTTGATTTTCAAATGGTTTAGAAGCATCCAAGTCCCGCCACTTATTTGTCTACCGCGAGTCAAATGCATCACCTCTCAGGGCTTACCGGTGAAGTTGTGTGATCTTGACTTCTTCATTGACGCTAAGAAAGCAGTGCCAAAAAGCTCAGATGTGTGTAACGAAAGTGCTGTCGCCGCTTGGACCCAAGTGAAAGTAGCACTGCTTTCTTAGCGTCAACAAAGAGGTTGAGAGGCTGTACACTTATACAAGACAAGTAGTTTAACCGACTTCGCAGCGGTGCTGTACTCTTCACTGCTTTCTTAGCGTCAACGAAGGGCGTTGAAGGGGATACCACACCTTGACCAAGTTTCGAAAGAGTTAATCTCTTAAGACTTCAATGCCCAACTGTAAGCAACACAAGAGAAAAACAAGCCATGGATTAAACACGTAATATCTCCGTAGAAACCAGAACCCCACGGAAGCGAAAAAGAGAGTCATTTCAACCCAAAAGTGCCAGCCATAAGTCATTTTCGCTAAACCAACTGAGATTCTACTCAGGGTAAGATAAAATACGTCCAACACTCAATCTATCTCACTTTCCAATAATTCTTAGCCGCATTTATACTTCCTCAATTCTTGAGGAACATGCAACCGCGTCGGTTGAACTTATGAACAAAAGTCATATTAAACACCCTAACAGAGAGAGTAGATCACCTCGCTCCGAGATATTTTCTCCGGTGCAAAAAAAGTATTATCGGGAACTGTGATGCTCTCAACATACTCACGCATTCTCGACCATCAAGCAATGCAAAATATCTTCAACCCAAGCATCGCCCCAAGAAATTACAGACTCCAGAGCCACCCATCTCCTCTCACCACACATATCTCCTCAAACAAGAAAACACGACGACTCCATGCCTTCCTCCCAAAATAAAATCCCGCAAAAAAAGACAGCCAACAACGTCACCAATATAAAACCAGCCACCATGGGGGGAAAAAGACGCCAAATTCAATGCAATGATTGCATACAAACCCCATATCAAAGTAAGCACTATATCTCACTCACCAAACATCTACACCGCCGATCTTCCCCCAAAAAGGCGGGCACCCAAAGCCAAGACCCAAACCGGAATCGCCCGCCACAACTGCATATCAAAAAAATTTCAACTCTCCTTCCTACATCCCGTGCTCATGTAACGATCCTTCGAATGAAGAAAAAAAGAAGGCAGTGCTTACTCTAGTAAATGTACCTATGTACCGACATAAAACCGGAGGCTAGGTAGTTGGAAAATGGGTAATCGCCGACCTCGGACTCGGAATAGTTCGTTGCACCATCGCCGACCTCGAGGCTGGGGAGATGCAGTGGAGCCCGAGGTCGGGGTGCACATAATGCCAAGGTACTTCGGTACTTTGCAGGAGTTATAATAGCTAGTTGGTATTTGGGCCATGAGAACTTAGCAAGTCTACTTTTCATGGACGAGCCGTTCTTGGGGGGAGGTTGAATGCGGAAGAAAGAACGCAATTTTGACACATTCCCAAAAGATCCAAGTAACATGAATGGATGAAGCAGAAATCCCATACAACAGAATATCCGTATATCCAAAAGGAAATGGAATCGCGCCTACTTAGCGCTTCCCCAGAAATCCGTTTCACAAACTCAAGCCATGGGATGCAGAGCTAAAACCCCGATGCAAAAGAGTCCCCTACCCCTGGGTAACCCTTGATCCACGCGAGAGCCGATGGTGAAGGACTACCTCCCCTGAATGATTGGACAATGGAGTAACTTAGGCAGCAGAATAAAAGCTCTTGCTGCCCCTGTGGATTGCCTTACGGAGGAGCTATGTCCAAGTGAAACGGACCGGGAGATAGCTCCTAATATAAACCATAATAAAAAATTCTGTTAGCAATTAAATCCTTTGACAACCCTGACAATATCGAGCTTACGTGAAGAACCGCAATGAAATTAAGCATAAGTGTATGAGATGAGAGTCTCGTGGGAGCTATTTTGATCCTTGGGCCATATCGCCAGCCCAGTGGTAAGGCTGGTAAGGCTGAGACCATCTCCATCTTCAAATAGCCGAGCTCTGTAGGGAGACAGCAATGAGAAGACAGTATGGAGGCCCATGCGAATTGAGCCACAGGTGCCATGCTGAAGGAGAACGACGCATTGGGACGAAGCTGATGACAAAACTCACCTGAAAAGCAGTGAACCAATTGAGGGGAGAAATAACTGCCGCTTTGGGAAACACATAGCCACAGGGCTTGCAGGTACTACTGTAATGAGATCTTTGACATCGGCAGGAGATCTGTATCCGTCCCCGTTTCACTGGAGACGAGACGATGGCGGCAGATCCATGCTTGAAAGCGAAGCTTTTTGATCCTTTGGTCCTTATTACCAACCTCCATGATAGATCTGATGGCATCTGCCATGTGGCTTTCGTTGATGGCTGAGAGGGTCGGCATGCCCTCCATTGGTTTTCCAGGGTCGGCCGAAGAACTGAAAGTGAAAAGAGATCCGTCTCTAGTAGACAGATATGGAAGGGGTTGTAATGAAGGGGGAGATGGGGCTATTGTGGTGCTTCATGTATGGTGGATGTCAGGTTGACCGTTGTTTAGAAGCTTCCGATTCGTCACCCAGGGGTACACGTAGGGCTAAGTGGGCGTCTTCTGCGGTGTGTTTAACATCGCTTTCCCCAGTTTGAGCCCTATGTGAAGTGTCAAGAGTGACCAGTAACGTTGCAAAAGTATCAATTTTTTCCGTGGTTGTCGTGCTGGAAGAAGCTAGCGTTCATGGCAGAAAAAATGCTTGGGCCGGGTTTGTCGCCAAGTGCTGCAAGCAACGGCAGGGTATCCCTCAGGTGGCTGCAGGAATTGATTTCTGGTGATGATTTGATAGGTCCCATCCAACGTCTACGCAAGCCACAAATCGCCAAATGAAGAGATGGGTCGGGGATTCCGTCCAACTTCAACACTTGATACATTATTTCTGCTGGCCTTGGAGAGTTGCAGTACGCGGATTTCGACTAACGCGACGTGCCTTTTTGAACCCTTCTCGCATGCCAATTGGTCCCCGGCTCTCAAGGGAAATTTTGTTGAGTATTGTTAATTTTATTCTGATTCTTGACTCGTTGTAGCCACCTTTGGCGAGTTTGTTTTCGCTGTACCTTTTTTGCCTATTGGAGCACAGCTGAAGGGAAGCTTCTTGAAACGACAGTTGCCGTAGCGCCAGTGTCTCTGCCAACCGTGACGACTTCTCCCAATTCTTTTTTCCCTCGTGGTTTTGCGTGGGGTGTGGATGGATGGCTTGGGCAGTGTACCTTGAAGCTGGATGGTTGTTGTCAACTGCCCGAAGCGGACTGCTGCAACACCACTCGAGTTTTCTCCCATTGAGCCTATGATAAAATGCCCACTGCGGTACAATGCAATGCACCAAAGCCAAAATCATCACATTGTTGACGGAGCCTCCGACAGATTTGAAGGCGTGTATACTTGGCAATTGAGACTTTCCAGAAGACGCCGGGGTTTTGTGATGCAGCAGATTCACGGTACATGAGCGCTCCTCTGGTGGGGTCTCATGTTGCTCGCTACTCGCACAAGCTCCTGCAAGGAAGTTTCTCTTTCTGCAAGGACTACTGGAAAGTGGCCGAGGTGTTTTGTGGCGTTCAAATGGATTGCAGAGCAGAAACCGCTTTCTGAGGTATATGGGGCCGAGGTATCGAGGAGGTACCCATACTGGTGGTTGTACATCTTTCTGGATTGGTGTAGCCTCTGGTGCCAGGTTACTCGATAGTCTGCCGGTACATTGTACGCGTACGTAGCCGCTGGTAGAGGGGATAGAGGCAATGATCGCAGTTACCAAGATATATTGGCTATGCAATTGTGTTGTTCTGAACGATCACTGGCCTGGGCCTCGAGCTGGAGTCAGGTACTCAGGGATGAGCATGCACGATATATCGACGTGCAGATGCAGCATGGCCTCCGAGGAGAACCAACCCACAAGAAGCATGAAGTATGTATGTCCATAATGGTGGGTGATCATTCCGGGATGTGGCGTTGAGATTTGCGCGGATCTTTGGTGATGGAGTGGAGGATTGGTCTCACTGTGTGGAGTTTTACTGCAGTGATATTTCTTTGGTGTTGTCAATTCGCCCTAAAAGCGGCAGTAACAACCCGTACGACAGTTCGCACCTGCCTTGCTCCCGTTATTCCAGCTTTTTAGGGGAATTGAAAGCAATTATCCTAAACACTTGAAACAATTGAGATTATTAACCCAAGTATTTAGAACAATCAAGTGCAATTGTCCCAACTTATTTGGTAATTGGAGTTACGAGCTATTTGCTGCCACTTTTAATGTCCGGGTCACCTTGCCGTTTCTGCCGAGGGGCGCTGTTTTAGCGCGGAACCCCTCATCGCATCAATACTCTACCTACACACAGCCGCGAGAGCTTCACACCGCAGACTCTACGCTGTCTCTTCCACCACATCACGACCAGCCCTGCTCACGGCCTCCGTCCCAATTCACGGACCAGTCTCCCTTCATCGACTCCCACACAACACACGCAGACGCAGACGTCCGTAGCAGCCTCTTTTCGGTTTCCCGACAATCCGCCCCACTGCCACCACCGCCTTCTCACCCTCTCACCCACTCATTCCTGCTTACTACCATCTCTCCAACGCTCACCATCAACCTCCCTCCTATTTGAAGCCATCAGACATTCGGCCCTTGCCCGGTCCTGGTCCTTGCACAGCGAATATCCTCTGCTGCCATCCGCCAGATCCTTGGTTTCGTCATCCCGTTCCGGCCCCACGTTTTGATACTGCGAACCATCGCGAGGCGAAGCTCAAGCTATAAGAAACAATACACCCCGTCGTCGAAAAAGGATTTCAGTCTCAGGATCAGAACAAAGACACCACTTTAGAGCCTCGCCTCGAGACCCATCACTCATTTCGGACGCGCCCTCTGGGGTCAACCGATAACAATCAAACCGAAATCAAAATCCTTTTCCTACAGGCTATCAAACACAAGAGACATGTCCGGATATCCAGGTTCACATTATAACGGAGGTTATGGAGGACCACCACCTCAGCAGTACCCGCCCCAGCCAAACTACTACCCGTAGGAATCGACGGCTCTTCCATTCTGTAGCTTTAAACTAACATGAACGCAGACCTCAACAGAACTATGGCCCTCCGCAAGGGGGCTATTACCAACAAGGACCACCACCACCACAACAGTATGGATACCAACAGCCTCCTCCACAGCAATATGGTGGCTATAATGGAGCTCCGGCAAACCAATATGCAGGTTAGTGGGAGGATAGATTGTGAAGTTTCTGGGAATCTGCTAACAAACTTCTAGGAATGCCTTCCGTAAACTCAAACGGTTACGTTAATGGCAACCATAATGCCCCACCTCCTCCTCCTTCGGGAATGCAAAACTTTGGTAGCGGCGCACCTCAAGGATATGCTTTCCAATACTCGAACTGTACAGGAAGACGAAAGGCACTCTTGATCGGAATAAACTACTTTGGTCAAAGAGGACAATTGCGCGGGTGTATCAACGATGTCAAGAACATGTCAGCATTTTTGAACGAGAATTTTGGCTACCAGCGTGATGATATGGTTCTGCTCACAGATGACCAACAAAACCCAATGAGTCAGCCAACGAAGCAAAACATTCTGAGAGCTATGCATTGGCTAGTAAAGGATGCTCGACCCAACGATTCTCTCTTTTTCCACTATTCTGGTATGTCAAATTTTTACGAGGTGAAAATTCCGATTTGCTGACATTTCGCTTAGGTCATGGGGGCCAAACCAAAGATCTTGATGGGGATGAAGAGGATGGATATGATGAAGTTATCTATCCAGTAGATTTCAGACAAGTTGGTCACATTGTTGATGATGAGATGCACCGAATTATGGTCACTCCATTACAGCCAGGTGTTCGACTTACAGCCATTTTCGATTCCTGCCATTCTGGGACTGCCCTGGATCTGCCATACATCTATTCTACACAAGGTGTTCTCAAAGAGCCCAATCTTGCAAAGGAAGCAGGACAAGGTCTTCTCGGTGTTATTTCGTCTTATAGCCAAGGTGATCTTGGTGGTGTGGCTAGCAACTTGATGGGTTTCTTCAAGAAAGCTACCACTGGTGATGATGCATACAACAAGACCATGGCAACCAAGACATCTCCAGCGGATGTTATCATGTGGTCAGGAAGTAAAGATGACCAAACTTCGTTAGTATACCCTTTTGCAGATTATTCTTCTTTTCCCGAGTATTTTGCGATTTCATAGCATTGCATGGTGGACAAAAAAAGTAACATGGGCATTTATTGGGATTGAATTTGGGCATAGCGTCGGTGTTTGGGAGGATACCATTTAGAGCTACTGGGCGAGACCCTGGCTGGTTTTTGTAATTTATTTGTAGCTTCTCTTTTTTATTTTTTTGCTCTAAGTCTATGTCACAGCCATGGTACGGCTGTGGTGTAGACTTAGAGCCGCGAGTCACGTTGGGACTATGGACCCATCGACTGTTTGAATGTCACAGGACGGACAGCTTCGAAACATTTTGCTAACACTCTTTTCACAGGGCCGATGCTACTATCGCAGCAAAAGCTACCGGAGCCATGTCTTGGGCGTTCATCACCGCCATGAAGAAGAACCCGCAACAAAGTTACGTCCAATTGCTTAACAGCATTCGTGACGAGCTTGCCACCAAATACACACAAAAGCCTCAATTGAGCTGCAGTCATCCTTTGGGTAAGTCTCAGCGCTTTCTGTTTCCGGTTCCCCATCACTGCCATGCCACTTACTAACATATCAATCAGACACCAACCTACTTTTCGTAATGTAAATAATCACTTCACCATTTTGGTATTTCGGCGTAAGTGCAAGGGAAGGGTAAAAAAGCACACTAAGAAAGGAACATCATACGGCGGGAAGACTGTATTTGGAAGGCGGGAAGTTATCGGATTCATTCTTCATCATCTTTGGGTAAGAGGTTATTTATTGGGTGGAGGGTTTACTTTTTTTCTTCTTACATGAGAATAAGAATTTGAGGGAGGGATAGGATCTATGGTGTTGGTTGCTTGATTACTTGACTTTTTTTGTGGATAGTTAGGATGAATCAATTCGATGGATTTATTCATGATTCTAGTTTGTTTTGCCATGGCCATGATTTACTAATTTAAGAGTAGGTAAGGTGGTGGCAGCCAGATTTCGTGACAGTGACCAAGATCTTTTCTGACTCCAAGGTGCACTTATCCGAGCTTTGAAAAAGCGTCAGTAAATTCTTCGGGTTTCCCCACCTCAGTCTCGTTCCACATTTCCAGAGTAATTTAAACCAGTATCTTGAGAACTTTAGAACAATTTTGAATATTAACCTAGCTGTTTTGGAATAGTCAACTTCCATTGTCCTAAATATTTGGGTAAACACTTTAGATTATGGAGAGATATTTTACTCCCGCTTCTATTTAAGAGCTCGTCTCAACTGGTGTGTAACCTCAACACTCTTCGTTGACGCTAAGAAAGCAGTGCAATTGCGAGTTAATTAGGCTGCTTCCAACCCTCCTCGTTGACGCTTAGGCAGCAGTAACCTACCTTCTTTATGGAAAAAGCTTACAGATGATGGTTTGGTAATGAATCTGATAGAGTAAGTAAGAGACCTACCATTTTACGTTAAGTCCGAAGAATACTACATATGATCCTCAAACAATATGACCTGGCAAACGTTATTCTCCAATCATATAATTGTCCACTTTTGTTTACATGTATTCTAAATTCGCTATAATCAATCGCTATAGCTCGTTGACACAAATTTGATATCCTAAACTGTCTAGGATATCTTATTAAATAAATGTTATTTGGATAAATACTTAATTCTTTGAGACTTTCGAGACCTTATTTAATTAACTTGATTACTTCAAATATTTTCGAATAATATGATTATTTACTAACCTAACTTACTAGGAAGCGAGAGAACCAGTCCTTTCAATTCTTTTGGGTTTAACTCCGCGGACTTTCGGAAGCTGTATAACCCCAACTCCTTCGTTGACGCTAAGAAAGCAGTGCAATAAGGCTGTGCGCGTGTAATATCAACTCCCTTCATTGACGCAGTGAAACGTTGGTGGACATTGGTCGGAGAACCCAGTTCGTATGAATTTTTAAAATGTGATGTTTCTGTTTCCCAACCAATAGAGTATATATCATGAGGAGGATGTTATTGGTATAGTCTTTAGACCAGCTTTGCTTGCTAAGTACCCTTCCACGTCGATATGGGCCAACTAGTACTAATAGATACCCTCATCTCACATCACTCCCACACGCAAATCAGATGGATAGCATAAGATGCAAAGGGTAGTGTATTAATCAATACACAATTCATAAACTCGTCAACAAACCACAGAATCATTATATTCCCTCTCAACAAAAGCCCTCTTGGCCCCAAGGTCATAATCAATGAACAAGAAACTGAACCGCTCATCCAATGCAGAAGTAAAAAAATATGCTACTCATCCCTTCCAAACAAGAAAACAAGAATATTCTGCAGTCTGGTATGCCATGACTCCCCATGCCCACCCAACCTCCTCTTAACTCCAGAAAGCAAACAAAAATCTGTATATCAAAAAAAATACCTCCTCCACCCATCACCGACTAAACAACTAAGCAATTTTCCCATTACTCTGCCAGACCCCACCCCCATGTAAAAGCTGATGTCTCAACGCACTCGCGCTCCTCCTCGCCGAATCAGCCGGCGAACTCACACTCCCCCGCACATCCTCACCCCTCTCTCTCGCCTCCTTCGCCTCAACAGCCAACCTCTCACGCTCCTGTTTTCGTGCTTGAGCAGTAAGGCGATCCCGGATATCAGTAGCCTTCTTCCAATCCTCAGATTGTTTCTTCATGCGAATAGTAGCTCGAACAGCTTGAGCGACCATTCGAAGAGTGAACTTCTTGGGTTTCTTCTTGCGCTCGAGTTTGACGCCCGTGGATTCGAGAAGACGGAGATCGGCACGGTTGCTATTTGATATGTTAGTAAATGTGTGGATGGAGAGGGGATAGGGAAAAACTTACCAAGCTTGATACATGTCGATTTGCAGACCCATGTATTTCTTTGCATACGCCGCTTGAGTTCTGAATGCGGTTTCACGCGATGCTTTCGCCTTGAGCCATTCAACTTGCAATGCCATTCCTCGCATTTCCTTGACATGAACATGTTCCTTAGCTGCAAACTCCTTCTTCAAAGCCTCGATTTCCTCGTCGGTGTTGTTGTTGACGGTTGACACAGATGTGTTGACGAATCGAACACCTCTTGTGAGAGCAGCCTTCTCCTCTTCCCAATTGCTCTGAGCTGCTTCAAAACGGCGTTGAAGCTTCTCGAGCTCTTTCTTAGCAGAGCTTGACTTGATGTTCTTGATAAGGACCTTCTTTTCGGCCTCCCAGTTCTGTTGGTTTTCTTGGAGTTGTTGTTCCAGATTCTCTAATTGGGCTTGGGCGGCTGTAGCTTTGGATTTATGCTGAGAACGTTCATCACGTACACGCTTGAGGTGGAGGCGAAGCTCAGCTTCAGCTATAGAAATGGCGGCAATGGTTTTCTCTCGTTCTTCGACTTGCAATTCCAGTGATTCGGCTTGGACTTGGGTCTCTCTGAGCATCTCGTGAAGGTCCTGGCGTTCGAGTGCCATAGTACGATCACCAGTACTATTAGCTCGCTCACTCTGAAGGGCTTTTTCAAGTCGATCAATTTTGCCTCGCAATCGGGTAATGGTGGCTTCTGAGGTAGTATTTTTGGCAGTGAGTTCCTCAATTTTGAATTGAGCTTCGTCAATGGATCGTTCAAGTTCGTCTTTCTCTGCCTCCCATGCCCTAGCCTGGGACTGGAGATCAATATTTGCAGATGTGAGTTTTCGTGCACTCTCCTTCTCTACGTTCTTCAGTTGTGAGCGCATCTCCTTGACAGATTGGTGGGCCGATGCTAGTTGGGAACGAATTTCAATGATCTCTGATTTTCGTGCAGAGCCATTGAATGAAGATTGCGGGGAGGATGTAGCTAAACGAGAAAGTTCAGTATCATGGGCTTTGCGTTCAAGCTCGACTATTTGGCGTTTCAATCCACGAAGTGTTTCCTTTTGCGTAGCTTCGCGTTGCAGGAACTCGGTCTCTCGCTGCCGCAGTTTGGTGAGATCGGCTCGGATAAGAGACAATTCGATAGTTGCGTCTTCCTGTCCACCTACCCCTAATGCAACTTGTTCCTCTAGATCTTGAATACGCTTCTCGAGTTGTTGGATGGTTTTCTTGGCAGTTGATAATTCTCTCTTTTCTGAGGAGCCTCGAAGTATTTTCTGGAGGTCGTGAATTTCGGTTGAAAGTCGAGCCTCTTCTGCATTAGCACGGTCGATTTCTTGCTGTAATTCCAACTCCAGTGACTCTTGTTGGGAAACGACTGCCTTATTCTCCTCCTTGAGGCGTCGAACTTCAGCATCAAGTTTGATCTTGGTGGTTCGAAGGTCAAGACGCTCCTGGTCAAACCGGAACGTCTCTTCCTCGTGCTGCTTCGAGGACTTGATCTGGCTGTGAAGCTCATCACGTTCTGCTTCTGCTTCTGCCTTAGAAAGACGGATAGCGTGCATCTCAAGATTCACATTAGCTAACTCTTCTTGCAAGCCTTGCTTGTCCTGCCGAACTCTAGCAAGCTGCGCCTCGATATCTCTGATTGTGGATAGCAATTTCTCATTGTTACCACTCCCTGCCTGGACATCATCTTGGAAGGCTTCAAGCTCAGTACGAGCTGAATTGGCAATGGCTTCGGCTTTGGAAACATCTTGTTTCAAGGTTTGAATCTGCCTTCTTAGGCTTTCGGACTCATGCTTTGCGGCAATGAGTTCATCGCTAGCCTGATTGTCGTCATCGAGGCTTGATTGCAGAATCTCTACCTCGTCCTCCAAAGCTTCGGCCTTTTCTAACAAGTTCTTCTGCTCCCTTTGACTTAGGCGAAGCTCTTCGCGTGTGTTCAACAGTTCGGATTTTGCTTCTTCCAGTGACTTGCGACAGTCATCTATGTCGTCGTTGAGCTCCTCAATTTGTCGCTTTAGTGAGTCTTCCTGGCTTGCGTGTCGGCCTTTCTCTGCTTGAAGAGCTTCCTTCAATCTCGATTCCTTACTAGACAAATTACCCTCTGCTACTTGAAGTTTATCGATTGTCCGTTGCAAACTATCAGCCTTGTCCTCGGCTGCATCTCTTTGCAATTCTAGGCTGCGTTTTTCACTGTCCCATTTGTCGTTGTCGTTATCGTAGAGGCGCTCTTTCTCTCGAACCTCAGCACGAAGATCCTCGATTTCATCATTCAGACGATTGATTTCGCCCTTGTATTCGTCTCTGACCTGTCGTTCGTTGTTGAGAGCTAATGTCTTTTCATGGTCAAGCTTATCCTCGAGTTCCTCAATAGTCTCCTGAGCTTTGGCTAGATCCTTCTGCAGACCACCTGATTCCTGCGTGAGAGCGTCATGCCGAGTTTGCAAAAGATCCTTGGCCTCGGATTTCTGCTGGAGTTCGCTACGGATGGCTTCAAGTTGTTTGGAAAAGATTTCTTGCTGCTTAGAAACATTCTGGTTTTCATTCTTGGCCAGATTTAAGTTGTCTTGAAGTTCTTGTTCGCGGGATTCGGCTTGTTCTTTCAAGTCCTTAATCTTCCTTTCAAGCTTTTCGCATTCGTTTTCCTTTTCGGCGTAATCTTCCTCGAGAGTGACGTACTTTTCCCGAAGGTCCTCGACCTCGTCTTGCAATCGGTTGGCCTTCTCTTCGACTTGGCGGCTAAGACCTTTGGTGGTGATTGACTTGTTGGCCATCTCATCTCGGAGCTCTTCGAGGTCACCCTGTGCACGATCTCTTTCCTTTACTGCCTCCTGGCAATCTTCCTTGACTTCATCGAGCTCATCCTTGACACGTCTCAAGTCGCGCTCCAGTTCTTCGATTGTTTCCTTTGCCTCCTCAAGTTCTTCGTTTGCTTGTGCCTTTTCCTCCGATTCAATATTACGACGCTGCTCCTGCTTGACAGTTTGCTTCAGAGTACTGATACTCTCCAGGTGCTTCTCCACCTCGTCCTTCAAGTTTTCTACCTCATCTTCACGATCCTCGATGACACGGTTCTTTTCCCGTACTTCCGCTTCTAGGTCTCCAACATTGTCTTTCAAGTCTTCAAATTGGCCTTCTTGGAGTTTAAGTCGGTGTACTTCGGCTTCCATGTCCTCCAAGGCGCGACGAAGACGATTGAGCTCCTCTTCCTGTCCCTCGCTGGCATGTTTCTTTTTCATTTTTTCGTGCATTTCAAGGACCTGTTGTCGGAAAACTTCTACATCGCGTTCGGCGGTGCCCAATGTTTTTCGGTATCGAAGCAGTTCCTTCTGCATGGTGACTTTATCCACCTTAAGTTCCGTATTCTCTTTTAGGGCGGCTTCACTGAATCCAGGACCAGCTTTTCGCAGAGCTTCCTCCAAAAAGTGAATCTTCAGTTTGAGTCCGAAATTCTCCTTCTCGATTTTGTCTATAACGTTTTCCTGTTCCCGTAAAGACAGCTGATTCCCGTCCTGTAAAACTCCTGGGCCTTCGTTCCGTCGTGGCAGTAATGCCATTGGGGTTGACGCAGTACTGCTGCTGTCGAGCTGGGGTGCTGGGGTGCCAGCCATGTATGAATCTCCCATTCGTGACCCCCCGTAGACTGAGCTATTCATAAGTGGTAGTACACTCAGTTCGGGAACATTGTCTAGCCCATCCCCTCTCAAAAACCCTGGCGTATGCATTGTGTTGGTGTTTTCCTTCCCGTTTCGCAAGGCACTGTTCCTTGTGGCATTTTTCAGCATGGGTGTGAATTCCCCGCCTACAAGTCCCGCTGGAAGATTTCGTCGGTCTCCAAGCGCAGTGCGACTCCGTGGTGTTCTGATCGCGGCGCGTCCGCCTTTTTGCATCTGGTTTATGAGATTGTTGTTGTCTTTCGAAGGTGATTGGAACGACGGCTCCTGCGAAATATCAAAATCGAAGTCCTTTCCATTCCCCAGGTATGTTGCATCTCCAAGATTTGTCCGTGGAGTATCCAATCCACCCACACCAGCGTGTACCATTTTTTTTTCGCGTCGTGAGCCCCGAAGGCTCGAGATGTTTGTTGGGAGTTTTTCAATGTAGATAAAATAACCAATGCCGTGACAATGAATTCGTAGCCATTAACTCCAATGCGGAAAAAGCAACAATGTTTATTAAGTTGAACAAGTCGGTACTTGGGCCACCGCGGGTCGAAGAAGTCGCGTTGTTGATACTCGTCCCTTTTCGGTTTAGTGGCATTTGGGCCCCTTGCAATCAAATATGCCAAGCCAATTTTTTCTAATCGGCATCAGCCTGTGATATTCTCAGCCTCATCAAGAGTTACTCCACCAGCAACTCACCACCGGCACTCTCCAAATGGACGCCCCTGCAACGGACGATTTTCCATCCTTTGGAGATGATTTCGATGGCTTCCGAAAACGACTCCCTGATGACTGCGTCGAGTATTCGTTGTTTGTCATCGACGCGAAATTGAAGTCGCAAAAAGAGTTGGTATCGCGCTTGGAAGCTGTTCGCAAGGAGGCACAAAAGCTGGCAGATGGCCTCTTGAAGGAATACATATGGCAGAGAGATGGATTCAGGTTGGAATTGGAAAGCGAGAAAGGTGCGACTTCTTCCTGTCCATTTGCAGGCATCGGGCTAACAACCACAATTAGGGATGATGTATCTTCACGGAATGACGAACTTTGGGGATTCGGTCGATGACGAGTGGCTCATTGTATATATCCTCAGAGAATTAAGCAATCGATTTCAAGACCTATGGATCAAAATCGTGGACACAGATGGCGAGTTCTTATTGATTGAAGCAGCGAATGCATTACCTCGATGGTTGAACCCGGAGATTGCAGACAACAGAGTTGGTTCATCCCCCAAAACTCGAGGAGAATATGCTTATTTATATGTTAGGTATGGATCCACAACAATAATTTGCGTATTATACCCTTAAGCGCAGCTACTTCCACGGCCTCCGCGACTGCACCGATTTCGCGACCTCTCAAACTCGAAGAAGCCCACGAAACTATCTTAAAGAATCCCTCCGTTCTCATACATTCGCCACTTATCGAAGCAGAAGCATTTTATCGGTTGCGGAACTACCCTTCTCAAATTGCTGCTTCTTTGCATTATGCTGTAGTCGCAGTACCCAGAAAGCTAGCCTACATTTTACATGATCGCCCGGCTTCCATAGCTCCAGCTACAGAAGCTTTCTACCTCCGAGATCCTATTGCATTGAAGCCTCTGCAGACAACCTCCTCGAAACTCACATTTGTCCCCGAAGACTTGGTTACGATTTCCGTTCGGTTCACGCGAGTTCTCTATGCACAGTTGAAGTCTCAACAATTCTCCCCTCCAATTGCATGGAAAGACATGTTAGCCCAGGCTGAAAAGGGGGTTGTTTCAAGCGATACTAAACGAAAAGAACACACGCAGCTTGAAATGGGAATGAAAGTTACTTCCGGATTTGAAATGTTACTTAATGACCCTAAAAACGGAGACCATCGAACAGTCCGCGAGATGCGATTACTACTTGATGATCTGGAAACCGGGGATGAAGGTCTACCGAGAGACGAGGAAATTGCAAAGTGGAAAGATATCACCAGAGAAGACGATGAGAAATGGCTAGACATTAATTTCGAAGATTTTGAGCGGGAACTGGACGGGAAAAGCAAGGAAAAGAAGCCGGGAGTTGCAGGTGCATTTGGGCCAGAACCCTCGGGAGGATTTGGAGACGCCAAGACACAGGCCGACTTGAAGAAAATGGTTGAGCGATTCGAAGCTTTTCTCAATGACGATGAAGCTGGTGTCGATGGTGCTGAGGTCGATGACATGGATATTGATGATGACGATGACGATGAGAATAACGACGAAGATAGTGACGAAGAGGATAAGGAGATGAGTTTTGATGAAAATGAATTTTCACGAATGATGAGGGAAATGATGGGCCTACCTGCTGAAGGGGAAGAGGTAACGATCAGTAAAGGGAAGAGCATGTCATCAAAACTCAGCAAGAATAATCAAATTGAAGAGCGCCTCTCGGACGAGGAAACAGACGATGAAAATGAAGCAGAAGAGATCCAAAGGTTGATGAAGAGTATGGAAGCGGAACTCAATGAAGCCGGCGCTCTCAGCTTGGATTCTGCTCCAAGTAAAACCCCAGCCATCGGGAGCAAAGAACCATCTACGAAGCCGTCTAATGATTCCGATGACGAGAGTGGCCACGAGGATGTCAATATCGATTTCAACCTTGCCAAAAACCTCCTCGAAAGTTTCAAGAGTCAAGCAGGTATGCCAGGCCCTGGCGGAAATTTGATGGGAATGATGGGAATGCAACTACCACGAGATGAAGAGGAGTTGACAGCAGAGAGAAAGTCATAATATTCATAATAAATAATCGTATGCGGTTTGTAATTAGATGACCGGATGAACAAATCTTGGGTATCAAGTTTTAAGATTACAGTCAAACATGAACAACGCCCAAACGCCGTACAATGACCCTAATCTTCCTCCAATTTTATTCTTTTTGAAGTTTCTATCGCCTCGGCCTCACCAGATAGACTCCGAGCTCTCTTCAACGCGTCACTCACGACAACATCCACTTTGTCTAATTCGGCCAAAACACTAGTCAACGTCCTTCGACCATCGAGCTCTTTCCTGCCGCTGTCCATATGTGGTCGATAGTGCTCAGTAACTACACTTACAACGGCCCTATAACATCGATATAGGAGTAGTCGGATTTTAGTGTTCTCTTCATCCTCAATCACGCTTTCCCCTCCTTCATTCCACCCCTCCAGGAATCCTTCAGATGGCTTATCAAAAGCGTCTGCGATCAACGGGTCTCCAAAAAGACCAAAGCTCCAACTCCTCAGGCCTGTCAATTTGACGCGCTCACTTGACGTGGAAGGGCTCCCTTCAATTCCTCTCTCCACCATGACGTTCAGCTCACTGCCAACATCGAGAATGACTAGCCGTGGTAATGTGACGGCATCTAGACGCCATGAAAGTCGTTGATAATGCGCTCGGATGGTGTCATAAGGAAGGAGAACTGAGACGTCTTCGCCATCTCGTAGAATGCCTTCTAGTAATAAGTTGAAAGCTTCTGACCATTTCTCGGAACCGACAGGAGGTGGAGGTAGAGCGGCTTGGGACCCAGCATTTCTCCCATAAGGATCTGGGAGAACACGACTAACAGTGCCGAATTTTCCAGTAGGAGAAGTGAGAAAAGCCAGTGACCGAGCCATAGATCCAACTTGCTTGTCGATTGCACGCCGTTCAGAGATGCTAAGATATATAGAAAGCGTGGAGAGTGGTGCGCCATTTATTGGTTCAGAAATGGTATATGGGTATGCCATTTCCCTGTTGTTTGAGGATGATTTGAGCACTTTGGGAATCAGATTTGAAAGTGCCATCGAACCTGGAATGTCGATTTCGCTACATGGTGACCCTTCCATCTCCGGTTTCCGTTCTGATCCAGCGATGAAGTATACGAGTGTTGCTTCAGATGAGAGAAGTGTCGCTTCTTGTCGAAGTAGACGTACCGCAAGGCTTGGGGCGAATGAGAGAAGGAGTTTCTGGTCGTCGGACATGCTGAGTTGGTATAATCTTGGGAGTTGCGTTGACGATATTTCTTCGACTGGACCTAGAGTTGTGTTTGGAACAACATGGCTGAGGATCTCTTTCAATCGTCGGACTGGTAAGCTGTACATGAGTGAGGTCATATGCGGCCGAGAAGGCACGGCTGTTCTTGAAGATGACATGCCCGAAGTCTTCAGTTCGATGCAGCGAGCAGTTGGTTGTGATTATATCAGTATACCGAGCGCGGGCAGTGTGGTGGACTGTCTGTAAGAGAGTGTAATGAGCACGCTTATGGCTTGACAAGTGGCTGAACCAAGGCTACTACCAGAGTGTACAAACTTGATGTACGAGATCAAGCCCTTTCCCGTCAATTGTGGTCCTTGGATGCATTCGCGTATTGCGGTTTGTGTAAATATGAGATTTGTGGACTGAGAAGTATCCCGGATCGAAGAATGGCCGGAAGCGAATGAGACAACCTACCCCTTAGCAGCTGATGGGCTGTATATCAGACGAGATGAGACGGTCCGCATATAAGACAAAAGATCTTATTTCCTAGGCAGCATGAGCGCCTCCAACGACGGCGGTAAGTAAATCCACAAGCCTCGTCTCCTGGGCAATGCAAAAAAATCGCTTGGTGTGGACAAATCAACAAACGAATGGCTCATGTGCACCTCTCACTAAAAAGGAAGACGGCTCCTTTGAAGAAGGGCTTGTTGGCTCCCGATATTTCGTGAGCTTCGGGCTTATTTCACGAGCTTGAAGGAAGATAGTAAGACCGATTGGTTAGAAAGAAGCGAGAGAGCTGAATCGTTTGAATGAAGGTCAAGAAAAAAGTCAGCCATCCGATCGCTTTACATATCGATAACCAGTTAAGCCACTTCATTCCCGTAAATGCGGGTTTTTGCTGTACTGTACGGGCACAATTATGTAGGTAAGTACCAGTACCCTGACTAGAGTGTGCTTTTGCGACTCCGGGACTGGACGCCATGCGCCCGGTGCGCGTGGGCAGTGGCAATGGGTGGGAGATCGTACAGAGGAGCGGTGGGAATATGATATTACCTCCTTCTTAGGCGGGGGGTGGATATGTAACAAATAGGCGAGGTAGGGGTGCCAATGAGAAAGAGATTCGCCCATCAACTTCATTTTATCGATTAATCATTGATAGAACTGGACCCCTCCATGACTCCAGTATCCCCCTCTTACAAGCACGAAGAGGCCGTGCCCGACGCTGAGCTTTCTCAAATTGAACAAGAAACGATGGGAAAGATGCAGCCGCTTATTATTGCGGGGTTGTTTTATTTCTTGGGTTGCGGGTTCGAGGCGGGTTGGTTCAGGGGGGAGGGTTCACGAAAAATCTCCTACTGGTCGCTCCTTTGGCGAGAAGGGAAGCTGGTTTGAATACCATGAAGGATTGAGAATCAAGTGGACATTTGGGGGCAACGTCAGAGACCCAGATGCGCAGGCAAGGTCCCCGTTTGCATCATTTTGAAGGTTTTCGATTCTAGCTCACAGTTTCCGACAAGATGTTGTAACTGCATTGTCACTATTGTCGTGAAGTGTCTTGGGTAGAGTGCAGGTGTAAATATCCTAAAGAAGTGGTCGACCCGGCTAACAACATGGGCGTTTAATGGGCGGAGGCTAGATCTTTCAGACCGTCCACAGGATAAATAGCCCCCAGCCTCCCGAGGTCCTTCATAGGGATCGACACTTCATCTAAGAACTCGAAGCTAGATTGTGGAATCTGGAATTCTGAACCTTAGAAAAGTAATGCAATTGAGTTCAGCTCTAGGCAACCCACACATTGATTCGAAGTTGTGTAGAAAAACAAAACCGTTTTTTTTCACCCGCCCAAAAACTCGTTAATTTTGGGCCGATGTGGTTAGCACGTTGATCATACAGATCTCAAGATTTCCCCGATTGGTAGCTCTTTAGCGAATTTGATGTTTCAGGGGTGTCACGGACGGGAATCAATGTGGAAATCGAAAATGCACTCTCGATTGGACTCAATTACGCAGTACGAAATACGAGTACGTATGTATCTCTGATATGGACGCCGCAAATATTCTTCCTTTTCAAGTACCTGTACAAGTTCCTGTGATCGTAGGCTAAAAAATTTGCCCACGAAATGGACTCCCTTTGGTTGTGTTGTGGAATGATTTGGGGTCGGGTGTTGATCACCGTCTTGGTGATACCCAAAACCGGGGTGGAATTGATCTGATCTCCTTCCGGGACCACCGCATGAATTAGGCATAAAACGAGCAATGCTAGAATCACCTCTTTCGATCGATAGAGTTCTCTTTCCGTACACAAAACGACAACTTCAACCATCTGGACAGGTGGTATGGTGGTGACTTTCAATTCGGAAGTATGTAAGTACGGCACAGCATTTGGCAGCATTGCGTGTTCCTAGCTACCCCTCTATCCCGAATAGGCTCATGCAATGCACCGAAGAAATATTCCAGAAAAAGGCAAGGTTGACGACATTCTATTTCGCTTCCACGATGTCGGTAGTAGCCGTTTCCTTAGAACCCTCGTCTTTCATTTCGCCTTGCTGCGTAGTTTCGGACTTGGGCCCAACATCTGGTTTTTGTACAGGATGGTAGAGTTCCGATAGATTGTATCGTTTAAGTGATTCCCAGTCACCTCCTACAACACTCATCCCACACACCGTCTACGATCCTTGTGTTAGCAGAAGTATAGGTATTGAATCTGCTACGTAGCACTGCATGCAGCTCAAACCAAGGAGGCGGGGAAGTCGGTGTGGTCAAAAAAACATTCTCACCTGGTAAACTTCGACTATAATCACCTTGTCGGGCTTAGTGAGGTTGACTGGATGTATATCTTTGATTGAGGATGCAATTTGTTCGATCAGTGGACCTCGTTTGAGAGTCGTGTGGTTGCGGATGGTGGGTCTTATGGCATACTGCTTTAGAGTCAGCGGATCAAAGCAATTTAATATTGAGGAGGAGATGCATCTGCACAGCAAACATGCGTCCCCGATTTTAGACTTACGGAACAAGCTGCTTCTTCGGGCTTGCTCACCTCTTCGTTCTTCTTTTCAGTTGCATCTTTCGATGTGTCTTCCGTTTTGAGTTGAAAGTGTCCACGCAGGACAGTACTTGCGACTTCCGCAAGGCCCTTTTCTGTGGCTTTGCCAATTAATGTCATCGGTGTAATTCGATTTACATATCTGGTTAACCTGGTTTCAGGCTTCGAAGCGATCTCGACACAAATCCGATGTACAAAGTCCACTGGATCAATTGGTGGCTGAACTTTGAAGAACAGAACACACTCGATATCAATACGTACAGAGGAAAAGAGTCTCGGCTTGTTTTTATTTTCGTTCAAAGCTGCAGCTTCTTTCTTAATCGAAGCCTCGATATCAACCTCTTTTCCGTCTTCGTCATCATCTTCTGGCTCCTGAGTGAGGCCGTAGAATTTCTCAGCGAACTATAAGATATCAGCGTGGTATGTATGATATTGCATTGGTCATAACAAACCTGATATAGAATGCTCTTGAGCTCGGTCGTTGCTTTCCCTTCCTGGCCTCTCGCGCATGTTGCCCAGATACCAATGTCGCCTGGTGCAATTGTAACGCGCACTTCATCTTTTGCTTTATGATTTGAAGTCTTCCATTTTCCACCAGATCCACCCTACATAATCAGTTTCAACTTCAAATATGATGGAATGATGAAGATGTAATGACACAAAAAAGAAATTCAATTTAAAACCTGAAATAATCAAAAAGAATTCTCCGTAGTAAAAATTCCCCCCAGATACTACATCGGGTCCAGAAACACAACGCTTGAGGGCAGAGTTGTCTCGCAAATAGGATCAGGTTCACTTGACGCTAGACATTTCGCGGGGCATGCCGCGCGCGAAAGGGCAGACTAAAAAAAAGAGCGAGTAATCGAACATACCTTGCTTCTCTTGAAATCTTGCTTTCCACGATCGCCGTGCGGGCCTTCCTTTCGCTTGTTAGACCCCATTATGGTGTTGCTTAATTTTTTGTAAGACTGTGAGATTCAATTGGGGGATGTGCGAAAAAGATACCCGCTTTATTTGGCCTGGCGCCGTCTCATGTGGCGGCCTTACATCTGAGGCCCGGAGGAAGTTCACTGAATCAGTTTCAACCAAAGAGAGTGACGAATATGTGATATCATATCGAATCAATAAACAGATAGCATTGTAGGCAAATTGCACAAGTAAACCTAGGAGCTGCGCGGGATTTTCTAAGAAAGGACAGGAAATTTTTGGGATCCAGTGCTTACTTGAAGTTACTTCCATCGTGTTGGTGGTTTTTGGTATTGGTACGTGGTTTTGGGTGTTGATTTTTTCTTGACTGGGGATTTGGGGACTCTTCATGTTTTTTTTGGTGACGAGGGATTGTTTCTTGGGATGACAGTTTTAACAGTAACTAGTGGTGAAGGATTTTGTCGCTGGAGTTATGAGAATAACTTTTGCTTTTCATACACTGGCCAGAGAAATACCTCGGGACGATAAAACCGATTCCTTAAAGTCTGCGAGATTTTTCTCTCTCTCTCGTTATATTACTTGAAAATTGTAGAAGTATGATTAAGATAAAAAGATATATTCATTCACCACTTGCGGAACTAACTAATTGCCAGTACTTTGGGAAGACAGTAAGTCTTGTAAATTCATTTATTATATTATATTGTTTGAAATTTCTTAGAATAATCAAGTTACTAGAATGAAGTTTTGAGATTTTCGAAAGTATAGAGTAATCCATACTTGTCTAACTTACATTTCTTTAAAATCATTTTCTGCAAGAGTTTAAAATAACCAAATTACTCGAATAATGTTTAGAGATTCTTAGAGGTGTAAAGTACTAGGTAATTATCTGGTAGAGTAGATCTAAGTCCTTCCTTCTTTGGATATTTCATGTTTATCTGAGAAAAACGAGATTATTCTAGCGTATCAATAGATAGTTTTCCTGGTCGGTAGTCGTTCAAGGTCAGTTTTTTTTCGTAAAGAGTGTTCTGTAAAATGTCAGCGAAGAGGGATAAAGGGAAGAACTTACTTCGTAGAGACTTATTAGAGCTTATATAATTAGAGTTTCTCGTTGTCCTAAATTGGAAATTTTTCAATCGTTAGAAAGAATCTATAAATGTTAGCAAAGAAAGGCGGAGAAAAGAACTTACTTTGCGAGTACTCGTTAGTACTCATTGAATTTATACTAGTATTATACCTTCAAGATAATAATCTTTCAATCGTTGGGTCTAAAAAATGTTAGCAAAGAAGGGAAGAGAAGAGAAGAAAACTTACTCTGTAGGTACTTATTAGTGCTCGTAGGTTTTATATAGGTATGATAAAGTTAAGATGATATTATAACAATCAAAAGTCAATTAGAAGAGTTATACAATTAGCTTTTTAGTAAGGTTGTATTAATTTAGATCAAGGTCTGTATTTTGTTAGCGAAGGGGGGCTATTAAAAGAGAACTTACTTAGTTATTACATATGATTTTCAGTCAAAGTTAAATGAAGTTATCGTTGAAAACGGAAATTTTTTGTATTGGAATAGACCGAGGTCTGTTAAATGTTAGCAAAGAGGGGTATAAAAGAGAGCTTACGTTCGTGGATACTCGTTAAATCCACAGGGGTATCGCATAATTCCAAATGCTTTAATGCCTTCCTTTCCAAATTCCCAATTCCCAAGAATCGCCAACCCAGATGATGGTGTTCATGTAAAGTCATTGCCGCCAAAAGGATAACTAAACTCCAAACTCCCTAACTCCAAAAAATTAGCAAATCCCAGGGGGTGTATTCACATACCTCCTTCATATCTCATCTCCATCTACCTCATCACCCAAGAACCTCATAGAGGAAGGTATGAAGAACCCACTATTGTTTAGATAACAGGCTGTCCATGCACTCGTTCTCTATAAGGATTCGCCGGCTCCTGCGACTCAGGCCAAATCTCCCGCGATGCAGGGTTCCCTCCAGTGTTGCCTCACCGCCACCGCTTGAAATTCCCCTTCACCAAAGTGTAGGTGAGGAAGCAAAAGAGCGGGTCAGCGAATACGAGACCAATGATCAACACTCCGAGGTTGATATTTGAGCCTTTAGCATCAGGTGTCTGCGTAGAGGTCGAGGTTGGTGCTACCCAACTGGTAGAAGAGTGAGCCTAGGAAGTCCAGGACTTAGAAAGAGCGGTCTTCGTGGGGGTTGGTGCCGATGAAGTCCAAGCCGGTTGTGATGTCCAGGTGTTCCAGGCAGGTTGTGTCCAAGTGTTGGCTGGTTCGGACCACCACTTGGTGTTCCCTTCTGCTGCTGAGAGGGAATCTTCTACGTCGCTGATACGTACCAAGGATGTTGAAGCAGAGGAAGTTACCGAAGAAGCCAAACTCGTCGAGTTGACGGGGAAGAGGGAAGTGCGGTTGGTGGGGATATACATTCTTGCGGAGGTATACCGGGTAAAAGTGAGTCAAGTGGGGAATATCTGAAACTGGCTTACTGGTAGAGTGATCAAGTGTCAGGGGGAGCAGACGCGTTAGCTGAAGAGAGAAGGTTGGGAGGTGAAGAGGTATTTATGTTTTTTGAACTTGTGATTTCGGCTTTTGTTTCCAAATAAGAAACTTCATTGTTTTGTAGACAAGCTTATTGTTGAGATAAAGACTCATGATGTAAGGGCTTCATTTAGATTGGATTCCTTTTTGAGGCAGAAGAGGATTGTTATGGTTGTTTGGAGGATGCCTCTTTATCGAGCTTTTTGAACTAATTGAAGGACAAAAGGATAATTGTTAGGATTTGATTGTTGAAAATCTAGAAGCGGGTGTGGCGTTTACGTTCTTTATATAGTATATTGCCCCCTGTTGAGGTTGAAAGAAGCAGAGATTCTCCTTTCAGAATATGGAGGGGCTTGAATTAAACGAAGGTTGAGGCAATCTCCAGATTTTGTTTTTGTTTGAGGGATAAATTTGTGAGGCTTACCCTTCATAGAAACAGTTTGCTTAAATACTCTAATTTTTCTAGAATAATTAAATTCAATCAATATTACTCGTATAAGTACCTATACTTTATACTATTAAGTCGATTAATTTGATGAATCAATTAAGTCAACTAATTCAAACAATGTAATTTAATATTTAAATTTAATACTGCAAAATAGTAGCATGAATGGCAAATATCATAACTGGTGAATAAAGTATACCAGATCACAGAATTTGCTCGCGAAGGAACGAAAAGCGAGTGAGCTAGGACAAGGGCGAAAATGAGAAAACAGGGGACAGTACTCTCAAATTTTGAGACTGGCTTTGCAGGTGTTTAAGATATGCAAGGAAGAGCAGGAGTAATCACTACAGCATGTAGCAAAGTAACCCAGGTGCAAAGTTATAGAATATATAATTCATTCACATCTTTTCATAACATCGCCCGGCACATTGGAATATACCATGCTACCTGCCTATCTTATCTAATCGTAACCAACATCCATCCTCACACTTCCAACTTGACGTACTTCATCCATTTTCCTCCCATGATATTTCCAATCCATATGCAACCATCTTCCAACACACCCCCTCCCTAATCCGACACAAGAAAAATAAACAATACACACACAAGAAAAAGAATGTTATCACCATAAAACACCGAATTACTCCCTCCCGACATGCCCCACCTTCCCATCCCGCTTCACTCAGATGAGTTGTTGCGACCTCGAACCGCACCCCATGAAATCATCAAAACCCAAAAAGTCCAGAGGATGCTAGACAATATCATGTTGCTATGCCCTCCAAGATCCGAGTTCGCTGTAGGGGGTATCATTATAAAATGTCTTTTTTCAAAAAAAATAAAAATGAATACCCATCTCTTATCGTATCGCTCGCCATCGAATGCCCCTTTTTTTATCCGAGAAGGAGAAGCTGTTATCATATTAAGAAATATTGTTCGCACTAAAATGAGATTTCTTTCACATGGCTTTCCCAACACCCCCTTTACTACTCGTCGTACTCTTGAAACTATTGGACGAGCTGCCAGGTCCAAGATCTGGTCCTGGGTCGCCCCATCCGCCGAGACTCGATATACCACTGCTGTATTTACTTTCGTAGGTACCATTCGAGGTCACCCGTTGTTCGACGGGAGAGTTGATACGTGGTTGTCCGTAGCTAGAGGGTGGATTTTGGTTGGCTGCGTTGGAGGTGTTGATGGGTGCGGGATAAAGGTTCACACTACTATCACCACCTGAGAGGCTAGGCGCTCTGGAATGTCCAGATACAGCTGGGCTCTCGAAATTCTGGTTATTCGTTCGACGCCAGAGCTCCGGTCGCTCGAGATCGAAAGGGTCGGACCGTCCTTTTCCTTTTCTGGCATTGCTTGAGAAAGCGGAGAAGACGGTATCGCGGTAGCTATCACGACTGGGTGCTACAGATGATGGGTAGCGGGATACGGGTCCTGATGGAGCGAGATTGTTGGCTCCGATTGATGCCCCGCGGGATCGTCGTACATCGGCGACGTAGGTATTTTGTTTTGAGACTGAGGGTTGAGGTTGGGTGATGGGGTTAGCAAAGGGATTGGAGCGGGAATCGTAAGCTGGTTTGGCTGGGTCCGCAAAAGGATCTTGGGGGGAGTTAAAGCTCAATCCCAGGCTTCCAAGTGGAGGTAGAGAGGAACCAGATTCAACTCTAGTGTTGTCTCGGCGACGCTCGGCCTGTAGTTGAAGCTCGCGGTCATCCATTCCTAGGAGTTGCGAAAAGTCCGGCGTGGGGTTGTTGAGTTGTGCTTGCTTTTCATTCGCAACTCGAGCTGCTGTAAATGGATCCTCTGGTTCAGACAACATTGGCATATGGAGCTTCTTGAATTTGGTCCACCATTCTGTGAATCGCTCCTTGAGGCCAGGCTTCTCTCCAACCGCTGAGAAGACGGAATTGTTCCGGCTGTGTTGAGGAATTGGCCCGTCCAAAAATTGCGAGTTACCTCGATTCAAATTGACACTCGGACTGTCGCTTCTATCCCTCACTACCGTCTTTTTCAATTTCGCTCCAAACCCAATTAATCCCATCTGAAGACCGGCTGCCGTGGCCTTGAATTTATCTGATCTAGACCACTTCTCATCATTATCGTTATCGAATGTTGACATTGGTCCACCAGCTTTCTCGTCTCTATAAAATTCGGTTCGGGTTCCAGTTCCGAGAGGGGTGAGTAGAGATTCTCTCTTCTTTCGTCTTTTGATGCAGAAGAATATTAAAAATGCAAGACCTGCGATAAAGGCCATCGAGCCCAGAACACCACCCACAACTGGCCCCGCTGTCATCCGGGGACTTGATGCAATACCTCCATCCGTTGATTCCTTGCTCATCTCGGAGCTTGACGTTGATGAAGAAGATAAATGAGCAGATGATGTTAATGAATTTGACGCATCAGCACTTGTTGCTCGTGCGCTACTCAAAGTAGTCCGCGCGAGTGAAGAGAGTGTTGGAGTTGCAGATACTTCGCTCTGGGCAATTGCCAATGGGGTACCGGAAGATTCTGTTGGAGTTGTACCTCTAGATGCGGGACTCGCTGAAATGGCAACCAAACTAGATGAAACTGCGATATTTGATATGGAAACGGGATTCGAACTCGAAATTGCACTCGTCGCGATTGCTGCACTAGTTTTCGCGGCTGTGTTGGGTACCACGACTGGAGGAAGCGATGTCGAAGAGGCTAGGGAAGCCGCTGATGTCGTTGGAGGAGCATTGACGATGGACGTCGAGGAAGGAGGTGTGATTATTGGGGCTGCGCTCGTGGCTGCAACAGTAGAGGCAGCCGCGGGAGGTGGTGTACTGCTAGTGGAAACAAATACAGGTAGTACAGACGTTGATGACGCTGTGGTTTGGGCGGTCGTAGATATCGATGTAGTTGTCGCAGCAGCCGTTGTTGAAACCACGGCCACACTCGTAGACGAATCTCCTCCTTGTTGTGCAATCTTTGGAATAGCTGTACATTTTTGACCATTTACTGTGGTTAAAGAAAACCCTGCCGGCAGGTTCGCGCTCGTCGACATAATGAATGTAGAAAGGCGACACCAGTCGCTAAAAAGAAGTGAAAGTCAACCGTCAAGGCGAGATAAGTGTAAAGAAAGGGCCTCAAGCCATGGATGAAATTGTCGCGCTCGTTGTTTTCGTGATCCTCGAATTCCTCGTCGTCGCGGCCGACATGGTCTTGACAATGGGATGTTTGCGAAAGAACAGGAAGCCACGATGTGGTGGTCAGAGAATGAATGAACTGTGTGGAGACAGACCAAGCAAAGTCATTGGAGTGACCCACGCAGGAGTGACGGGGTCGACTTCTGAGAAGGCATGATCTCCGGCTCTCAAAACGACCGTTCTGACAAGACTCGGCGGCGGGTCACCATGGTGAGGTCTCGAGGGGTGTGCCTGTGCAAAAAGACGTTGGTGATTTTGGGTGGTGGAGTGGAGGAGGAGAGGGTCAAAGAGGGGTTGGTTTGTTTGAGACCCCAGCACACTTGGCCATTCTGTAACAATGATGAGGCAACTACCCCCTGCTACACTGGGGCTACCGGACTCACGAATCTGGAATGAGAAATCGCCGTTGCCCATCTTCCAAGGCAATTGGGCTTGACATTTCGAGATCTTCATAGGAGAAATATAAAATGGCAGCGATTGTGGAGAATGATGTTGACAAAATACCCGACTTCGGGTAGAGGAAAAAAGGAGTAAAAACCAGCAAACTTAAGGAATATAGGAGGCATCATAACATGAAGCAATTCGCTCGCGCTACTGGGATCTTAGAGGTGGATGTCTAGTGAAACAATTTCGTAAATGGATTGGTGGTGGTGGGGTTTTGGCTGTGTGAGGTCACCGTCGCCCAAGGAGGAGTTTCTTCAGCCTTCGAAGCCATGTCGTTGTTTGCAAAATAAAGCCAAGAACCATGGTTTCGATCTCCAAGTTGACGGAAAAGCGGGGAGCCGTACCTATTCGAGGTGGACCTGAGGAACTTGCACTTTGCCTGCGACCTTGTCTCGATGAAGGATTTTCCGGAAACACGCTACCGTAGCGAACGGCTACCCTAATGCACCCTGGCGAAGACGGTACTTGTCACACCAGCTAATCCCTATTAGAAACATATGTCTCTTTTCGACCAACTATTTGACAGTACACGAGCAGATGCTTCTGGCCATGGAATGGAATGAAACGGAGATACCAAATATGCTTAAAATCCCCATACTTCGGCGAAATAATAAATTGTGTGAGTAAGTGTCTGTACCTCGTACAATTGCATTTTAAAACACCCCTCCATGTACCAGCGACTACTTTCTGGTTGAATAGTCAAACGTCTTGACAGTCTTCACGACGCGGCAGAAGCGAGAAGGCACGGCCAGCTGCGACATAATTAACCTCAGGTCAACTCTTAGCTCAAGCTATAGCAGTTAGCTGCTCGTAGCAGTATCCAATATTCCTAATGATATCAATCGATTTCTGGACCTTCTTCGGAGAATTTTCAGCAACAGCATGAGACTCCGAGTTGATTATACCGGGAGGAACCATATGCGAAGGCTCTCAAACGAGAGCGTATAAGAGCCTATCTCTGCGTGTTTAAGGTTGTCGGAACCCTCTCAGCCACTGAGCTTAACCAGAGCGTACAAAATAAGGTTGGTGATCTTCTTCAGCCATGACCCGTCTGTTGGTAAGTGTCCGGAAGAGGAAATTGTCGCTGGAAAGGGGAAAAGACGTTGGCGGCGTCCCTCGGTTCTTATGTGATCGCTATCTACGCGCTATCGTATTTTGAAAGACGTTATTGCCGAAATTCATGGCCGTCCGTACTCGAGTAAGTGAATTTTCTTTTTTTCCTTTCCTCGGATGTGTTGATATCGATGCTGCATGACGGGAGAGTTGTGGTCCGATGGGCACAGACAATGCCACCACCGCCGTCAGGAAGCTTGAAGGACCGTAAAACAGTGCAGTGCAGCTGCCATTCCCAACATTTAAAATTGGATGATGATGGATTTCTATGCAAATCCCCTCGTAGAGGCTCAGTATTGGTGTAGTGGGGTTGTGGTAAATATTCTGGTAGTAGAAGTGTAGCATGGTGATTAATCGTGAGTCGGTTGGTGTTGTGGTTGTTGTATGTTGGCCTCGTAGCGTAGACGGCGCATGAGGGTCGCTGGCACTAAATCGGATGGCTGTTCATGCGACTCTACCTGCCATCTCAACCTCGACACCAACAAATGTTTCGCCTGTACAAGTGACTCCCAGTACTCTGCTCTGCCAACCCAAACGATCGGATAGCTTCAATAGCCTCCAACACTTGCGATTGCTCTTCCAAGCTTCCAATTGTTCAGTGCTGTAGCTCCCGTCAGCGTACCCGTCAACATCAGATCATAGACATGCCCCTATAGATCGATCTTCTTCTCAAAGTCAAAATATCCTAGTGATCGGCCATTGCATCTGCCTTTGCGACACGGGGGAAATGAAAAAGGGGCAGTATGTTTGCCACTATTCCAGCTTACGGTACGTTCCCCTTCTCCGCAATGTTCCTTCCTGCCCAACACAACACCAATATCAACCAACACGAGAGCATCGAGCACAAGGCACGAGCCTCGAGATACCTATCCGATGCCTTAAAGTTGCAGGTGCTGCACTCTCTCGCGTCTTCCTTCTCCTCTCTGCACACCGTATCTTGCAGGACATGGTTTTCGCCTACATCCAAGACTTCAAACTTATGCCTTGGGGTCACGGCGTGGATCAGACGGCTGTGATGAGTTTTTGCACTTTCCATCTCGTCTCTGTTGGTGCACGTGAACTGTTTCAGATGCATCGGATTTCTCTTCTTTCTGTCACCCAAGTCTCGGCTAGCATTGGCATCGTCGTTTGGCTAGTTTGGCTCGTTGGTTAAATCCGCTCTATGGTATCAAAACTCACATCTGGTACAGGAGTACCACAAAAATCAGACACAACCAAACCTCTGAAGCTACCTCCTCAGACACCAGTCAGATTTCCCCAATGTACACCACGCTCCAATGGGAAAGCTGCTTCATCTTCAGATAACTCGCTGGTCAATCTGCTACAATCCATACACAGACCAGCAGATATCAAACTCGCACACCTGGAAGCACTCGGTCTCCACGTGATACCCGATTCCCAACCTCAAGATCTCATCCCAGAGCCAGGCTATTTGCCACCAGTTAAAGCATGGAACGCCATTGAACCGAATGATCTCTTGGGAACAAATGACGCAACAAAAAGACCTCTGAGCAATGGGAATTTATCCCCGGGTGTTCAGACCTACCGAGAACGTCAAGATGAACTCATGCTGGACAACACAGCTGCTTTCCGAAGTATTCGACGCATTCCCCCTCCAACTGGAGAATCTGCCGTCAGGTTAGGGAACGCATATGAGTTCTTCAAAAATCTCGAATTCTTCTCTGCATATTGGGATGATACCTCCTTATCACCTAAAGGGGAATCTTCAAACGAAACCTCCTCTGATTCGACCGAAGAAAAAAAGGATGAAGACGCCCAAGAGCAGCCAGGAGCACCATCCCATCTTCTCACACACCAACGTATGGGCACGGGCTCACAACTCCCCCCTGAATATCGACAGAACCTCATGACATCCTTCGTTAAACTCGTCGCTTATGATTTCGGTTGCAATGTATCTCTTGCCCGAAGCGAGCCTAGACTTCAATTAACCCCACCCATTTCTACCTCCTCATCACCCTCGCACTTTAATTCCTCTGCGCATTTCATCTACCGCACCCCTACAGAGCGTTCCGCAGCACGAGGAGGCATCATCGAAGGTCCTGTAGCAACAATATCCTGCCGCACCAGCACCATCTTCGCCACGGAAGCTGATTCCCTCCTCGACCTCTCCCGAGAAGTCGTAGCGGTACTAATCACAGCTCAACACCGCTCCCGAGAAGGCAAAACCGAAAAACGCTTCGGCGAAGGAAAATGGTGGACCACCAAACCCAGATGGGGTGGTGGACCAGGCGGTCCCATCGGTCGAGAAGTAGATAAATCAGACGAGACAGCTTCAGCTTCTACCCTTCCCACCGCCATCTCACAGGTAGAAGAAAAACTCTCTCCTGTGGCATCAGAAACCAAGCGATTATTTGGACTCAATCCTACCCCCACCAAAAAAAATAAGAGAGGAAAGGAAACTATGCAGATTTATGATAATTACCGGAAACTACTTCCTCCTGCTTCGACGTGGGATCGTCGAACTAGGTATTTACCTATTGGGAAACCCGTTCCGGGGAAGGGGTATGATGATATTTTTCTGGTTTCGGCGTTGAATCATCATATTTCTATTGTGAGGGTTAGGGTTCCGGAGGCTTTGTTGGGGGTTTTAGAGGGTGGAGATGGGGAGTGGGATAAGGTCGTTATGTGGAGGAGTCGATGGTTTGACTTGTTTTTAAAAGATGATCGGGTGCAGGCTATGCAGCTTGTTTGGGGAATGATGGCTTGGTTGATGAGGAAGGTTAAGGGTCCGCTTTTGAAGGAGCAGAGCGAGGCGAAGATGGATACCTCGTGAATAGATGAGATATATAGATAGGTAGTATATTCACGACTTTCAAACTGTCGGCTAGAATGCAGTATGAATTCAAACGTTTTCCATGTAGTTGGAGGTGGAAGGATGGGACTCATTTCTGTTTAATGCTTCCAGTGAGTTTTTGTTCTGTGTTCCGTTCCCTAGATGTTCAAGAATGGTTTGTCCATATAGCAAAATTCTACGCTGGAAAAACTTGAGGCTTAGAATTGGTGTGACACCAACGAGGCTCCGAATTTAAAAAAAACCAAGAAACCTCACTATTCTCCCAGCATGAACGGGGAAAAAGTGACATTCTATAAAACAATGACCAATATTCTGGAAGACCTAATAACCAAGAGATAATATACAGAGTAAGTGTACTCCTTGCGCAATGCATTGCTGTACCCCCCTCGCTTCAGCCATGAAACTTTTCTCTTATCCTATGCAAGAATGTTCAACCAATCGGCCATCGACACGCCTGCAATCTGCCTTGCTAGCTCCTCCATTATAAAGTGGCCTTATCCAGCTAAAATCGTAGCTAATTAGGGACAGTTTCGCGGTGGGCTATAGACATGCCTCCCCCTTTCGAAAGCGGTGCCTTCTTGTTGCAAACATCATTATCATCATCTCTCCCCTCGGGCTCCCCTCCTTCTACTGAGAGCAATCCGGAAAAATGGTTAATCGAATAGCAGGTCGTCAAGCTCGTGTTCGTGCGGAACTAGTAAGGAGAGAGCAAAACAGACTCGCGAGGCTCGCCGCTCAGCAAGTTCAGAATTAGAACAACATGTGCACTTCCACCGCCAACCAGGTAAGCTCCCAAAACTATCACAACCCATCAACACATACCTCTTCACATCTCTGACCCTGCCCTCCAGATACAGATCTAACGAAACACAAATTATGGTTTTAGCCCTGGCTTCGATGGCGGTAAAACCGTGCGTCCAAGAATCGATGGCTACGTACAGCACGAGGACGGTCTCTGATATCTTCCTGGTGAAAAGCCGACGCAGACCAACAACTACTCGACCGAACGAAGCACAAACTCTGGTTTCAGCCCCGGCTTCGATGGCGGCAAAGCCGTTCATCAAGGGTCTTATGACATGCGAACCGATACCTATACATAACGGGGATGGAAGGTGGTAATGAACTTGATCTGGAAGCTCAAAACACTTCAAAACACTTCAAAGCGCTAGGTCTTTCCCAATCAACTTCGGTGCATCAGGAATTAAATGTGTGCCAGATATCCATCAAGGAACAAGGCAAGTAGGGAATTGGGTCATTTACCATACTCTATATCCAAGCGCTCGTTTCTCAGGATGGAAATTATAAATTCAAACACTTATTGAAATTTGGTTCTTTCAAGGTATTTGATGGCTTCTTTGAACTCTTTCCTTCGTTTTTCCCTCTGAGTAAATGGGTACACGTCGATGTTAGGAAAAAAGTGCTTGCCTTATATTCTATTATAATCTTAATTCTTAATCTCACTGATCTAACGATTTTTTACGAAAGGCCACTGCACCTCTTCGCTGAGGCTGAGACTTGTCCATTATGAATAAACTTCCCTCAAACCTCTTTCAGCGCCAAAATACAAGGTTCGGGTAAGAACTCTAAAAATGTTCACTTCTTTCTTAGCATCAACGAAGGGTTGATGTTACACGACCCCAAAACTGTAAAACCAGCGCCCTGGATTTCCCAGTCAGACTGGTACTCCTATCCTTCCTGCATGTTCCTATCCGTGCCTTTCATTTTGCAGCTATCCTGCCTTATCATATCCTCTTGTTTCTACTAATCCCATCCGTTGTGCAATCTTCATTGAACTTCTCTTCCCCATTCCCTGTAGCTTTCAACCCCTTAGTGACGCTAAGAAAGCAGTAAGGGTAATCATCCTAGAAACAAACCCTGTAATTTCAACTGCTTCATTGACGCTAAGAAAGCAGTGAAGTGGCTGGCTGGCTCACCAAAAACACAAGCAAAGTTCAAATCTTACTTCGCTAAAGGTCTCTCCCACATCCCCTATTTTCTAGCCCCCTTTGTTGAAGCTAAGAAAGCAGTGAATTACAGCCAATCTTTATTCCCAAATTACCAAAAGCGGTGCTCAAACTTTAATAAGTTCTGTCGCTACCTTTGTCCTGTAGTACTGTAGCGGAATCAGTACAAATTCCTGGAATCATTGCAGTTTAGATACTAATTAAAGTAGTAAATACTACTTGGTAAGTTGGCCTAACAAACAGGATCAGTGAAAGTTATATTATCGACTTTTGGCATCCCGTTGACGCTAAGAAAGCAGTGCTCTCGGACCGACGCAATTCTTTAATTGGCGAGCCAGGAGGGTGTGTCAACCTGAGCTCTTCATTGGACAGTTTTCGCCGCTTTCTTAGCGTTAGCAAAGGGGTTGAGGGTTCCCCTCGCATCCCCTATTTCCACCTCCTTCATTCACTCTAAGAAAGCAGTGAAATGTGAGGTGGATAGCAAACTCACTAGTAGTATCCTAACGACATCAACTCGCTATAAACAAACTGTAAATATCACTTCAATATATCATTCAAAAGCTCAGAATCTACATATCATCAATATAGCATTAATAAAAACTTTTATATGCAAACTAAGCTTAATAATATCTTCAACAAGGAATCAAGGGAGCAAGGAGAGAAGAAAGTCAAAAGTTCAAAGCTTTAATTATTGAGAGTTTCTTTAATATAAATATGTGAAGGAGATATTCATATCAACCTTGGTCTGAAAGGAATACCTCAAGATTGAAGTTCATAATTGAGAAAATAAGAAGTTGTATCCACACAGTCTAAGTGAGAATCAAGAGTTGAAGTAGCATTCCTCAATTATCCATCGTATCTCGAAGGAGAATTTTCTTGTCTACCTATTCCAACATACTAAACCGTTCTGCCATCATATACTATGGTCTTGGGATAAATAAATCCACCCCTGGGGGTTTTGAAGCCAGCCTCACCAAGGGTAGTTGGCCAAAACGAAAGTTGGATTTGGCGTAATTGTGGGGTCGAAAGTGCTAGAAGCAGATGCCAGGGGTGGACTTATTTATCCCAAGACCATATTATCAAAACATGGGTTGAAGATCTCGACGAACTCGTAAACTTCGGACGACAAGAAAACAGCGACCTTTCCAGTTCAGATAAGTCCGAGGAACTTCAGATGGGTCGAGAAAACTTGAGATGGAAGAATAGACGAGCCAAAAGAACATCAGACGAAAGAAGACGTAACACCCTCACCAAAACTGTCGGAACCTTGAAGGGGACAATCTCGGGAAGATAGGTATTTCTCTCTTTCTCCCCTCGTGTGTGCGTCTAGTATAGTGTATCTATGTACTTCAACTACACCCAACCATCATCCGTCCAGTCTTAGGAACACCAATCAATTTTCTATTCATCCCCCATCAATTTTTTCTCCAACCCATCCCATCCTAACTTAACCTAACCTAACCACCAAAAACCGCCAACCGCTCAAACTCCAACCCTCATGCCATTTAATCATCAACTCATAATCTAATCCTCATGCTCCCGTTTTCTGCCTAATCCCCCACAAAGATCAGCCATCATCCCCTCATAAAAAAAGAGGGAAATCAAGGGGTAGGTACTATAACGTCAAAGCAAGCAAGCAATCTACAAGAGAGGGCAAATCTAACTTTTCACCAAGAGACTCTTTCCAGTCATCTCCTCAGGCTGTTTAAGACCCATAGCCTCCAAGATCGTAGGCGCGACATCACCAAGGACACCCTCGGATTGTTCGAGGGACCAGCCCTTGGGGGCGTTGGCCATGATGAATGGGACTTTGTTGGTGGTGTGCGAGGTCTTTGGTTTGCCGTCTGGGAACTTCATTTCTTCGGCGTTACTGTTAATATGTTAGTATGATTCAAAATTAAAGGTTTGAGACCGGGAAGACATACCCGTGATCGGAGGTAATGAAGAGGAGATATCCCTCCTTCTTGCAAGTTTCGTAGATTTCACCGATACCCTTATCAGTAGCGGCAACACCAACAATTGCAGCCTCATAAACACCAGTGTGTCCAACCATATCAGGAGGAGCAAAGTTGTTCATGACGAACTCGAATTTGCCATCCTGAATACGCTTAGAAACCTGTTTAGCAACACCCGCGGCGCTCATTTCTGGCGCCAAATCGTAGGTAGCAACGCTCTTGTTTGAAGGGACGAGATCTTGAGTCTCATCTCTGGTCTCGAGAGGGAAAGCCTTTTCAACACCACCGTTGAAGAAGAAAGTGACGTGAGCGTATTTCTCGGTCTCGGCAACGTGGACTTGGTTGATTCCTTGGGAACCGAGGGTTTCGGCGAGAACGTTACCCATGTGTTGAGGCTTGAATGCAATTGGGAATGGGTAGTCGAGCTTGTATTGTGTCATGGTGGTAAGAGTTATGTTCTTTGGGTAGGCAAAGTCCTCCAATGGAGAACGGTCTGCGTCACCGAGAAGTTGGGTGATCTCTCGTACACGATCAGATCTATAGTTAAAGAAGAAAACTTGGTCATTGTCTAAAAGGACAGTTAGTTTGTAGCAAAGAAAGCAAAAGGTGAAATTTAGACATACCCTTGATACGTGCCTCCTTTCCACCAACAATAATTGGTTTCAAGAATTCATCATTCTCCCCCTTCTCGTATCTCTCCCTAATTGTCTTGACAATGTCACTGCTTTCCTCGCCATCACCAATGCAAAGAGCGTTCAAGCCAACCTCGACTCGCTCCCAACGCTTATCACGATCCATGGCATAGTATCTACCAGTAAGAGATGCAATCTCTCCAGTACCAATCTCCTTGATTTTGTCCAAAAGACCTTGTATGAAGCCAGCTCCGGATTTTGGGTCTGTATCTCGTCCGTCACCGAAGCAATGAATGTATACGTGGGGAACACCGACTTCCTTAGCGAGTCTAAGGAGAGCATACAAGTGGTCTTGCTTTGCGTGCTATAAAATCATTAGCTCCCGTCTCCCCCTTTCCAATTGCACCAGACTTACAACACCACCATCAGAAACCAGTCCGCACAAATGCACACGACCGTTGCCAGCCTTAGCATCGTTGAAAACCTTCATGATAACCTCATTCTTGTTCAACTCGTTCTTCTTGATAGTTTGATCAATTCGAACAACATCCTGCCAGACAACTCTTCCAGCACCAATGTTCAAATGTCCGACCTCAGAGTTTCCCATCAACCCCTCTGGTAATCCCACAGCGAGCGAGGAGGCTTCGAGTTCGGTAAACCCATCTTTATCTTTTTGGAAAGCATCCATTACTGGAGTCTCCGCGGCCGCAATCGCATCGCCATTCTTAGGGGAAGATTCGACAGGAATTCCCCAGCCGTCAATAACAACTACGCCAGACCATAACGATTAGCCATGAAAGCTCCAGGTACATGAGAACGTAGAGGAATGCGAGGATGTAATCGGGCTTCTTCTTGGATTTCGTTGGAGTGCTGCTGGCACTAGCACTCGGCGAAGCCATTGTCTTCGGAATTGGGGAAATGGTGAAGCAATTAAAATTGCAAAAGAAGGGGAAGTGATCTGCATGGAAGTAGAATTGTGTTTGGGAAAGATACCCGCTCGCTATATCGGGATTGAGTTGTGGTATACGTGGTATATAACGTACCTAGACAAGCCTTATGGTCGACCGGCATGATGAAGGAATCGCCTACAAGAATATTAGGCTGTGTCAGCGGTGTTGGCAATAGAGTGTTGGGAGGACTGCGAAGAATTGGTGAACAGAGAGGAGTTTCGCACGAGAGTAAACAGGAGAGTTATCTTGAGAGTAAAATTTCTGATTGAGGGATTTCTATCAGAAGAAGCCTTTTCAGGAAAAGGAAGAGCTGCCCAGAGGTAGGTTGTGTTTGGTGGGTGGGGTGTCTTTGGTGGGATGTTCAGCGGGATGTTTTACTTTTTCCCCTCCAAGTTCAATCGTTCCGATAAGAAGTCCCCTGCTTCCCCGACACCAATCAATCACCAACCGTGGAACACAAGGTCACCAGAATCTTCAACTGTCCTGAGTCGTCATCGCATCGGGTACCTAGGTACTGGAACTGGCCCATCTCTTTTTGCGAGCATCGAGATCCTCAAACCACGAAAGCGCACGATGGCAACGCCCGTCTCTCCTCTAGAGGTCGACACCATCCCCGTCCTCTTCGCCCTCCTCTCGCGACTCCAACCACCTTCAAGCACCGGTTCCGCAGGCTCACCACCCGCTGCGACCCCAGGTCCAGCTGCTCAAGCCTCTGACAATGGTCCCATCACGATCAAGCAGATTCCTATGGAAACAGACAAGATCAAGCACAAGTTATTAGAGTCGCAAGCAAAGGTCAAGGCGTTACCGGATATGGATAGGACTACCGCGGAGCAGGAAGAGGAGATTAGGGAATGGGAAGAAAAGATTGCAAAGCAGAAGGAGATGCTGCAGGATTTGAAGGATGTTGGATCTGCTGCGAAGCTGGATAAGGAGAGGAAGCAAAGGGGTGACGCGATGGAGGAATGAACGGTAGATGGACCTCAAAACAATCAATATCCAAACAACGTCACCTAGGGGGTATCTGGGAAACAATTACGGAGAATCCAGTGAAAGGCGCCAGCCAGAACCATTTTTATGGCACACACTTAGTATGGCCGCAAGGCCACTACGAAAGGCATTCGAGGTAGAAGAATGGCGCTAGAAAGTACCGAAGAAGTGGGCAACCAAGCAGGTCAAGAGCCAAAGTTGGGACTAGCACGCTATATCAAGTCAGATTTGATTCTCATTTCGGCGACGAGAATATGGAGAGGGAATGCTATCATATCGTCATTACAGTATGCTAATACATTGCCTTATGCTTGCTCACTCCCAAAATAGCCTTGCTAGAGTCCTGGAATTCTACAAAATCCCGTAGAATTCTAGAAGATCTAGCCATTACAATTGCACAACAATAAAATGTTAGTCGCCATCATGTATTCCATTCCTTTCCAGGGTTCACATGTTAGTGAGAAGCAATGCCAATTTTCTTCAAGATATCCTCAAGACCAACTCCTGGCCCACCAGGAACAACATCAGTCCAAACCCCTTCGTTTAGTTTTGATGCTTCAGGTAGAGTGCTCCAATTTGGACTATGCTCAGACTTGAGCCACTTGAAATCATCAACTTGATCCCAATGATTTTCATATTCCGCCGAAGTGTTTTTCTACATAGCTTGTTAATACAAGGAATCCTTGGAGAGGGGAAAAGTCAACCTACATGGCATTCTGGAATAGGCGAAAAGCGAACATTATTGCAATCCTCAATTATAGGTCGACTTGCACATTGCAAATAAATATCCACATTCTTGCAATCATGCATTCTAACCTGCCTCGAATCAACCACAATTATGCTGTCCTCGATTCCAGTAATATGAGCAGCACCAGCGACACGACCAGCAATAATCAAAGACTGTTTGATGTTCTTCAAAGTCAGACCAGCAAAGGGAGCACCATTGGCAGTAGGAACCGACATATCGACAATACATCTCTTCAAAGAAGTCAAAGAACCAGAAGCCGTAGCATGGGAAGCCGAAGATGGAAGAATGATATGAAGTCCAGTATGGCCAGAGATTGAAACATTTGTTGCTTGCGAGAAACTCGGTTTTCGAATTGGACCGCCGCCACCTGGCATTTGTCCTAATTCCGCATTATAGTTTTTGGGGAAGGACGGGAGATCACCAACTGTGTCCCTGGGTTCGGATGACGGGGTAGATATATTTGCGGGGGTGGCAACTTTGGAGGATTCAGTCGAAGAGACGGCTCCAGGTATGGATCGGTTTTGTTTTGCCAGTTCGGCTGCTTCTCCAATGGATACTGCGGATGCATTCTTATGTGTGGTCTTGAATGCGAATCTTGGCCTTGGCTCATATTTCGCCTTGGCTTCTTGAAGCTTCTCAGAGAGACCTTTGACAGCCTATAGATGCGTGAGACGTGTTTTTGAAAGTTCGAAATCTAGAATTCAAATTACCTGAGAATAGACTCGTTGATCATAGGGTGGAATGAATCCCGTGAGATCAGCTACATCGTTTGACAGCCTTGAGATAGCTGCAAGAAGATGATCTGCTGCGTCTTTTCTTTCGCCGCCGATCACAGAGTACGATTCGAGCTGACTGATCTGATCTAAGATTTCTGAGAATAGTGAGCGCCTTTTCTCGTTACGTTTTGATGGAGGAGAATCTACCTGTACAAGTTTCTTGAAAGTATCTATAAAATCGCTCTTTCAAGTCAGATTCTGGCCCACCACGGTCAAATTCAGACACCACCGCCGTGTTCATTCTCACGAAATGAATGTACGTAGGAAAATTTCCAAGTGTATCACAACTGTTGTAGAAAAATCGACAAATTCGTGTCACAATAACAACAATGATATAAGAGGCGCGATCAGTTTCCCCAAGGAGCAAGGAACGTGGTACACGCAGTCGTACGCGATGCTTTAATATGCGTCTCTTGGACTGGATCGGCGTAGAAACAATCAGAAGCGGTGGGAACAAAAGACGTAATTCCTTTTGTTTTGGCGACTTTAAGTAAGATGTTCTTGAATTGTTGTGAGGAGGGGTGGCGATGGAATCGTGCGGGGTATGACTTGGTGGCACTACTTTATACAAAGATCCTGGTCCGAGGCTGCATGTATCCCAAATGTCGAGATCATTCAAAACATCCAACTTTTTAGCTATTTCAATTAGAGTACAGAATAGTCTCCTATTTACATTACAATATACCAACTCTATCACTTACGATAAATTGTACGTTCAAGATTCTTCTTATCCAGCAAAATATGTAAACTGGATTTGACAATTCGTCAACCGGAGAGTCGCTTTTTATCACGAATACCAACCTAAAAGGCACCAACGTTGGTAGAGTATTCTAGCCATGCCTTGAAGATAGTCACCTTTATCTTCGTGAATTCTTCCACAAGCCCCTCTACGCTTGTGCTGTCGCCAGATAAAACTTATCGAGAATCTGGTGAACACTTTTGTGTATTGTGATAAATGGGAAATGCAAACAACCAAGACCAAACCAATATCAATTCATATGTACAGTACACAGCGCCAAACCAGGGTCAAGCTCTCACGAGTGTGTCGATTTCGCAGGCACATCGATCCCATAATTCTCTTTGATTCTCTGTTGCCTTCGCTCGTCATATCCGGGTGCATAGATTCCTATCGAAGGTTATTAGTTCATATCAACAAGTAGTGGAAAGGATATTTACCTCTTCCCTCTCCTATCTGTGCAACGGTCTCTTCCATTGGTATTCTTCGGTTCTTTCGAAGCTGTTGCTTTCGCTCAAAGTCATCGACCTCTGGGTCCTTCTTGGGACCTCTCAGTTTTCCGCCGGTGAACTCGTATGCGGCGAAGATAATTGCGAGACCAGCACCCATTCCTAGCACCTTGGGGGTTGAACCAGCTAAACACATCGTTAGAAATTATGTTCGCATATCATATCTGCGGTAGAAGCGCTCACATCGTAATCCAGCAACGGCACCGGCTGCAAATCCACCCATGGCATGGTTCCAACTATCATCCTTCTCTCGTAGGTTCGCGGCAACGTCTCTCGAAAACATGAAGGCGGCACCAGCACCGGCTATAGGATAATTAGCTCTTGTCCACTAAACGCCACGCCAATTGATAATAACGTACTGAAGGTTGCAATTGTCCCTCCACCTCTCGCAAATACACCCCAAGCTCCATAGTTCCTCTTAGACAAGCTGTTTTGCGCGGCAGCGATCAAGACACCGGCAGATCCGATAACTAAGGCGCCATTGGTTGCTGACTTGAGAGCATCCTTTGGATGGTATTGATCGTCCCCGGACGCCATGTTGACCTGTTCAATGGCAAGATGCTCGAATTATAATCAGTTGTGGTCGTCGTCAACTTTGAGCTTGACGGGGGTTCAATCGCGGAGCGTTCAAATCCAAGGCCGTTGGAGGCTAAACTGTTTCGGGTAGTATAACCAAAAAAGCAGGGCGACATATTCTTGGTTGCTATTAAATGTGATAGAAATGGTTGTAATACATAGAGAATCTCTCTGGTATGAGGGGGTATTTAAAATAATATAGCCGCTCTTCTGCGAAATATGCGTATGGTAACTCGCCTTTTCTCAAGGCTGAGAGAGTGCTGCTTTCAAATGCGCAGCCTCGAGCATCTTTATCAAACAACTAATAGTGTCTGACAACAAATCAATAGTGTAGAGGCAAAGAGCTGCGTAAGCAAATACTTGGGACTAATGTAATAATCCCATCTGACGCTTTGATTGAATTCTTCTTTGCCTCACCAGAATTCACATCTGCTTTGCGGTGTGAGTAACTATTGCTGAGGCACTGATTTAGATGAGCTCCCAGCTTCGACATCTTCCATCAACCACAGCACAACAACCTTCAAAATAGCAAAGTTACACCCTTCTTTTGACTTTGACCTCAGACCTTGAACTGCGATCATCGCGAAATTGTTACCCATCACAACTCATACCCAACCATAAAGAACCACTCCAGCGCCATTCCCGCCCAACTGCACCAACGCGAATAGTGCCCTCCACTGTATACATCCAAATTGTCCCACAAAGCACCAGTGCAGCTTGACAATTCAGGTTGGGAGGCTTTCTGCAAGGAACATATCCTGTGGACAGCTATCAAGAATCGATCAAGAAAGGAAGGGCAGGTTCCCGGCGCAGCGGGGCTTGAGGGGTCAAAATGACCAGGCATAATATTATCACTTCAAAACCAGGTAGATTTCCCCTCATCACTGTTGATCTCTCGAATTGCTGCCTCGCCTTCATCAAGCAAAGCTGACACTGTTACTCTGCGCCACAGGAAAGACTGCTCCACGGTTGATCGAAGATCTGCTCGACTACGACCCACGACACTTGGAGCGCAATATCCGGTTAGGTTGTGGTAATCTACTTGCGGATTCCCCTCCCCGTTGGAAAGGCGAGGGCCATGCGATACACAGGAAGAGCGATAATGACTGCCGGCATAAGTTGATGGTGATTCCATCTCGAACGAACGAACCGGAGGAAGAGGCCAATTCATCAACCAAATGGATGGTGGCAACATACTGCGACGATTGTCTATGGCACTTCGATATCACAGTCGATTATACGTCATGGAAGAATGGACAGACTCCCTGTAAAATGAACGAGCAGGAGCATCCGCTACACCACCTACAGCATGTGGAATCTATTTATTCTAAAAGCGAACCCGATCGTCTTCGACCGTCCAAGTACAAACCCGTCCACGAACTACATCGATTTGCATGCTCGCAACTATCTTGCCCTGTTGAAGTTGAGATCGAAATCTCTAAGCCAAGGCTTAACATAAATTTACTGGCACCCATATTAGATATTCATAAAGTACGAGCCCGAGGGGAACGAGCAATACGAGAAGAACCAGCAAGATTTGAAGGCTCTTTGGCGCGAAACCCATTTCACGCCCTCGGGTATTTGAGAACATATATCCAGAATGTAATCTCAGGGAATCCAAATCCATCCAAACAAATCGCGAAACGGAACAAGAAATTTGCCCTTGCGTTTGGCGAGGATTGTGAAGACCTTTTCAAATATTTGGACTTCGTGACTACCACAGGGGAGGAAACTGATGTAGGTCATTCCAACGTTGATCGAAACAGGGGCTCTATTGGGTCTCTTCTTCGAGTAATCCACTTCATCTTCGTCATTTGTGCCCAATTCTCCTCGTCCTCGCTTGTTTTTGGTGACAGCTGCTAACGTTGGCTTTAGGGAGCACCGACCTATTTCTGGCAGCCTCCCATTATAGATGAGCGAAATAAGTCATTCTTCGATGACGTTTTCTTGGAGGTAAATAAACAATTAACTCGTCGACCAGCAAGTGAAAGGGATTACCATAATGTTGTTGACCAACCTGTGTCTGCTCTCGAGTGCATCCAACGATCCCTCGGCTTTCATCGATATCCAAGAATGTCAAGAACCGTATACATTGACCTAGATTCAGGCGAAGAGGAGCATCCGCACTATCGTAGCCTCGGTGCGATTAATGATTTTACAGATGATTATCTGAGTTGGGCCTACGATAGACAACGTGATTGCGATCCGCTCAATGCACCTTATTACTTGGATTGTTTGAACGCAATTGCAAAGGGGCGAGAGAGTTCAGACTTGCAGACTAAAGTGGTCATGGCAACTTCCGCCGGTGAATATGGGCTTGAGGCCATCCAACAAGCTTACAAATTCTTCGGTGTAGACGCCAACACGAAAGAGGGAGATGACTACATTATTGGTCTCTACAAGTCGAGAATAGAATCCGCCCCACGGCAAAAAGAAGAAGCGAAAAATTCACTTCTAGCCATCGCAAAAGCTAGAGACTCTGAAAAGATTAGAGTGGTCGCAAACGATAAAGCAATGACAGTCAGTGAGGCACTAGAATATCTTCAAGTCCCTTCTCAGGATACCGACTCTGACACTATTGAAGCTATTGCCATTTCCATAGTATGTACACTCATTCTATTTGCAATTTTCATGTCCCTTTTATTTATCAGGTTGCTAACCGATACAGGCTACGGATGGCGATGTATCAAAAGTAGCACGAGCTCTTAGAGTTATTGCAAATGCTCGCAATGATCCCACGCTTCAAAGGGCAGCAACGAATATGGAAGCGGGCAACTCGGGCTCAACGCTCGATGTAACAGACGCCTACAAGCGGCTTCAGATGACACCCGAACAATCGCACAGCGCCAACGACGAAACCGTTCTTAATTATTACCAAAGCCTCATGACTGGTGCGGGACCAGGATCCCAAGACAGCTTTACCGAAGCCCTGCGAGTGATTGCTATTGATCGCGGCAGCAATTTCTTGCTCACAAAGCTGGATGATCCCAATGCTGTTGTGCAAGCTCCACCGAGCACGTCAGACCAACCAGTCGGCCTTGATAATATTGGCAATACTTGTTACCTAAACAGTCTCCTCCAATATTACTATACGGTAACTCCAGTGAGGAATGTGGTTATCGATTTCCAGAATCACCGAATGTCTTTGAACGATGAAGATATCAAGAAGAAGCGAGTTGGTGGTCGAATTGTGGCGAAGTCAGAGATCATCAAAGCCCAGAAGTGTAAGTATTATTCATGCCTAGTGACGCCAAAAATTTACTGATAGCTGGCAATCCCTAGTCGTGGATGAGTTACACAGTCTGTTTGAGAATCTTCGAACAGCATCTACCCATTCAGTAAAGCCAACAAGAGAACTCGCAGAGTTGACCATATTCAGTTCAGCAGCAGAGGCAAATTTCCGGAGAGCTTCGATCAGCAGTCCTAATGGACCACCCAACCTCATTTCTTTGCTGGACAGTCCGGTCTATGGTCCGCAGCTCCCGTCTGCTCAACCTTCACCCCCACAAATAGAAGATGATATCGAGATGGTTGATCATCCCGGCGATAAGGGAACAGACAATGATGATAGCAGTGAAGCTACCCTTGTGGATATGGTGGATCCGCCTTCCTACGAAGAGTCGATAAGCAAGGGCTCGCATTCACCGAACAAAGGTAGTGAAGATGACGAGGCTTTGCGTATGGACATTGATACTGTGATGGTCAACGGTACCGATGCAGCCAGTGAAGAGAAGACGTTGCTGCCTATGCCTGAAAAGCAGCCCCCATTGCCTCCACGGAACAGGTCTGGGCTAGTCATTCAAACGAACGACAAAAAGGAAAAGGTTTCAGACGATGAATTGTGGAGGTTCGGCTCTCAGCAGGATGTTACAGAGGTAATTGGAAATGTTAATTTCCGATTACTCTGCGCCTTGAAACCAACCAGCATCGATGCGCAATCTGGAGAGCAGATGGACATTGTCAGAGATACACTCTATGGCGCAAATGCTGTCTATCTACAAAAAGCCCAAACGCTAGAAAAGAAAGTCGAGGCCTGGTCGAATCTCATCGTATTTCCGGCGCCTAATGGCCCTCGTGATATCTACGAAGCTCTCGACGTGGTTTTTGATGAACAAATTGTGGAAATCGACAATTCTACAGCAGCACAGCACGCCTCGATCGATAAACTTCCACCAATCCTGCACATCCAAATTCAACGCACTGCCTTTGACTCTGTCAGACAAGTAGCATCTAAGAATCGAAATGCTGTTAACTTCCCAGAGACTATCTATCTCGATCGATATCTAGATTCTCAAGATCCTGATTCAACTTTGATGCGGAGACGTCGGGAAACTTGGAAATGGAAGACCCAGCTCAAGGTCCTAGAGGCCAGACAAGCCGCTTTGAACAGCACCGTAGCAGATGTTTCTGTCGCGGATGCTCTTATCGCCACGAAAGAATTCATTGAAAAGCTGCAAGAAGAAGAGATTGACGGCGTTCTCGTTGATGCAAACCTCTCCGAGTCTCTCGAGGATCGCACTACTGAGGTTGCCGATGAACTCGAAGCCATCAGCAAGGAAATCGCCGGTCTGAAGCAGAGCCTCAACGAGCAATTCACGGACATGCGACAATACGAATACAAACTCCAAGCTGTCTTCATTCACCGTGGTGAAGCGGGAGGTGGCCATTACTGGATTTACATCTACGACTTTGATAATGATATCTGGAGGGAGTACAACGATGAATATGTCAAGGAAGTCAAGGATCGCAAACAGATCTTTGAAAACCAGGGTGGAGGAACTCCTTATTACCTTGCGTATGTGAGGAGTACCGACCGGGCGGACTTGGTGCAGGCTGTTTGTAGGGACGTGTCTGAGGCGATACCTGCAAGTGATCCTATGGAGATGAGTCAGGGGAGGGACTTGGCTTACGCGGACGAGGATGACGATGATGAGGTGGGGGCTGTGAGACATATCGAGCATGTCAAGCCGAGACCTATTAGGCCTAAACCAGTTCCTGGAGTACCAGTGTGGGACTCAGCCAAGAATTTTGTAGAGGAAGCAAAAGGTCGTGCAGCTGATAAGCCGCCGCTTCTGGATGCGAATGGTAGACCTTGGCCTTGAGAAGCCTTGGTATACCTCGATGGGCCTTGATAGGAGAATGGTAGAAGAATCGATGGGTGTATGGAGTGGGGTTATGGTTGGTGGTGTGGTAAATATAGCGTCCGGCGTCCAAGGGATGGATGGGGTGAAGATGGGATCAGCAAGCTGTCATTTTGACATTTCATAAGGGGGTGTTGGTTGGCTTCGGGGGTCGTGGGGGACTTGATCTTTATTCTCTCTTCGTTGCATGATGATAGCAAGCAAGCCTCTTTGCATGATTGTTTTGCTCAGTCCTTCTTGTTTTTTTACGTAGAGGGGGCGAATGAATACATGAATTGAAAATGAACCGTAGTTTTGTGGTTACACTTGTTGTGAGTATAGCTGCTTCTGCTACCTATCTCCATCACTGTACAGGTGGGTGTATTTACTTTCTTTGGGGTTCTTTATAATTTGAGCAGTTTTGAGAAATCAAATTGAACAAAGTAACTTCTCATTTAAGCAGTCTCTTTCTCTAAATTTAATAAGACCATAAGAATATGGGGTACTAGATCAGATGAACATTGATAATTCAAGTACTTCAGATTTGTAGGTATTCTATATGTCCTCGACCTTCTCTGGTTCTTTTTTCCCGTAATTGCAACTCCCATGCATGTTTGTCGAAATTCAGATACATTTCGCTCTAGTTCTTTGCCTTACGTCAGATTGTGGTTTTCAAGAAAGGAGAAAAAGAATCATCAATTAAATGTTAGTAAACTGGAGATTTCCATGTAATAAACCCCACGGGAGAATGATGGCGCAAAAACTTTCAAGGACGAGAAGGACGAACATGTCGCGCGATATTTTCGTTGCTCCAAGGCATCTCCGATAATCAGAAAGGTTGGCAGAATTTTGATATTCCTACTCTCTTCTTGTCAAAGTCTTATTGAGGTGAGCTGCAAGTAAACTGATAAGCGAAGCAACATCTGGGGGCCAAAACGGGAGTCACAGTAAACCAGCAAAAAGCGAGTAAGCCAGTAACTACGGGGTAATCCATCAACTAAAAAGTAAGCTGGTAAGCAACATTTGGGGGCCAAAATGAGAGTTGTGAGTAAACTCTCAAACACCGGGTAAGCCAACAGTCAAGATTGGCAAGTAAGCTATCAATCATCAAGTGAGCCAGAAACTCTCGAGTAAGCCAGCCAGTGTATTTGGTGGCTAAAACAAAAATTACGAGTAAGCCAGCATAAAAATCAGTAACCCAAGATTTGCGAGTAAGCTAACTATTAGCGAGCAACCCAAGTATCTTAGCTTTCTACTCTGCCGCTTCTAGTTGTGACGCATTGCAAAACCTCTCAGTCTTCGAATACTCAATCAAAGAGTAGTCTAAAGCGTCTAGTAGTCGTTAATTCAAACACGGTAAATATACAAAAGTCTTTTCCAACAACCCAACAACCAACAACCCACAACGAAGGCCCACTCCTCTTCACAATAATCCTCTAGACGCCCCAAATATCCCCTCTTGAATTTCGAAATGGTCATAACATATAAACCGACCATTTCAGCAGTACCGTACTCGCTTGGTAACTTGTACGCCTGAGATGGTGTGGCTCTCCTTCAACTCCACATTCATGTCTACCAATTCCAACTCTAAAGCCGTGCGAAAACATCCCCGATTCTTGTAATTAAACGTGATGTTGTAGTGGGTCACTAAATGTACAAAGCTTTTAAGGAATTCCCACCAAGCCTGGTTATCAAACCCTCCTGTTTGACCCCCAATCTTCACGACCGAATCGATCGCGATGCGCGTAAAGGGCGAAAACAATCCGGAGGTGACTTCATTCAGAATTGGCAGGGAAGGTGGTTTGAGGCTACCATTGGTCCAGAGAAAAAAATGTCGGTAGGCTCGTAGCGGATTGGAACTAGGTGACCGATTGGGCTTTGATCTAGAATGCAGCATTTAATTCCCATCCATATTTACCGCGATTGCTTGGTGGTGTTGACAACCTCCACCGAAATAACCTGGTGGCTTGGGAGAGCGGCATACCAGACTTTCAATTGAAGCTCGAGCGAGAGCTTTGGGAAATTGGGGAAGGTGGTCGGGACGGTGGTGGTTGAGTTCTAATTACAGGTAATATTTTAACATCTAATTATACAGAGGTATTGAGTAGAAGCTTACCATGCTTGACGACTTCATTTTTATTTCAATGGATCCCCAGTTTCAACGCAAATTGCAACGGCTAAAGAGAGAATTAGAAAATGCTTTATGCGAACAAGATCGTGAAGATATCTGGAACAACTCACCAATTCAGCTGCTCAGAAATTCGATGAGGGTTATTTTGGATAAGGAAGCACGAAAAAACACAAGTACTATATGCTTCGTTGGTAGGTTTCGCAATTCAAACTAGCAGAAAGAGACAAGGTACAACTGCAATGGTCTCTGGCTAAAGGTGGTCCATATTCTAAAATATCAATGTGTTGTGGGTTGCCGACTAAGCAAAATCTGCATGGTAACCAGAAAACCTAGATGGGAACAAAACTACTAGACATAAACAAGGACCACATTTTCATTAGATTTCCCTACTTCTCGCCTATCTTTTCTTTTGTCCTATGGTGTTTAGCTATCCCGTTGCCGTTAAGTGTGATCAAACCCCCCTTGGAGTTAAGCGAATTGAGTTCTGACAGCCTGGTGGACTTCACTCAAGAACAATTATGATGTTGAAAGTTCGCAAAGCGTGAGCTCCAAGAACAAAAGAAAGAAATCTGCATCAGCTATGAAAATATCTAGCTTGAGTCATTATTAAAACTGCTTTCTTAATTCCTGTGCTGTTGATAGCTGCATAGCAAAGAGATCATATGCCATATATACTCATGCTGTTATAAACAAAAATGCCGGCTATCCAAACATGAACCCACCCAATGCCTCATCATCTATCAACCATGCAAAATGCCACACCACCAAAAACTCCTAAAAACAAAAAAATGTATTCGCCCGCGAAAATGTATTCGTAAATCATTGAACCCCATCCCATCCGTTTCACCACCCAAACTTCTCCACAGTGACATCAACATCCACACCATCCCTCCTTATCCCAGAACAAATATTCCGTACCTGCCGTCCCATACTATCCGGACCACTAGTAACAACACCCAACCTCTTCCCACACTGTCCCAAAAGTCCCACCGTAACCTCAGCAATCAAAGCCTCCAAATTCGGCCGTCCAATCTCTTCCGTAGCTCTAGGAATAATAATCTCCACCCCTCGATTTTCCACATCCGCTAACGCATTCCTCCCGATCCAATCAATATGCTCCCCCTTATGTATTACCCAAATAACCACAATTCGTCTTCTCAGCATGGAGTTAGAGGCAATTTCTGCATCTGAGAATCGTGATAGGGCGAGGAGGTGGTGGATTAGAGGCCAGATGACGGCGATGCCACTCCCTCCAGCAACAAGAAGTGAGAAATATGAGTCTTCGAGAAGATGGCGGGCGTGAGAGGAACCGTAGGGACCGTCTATTCGGATGTTGAGGCGTTTGTGGGAGCGTGTTCGCATGAGGAGGTCGGCTGAAAAACCATCTCTTGCCCGAATTAGAAGGTTGAGTTTTGCATCTTTTTCGTTTGGGTGTGGTGCTCGGGACGCTATTGTAAAGGGGTGGGATTGGAACAGGTATTTCCTAGCGAGAGAGGGCACTGTGATGAAAACGTGGTCTGTTGCTTGCCATCCTTGGGTGATGGATTTGCCTAAAATCATATGAGGGATTTTAGGTGGTTGTAATAGTATGGTAGTGGAAAGTCGAACGGTTTCATCATCTTCCATGATACTGGCTTGTGCTTCGATTGTGAGGTTTTTGAGACTGAGACGGTATATGGTCCTGTCTATGAGGAATATGGACAATGCTGCTCCAACGTATGGTCGTCCTGCTGGATGATGTAAAAAGAGAAAAAGTAAAGCAAGAGCTTGAAAAACAACATGTAAACCCAGAAATAATTCATACCAACGCTGACGAAAACTCGCAAGAGATGTGATATATAAAAGTTCATAAGAAAAGAAAGCGATTAGACCAAAGAGAATCATTTTATGTATCAGAAAATCAAAAAGTGTCGGCAGGAAACCTGTAGGTCGAATTATATACCACCATGCACAAACCATACCCAAAACATGAAGCAACGCGTGTAAACATAAAATTTCGCCGAGTCGACGATGTATGAGATTCAAAGATTCGTAAGAACGCCCTGTGAGGAATTTCAAAGGCTGGTTCTTTGCTCCTAGCAGATATAAATAAGGAAGATTTGAGACAAAAATAAGGCCAACTCTATCAGATAAAACAAAAGATTGCACTAATTCAAAATTGAAGTGCCAAAAAGTATAAAACAGATTTATAGCAAGAAAGGAAATGATGGCGAGGGAGGTACCATTCGATGGTAGAACCTTGTGTATTAGTGGAATCGGTTGCGGCTGGTACATCAGAAATGCCTTGAAACCTGAGAGGATTGTTCTTCGAGGATAGAGTGGTTGAAGAGCATGGCCATTATGGAGAAGCGGGGTTTCTTCATCGTCTAGCTCCTTTCGTGGAGGACTTTCGGTTCCAAATATCGTACTGCTTCCCGATGAAGGCGTGGAAATATCCTGAAAGTCTCTAACATAGGGCCTGCCTATTATAGGTGTCTTCAACTGTCCATCCTCATCGTTTAGGGAGTCGGTTTCGGTGCTTTCGCGTCGTAGCTTTATCGCCCGTCTCCTTCTCCATCGCAGTATATTTCCACTCCAATGTGCTGCTGAGAATACCACAACCAGCCCTAGGATAACAATATGGTAGGTCGGCACAAGTTTCTTGTTGTACAAAGTTCCTCCCGCGATTTTCCGCCTTAACTCCTGGGCCGGCGAGGGGTCATGGCTATCGATGTCGAGGCCCTCTACCGAGCCCGTATGAAGCGCAAATCGGAAGACTTGTTGGAGCAGATCGGAACCTTCTTCCATGGCCGGGGCTTCGCTAATAGTGATGAGCAACCGAGTTACAGTTACACTTGGTAGGGGATGACAATGCAGTGCGATGTGGAAATATTTGTGAGACTTGAAGGTTGAAGGTTGATTGCCCGCTGATCGGATCTAACCTCGCATGGATTTAAACTAAAGGCGGCAGCCAATACTTGAGAACTCAATACTCAACTCTCCACTATTAAATTCCCTTAGAAAGTTGAATCAATCATACAACAAATTTCAGATAAATTTTCATTATCTGATAATTTTAGAACAACAAATAAAATCTAAATGTGTCTATCACTGAGGTGTCGCCTTCCATTAACACAAGGTGGGGTGGGGGCTGGCGCCAGACCCCGCCGGGAAAGCAGGTGGACCGAGCCACAGAGCTACTTTTTGACAGCCTTGAGCTCCGAATCTCTGCCATGAACAACTGGAAGTAAATAACGACTCGCCGCCACGCCAAATATGGCAGACAAAGATACCAAGTAATTATAGATCTCCCAAATCTCCCAGACCCCCAAATGGCATCTTCAAAGCTAACAAATTCTCTCCAACTAGAAAAGAGGTGGCCGCCGCGACCAACCCACGAGGCATTCCTTATGCGCCATTCGTTGATAAAGTAGAGGACTATGTTACGACTCGGGCAGATGTCGAAACGACTCTTAAGAAATTCCAGGAGATGATCTCGTATGTTTTCGACGATTTTTGGCTGCAGAAACAAAGGCTCATACATGTGTTAGGAAATATCAATTCATGGAAACGAATAAACAGCGGGCGGCAGTTGGACACAGGGAGAAAATACCGGACATCCAGAAGACGCTAGATATGGTACAGTTTCTCAAGACAAGAAAAGTATGCTGGCGCCAATTATGTCAAAGTAGCAGGACTGATTCTTTGGTAGCCTGGTTCAGAACCGATAGAAACTACTTTCGAATTGAACGACACCCTTTTCGCAAAGGCAAATATACCACCAACAAATGAAGTTTATCTATGGCTAGGGGTTCGTTACTTGGAATAATTAGGGAAACTGTTGTCTAATATGCTCTAGGCAAATGTTATGCTTTCATATCCTATTGATGAAGCAGAGGAACTACTCACGACGAGGTTAGCTACGGCTAAGCAAAACTTGAGCAATTGCGAGGAAGATCTCGATTTCTTACGGGAACAAATTACCGTAAGTTCAGAAGCCGAATCTACGAATTCTTCTGTATTAGACCTTGTGCACTAACAATAATTTAGACAATGGAGGTTGCTACAGCACGGGTTTATAATTGGGATGTTACGATGCGAAGGAAGGAGAAGCCAGAGCAAGAGGCATTGGAATCTGGAAAAAAGGGATCTCCAAATGGTTGAAAAGCCCAATTTTTGGCCAACCAGAAACTCCAAAATGCGTGACGGAAAAGAACATCTGAAATCGCAATCCTAGCAATGTTGTGTTACCAACATGAATGCGGGGTTTTCAAAAATTCGATGGTGGTTGCAACTCACTAACTAGTATAACCCTCCGAGGCTTCATGGACAAATACAAAAATACATTGCGAGTGAATGGAAAGTATATGTACCTACGTACCTCCTATCTAACCATTCGTGGTTCGCTCTTCCTCATTGGCTCGCGTGATCTTGACCCCGTCATGGCTCTTGCCCAAATCCAGGCAAATCCCTGTGAAATTGTGCCTCGTCCCCTCCACCCAAAGCCAGCCCAGCTCTGCAACAGAATACATCATCCTTCTTCCCACCCATTTCCCCCAGCATCCTCAACCACCATGGCCACAGAAACGCCCACCCTCAAGCAGGACCCCAAATACGACAACTATGACTTCCCATGCGTCTCAGAAAAGGCGCAACCTGGACACGCTGGACACACAACTCCAGAGCAAGATGCCCAAGTCCACCAATTACGCTTGAAGCTTGAGAGTCTGGGCTATACCGAGCGTCTCGACACGTTGACCCTCGTTCGTCTGCCCCCTTTCTATCTATAACTTCAACTTTCGCTAATTTGGCGGTGTAGCTTCGATTTCTGAGAGCGAGAAAGTTCGATGTGGACCTTACTGAGAAGATGTACGTTGCCCCACCTTCCACTACAAAACATATATGCTGAACAGCACACAGGTTCGTCGACTGCGAGGCATGGCGAAAGGAATTCGGTTTAGACAATCTTGTGCGAAACTTCGATTACAAGGAGAAGCCCCAGGTGTTCGAGTACTACCCGCAATATTACCACAAGACGGATAAGGTATGTTGCGAGAGCGCCTATGCTTCACAGGGATATACTGATAAGGAAATAGGATGGACGACCAGTATACATTGAACAGATGGGCAAAATCGACTTGGCAGCCATGTACAAGATCACCTCCTCCGACCGAATGCTGCAGAACCTTGCTGTCGAGTACGAGAAGATCGCCGATCCAAGACTCCCAGCATGCTCCCGAAAATCTGGCCACCTCGTCGAAACCTGCTGCACAATCATGGACTTGAAGGGCGTAGGACTTGGCAAGGTCAGCTCCGTCTACTCATACGTCAAACTAGCCTCCAACATGTCGCAAAACTACTATCCCGAGAGACTTGGAAAGCTCTACATGATCAATGCACCATGGGGGTTCTCCACCGTCTGGGGCATCATGAAGGGCTGGTTGGATCCTATCACTGTTGAGAAGATTCATATCTTGGGCGGTGGTTATCAGAAGGAGATTCTTGCGCAGATTCCAGCGGAGAATTTGCCAAAGGCTTTTGGTGGATCTTGCGAGTGTGCTGGTGAGGGAGGGTGTATGCTCAGTGATGAAGGTCCTTGGACGAACCCTGAGTGGGCTAGACCTCCTAAGTGGCAATCAGAACCTGCAAAGAAGCCCGAGGTCATCAACAACGAGAATATCAACCCAGCGACTATCACTCCTGCTGCAGCTGTCCCAGCGCCTGTCCCAGCTGCTCAAGCACCAGTCCAAGATGATGAGATCAAGGCTGCACCTGCACCACAATAGATGAGTTTTGGGTTGATGATGCAGAGCGAAGGACTTGGGAGCCGGTTACAAAATACAAAAACATGATTTCGTTGGGGTGGAAGGAGGGACAGTTGAAGGTGGCCGTTTTTTGATGTGTCTTTGGAATGGGACTCTTATGAGGAGTTGTCGTTTGTTTTAGACACACTCAGCCGTCTTTTTATGTCTAGCGGAATCATTTCCAGAGGTTTGCCTCCTTCTGCGTTAGGCATTACACAGTAGAAGTACAGAATCACTACATTTTTTGTTGGTGAGATGAGAAATCAGGACCCTTTTTTTCCCCCGGGACTTTTCACCCTGATGATTTTTTCGGGTTTTGGTGATTTAACTATATTTGTGTAAACTTGAGATGTCGTGATGGGGGGGGGGGGGGTATTTTGGTACTCTGGGATACTTTCCTTATGAGTCCTTTTAACAACTTCCCTCTTTTTTTTTGGTAGACTAGGGTACCTACCTATCTCACAATTTAGGTACTTTAATGGTAATAATTAAGAGGTAGCAGATTTTTTGAAGGGTAGATTGTAATCTGACTCACATGTCTTCCGGAAGTAAATTATAATATAAGAACAAGGAATGTCTAGAGTTCTAGGTAGCTATTATAGAGGCAACTAGCAGGTTCTTTTATTTTCCTCAGGAAAGGGGGGGGTTAGTTGTTTATTATTTGTTCGAAGAGGTTTAGTTGTAATTTTTCTCGTTCTTTTTCTACTTTGGTTGGGAAGTTGGAATCGTTTAGTGCTGTGTTGTTGTTGTTGTTGTTGTTGTTGTTTTTTTTGGGGGGGGGGAGTTTTAACAGTTAAAGGTTGTAGACTTTTTTTAATAATCTTATTAATTATTCTAATATTCTCAAACAATATAATTTAATAGCTTAGCTTACTAGACTCACTACTTAATATAATAAAGTAGCACCGTGATTAGTCAATTCCGCAATTGGTGAATAAAGTGTGCCAGATCGGAGAATTAAGGCATCTCACATATGGTTTCTATTGTCCCAGATTTACCATGACAAATAGCTTTGATAATTTCAAATTTTCCTATGTATTTTATAGTAAATCATATTGTCGTTACATATTCCTGGTGAATAGCACCTTGTACGACAGCCTAGTTGATCCACATGCTTTAGCTCATGTGAGTGGCTTGCCGCTCACGCACTTAAGCTCACAGGATCCTTCCATTCTTTCCCTTTGCTCTTCATGCAATAAATATATAGGAATACAACCACTTATTGCATCACACTTTATGGCTGCCAAGTCATACCAACACAGATGTATTTTCAGACAAGCCTAGTTATCTTATTCTTTTTCATGGTATTTCAATTCACTGAGAACCACTTTACAGTTTGTGAATTCAAACCTACTCATTTGTCTTTAAACCCAAAGGCTACACGCCATCTATACCAAAGATCTAAGAATAAACCACTCTTATCTTCCAAGGGTAGTAACTTCCCTGCCATTGACTAAAATCTCAATAGCATGAAGAACAAGAAGTAGCAAGAACAACAAGAAGAAGTTGACCCTTAGTATTTACAACCTCCAACTCTCTCCCATTCAAAAATAGTCCAAAAATAACATCGCAAATCTCATCCCTTAAAAATACAACCAAAACAACAACCTTCCATCAAACCAAACAAGCCTCTCTAATTTCCACCAACCTAAAACCTTCATCCCAACCCTTCCCAAATCTCCTCACATCTTAATCCGTCAGTTCAGAAGCAGCTCACTATTGTAAAAAAGTCATTTTAGAAGAACAAGCGTAAATATATATATTTAATTATATGTTTTGAAACGGTTAGGAGAATTGAGAGTTTTGAATAGTTATACAAGTACGCTATCATTATTATTATTATTATTGTCACTTCGTTTGATTGAATTTTATTATTCCGAGTTTTCCTTTCAGATATCACCGAACCTTAAATCAATTAATTAAAGTGTCAGAGGGGTTAGAAGTACATAGTATTAGGTACTTATTTGAGTAACCTTTAACTAATAGAAATATCATGGATTGGGTAGAATACTTGAATTCTTTTTAATACACCTTAGAGGTTGATTCTAGCGAATTTAGAGTATGTCTAGGTATAATTGGGGAATAAAGCATACCAGATTATCGGAGCCTCCGAATAATGGTTTGCGTTGCCCGACGTCTCTGATACAATTGGAGGAAATGTTTACTTATGAAAACCCGGGACACTTGAAGGTAGCTGGAGTCGAAGGCGAATAAGACGAGTAGCAAAAGAAGCCGACAGTTGTTTGTTTCCCTTTGATAAGTTCAAAGTTGCACCCGGTTTCCTCTTACGAGAAAAGAAGTCGAAAATTCGCATTTTCCAAAGATAGGACAAATTACTCTATCGTATCCTGTATTGCTTATTTTACTCTATCATTGAAAAAGTAACACATGTCAAGGCAAATAGATATCTAATTTTGATTTTGATATATATATACATATATAAGAGATATACCAGAGAGATGTTCAAGTGCACCACCCGTCCTCTTCATAGTCAGGAAATAATCAAGTAGCAAAATAGGTGAGAGATGATCAGGCTAAAAATGCGAAACTGATCCAATTAAAAGGCTCCACGTTTATCCAGCATTGCAAAAGAACTCGTAAAAACAAAAAATAAGACAGACGATATAGAAATTAAACACAAAACGAAATATAAGCGCATAAATATCCAACCCTATAGCCTGTGATATGCAACCCCCACTGGTTCAGGTAGTTCTCGTAATTGTTGTGATATTCAATGCCGAATGCGGACAGTGAGCACTTTATCATTTTTTTGATGCCAAGACGCCGGGACATCTCATCCTTGTCGGGTTCTTGTGTGGCTCCAACAGGGGAGGGGTTGGCAGCTCCCGATCAAAGGTCGCTTGTTGAGAAATGGTGCGGACAGGGATTGTGAGATTGCGACGTAAGTGATAACTTTGCACGGCAAGGGATCTATCAGGCGCTTATTCCAATGCGGTGTATAAGGAAAACCCATTCCAAGGTGGGTTATTCAATAGGAAATTAGGAGAGGGTTCTTGTTCCCTTAATAATCGGCAAATCGGGGATTGACCAATTGGGATTCCAAGCTCGGAAGGCAAATTGACGTTTCGAGGTTCTCCGGAGTCACCAAGCGGTTGGAGCGGGCATCAGGTGATCGATCTTCAAGCTGACTGCTCAAAGCTGGGAAAAGAATAGAAAAGCTGCAGATAGTTTCTTGATCCATCATGAGACCGACATGACAGTGTATTAGGTAGATTGTAAGAAGGAAGACAGTAATTGGTGAATATAGATACAAATATTTAAACGCGAGAGGGCCCCAAGAGCAACTCGTATATATGGGCCTGTCAGTTAACCATTTTTAGGAGGGAGACACAGTAGGGAGACGCAGTAGGATTACTCCTATTCCCTTTTCTCAGTCCACCCAAGCAGAGTAGGCACCGTACAGCCAGTGCCTACTATTTATTAGGTCAGTCCCAGTCCCCCGGTCCAGTTGCTCCCTCCGTCCTGACCTTTTCCATGTGCCCCCTGCCTGTAATGCCACAGTTTGCTGGAGTGATTTTAGATGATATCCCGTCGCTTCGAGTCCAACGCTTGTTCCAGAACCCGCCATATGAAAATCCTCTCTTATTCAAACGCCTTCGCACTTTTTCCACAACCACCTAAAATCTACTCCTCTTTCCACTTTTCAACCACCACCCAACACATTGTATTCCATCAACATCGCATGCAGTCTCATCCTAGCTGCACCCAGAAGGCGCCAAATAAAAGGTGTCATTTCACTCGTCTGCACCATCCCCTCCAGTCGACGACACCAGCCCGGGTCCATCTGCGAGAGCCAGATTTCTGATCATTTGGGGTCTCGCGTCGTCGTCGTGACGCTATTCACAGCTGCGCAGGACAGGACGCTCTGGCGTGTGGTGGTTCCAGGGGCCGCACCCACCCCAGCTCCACGCCCACCTCACAAGTTCCCTCCCTCACCCGGTCGGAGGTACTGCATATCGCGCAGAAGACGATTCGGAGCACAACATTAAAGCTGGACATCCTTCGCCGTCTCCCTCGCCTGCACTGCTGGTGAGCCATGTCGACCGATGCACATCAACAAGAAACTGGACGAGCTCGACGTGCATCCGTTTCATCGGCATCGGGACTGTCCTCGCCACCTCATAGCTCGCCGGAGCCGAACCAACTGGCCGCATCAATGTCCAACCGAAATAGCATCAAGCACAACGTCGCCCTAACGTCCAATGCCAACAACATTGATCTGAACGATCTGAACGATCTGAACGATCCCAATGTTCGGGCTCTTGGTCCCGTGGGTGGAATTCCATCACCGGCTGATCCTCCAGCCAAAGTAAGAAAGAAGCCGGGACGAAAGCCCAAGAGTTTCTATCTCAGCCAGGAGGCCAACCAAGAAAACTCAGCCAGCAATACCGATGCGGCTCCCAAGCAGAAGAGAACCCGCAAACCTCGAGACCCAAATGCGCCTAAGCAGGAGAGGAAGAAGAAGAGAATTGTTTCCAATGCTGCAGGTACGACTTCCGACCTCGCAGCCGGTCAGCGGCCCGTCAGTGCACGGGCCCCCGAGACCGTCGGGAGTTTTTTCGTGCACCCTGCAGCGGCTTCTGCTGCAGGCGCGGTGAATCCGTCCGAAAACGGCAGACGTGACCCTATTCCCAATCCCACTGGTAGTTTCTTCAACCCCGATGCTGCACCCCAGACGCATCACCATTCCCAACCCCAGACCCAACTGCATTCACAACTGCCTCGCAGTAGTGGTCAGAACTATGATCCTATTAGATCCAACTACGATCCCGTGAGGGAAACCGTGGTAAGCCATAACCCCTTCAGCAACCCTCAAGGCTCTCAAGGTTCGCCACATCTTCCCCAAACAATGAATCGAGCAAGCGCGTCCCCGTCGATTTCTAGCCTGGTGGACCCACCTAACCAGGCCTTGACGTCGCCCTCTATCGCAACGCAATCTTTCTTCAACCAACAACAGGCCCGGCTATACCAAACCGACGGCCCATCCTCCCACCCACCATCACCAACCGTTATTCGACCTGCACCCTCAGCTCCTGCTGAAGTGCCTTCACAAAAGCAACCAATGCCACCTAGAAAATCCGACGGGCCTTCCTTGTCAAAGAAAGCCTCTTTGGGACATGGCAGTACCGCGACATCTTCCGCTGCCGCATCGCCTAAACCACCACCAAAACTTAAGAACGCGATAGACGTCTATCCTGCACCACCGCCTCTTCCTGGCTCTGGCCTGATGCATCTAGGCGGGATTGGCAATGGAGGCGAAGAGGGAACCGAGTTTCGCGCGCCAACTGTCATCCTCCATATCCCAATGAATGGCGAGGCTAATAAAATTATCAATTTCACACGTATGGCTGAGGAGCAATATGGATGGGATGCCCTCCACCCGCGTCTTGCGGCTCAACGCGACCGCCTTGCAAGGGTCGCTGCAGCTGGTGCCGCATTAGAACGAAATGGCTCAAGCAAGGATAGTGGTGATGATATGTCACTTGACTCGGAGGGTGAAGCTAGCAATGTTGAGATGGGTGGTATGAGTGATGGACGAACCGGCACTGATGGGGGAGTGAAGAAGATTCCACGAAAGAGAAGAATGAAGGAAGATCAATACGACAAAGATGATGGCTTCGTCGATGATTCCGAGTTACTCTGGGAGGAACAAGCTGCTGCGGCCCAGGATGGCTTTTTCGTTTACTCTGGTCCCTTGATTCCGGAGGGCGAAAAGCCGGCTTTGGATCCTAGGTATGTAAATCCCAAATGTATTCTCAATCTCACAACTAACATTTCAACAGGGCTACCGGTGCACAAAAGCGTGGCCGAGGGCGAGGCAGCAGAGGAGGTCGTGGGGGAACTACTCGTGGCGGCGCAGCAGCAGCAGCAGCAGCATCAGCAAGTGGAAGTGTTGGAATCAACGCACGCACCGGTCTCCCACTCTCTGGACCAGGCTCTCGAGGAGGATCAACTACTCGCAAACCACGCATCACCAAGGCCGACCGTGCACGTATGGATCAAGAGAAACTCGAACGTGAGAAGATGGGTTCTATGGCCTCGATGCCCGCGGGGTATAATGGCGGCATGGTTCAACTGGCGAGCAATGTTAATATTGGGAATACCCCTATGGTTTTTAACCAGTAGGGGATGGACTCTGAGAGGTCACTTTTTGTTATTGTTTGGCTTGTTCTTTTTTCCCTCCGATTCTTTTCTCTGATTCTCATTTACACTTGAGATGTGAGATTTGAGAGGGACGCGGTACAGCAAGCTGAGTTAACCTTTGTGTTTGTTTTCTGGCATGGAGTTTATTGGGTGGGAATGGGATGGACGGATGGGAGGGAGTTTTCTCTCGTTATATCTATCTACCTCAATGGTGGGGCGAAGAAAGATTGTGTTCTCTCTTTCATTTCATTTGGAACTGAACTGGAAGTTTTGTAAATTATTCTTTTTCGAGAATGTGTTCTTTTTGGCACTTTTCTTTTTTGTTTTGCTTCATTCATCTGCATTGCGAGGGGAATTTTCTTCTTTCTATCAAAGTTAAGGAAGAAAGAGACAGATCATTTTTGTAGATTAGTAGAAAATATTCTTTTCTAGTGAGCTGGCTTTTGAGTGATTGTGATTGCATTGTGATCTCGGCATGTTTTGTGAGAGTCCTTTCCTTTCTTGAGCGGCCTTGCTAAGTGGTTGTGAACTTTTGAAATACTGGAGTTTATTTTCAAAGGAGGTTCAATTTTCACTCCCAAGTCTCAGTACTCTTACACTTCAATTAATAAAACTTGCAACTCCAGGACAACTGAGAAAAAGAAGAAACATTGAACGTTGAAGAACTAGAAATTAACTCGATTTCAAATTTTTCTTAAAGAATCTTCTTTACCTAAAACAATCAAGGTAATAAAAGAGAAGAGAAAGAAGTAGAGCGATGACTTGAGACGAACCTTCTTAACTCTAGTAAGTCTACCAGAAGGCTTTTCGTTTTTCGGAATTTGAAAAAGTCAAGGCCATTTTGACTTGAGGTTTATTTTTTTCCCAAGAAAAAAATGGCAAGATTTTTTTCCATTGAAGTATGCTCTCTGATTTTGGAGGCACCTAATATAAGAAAATGACGGGAATGAAATCATTCTATACATGCGACACAACACCTCTTATAACTCCTAACGCCTTTCTTTCCCTTTTTGCCTTGTACATTGTTTTGAAGACATATGTTGTTCTTCATCCCCATCTTTCCTCACCCTAATTCCCTTGCTCTGACCTGCCAGACGAGGAAAGAATCATATATACCTCTTCTCCGGATCCAACCGATCCATCAAATCGATACTCTTCTCATACATCGTAAACACAATCCCCCCACTCAACATCAACCTCACCAATCTCGGCAACGCCCCACTCCAAAACGTAAGAATCCCCTCATTCTTCGCAATGAGCGCCGCACAAGTGAAACTATTCTTATACAAACTCCTTGCCTCTATACTCTGCATCCTCGTCTTCACAGTATCAAGTGGTTGAGTAACATACACAGTTATTAATCCTGCGATACCACCGATACCGAAGGTTGAAACAGCGCCTAGTTTTTCTCCTGGCGCGGTATAGGATTGTGCTAGCTGACGGAGGAAGGTGTAGGAGCCGAAACGGGTTGCGCTGTTGGCTGCTTGACGGGCGGTGGTGGGGACGAAGCCTTGGAAGAAGCCGCGGAGACCGCGTTCGCGGGCTATTATTGGGACGGCGTGGAGGAATCCTTTCATTCGCGGGTTTGCGGATTTGCGGTCGTCGATTCTGTTGCCTATTTGTTAGGAGAGGGGAATTGGAGGAGGGGGAACGTACAATGTGGTTTTGATGCTTTCGAATGGTGTTACGGCTAGGAGACTTTCTGTTACTCCGGCGCCGAAACCTGCGATTACTGTTCGTGGACCGGAGATCTTTCCGTTGGAGTCTTCTAGCATTGATTTGTATTGGTCGAAAGCTACGAATCCTGTGGTGGAAATAAAAAGTTAGCATTCTGGCGCTGGGTCAATGTCTTCGTATGCGAGACTTTGTCAGACAATCTTCAATGTGGATTAGGAGAATGAAGAAATGGGATTTCCCCTTCTTCTAAATCTTCTTGAATAACATCCAAGATTTTGTCTGAGCATAATCCGCATGAGGGGTTATAACATACGAATTCCAGCCTTCAAACTATTCCCAATTATAAGCGTCGTACATCCCGCATACCATGCGCTTCCAAATGGTGGCCATGGGAGCTTCGCTGAATCTGCTAATCTGCGATTCAATTGTGTTCTGGTCTTCGCGACTGTTGGTAGATGTTAGGGAATGCCCGTCTTTCGTATTGCCCATTTCTATGGTTGAGATCTCGTAGTATACATACATTCCGCAGGATAGGTAATTGCTAAAACCTCTATTAGTCAAATGCAAATCAAATCAAATCAAATCAATTGAGGGGGCAGGAATGTAGTGGGGGAAGTGATTCAATCTCTGAATTGGTTTAATTTCTGGTGGGGGAAAGAGCTACTCACCAATTTCTACACCTCCCGCAGTGGAACCTGCGATGATTGAGCGTAAGGCACTGGGCCGCTCCTTTTTCTTTTCTTCTGGTGGTGCCATTGTTTGTGTATGAGGAAAGTGCGAGGGGAAGGTGAGGTCAAGGTTCCCCAAGTATTTTTATGTTCTGGGGTCCGGGTAGCTTTGGTCCCCCGAGGTCGGTGACTCAAAAGGGTTTGTGGGTCGCCGTAGTTTTGTAGAGTACGTCACTGAATTAAAGTCCCCTCTAATTTCCCGTTGTGCTGGGACAAATTGACAATCAGTGTTTAGATGGAAATGTTATTTCTTGACTATACTCGAATTATTTGTTTATTTATTCATTGACTAATACAATTGTATATTTTTAAAAGTGGTTCTTTTTCTAAACCTGTTTTTGTTGTTATCTCACCAAGTAATACATAGCTACTAGCTCTTCTAGTTTATAATTGTCTCCTACTCATTAGAAAAAGGATTAAGAAGAGTTGTGTTTTGAAATAATGAAATTGTATATTATAACAAGATTACTCCTTTATTTATTATGAAGAAAAAGGTTATAACCCCTATACAACAAGTTTGCAACAAGTTCGTTGGTATTAATATATCTAATCCTCTTATACAGTTCTAGCAAGTGAGGAGAGAAATTTACTCGTAGTTGTAGAACTGGGTAATAGGACTTACTACCCAAAATCTTAGCAATAGAATGCTCCTCCATCTTGGAATAAGGACTTTTTGTTATAAGCATTGATGCTGCAATTGAACATGCATATTCCTCTTGTATCAGTTCCTTCCATTCATGAACCATAATCGCCAAACGCCTCCTTATGTGTACAGTTGTTGTACATTGTATTTCATACACCCCATCCATAATGTACAACCTATCATTGTAATCTTATAGATTTCTGCCACTTCCCCACCAACCTCTCGAACCATGACCGATTCGGCGCCGCCAGTAATTCTTCAACTAGATCCGTATAGTGCGTTGGGTTACTCGCTGGCTTCATAAGGGAATCGCCGAGTGGAAACTGCAATTCCAATGTCAGCATAGCAACTGTGATGGCGAAAGTATTCCACTAACTCGTTTTGTATACCGGTTCCCAAGTAACGAAAACAAAGCATTGACTTGCTCCATCTCTGCCTTTTCATCTATAGCAATAGCTGCAACTGGCTTTGCACCCTCGGCGGCTTTCGGAGGGTTAAATTTCTGCTCGATTCGTTTTCGCATTACATCTTCGAATCGACACTCGGGGCGCAAAGCGTCTTTTGGCCATTGCGACAACGCGCGCATGTAGTGTTTGTAGATTACCTGAGGGTTTGTTAGAAGTGACGAGAACGAATAATTCAGGCAATCTTACAGTTCGAGACATTGTGAGGCGGAACTGTGAGGTTAATGGGAAAGTCCTTCAAACATATTTCCTAGAGTCTTGACGTGGGCAACCATGCGGAAGTAGGGAAGAGTGAATAAAACACTAACCGTATTCAGTCATATTTAGTGGGTCTAGTATCAGCCACACTTGATCTCCTGAACACTCGACACACCACCACATCACGATCCCTATGTTCTTTCCCACCACGCTTTCGTGATTCATCATCTCTTTCGTTAATTAACAGGCTCACTCTGAGTCGACGCCTTTTGCCTTCTTGTTTCCTTTCCTTCTTCATTTCAACCTAACGATGGCTTCTCAACGATATGAACGGGTACGTGCATCTGCAACGATTGCGTGGCGAGGCCTTCAGCCTATCCCACCACAATGCCCCCATGGCTAACACCAGCGATAGATATCTGCCAACGACGACGATACACTTACGACCCCTATTGTCCCTCAATCCCCTCCTCCATCCTTTCGATCGCGCGATTCCTCACCTGGCCCCCGGCGAGTCTCGCATAGTCCCCACTCTTCCGTAGATCAAAACCTTGCCGATACATTCGATGCCGATGGATCGGATAGCGACGAGGAAAATGATGGAGACGATAGACAGAGGCTGATGCGAGGAACGCCTTCTACCTCTTCCGCCGAGCAAGTCAACTCTGAATCGACAACTACGGCCTCTAGCCGCCCCGCGGTCATAGAGCGCCGGAATACCCATATTCCAGCCTTTGTCCCACCAACAAGACCAACGCCTAATGGAAGAGTTTATGGAGGAGGATCCGGTTCTGATGGTGTATTTGCAAACTTAAGCGCAAAGCCCGAACGAGGCGCCGAAAAAGAGGAACACCCACCTGTAAGTTGTCGGAAATAGCATATCTAGAAGGATTTAACCGCTGATGAATTATTATAGACCTATGAACAAGCAGCCGCAGACGCAGCTCCCCCATATTGGGAAACCACAATCCTCGCTCCAGGACTCGGTGGACCAGACGATGTATATGTCGAAGGTCTCCCCGTTGGATCCGTCTTCTCCTTCATCTGGAACGCCATGATTTCCATGTCCTTCCAACTCGTTGGCTTTCTCCTCACCTATCTCCTACACACCACACACGCAGCCAAGAACGGATCTCGCGCTGGTCTTGGAATCACTTTAGTGCAATATGGATTTTACATGAAAGGCAATAATAATCCCGGACCAAATCCCGCCAACGATCCCACATACGCACAACCTCCAGACCCAAACAGTCACGACTTCGATCCCAGTCAGGTACAAGCAGGAACAGCAGGCATGGATAATTCAGGCACGGCTTCAGGTTCGATCAGCGATATTGCGAGTAGTGAATGGTTGGCGTATGTTTTGATGATTGTGGGTTGGTTTATCCTCATCCGATCGGTGAGCGACTTTTTGCGGGCCAGGAGACATGAACAGTTGATTTTGGCGAGTCCGGAGCGGGGATTGAATGTTCCTATAATTGCTACTGGGGAGGAGTCGGAGACTGTTGTTTGAGAGAAAAATGGAAACGAGATATTTCCTTTTTTTCGTCTAACATGGATATGATTATTACCCATCATCTTGACCTGGAGTTTTTCTTTTTTTACGTCTCACTTGTTTAGTACCTCCTTGGAGCCATCCCTTTTGTCGTTTTCTATCTCGCTTTTTTGGATTGGGGGAATGAGTGGGTTGGGTTTGTTGTGGAGTATTGTCAGCATGGCGTTGATTTTTGGAGGGATGGGAATCAGTGGATAGAAAGAAGATTTCTTGAGGTGGTTGGTAGTTTACCAGAGGAAGCAAATAACAATACTTTTACAGAGTTTTCTTGCCTTGTCCTTTTCTCTTGTTTTGCTCTGTGATTGGAATTGGGTTCTCAGCCTTTTGAGGTGATTTTCGCACTTCTGAGAAGATTTGGGGATTCATGTTTAATGGTGCTTTTACTTTATGGGTTCAGACGGGCCTTTGCTCTTATTCCTATTTCTTATTTTTAGGGAATATTTTATTGAACAAAAAGAGAGGACGAGTGTTCATGCTGGTGATGGGTCAAGTGAATAGCTTTGTCATATGTTGCTCCTCCTAGGAAGTTTTCCCCTGCGTTTTTTTATAAATGCGGTATGAACAGTGAAAAGATACCTCCATCACATCTTCTGTTTCTTTTATATGTTAGCTTAAAACTTTTTCTTATTCCCGCATTGTGGGGGGTTGGATACTGAGGGCTCTTAAGAAATTTGAGATAAAGCTTGAAGGTCTCGAAAGGTTATTAGCTGTAAGAGTTCTACTGTTTGCTCTCCACATATGATTGTTGAAATGGGATTCGCAACTACTTGATGTAGCAAGTGAATCGAGTACCTCTACTTGGACTCTTACATGAGGTTATCATTTGCAGCTCAAGTGGGTGAATTGAAAATGGATTTGAGAGGTAAAATATGATTTTGGAACTGAGTGAATATCTTATAAGAGATTATAGATACATAATTCACTAATCGAGTAAGAGCAAAGAGCGGCGAAATATCGGGATCGTCGCTTCTTATCGCTGGTGGCATGTGGGGTGGGGACCCCGCATTCTTCTGATGTCACATCAGGCTGGCCTGATACCACCAATACTTTTCTTTGGAGTATCATTCACCATATTCAGAAGATGTAATAAAGTATTTTCGCCACATCCATCTCAAGATCTCAAACCATTCTCCTACTCCAGATCAGCATTCAGAACTCCAAGTCATCGAACAACTTCACTACCCTCAATTTGGTCACCCCTCCCATATTCAAGAAGCAAACAGACACAAAGGGAAGACCAAAAAACCGGAAACAAAGTGCCTCCCATACTCACAACTTTCACGCGTTGCTTTGGCATCGGAAAACGACGAGTCCTTTCAAGAAATAGGTTTACAATGGCGTGGAGAAGTTCAGGAAGGACAAACGAGGAGTTGATTGAGAATTTATTCAAGAATGGACAGATTGATGATGAAAAAGTTAGGGATGCTATGCTTAAGGTTCGTCTCCCCTTCCCTTCTCTCCCCCTTTCTCCAAATCCAGAGCCAAGATCAAAGGCAAATACTAACAATATAAAACAGGTAGATAGGGCCCACTTCTGTCCCTCCCCCTCAACAGCCTATGAAGACTGCCCCCAACTTATAGGCCACTCCGCCACCATCTCAGCACCACACATGCACGCCGCAGCGACCTCTTCTCTCCTCCCCTTCCTTTACCCCGGTGCGCGAGTTTTAGACGTCGGTTCCGGGAGTGGATATCTGACTGCTGTGCTTGCTGAGCTTGTATGTGAGAAGGAGGGAGGCAGGGTTGTGGGGTTGGAACATATTCAGGAACTGAGGGATTTGGGGGAGGGGAATATGCGCAAGAGTCAGAGGGGTAGGGGGTTGATTGAGGAGGGACGGGTTGCGTTTGTGAAGGGGGATGGGAGAAAGGGGTGGAGACAGGCGGGGGATGAGGAGGGATGGGATGCCATACATGTTGGGGCTGCGGCTAAGGAGGTTCATAAAGAGTTGATTGAGCAGTTGAGGAGTCCTGGACGGTGAGTTTTGTCTCTCATGTCCCTATTTCTTCTTTTTCTTCTTTTTTTGAATTGCGGGTTTTGTTTGAGAATTTGGATTTGTGCTGATGAATTGGTTACAGGATTTTTATCCCTGTAGAGGATAATCTCACAGGGTATCAATATATCTGGGTAGTCGACAAGGACAAGGAGGGGGCGGTGAGCAGAAAGAGAATAATGGGTGTTAATTATGTGCCGTTGACTGATGCTCCTACTAAGTAAGAGAGTAGTTCTTTGGAATTGGAGGAAGGTAGTGGAGGTTTGATAATGGGTTGATAATGGAATATGCATGGACTTTTGCTTTGCTTTAGCGGATGATGAATTTGGGGTATGGAGAATTTCTTTGCTAGCTGGTATTGATTGCCAACCACCATTGAGATTTTGGAAACTTGTAAATTGTATTTTTTGCATATTCCAATTGAGAATTGCTTCTCTGGAATTCATTAAACAACTTCTTGGCGCTGGCAACATATGGTTTGCTTTCAGCTATCAATGCCAAGTTTTATCTGGCAGTTGGCGAGACCCTCAAGGATATTTTCTTCACCATTCTCTGAAGTTTTTCTTTGGCTCAGCTCTGAACCAGCTGACACTGACGGAGCGACGATGGCAAGCGCTGCACCTGTTGCGCTTCTCGAGACACGCAATTAGGAATAAACTCAGCAGAAGCTATGATAGCAGCTAGAGGAGAGTTTTTTTTTCTTTTTGGCAAAAAGGCGGACAAGGCAGTCAGTGGTAGAGGTTCGAGAATCGCAAACAAAAAAATGAAGCTATTCTAAAGTAAAGAACTGGATTAGTTGGTGGTGGGTCCCTTGACTTCTTAGTGAACGGAATTTCCCTTCCCTCGATTGCTGAAAGAAAGCGACATCAAGGGTATCGCCCGAGGTGATTTTGGCAAGACCGTGGGCATTCTCTAGACTGGCACAAAAGTTGAAGCTATTCTCGAGTAGAGAAACATGGAGTTGTTGACGGTGGGTCCTTCCATTGAAGCTCTAAATTGGTCAATGGAATTTCCCGTCACTGAAAAAATAACTGAGCTCTGCCGAATGAAATGAGTTGGCAGATTGGTGGATAATCTCAAGACTAACAGAATAGTGGCTACGTGATTTTTCCAAGTAGCCCAAAACTTGAGGCTATAAGGAATTGTATGTAGGATTTATCTTAGCGACAGAAATTTCCCCAAAAGTAGCCGAGGGAAACCGACAATCAAACGTCGCTCTAAAAGCAAAGTATCAACTAGACAACGGGCAGTGTCAAGCCCAACTAAAAGATTGGCATATCAATAGCGTTAGCACACCCTGGAACTTCCAGCAATAGCTGGAAATAAGGGCTGGAAGCTGTTGCCAAAGTAGAGTACCTGAAATTTCTATACCCACAAACGAGCTGAAAAAACAACTACCACAAACGCTTTGCCGAAGGTAAAGGCTGGTAAGACAGCGGGTACCTTCTATAACAGCGGGGAAACTTTCAAAACCGATATGCCCAAACAAACCCAAAATTGAAGCTATTCTCATCGCAAGCAACAATTCGAATTTTTCATCCCCGCACAAAAGCTGAAACGTTGGAGATACCGTTGATATCTCCAGCATAGCTGAAATGGCGCGAAACTCCCAAAGCAGTGCGGTAATACTTGCAATTTCAAACAGCTTCCAAGTTGAAGCTACTCTCAAGTAAAGAACTGGAGCCCTCTCCTGAATATCCCTGCCCCATAACAGCTGAAACAAAATGAAAATAGTGGCAGAGAAACCTAGCCGAACTAAAACAAGTGAGCGTTTTGAAAAACCCGCGATTGTGAATTTCACACAAACTTTCAAGATAACCCCAAAGTTGAAGCTATTCTCAAGTAAAGAACCGGTGATGGCTCTCTGACGTAGAATTGAGCTAGTTTCACGACCAAATCCAGTGAAGTTATCTTATCGCAAGCTTGTCCGAAAGGAGAATGAAGTTGCACTACAATCAAACGCCAAATAGATAGTAAAGCGATAGCTGAGGCTCTGACCACGTCAAGTAGTGCTTGTCATAAAGAACATTCCGCTGTCTAGAGAAAGGTAGAAGATTGGTGTTTTTGATATTGAATCTTTGTATCAGCGGGGTTGTAATTGCGGACTTTCTTCGAAGAAAAAGTCGAAAAAGGAATTGGGTTTGAATTTTCTCAAAAGTAAATACAGAAGAAAGGCTTCCGACAAGTTGTATAACTCAACGACCGCTGGAGAAAGTGAAGCAATGATGGTAGGTCCCGCAAGTTCTATCACAAAACAGGAAAGCACAACCTAATTTCATTTGGTGATCAGCTCGATCACCAACTGCAATTCATGAAGTGCAAATCGCAACGACCATCGAATTCTGAAAGGACGAACCACAATTCAAGCTCTACACCAAGGAAATAGAAGACTGTCGTCGGGCCAAGTAAAGACCGACCACAGCCAGCGCTAGAAGAGAGAACGGCAGTTGGATAATGACAAAGGAGGCGCTTAAAAGCCGAAGCCTAGAATTCTGGACCTCCAAGCTTTATTCTCCGTACTTGGGACCCGTTGATCGCAGTAGACGGTGTTTTCGCCACCTGTGTGCTATGTGGGGCTAGGGTGGCATAGCTGTCGCTGCTGTGCTGCTCACCCTGTCATTTTTGAATCGGCTGGCGCTGTTAGCCAGCATGACGGATTTGAGGATGGGAGACCTTGCGAGTGGCTTGGTGCTTGGATTTGGAATACCGAACTGCCACGCTTCTCTGCCATGCCCTCTGCCAGATGGGTTGGTTATCTGACATGTGGTGAGGGGTCCAATCGACTGTGTAATTGCCATGAGTTGGGAGGCCCGAAAAGATCGTTTCATGAATCTAGCAATCGCCGTTGGGTAGCAAAATAAAATCGTTCCTTTTAGCTGTCGTGGACAGTTTGTAGTCTAGCATCGTTATGTTCAGGAATGCCTCGGGGTTTGAATGTCTCGCACATGTTGATGGCCGGTGTTTTGGGTGACTTACCAGACTAAGTATAAACTTCAGATTTCAGTGCCCAGATGAAGTCTAGAACAGTGCCTACTACTTTAGTAGGAAACATCGGGGCCATTTCCGCCCTAGTGCGGAACGAATTAGCTTCGTAGCGGTTGAACCCCTCGAACAGTAGAACACGCAGTTTCGCTTGGACACACGCATATCTAAAGGTTAACGGGTATTCTCATACTCGAGTAACTCGAAGGACCTCGAAGGACCTCGAAGGACCTGGTGGACCACAGGACCACAGGACCACAGGACCACAGGACCCTCTGAAATATTGTCGAAGAAGGTTGACAGATCTGTGATATCAAACAAGCTTGGCGTACTTCCCCGCCCGATAAGCGAGGGGGACGATGTCACCTCGGTTGTCACCAAATGGAACCTAATCTGACGGAAATTGACGCTAAGCTAGCGGATAGCGGCTGGAAAGAGAGCCGGATTTTTGATCAACAGGAATTCGGCTTGAAGAGTAACTGAATTTGACTAGAGCTGACAAATTTCGCAAAGTTAACCCAGGACCTCCTTGCTTTCCCAGAGCTCCCGCAGCCAATTCTCCCTTTGGGTTGGGGCTCTGTGCACAGACGGAAGGCGCAACATGGGATTTCAAAAGCCCATCCCCCTCCAAAAACCTCTTACCCTGTGTGCGGCAGAGCGGGAGAAGGGCCGCCCGTGACGGAGCAAAGACTCCCCAACTGCCCTGGTGGCCCTGAAGGACGGCTCCAACTGCGGGGGTGGGAATCGCCATGGAAGCTCATTCGACGACGAAGGAACACTAGAAATTGTGGGCAATCAACCAAAACTTAGGTGGTTGTAGGTTTCTGCTACTTTCAGGGTATCGTCTCATACCCCCAACCCACCTTCCCACTACCTTTTTAAACTCTTATCAGCGCTTTCTATTCGTTAGGAGCTTTAGGTTCCCTTCAACTTCGCATTTCTAGTGCTGGGCAGCGTGGGCTCTGAACTCCGGCGAACAGACTGGGACTAAGGTTTTCCTTCTTATCCTGCGCTCTTCCCCAACTTTCTCGTCCTTTCACCCCAACACTTCTTAGAGTGGTTTTTACATGAGATCGAATAACTAATCGCAATTGCTTCTTCTTATAACTAGCATAATTCATAATACTCGTTGTTTTCTTCTTCCGAGGCTTCTGGGAACGCCACTAAATCTTGCCTCTACCCTCTCGCGACCCACCCAAAGCAAAAAAGTGCAGGTGCGATCTGAGGCCCCTCCCCATTTTACGAAGATCGCAGGGCGATAAAGCCACCCAACTCACCCAATCCCAACCATTCTTGCTCTCTTTCACAGTCTCACCATCTTGGGGATTCCAATTACGTTTCTTAAATTATTACAAACATCAATTAGGGGCTACGTAATTGCGACGGCCGACTGTATCTCTTGTTGATCGGGCAGTACCTACTTGCACGTCTGTTGGCAGTAGAATGCCTCCGACGAGAACAATGCCACCCGCCAAAGCAGTAAAGGTAAATATGGCTTTCTCAGACGGATATTCCGGGCTTTTGCACTCCACAACTTCCATGAACTGACGAGAACCCACAGACCGAACGCACCCACGAGGAGAATCAGGAACGAGCATACATTGCAGCATCAAGACGAAGTGATCGTAGTTTGGAAGCTCGTGTAGAATCAGCCCGGAGAGCTTCGGAAATCCACAAGAAACGGACTGGACGTTCATTGAGAGTCACCGAGCAAGATGTGCAGAATGAGGAGATGTACGAGGAGGAGGACGATGATATGCCCGCCCACTACCGGAGGCTTACAGCCCACCTACAGACTGGCTCCGCCGATTTCAACAGAAAACTAGCAGCATACTTGTGCACCAATGTCGCTATGAGAACCGCTGTCGAACAGGCTATCAATAACTCCTATCAACAGAATGCTGCTGGTATGATGCCTGGTTCCAACAATGGCCTACCATTTGCTCCCAATCCCATATATCCATCGCCAATGCTTCCCCTTCAACATCAACAACAGCGGGCACAGATGATGATGCAGCAACAACAACAGCAATTACAAAACCCCATGGGTTATCGACAGGCACCATACACACCACGTCCATTACTTCAACATCAGCAGCAGCAAATAATGCAGCAGCAAATGAACCAAATGAGTAAAATGACGCAAGGGGTGAAGCAGGAGGAGACGAAGCAGGAGATGAAGAAGGAGGACGAGGCAAACCAAGAGCAGGGTGTAACCCGCCCCCGACCTCTTCCAATATCTATAAACAGTGGATTGTCTGCACGCCCACTACGAAGTCCATCGAATCCTTCTGGTCACGATCGAAGACAGTCGGTACCTACAACTGCCACCAGTACTATGAGTCCAGTCGATACCCGTGAGCCAATGTCAGCAACCACCGCAACACCCAAGCAGAGGCCGTCGTTCCCACCCGGAAGTTTCTCTCAGGTAAACATTACACAGCAAAACCAAGAAGTACGAGACGCTTCTGTCAACACCAATTTCCCATCATATGGCGCCCCTTTGCAAGCAGAGCCACAGATGTTCCTTAACTCGACAATCAATCCATTCAGCAATGATCCACTCCTCAACAATTGGAGCGGCATGATGGAGACCGAAACCGTTTTTACACGGCGTGTCCGCGGCGACATGTATAACAACATGTACAATTTCGGCGCTCCGTTAGACACTGGCGTCGGTAAGCAGCAGGTTCGACCTACCTTCGATGGATTGAATTCCACTCTTGCGCCAGCAGCCTCGGATCCAAGTAATTCTAACGAGTTCACCTACAACTTTCTCGACCGACCCGTCGAGGATGAGTCCCCAGAACGAAAGCCTAATGAGGCACAAGAGAACAGTTGGGCCGACAACTTGTTCGATTACGAGAGCTGGAATGTGAATGCGCCTTCTGCATCCCAGTAGTGTACATCAACACCAGCAATAATCATCGTTGTCAGAAAGGCAGTACATGAATCATTGGTTTCATATTCGTTCTTTTGAGTACTCTGCATCACAAAAACAAGCGAGATTTTATGGAAGCAACATGGTATTGATCACGAGTTGGTCAACCCCTCAACCTTCATACACGATTTGCCACTTGCCTTGCAATTTTTCATAGCGTTCCACAACATCTCCACACAATTATATCAGACTTTCAGATCCGTCTCCACTAGGTTTCGGGTACCCGTCTGTCTAGCTTCGGTATTGTTAAGAAGCGAAAGGAATTATGAGCGCAACCTTTCAGATGGGGTTTGCGTCTCTTTTTGGAGAAATCCATGTTTCGAGGAAAGGATTCATAGGCGTTATCTCATTTTTTTTACGAACCTGCTTTTTTGTTTCAATGAAGAGAATAGAAGCTCGCAGTAATGAAGGGCTTGAGAACATATCGCAGCTTGGCAATCGGAGTCTGGGGCGTTTCTTGAGCAGAGAAGTGGCATAACTTTGAAAGGCTATCACCCATATGTGGGCTGGATTTTGCCGAGCGTTGTGTTGGTCTCACTAGTGAATGATGAGACTTGAGAATTGAGAGAAGAAGAATTGTGCAAGGCCCGAGGAAGGGTGTCTGCACGAATGTGCAGAAATGGGGAGGTAGAAAAATGAATGAAATCCTTTTGGAACAAAAATCAGTTTCTGATGGTGAAACTCGTAAGAACCCACCCTCTAATATGTTTTCTCAAATATTTAGGTGAATGAAGTAGTACAAAGCTTTAAAGAAAACTCGTCGGAAATACATTAGTATTTATTGATTTCCTCCACGATTCAGGAGACTGCACCAAAATGGGGAAATTTACGACCCAATCGATTTAGAAAACGCTATGAGAACAAAGCCAAAAGTAGAGAAACATGGAAATAAATCACTCGATCCCTATTAATTTTCAAACACCGCCTCTTCCAACTTTGCTCTTATATTGCAAATACACTTCTTTTCATCCCCTTGAACATTGATTCGACAAATGGCAACAGTCTTGTCCCTGGATTTCATCCCTCGAACAACTTCCACATCTGATTTTGGACATTTGAGAATCTGGACAAGAACAAGAATCAGTCAGTTTCTTACCAAGTACCAGAAGTTCAACTCAGATTGAGAGTGAGTGGTTAACTGACACTGCTAAAGACTTCTCTGGTAGCTTTATTTGCCTCCCCCTCTCGAGCTTGAGCTGAGACGCAGACTTCTATTGTGGATTCAGAGATGGAAATTATTCCTTCTCTTTGCTTGCTTGCGCCTGGTTTGACGTGACAGTTCAGGTAGATTTTTGAAAGTGCTGATTTTGAGGAGGATATCAGGCGGATTGCGGGGTGTGAGGCCATGAGCAGGTCGATAAACGTTGACTAATTGTTGAATACACTTGGATCCTCCTTGAGTAAATGAAAGTGAATGATTATATGGAAGAGTACTTGAATAAATGGTTCCACGATGAACTTATAAAAGTGCACTACCGCGCGCTTCGGCTACCCTAGCGGCCCCAAACCAACGGGACCCATTAAAATATCAACTCAAGGCTACGAGTTCCAGAGTCATAACTTCGAATCAATTCGCTGCCACCCCTGAGTAGAAAAAGAATCACTCAAAGGGCGATCTACCTCGAATCTGCCCCAAACAACACGGCTTTCTTTTGGAACACTTCACGACTTCGAGCACTGCTATTTGGCAGGATGGCAGGCCGATCGAATGGAAACGCAAATGGAGTGCAGCACACTGTGACTGCACTCAATCGCTGGTCTGTCGCAAACAAGCAATTGCCTTGTGAGTTATACCCGGATCTACGAGAAAGTTTGCTGCTCACCAGATTTAGCGGTCGAAAAGATAAAGGCACTTCACGTTTACGATTTCGATAATACTCGTAAGTAGTACCATCAACAATGCGCCCGCACATGTTCTGACACTATCTCAGTCTTCAATAGCCCCCTACCCAATCCAAAATTATGGAATGGGCCTACGATAGGCTTCCTACAGACGCAAGAAGGTATCCAGTCCGGCGGATGGTGGCATGATGCCCGAATCCTTGGAGCTACGGGTGAGGGCGTCGAGAAGGAAGAGCCTCGTGCTTGGGAGGGCTGGTGGAACGAACGAATTGTCGAACTTATCAGGCTCAGTATGCAGCAGAAAGATGCCCTCACGGTTCTTCTTACTGGTCGTGCCGAGCCTGCATTTGCAGCTTTGATCAAGAAGATGCTTGCTGCCAAAGGCCTCGAGTTCGATATGATTTCGTTGAAACCCACACGCGGACCAAACCAGGAATTCTTCTCGAGTACAATGAACTTTAAGCAATGTTTTTTGGAAAGCCTGACGGAAACATACAAGGTGGCAGAGGAAATCAGGATCTATGAGGACCGGCCCCGTCATGTCAAGGCTTTCAGAGATTATTTCACCGACTACAATAGACGTCAAAATGGGATGGGTGGAGCACCAACCCGTGGCCCTATTGTTGCAGAGGTGGTCCAGGTTGCTGATGGTGCCACACAGCTGGATCCTATCATTGAAGCAGCTGAAGTTCAGCGTTTGCTCAATGATCATAATACTCAAGTCACCAAAGCCCGACGAGGCACCCGTCTTCAGATCAAAAAGACAGTTTTCTATACCGGATATTTGATCAGCAACACTGACACCCAGCAGCTACTTACATTAGCTCAGCTCCCACCCAACATGCCAGATGCAGAGATGAAGTTCCTCGCAAACAACGTTCTCATTACCCCTCGGCCCGCCCCAGAGAGCATCCTTGAGAAGGTTGGTGGCATGGGCAGTAAGACTACCTGGGAAGTCACAGGTACAGCAGTCTTTGAGAGCAAGATCTGGGCAGCGTGCGTGAAACCAGTTCCAGAAACAGCCAAGTACTACACCGAAAACCCAACTCCCATTGTGGTCCTTGCTCTTCGAAAGGGTGCTCGTCCAATCGACGCAGGTAAGATCCAGAATTGGCAGCCTGTCCCACCAGAGAAGCAGTTTGTGTTTGAAAGCACTGTTGGTGAGAAGATCTTGCTTCGCATAGAAGAAGAGAATCCCACAGAAAACGAATATGAGAGCCTGTTTCCAAACAAAGCTCTGAAGCGGAAACATGACGATGATGACACGAGGCAGTCAAGTGGCTCATATGGAAACAACAACAATGGTGGCCACGGAGGCGGAAGAAACCACAATCAAAAAGAGAATTACAACTCCAGAGGTGGCCGTGGAGGACGCGGTAATCGTGGAAATGGAGGCGGTAGGGGAGGTCGTGGTAATAATGGTCGGGGTGGTCGAGGACGTGGAGGTGGAGGAGGCCACGGATATCGATCACTTGACGATGTTGATAGAAACCATACCGGAACACCTCCTAGCTACAACGCCGCCGTTGCATACGAGGATTTTCCACCACTTCAAAAGCAATATCAGACACCTCAGCAACTTGTACAGCAACAATTTCAACAATACCAAAATTACCAACAGTCAATGCAAGGAAAGGGCAACAAACAAGGAAATGGAGAGTTGCAGTACAACTAGTGCAGATAGATTGTTGAGCTCGTTACGTTTTGGGTTGTCTCAAATATTAGGTTCTGAAGTTGGACTTGGATTTTTATTGTAGGATTATTGGCATGGAGGGAGCAATGGGCAGGTTGCATAATTGGAGTTGGTGGATATTGATTTTGAGGATTACTAGTTCACCGAGCAACGCTTGTGGACCTTTGAGATGGACAGGGGCATGAGTTACATATTGGTGTATGAGTTAGTATAGCATTCTTCATGCTAGCTATTAGGCAGATTCAATTCATGAAACTTTCATATTTTTTGTTTCTTTCTTTGAACCTCGCACGCTTTTCCTGGGCCGCCAACATGTACTAAGAATGACTTGTACAAAGGTTTCCTTATGTGTTTATTGACTACTGTGAGCTATTTAGGAATGATTTCGATTCGGTGAATCAAAGAGGGAATAGCCAATGCGTGCCACGCTTGACCTGGTACTAGGTGTGCACACAACAGATTGAGATGCTAAGAGCTCTATAAGGTTGATGAAACGAAGCCTGAAAGACACCACTGATACTTAAGAGCCTAGAGTATGACTTGGGATATATATATAGGTAGCACAAACAGAAGAATTTAAAACTCATCTTTAACCTTATCTAAACAATCTGATTATACGACAGTGGATTTATTTCTGACAACACGTCTTGCTAGCAAAAAGTACTTAATAGTCGAGTTTGCCTTACCGAAATGAACCACATTATTCAACTGAATTCTCCTGGCTTTCAAGAGGTCGGAGTACGGAGAATTGAATATCCATCTCGACGCGTGGTCAGTTGGAAGGAATGTTGTATTACAGTGGTAAAACAGTGCTTTGGTGTGTTGGGATTCTTTTAAGAGGCTTAGCTTACTCTCGTAAGGAATTCATTTGAGAGTTTCTTCCTTTGATGCTAGGGTGAGCTCTGCTGATATGTGATTTGATGTTGTTTGGTTGCTACAACCGATTGTGTCAAGCTCCCTGCTTGCAAAATGGAAATCAAGAAGTTGGTGTTTGAAATAAAGATTAAAAATTTTCCATATCTATTTTTGAAAGAGGAGTTTAGGTGGTTTGAAATGAATAGATGGTTGGGATGGATCGGAGTTATAGATGGAGTTTTGGTGTTTGGTGGCGACGAGGGTAAGTTAGAATCGTATAAAATAAAATACATCAGGTCGTCAGCCGGTGCAATTCCCTCCATAGAATTTGATCATCGATAAAGAACTTAACTTGTACCTGAAGAGTGAATACAGCGTATGAAAACAGTAGTATATCATTAAATCTACTCATGTATTACCTTGTGATCTCGTAGCTCAGAAAGGGAGTCATTGACTTGCTCATACTCTGAGGCATGCTTTAAATTTTGACACCTTACATTGCTTTTATTATCTCTTGTATTATTCTAGAAATGTAATGAGTTTTTAGACTTGAGGATAGTTTTCCAAAGTACTTTTGATTCCTACGTCTGAATTAACTCGGGTTTCGACAGAAGAGTAGCTAGTCTCTGGTACCTCTGTCATCTCTTGCTTTTATGCTCTTCTTTCCACAGGCGTAGATTGGTGATTTACAAGTCCGCGCTTCAAGACTATGTGCTGTCTATTTCCAATGTTGTGAGCTTGCTCTCGTTTAATCTAGGAAAGCTCAACTTTGGAGAAACACCTCAGTACTTCTCTTAAATACCCTAGAATAGAATGAGAAGTAATGTACTACTACGGTAATACTTGGTTAGTAAATATAATAAGTACTCTACCTATTTTAAAGTATTTAGTCTTAACAATAGTAAATCTCTCCTCAACAATAAGCTTTCTATCGATTAGAGCATCTATTATTATATTCTCACCTAATTTAACAGCTTTAAACCCCTAATTAAAACGCTATATCAAAACTTACTAAGTGCTATTTTCTAAACGCTTCTACTCATACCGAGCCATATGTCGTCTATAAAATCTACCTAGGTCCGGGTTAATTAGTATATAGGTTTCTACTTAACGTGGTTTATCAGTATGTCGCGCATATCAGCATGCCGCGCACTTTTCCCTACCTCACCCACTTCAAAATATAATTAAGCAGCCACACCATATTAAATTAACAAGAGCTATTCAGAATCTGATAAGCTAGATACATCTATAACTACTTGAAAAGTTCGTGCATTGTGTCTAGTCTTTCTGCAAGTACTACAGCGTCGCCTAGTCGATTTTCCCTCGTTTTGAAAAGCCTCCCCAGAGCGCTTATCGCGTCCAATCTGCTCATTAACCTCCCTTTGAGATAATGCATCGTGTGCATCCTCTACAGTAAGTTCACCTAACTTGGTGGATACAGGCCTTTTTAGCCCTACGGCGTTTGCTAAGGGTATGGACTTCAGCAGACACAAGAGTCAATTGATGGGCTAATAGCTCTGTACCCTTTGCTAACGTAGCGACTGTTTCATGGGGCTGGCGAGCTTCCTTGGTGACAAGCAAATACGTTTCTTAACCAAAGTTGTCTGTAAGAGGGCATTAGGTGGGTTGCGAGGAGTCTGAGAAATCCAAGGATCAGCATCTATAGAAGGGGGTTCAGAAGGCGTAGGAGTCCGTAGATTTACATTAAGCTTTGAAATCACAGCCTGTGGGTCAAAAGGCACTAAGCCAGCTTCGTGGAATCCAGCTTGCGTGTTTTGAACTGTTATTGACTACACGTATGCTGCTTTGAAGGCTAGAAAGAACTCGACCTTGGTGATGTGATTAATATAAGCCTTGATAAAGGTCTCAATCTAGCAACCGTACGCCTGCTTTAACACACTAAAACATCCGACATCAAGTGGCTGTGTTAGATGAGAAGAGTAAGGAGGTAGACAAAGAGTTATAATGTTGTTGGCTTTGAAGTACTCTTAGAATTCAGTAGATTTGTGACTCTTATGCCTATTAAGGACAAGCATTTGATGTAGACCCTTTGCTTGAGCAGAAGTATACTTGTTAAAGTGCTTGAGCTATTCTAGACCTGTCTCATTATTTGTGTATCTGTTACTTGTACGTTTAATAACCTAGTTATGTAGGAGGCTGCCATTAGTATACTAATTTGCAAGATGGTTCTTCCCTTAAACCACTAAAAATGGAGGGATATTCCAACCTTTGCTGTTAATACAAGTAATTGTGGTAGCCTATTGTCGATTGCCTAGCTAAATGCCTTGCCTCTGCCACATTGATCTACATGTGTTACTACTATTCCTAGACAAATAACACCTATCATAAACCTAGTTTTGTCAAAGTTATAGAAGTCACAATCCAAAACACTATATTTTACCCTTATATTCCCTACTAGTCAAAACCACACACTAATTCACTCAGGATCTTTACACAAGGCTCTTTAGAAATCATAAACGTGATTAAAACATGTCTTTAACTCTAGACAACACTGTATAAATCAATGCGCCTAGTTCTTGCTAACACGTCATACCCCTTGAGATTCAAGTAGAAGATTTACTATATCTTCAACACTAGCTAGTCAGGGTGCAAATTCTCTTGAATCTAGATCAAGTATATATCAAATAAGTGTCTCCTCCTCTAAGTCGTTTAATTTATAACAATTGGGTTTGGATTCAGGACGACAGGTTCGGCCAGCTATTCTGTCGGAAAGAGTAGTGTATAGTACTTTGTAGATTTTTGCAGTAGAGCGTTTACTAAATTTTCTAAATGATCAAATAGCCTCGATAGCTAGAATAATTCACGCTTCTTAGGTTTGAATTTCCATGACAAATAGCTGAAAAAACATGTGTTGAGGTTTATAGGTAGTAGGGTAGGGAAAAGTAATTGACTCAGTGATATGATCAACTCAGTGGTAATCTATGTTATAATACTTTAAGGTTATAGTACTTATAGTACTTAGCTTAGAAATTCTCTATTATTCTTTATAGAATAACTAGTATCTTAAACTGAGCTAGAAGTAGTACTATTCTCGCTTATTAAGCATTTATACCGAAAGAAATTCACTAAATTCTCTTTTAGTTCCTTAAGCCTTGTAGTTCTTAACTTTATTAATTCATCGCTATTGCAAAATATCATCCGTAAAATTAAGAGCGTATACCAAAGTTCGAACGGGTACTCTATTATTCCTAAGGATTAGAGAAATTGAGATTGAGGAATAATTCTAACAAGAGACCTCCTGCTACCGTAGACGAATTGCCAAATTTCCAACTGGTAGTAATAAATAAGTGAGTATAAAGTTTTCTGTAGCTTGAACGAATTGAAGTCTCGGGTCGTGCCGAGAGAGGATTGGAAAAGGCTTTTACTCATCTGTTGCAAGTTTATAGAGTTGGGATAGAAGGTTAAGTTTGGAGAAAATTTTCCAGACCGGCTAATTGAATTCAGAATGAAGTATGCATATCCAAACTATCGACAATCTCGAAAGTAGCTCTATTTTCGGACAGTAACTTCTAGTTTTAACCTAGCGACTTCAGTTACCAAGATTGGAGTTTTCCGATTGACCTTTTATCGATCTAATTTTTTTTCTGTACGCCTTCTCGAGATCAGCAAACCTCTCCAGACTACTTTGATATTTCTTTCCAGCTTCTGCCATTTCCAATTCGTGTTTTTGGGCGTTGCTGGTGATAACGTTTTATGTACGAGTCCGTTTTGAAGGGATTCTCGGGCAACAACGACCTTTTGGAGTTCACTTCGCAAACTCGCCAATCATATTTCTTGTCTATTTCCTCCCTCCGAGTTTGGTGTTGTTGAGTATAGCTCTCGATAGCGGAATGGACTGATGACAATTCTTGCTGGAACATATCTCTTTTAGTGAAATGATGGTGTCTTAGGTGACAAGAACATACGTTACTTCAATTCTCTGGCAATCTTCTCTGAGCGAGAGTATAACTGGAATCCTAGCATCGGAGTACGACTCTTGAATGGAAATCGGAGTCTCAAAGCTCCTCCAAGAGCAAGTAGTGCAATGAAAGCCGGGTCTCCTGAAAACTGACCATTCACGTCGGCAGTTATTCTGCCTCTAGTCATAGTCTTGCACAAGCGAAGTCTTCTCGCCCCGACTGTAATTAGGAAGAGTAAATTCCTCATTAAAATAGGAAGTGAATGGCCGAACCTTCGTTCCAACTGCTAGAGGATTATGAGTATCTTGAGCGAGCTTAGAAGAATCCAGGTTTATTATAGCTTTCATTTACGATCTTATCTTGATTTTTACCTGTACTTTATCATGCAAATTGAACGTATTCTTGCAAAAAGGAAAGCAGAAGCTTCATTTGAGATTGGTAGTTCGGGATTTATGGTATCAGGAGTATAGTATAATCAAGTCTAAATGCTTCTAAATTCAATTCTAAAACAAGTCTAATTCTATCTATATGGGTATATCATCTTTCGTAAGATTCTTCCTCGCAGGATCAAGCTCCTTCATAATCCACTCATAAGCCGCCCACTGCGCAGCGTTAACAATGAAAGCTCTAATACTGCAAACCGCCAGTCCTCTGCAAAACACATTTGCGCCTTCGCTTCTATATGCGTTCCTTGCCACTTCAATGGTTCCCAGTCTTCGTTGCGGAGGAACTTCTACTGCACTTGCGAGTAATGGGGAGCTGTCCAGTTGTCCCATGGCTTGTGTTTGAACTTTTGTTTTGATAACATCCAGAGGAAAGATGCTAGCCCAGGTGACAACTCCGGCCAAGCCTCCACATAATAGGACTTTTGCGGCTTCTTGAGCGGCTGGGTATTCGACTCGGTGGCCATCGACCATTTTGGACATCATGAGGCGTGTGCTTAATTCATAGGACCAGAAGTAAAAACCATAGCCAATGCTATCTCTCAGAGCAGTGACAACGCCCCCAAAGTATAAGCCTTTGATTCCTTCTGTCCGTATTATATCTTTCGTTATTCCCCAGCTCGATGCTGCAGCCGACGAGGAGGACATCTGGGCTCGGCATTTGATGAGTTCGGTGGGTGTACTAACGACCCATGTTGCAAGTCCCCCAATCGCTCCCGCTATCCAAGTTGTCCATAAATTCGGCGCGACCCCAGTTGGGTTTGTATTCAAAAGATTCGATGTGCGATTGTAGGTCATGAAAAGTAGGGCGTTCAATGCTCCGTATCCAAGAATTGGAGCAGTCGATCCGCGAATGAGAGAGCCTGCGGAGGAAAATTGTGAGGTATAACTTGATGGTGTGGATTTTATTATGCTGGGACTGCCAGCTTGTAATTTGACTTTGATGACATCTAAAGGATTTCCAATGAGGATTCCTGCGGCGCCTGAAATGTATCCTGCCCAAAAATCGACGGACATGATGCTTCTTCTATTCGATCGTTTGTAAAGAGTGGAGTTGTGCTGGTTGAGTTGTTTGTTTTATGTCGAAATATTGTACAATATACAGGTTAAGTTTCCGTTTCGTTTCGTTCGTTCCTTGGCCAGATAGCCCTAAATTCTCTCCTCGACGCTCCTTTTCCAAGGCTTTCTCTGCTTCGAATGTGCCAACACAGGGTCGGCGTGGTTTCTAACGGCTTGCTTTGCGATCGTGATCTGGGTCAAGAGGCCGAGGAAGACAGCGCCCCAACCTAGACCCGCTCTCAGCGGTCGGGGAATGTGAAAGGCGGTGTTGGTAGAGGCAATTGCCGGTGTAGTCCTCTTGATGTATTGATGATGGCCAACTTGGGTCGCAAAAGCTCCCATCAAAATCGGGGTCTGATTGTTTGCAAAGAAAAGGTCGAATGCCGAGGGAGGGGCCATTTTAGGGCGGGGTTGCGGAAGCTGGGCCGGTTCGTTTTAGACGTCACGATGGGGTGACTTGTGCAGATGGTCAGATTATGGGGATAGTGAAATGTGGAGATGTGAATTGAATATAAAAAAGAGGTGCAAGGAAACGTGAAAGAGGACAATGGGAATTATAAAGAGACGAGAAAAAAACAGGAGTAAGGAGAAAAGGAGAAAAACGTCGGCGTCATGGACCACGATAATTGTTCGGAGAAGATGCGGCATTTCCAAAAAATCTTTTCCTTCAAGTCTGGCTTCTCCGAGTAAGTCTGAGTCACGTGTCTGAGCCTTGATGGTCAGGTGTCGGGTGAAATGTGGGTGAATTATTGGAAAATCTCACCCGGACTTCACCCACAATTCACCCATACTTCACCCGAAAACAAGGCACGTGCTAGTCTAATCAGCGCGTCAGGTTCGTGTTTCTTAATCAACATTTGCCTAATCGCCACCTCGAAAAGCGACCTAATAATCGCCTCAACGACCTCTGCGCATATGAATTGAAGGCAACGCAAAAGAAATATGAATGTTTAACGGTCCATTGAGCAACAATCATGATGATGATAACTCCTCCAGACGACCTACCGGCCAGCACGCCAGCTGCTCCACGAAAACGACTTGGAACGGTTGCGGGAACTCCCCAGAGTGTTGGAGATTTGAAGAAGCCCTTCAAGATTACATTGAGCGACGACAAGGAAAATACGCCAATATCAAAGAAACCACCTTCAACACAATCTGCGAGATATAACACTCCACAATCCGGCGACCGCCTTCATAGACCTTTCAAATGCCCTGGTTCTGCGACAACCACTCGAGTATCTGCGAAACCAGCAAGAAAGAGAAGAAAGGTAGATTATGGAGGAGCTGATGGAGAACAAGAAGATGGAGATAAGCCTTGGACGAATGAGGACCGGATGGCCCTTGCGAATAGAGATGCGAATAAATTCCCGATATTTCAAGTCAAGGATAAGGAAACGATGTTCAGGAAACGCTTCGCGGTTCCCTTGATAAATAAGGACTCGAGCGCCTACAATCCAAATCGACCTCCTCCTACACTTGGCCTGCGACGAGGCGCGATTTTTGTTTCGAAGGCATTACACGACCCAAGTGGAGAATTCGCCATTGTTCTCTACGATCCTACGATTGACGAAAAGCCAAAATATGTTGAGGAAGTGAAGACGGTGGAGGAAATCGCCCCCAAAATCGATGCGCCATTGGTACATAAGAGTCTGGCTGAGATTTTGGGCATCAAAAAAGTGGTGGAAGGGGAAAGACCCAAAGTTCCGGTGGTTATCGACCCAAGGCTTGCGAAGGTTTTGCGACCGCATCAAATCGAGGGTGTAAAATTCATGTACAGATGTGTTACGGGAATGATTGAGGAAAACGCGAATGGATGTATTATGGCAGATGAAATGGGTCTTGGAAAAACTCTACAATGTATCACTTTGATGTGGACATTATTGAAACAATCCCCTGAAGCAGGAAAGGGCACAATTCAAAAGGCAATCATTGCCTGCCCCTCGAGTTTAGTGAAGAATTGGGCAAACGAATTGGTCAAATGGTTGGGCCCGGATGCCATTCAACCCTTTGCAATCGACGGAAAGGCGTCGAAGGAAGAGCTCACCCAACAACTAAAGCAATGGGCAATCGCCACCGGTCGTGCAGTTACCCGACCAGTCATCATTGTTTCTTACGAGACTTTGCGACTGAATGTTCATGAACTAAAGAATACGAAAATAGGCCTCATGTTGTGTGATGAGGGTCATCGATTGAAAAACGGAGACAGTCAGACTTTCACTGCCTTGAATGACCTCAATGTGACGAGGAGGGTAATCTTGTCTGGCACCCCTATCCAGAACGATCTTTCAGAGTACTACGCACTCGTCAGCTTCGCAAATCCCGGTCTTCTTGGAACACGTCTAGACTTCCGCAAGAAGTATGAGATTCCTATCCTCAAGAGTCGAGATGCTGGAGGTAGCGACAAGGACCGAGAGAAGGGTGATCAGCGTCTTCGCGAACTTCTCGAAGTTGTGAACAAGTTCATCATCCGGAGGACAAACGACATCCTCTCGAAATACTTGCCCGTCAAGTACGAACACGTCGTATTTTGCAATCTTGCTCCCTTCCAACTCGACTTGTATAACTATTTTATCAGTAGTCCCGATATCAAGGCCCTGCTTCGTGGTAAAGGATGTCAGCCTCTGAAGGCTATTAACATGCTCAAGAAACTTTGCAATCATCCAGATTTGCTGAACCTGCCAGAAGACTTGCCAGGATGCGAGCAATTTTGGCCAGAAGATTACGTTCCAAGAGAGGCTCGAGGCAGAGACCGAGATATCAAGCCTTGGTACTCTGGAAAGATGCAAGTACTGGATCGTATGCTTGCTCGAATCCGCCAGGATACGAATGACAAGATCGTTCTGATCAGCAATTACACCCAAACTCTCGACATGTTCGACAAGCTATGTCGAAATAGAGGATATGGAAGTCTTCGCTTGGATGGTACAATGAATGTCAGCAAGAGACAAAAACTAGTCGATAAATTCAATGACCCCGAGGGCAGCGAATTCGTCTTTCTCCTCAGTAGTAAAGCCGGGGGATGCGGCCTCAACCTCATCGGAGCCAACCGTCTCGTCCTCTTCGACCCAGATTGGAACCCGGCTGCCGATCAACAGGCCCTGGCACGAGTATGGAGAGACGGACAGAAGAAGGACTGTTTCGTATACCGCTTTATCGCCACCGGTACAATCGAAGAAAAGATTTTCCAGCGACAGTCTCACAAGCAATCTCTCTCGTCTTGCGTGGTGGACTCCGCGCAAGACGTGGAACGACACTTTACGCTCGACAGTCTCCGGGAGTTATTCCAGTACCATGGTAAGACGACGTCGGATACACATGATACGTTTAAATGTAAGCGCTGCAAGCCCGATGGGAAGCAGTATATCAAGGCGCCGGCGATGATGTATGGTGATACGAGTACGTGGAACCACTTTGTGAACGAGACGATGAAGCCGATTCAGGATCTGTTGTTGAGACAGGAGGTCGGCGATAAAGAGGTCTCTGCCGTGTTTCAGTACATTTCCCATTGAAGAAATGGTCTTGTCATCATACATTTTATTTTCAGTTGTTTTGTAACTTAGCGTTGGACTGGGCTTGTTGCTTTTGGGCGTGTCAGACGGAAGAATGAATGGGATGATCGGCGTATACAGGAGTTTGAAATTTAGGAGATGGGAAGCTTTCCATTGCTAGACCAGAATACTATTTTATTCACAGCGTACTTGATATTGGTCTCGGGGCTTGTTTTGTGAATGTAAATGCTCCGGAATGCATTAGAACAATGCGGCAGCCGTGCCTTGTGATACTCTCTACCTTTCTGGTGGTGTACTACTTGATGGAAGAAATATCGTGTTACGAAAATAGGGGACTTGCATGAGAGAGATCTTGTGAAGATACTCCAACGGGCGAAAGTCTCCTCCTGTGGCGCCCTGAAACTTGATTTATTTAGAGGAGTTTGAGAATTGACACGATATGACAATAAAGAAGGGGCAAGGGTACATAAATGACGATAGTGAAACTCGAGATGGAATTGTGCTTACGGAGACGGCCTTCAACTCATCCCTATCTGGAAAATTGTTGATCTTACCTCATTTATAATCTATCTTAGAACCCCAAGGTCCCAAAGAAGTGGCAAGCCTGGTAATACGAAGTAGTACTGACTGATTCAAGCTTCCAGTGCTACACAAACAAACTAAATAATTTCCGATCATAACCATGATCGACAAAGCGAAGTGACACGGCAGTTGGCCTTTGCGGGGTCAGTTGAGGTACCATCATAAATTCAAACGTCGAAGTAATTAATAAGAATATCATATCGGGGGAGGAGAGGGAGGGAAGCAAATAGGACAAAATCGTATATATTGAAAGTCAAGAAAAAACTCGGTTACAGGAGAAAATTCCATCCACCCATCATCCATCGTCCCCCATTGTCAATCCCAGCCATTCCCCATCTCTACTAATTAGAAAGTGTGACAACACAGTGAACAAAAGTATGAGCCAAAGAAAAAGAAAAGTTAAGTTTTCTCAATGCGGTGTTTGCTTGCTTCCTCCCGTTTCTTCCCCCTTTGCTTTTCAATTTGCCTCTCTTCCCTTAGCTCTCTCCAACTCTCCTTGACACCCTCCACATTCTCGCTAAACACAAGAAATCGTTTTCTTGGTTAGTCGTTCTGAGCAGAGGACTCGTTGAATTGGAAGAATCGTTTAGAGGACGTTGACAGGGACAACGATGCCGCAGACGTTGATTGGTGTCCCAGAAAGGATTGGGATGTTAAGAAGCTAATTGTCTCATATCAGCCCATCTTCGTTCGCCTCCCTAGTCATGGAGAAAATAGAAAAAGAGAAACTTACACCACCAGCAGGACTCTGAGTCTGAACAGTCTGGCTGTTCCCACAGCAAACATTACTCCCTTGGCAAGAAGAGGGAGAAACAACACTACCTGTTCGAAGTAAATCAGTATATGTAAACTTCTCTCACTTGTGATGGGGAGGGGGAGACATACAAGCAACACCAACCTGAGCTGTAGTATCCTTCAAAACTCCAGCAATATTGAGACCGAGGAGATTAGTGAGGAGACCTCCAGGAGCGAGGAGCGACTTGAGGACATCTTTGTTGTCTGGGTCTCCATACTTTTGGGCGCAGCATTGAGTCGATCCGCCAGCGGCTGCACAGGAGCCTCCATCTGATCGTGAGAGGACAGTTGGGACGGCGACAGCGAAGGTCGCGAGAGATAGAGTGGTGAAAATTTGCGTGAACTTCATGTTGAGTGAGGGTTTGTGTGTGTTTTGTTTCGAAGAGAAATGGAAAGTTGGTGAGAGAGATACCGGGATAGTGGCGAGTTGAACTGGTTGTTGTTGTGGAAGTGAGTTGAACTGTTGAAGTGATGAGGTGAGAATGAGGAGGCAACAATCTGAGTTATATAGGAATTAGAAGATTCTCTTCCCCGAGAAGTGGTTACGCCGGCTTAATATTTCCTGATAATTTCGGACTTAGTACCACTATGATTGCCCCATACGGCGAACGTTACTCTTAAAGTCTTAAGCCGAGAAAACCAAGTAGAGGCTTGACTTCCTCATTGTGAAACTAGACGGGCATAGACATTGATTATGATGTAGAGCTTCCACGGACCATTGGAATGGCCGGCCTAGGTGTAGTACACTATTCAAATGCATAACGACTTATCACAAAATCTTCCCGCCACTTGTGAGTTGTCTTCTCTTTTTGTTTGACACATTTTGGGAATTTACTCTCAAGTAATAAACATAACTGTCGAAAGAATTCGAACCATCCCCACTCGGAGCAAGACACTCAGCTGATTAGAAGTACATGTAAAACCACGGGCAATAAACAAATATCACCTGATACCCGAGAGCTTTTCGGGCCGCCACTCGACCACAATGACCAAGAACATCGGGATCCAAGTAACAACCCCATCGGGATCCCCAAAGTATTGAGACCCTCCATCCATAGTCCATTGCCAAGGCGGAAAGCCCTTCTGGTATCGATCGGCATCAAATAAGCCTTGAACCCCTCCGCCACAGTATATTACAACGTTAACTTAAGGCTAGAATGAAAATAGACGAACCCTGGATTCCCCAGCTGACATCCACGCATAGGAGCAAGTTTCAAGAGATGGAAAAGATGTACTACGCGATAGAACACAAGACGAATTTACTTGGGTCGTGCAAGCATGGGAGAGAAAACTCCGATCTACATATAATATCATGAGAATAGATAGGAAAAAGGTAGAGAAGAGAAAAGTGGGCTGATTTGAGATTTAAGATATGGACAGTGCATGAAAAAAAGAGAATACTGTACGTAGATAACAATCAATTTGTCTCAGAGCTTCCCCGAGGGAGTACTATGAATATCTCCATCAATCCGACAATACTTGTGAAGATAATTGTAAGGCATGCAGTAGCGTATATGAGACGAAATGGTGAGGGGTATGGGGTTTCTCATTTGAAATCAGATTCCCAGACACTCCACCATACTCCAATGTTTGAAGCCACCACAAGATCCAACATCTTGAACCCTTCATTATATATTATAAGCTTACCGAGTTTTGCTCTTTTACCTCGATTGCCACCCCCGGCCTTTTCTTGACCAAGACTGAGATCTAATCTACTATCATCATAATCGTCATCACTAAGATCAGCTGCGTAGGACGAGTAATTTGATCGTGGTGGTAAGGGCGGTCGATATTCTGCGTCGTTCGGATTTAATGTAGAGTGTGAGTATGACTGTGCTCCATATGAAGGAGCGGCTCCGGATGTATCTGAAGAGGACTTGCTTCGGATGTGGCCAAATTTCGGAAAGGAGAAGCGTTTGGGACTTGTGTTATCTTTGGAATTTGATGTAAAAGAGGCGAACACATCGGATGATGGTAGGTTAAAGCGAAGTTCACTCACAGCCGCAGAGGCTTGTGGTGTGGCCATCGAGTCCGAGGCACTGCTTGTAGCTGACGGTAAAGTATGCTTGCATTTCAAGGTTCTTCCTCCTCCGCCCGTTGAGAATTTGCAACGCCCTCCCCATGGGCTAGTGAAGATATATCCTTTGGTGAGTGATCTTTCTGGAGACACTCTCCCTCCCTCATGGTTACTATGAGCGGAACTGCTACCGTAATCCCTATCACGTGCGGAGGCGACGCTTCTGGTAGACATATCGGAATCATCTCTCCTATGTTGCATCGAAGACCAAAATTTGGACCCCTCCATGGTAATCGTTCGGTCAAAGCTCGAGGCAACAGAGGGTACTTGCTGGCTTTCGCCATTGGGAAGCACGTTCTGCGAAGGGTTGATAGAATTGTTTCCAATGTAGTTGGCCGAGTGAGAGTTTCGAAACGTTGTGTAGCCGGGTGCTGTAAGCTGGACTGACATGTCAAAACAAGGCTTCTTCGATTTCTGTGGTGATGTGGATCCTTGCTCATTGCGGCCACCATCGGTGGTAGGACATCCAGCGACAGTTCCTATATTCCATTGCGCTCCAGTAGTCGGGTCCCGCCGTATGATTGTTATTGAGAATGAATTCGGGGATCTCTCCTGTAGTTTGTCATAGTTGAATCCCAGCGGTTCAGATCTAGAGCTTCTCGTCGTCTCATCGCTCGCCTTTGGGATGAAAGATTCGTCTTGTGACGGCCTGGGAGCTTGATTCTCGGTCCCTGGTAAGGGAGGTAAAGGCTTTCTTCCCGGTATGGAGCTGGGCATCGGTGAGCGGGCTGCTAGAGGGCGCCTTGGAACCGACCGTTGGGTTTGACTTTTGCCGAGGGCCGTGGAATATAATCCTGAATTCCCTGACAAATCTTCCACCTGACGAGGAATATCAAGGGAAGCTCGGGCGGATTCTGGGAGTGGTTTGCGGGATATGTCCATGCTGGGCCGAGAGCTACCCTCCACTGGTATACTTGCTCGGTCATCTTCCAGTAGTCGTAGATCATCCTCTGTGTTTAGGTGAAGATAATATAATGAGCTAGCTACATCATGAGCAGTGACATTCTTGAGTTGTGGCTTGAGTGTTGAAAGGATGATATCTGAAAGTATAGTAAGTATTTGGGAATGAAAAATAATGGGATATAAACGTGACCTACCTCGGCTGCCAGGTACTCGTGCAATATATAAAATCAGTGGTTGTCGTCGCTGCTCCGTTGGGTTCCTAGGGTATTTCGGAGGGTTTGAGGCCAGTTGAGTGATATCAGAAAGGGAACTGGCTTCCACAAAATTAGGAGCGGGAGCCATGGTCAAGAGGAGATGAACTGGGGCTAAGGAGAACCGGTCTTCCCCAGATTGAGTACAGTACTTGCTTGTACCTGGTAGGTGAGGTGGAGTTTGGGGAAGTTGGATGTTCCAAGAGAAGATCAAGGCCCAACAATGGTTTCCTTTGATAGCAGAGACGGTATCTGGATATAACTTTGCCTGAAGCGCCTGGTAGTTGTGTAACTGGGTGTCAAGTCACAAAGTGGTAGTAGAATTCAGTGATTGCTTGGGAGAGAAAGAATCACTGATGGAGCAAGAAAGAGTAGAGCAGATTCAAGTAATGGCAGTGTCGTGGCCATAAGCGAAAGCCATTCACGGCCGGACTTTGGGTTTGGCTGTGGTTGAGTTGCTTGCGTTATCCTTGGAGGCTGTGTCTGATCTGCCTGCACCCAGTCTCAAATGTGTGGCGAGTTAGGCATCTGTCATAGTTCAGCCTCAATTTGACCACAGATAAGGCGGCTTTCACCAAGATGTTCCCAAACTACCTTTGCTATTGTCAGAAAAAGGGGTCAACATTTTGGTGGTGAAGTTGTAGAAGTTGTATATTCTAGTGCTTCTAGTCCAACTTCAAGATGTTGGCAAGGCAAGTTGGGCTGGCGCTTGCAGGGGTGGCTGATTGGTCCGGTAATTAATACGCCGACTAACACCAAGCAAAAAAGTTCGCGCACATCTTGATCTTGAAATCTGCACAATTGTTCTAGCAGCACCACCCGTTTCCCCGCCACCATACTGGAGAATAAATCCGGTCCTTGGGATTGCTGGTATACTTCAACGTGATATCGGCCAATTAATCCTCTAATTTCAGGCACCATGGCGGACAGCACCTTGGAGGTTGGTCCCCTCACCTTCTCCCCCGCCTTGTTGCAGTACTCTAGACCATCTTTACTAAGATCGCATAGGAACGATTGCGGGAACATGCAGAATCCTTTGATGGCTTACTGTCGCTCATCCCAGCAAAGCATTACTATGGGGAAGATAATAGTGTATGTTGGATCCAAGTCCCTGCCCAGCACTATGTAACTTACAGACCCCGCACAGGATCAGTGGAAGAAGAAGAAGCAGACCAAAGAGCAAGCGGCTGCTGCCAGACGAGCGAAACTTGACCCCGACTCCGACAAGCTCAAGAGTGCGAAGGATATCATGGATGAGCGAGTGCGAAAGAGGAAGCTTGCAGAATTGGAGCTTCAGGCAGACGAGGAGGAGTCTGATATCGAGGGCGTAGAGAAAGAACAACCAAAGCAAGGCCTGAAGGTCCCCCAGGAGAAGAAGCAAAAGAAACAAAAGGTCTCCCCCGAGTCAGAGAGTAAAGACGACACAAATTCTGCCGAAGCAAAAATTTCAGTCGCCGCTGAAAAACAGGAAAGACAGCGATTGAAGCAGGAGCGAAAGAAGGAAAAGAAATCTAAGAAGGCAGAAAAGGCAGAACAGAAAAAGGAGAAGGCCACCGCCGCTCCCGAAGTCAAAGTCGCCAAACAACCTGCACCCAGTAAGGCCGACACCGAGGAAGATGGCGGTGTGGACGTAGAGGAGGCAGCCGACAATGAAATAGTCGGGTTTGAGGCCGAGGGCTTAGAAGAGAAACCACAATCCGAAAACTCTTCCGCATCGTCGAGTCCTGGTCCCCAATCACTCACCTTTGACAGCAATTCCAAACCACCGAGCACCACCAACACATCAACATCTTCAACAATACCCCCCGCCACCGCACCTAAACACATCAAACTCCCAACCGACCCAGAATTACTAAGAGCAAGATTAGCAGCCCGGATAGAAGCACTTCGAGCGGCTCGAAAGGCAGATGGTCCTGATGGAACACCGGCGCGAAATCGACAAGAGCTTATGGAGTCACGGAGGAAGAAGGAGGAGCAGAGACGAGCACATAAGAAGGAACTTCGACTAAAGGCCAAGATGGAGGAGGAAGCACAACGAGAGGCCGCCATCACATCAGCTCGAGACTCACCAGCTTCGAGTATGATGAGCCCATCTGTATATTCGCCACCCCAAAATTTCTCGTTCGGACGTGTAGCCTTCGCGGACGGTCAGCAACTCGGAGACGATATGACGACAACCCACGCCCCCAAAAAGAAGGGCCCACAAGATCCAGCTACAGCTCTTCAGGCAACGGAAAACAAGCGATTACGATTAGCAGGACTGGACGAACAGAAGCGTGCCGACATCGAAGAAAAAGATTTATGGCTCAATGCCAAGAAGAAGGCCCACGGCGAAAAAGTACGAGACGACACTTCCTTACTGAAAAAGACCCTCAAACGAAAAGAGAAAATGAAGAAGAAGAGTGAGAAGGAGTGGACTGAGCGGAAAGAAGGTGTAGCAAAGGGACAGGCGATGAAGCAAAAGAAGAGGGAAGAAAATCTTCAAAAACGGAGAGACGGAAAGGGCACGAAGGGAGGAAAAGTAAAAAGTAAGGGAGTTAAACCCAAGGTCAAATCTAGACCAGGATTCGAGGGAAGTTTTTCGAGTAAGAAGAAGTAAAAAAGGAGCATAATTCAGCGGGGCGTCTCGGCGTAGCATTCTGTTAATAGCTGTTTTGTCAAGTGGGTGGGTTTGCTTGCACAATACCTTAAGACACTGTAGGAAGTCTAATCCAAAATACAAACCTTTTCGTGTACACAACATTGGTCCTAAGTTATGATTTAAACCGATATTTGGGTGACCAGATCATGAATAGACTGTTTTCGTATTATAACATCAATTGAGTCGCCGATAATCACCAAGAGTAGTTAAGTTTTACACGATCTGCTATACTCAGTCCCACTCTTCTTCATTGGAGTGATCCAAGGCTCACTCTACTTATTCTCACTTGTGAAGAAAGAGCAAATAGGTAAATACGGATTTGTACTACCAAACTCCCATTCCCAAAAGCCTAAAAAACAAAACGCACCTAACAACGTACATTCTACACCAGAAACCCCGAAAATAAATCATTCACATTTTCCCGGTGTAGAGAAGGGAAAGAGAGAAAAAGGCTTTCATTCGCCAATAAAATAAGAAAGAAAAAGAGAAAAAACCGAACTCAGCGAGATGTTGATCCAGCCCCCAAGCGCCTGTGCAACTATATTTTGTTTTCGTTTCGCGCAATGACAAACTTGCTTTCTGGTATTTTGGTTTTTTGTGGAATTTGGCAAGCTATTACGACAATGGAGAAAGGCAGGGTTTCCTCGTAGTTCCGTTCCCCTCTCTGCTAGAGGAAGTTGGTTTTGTGTGCTTCTATCCCCTAAATGGATATTATTTCTTCTTTTCTATAGCAAGGAGTCCAATCTGGTGAAGACACTGAGACATGCTGCTACAACCTGTGAGAGTATTAGTATTTGATTTTATATTCTCGGGGAGTGTAAATGGACTTACCTCGAGTTGCAACTCTTCATCCTTTCCATTGGTGACCTCCTCCCCAATAACCTGTCCTAGGTTTGCGCCTACACCTCCCGAAGCTCCACCTGCCCGTTTTCCAAAAGGCCACTGACTGTATTCTGCCAGTAATTCGTCTACCTGAGCGAAGGCCCTTTCCCGGGACTCGTGTCCCAAAGTCGCAAGGGCGTTCTCCAATACGTTGGCAGCATAAGCCGCGCAAACCATAGCGATGGTACGAGTATATCTGAATTTCAGGTTCTCTGGGAGGAACTGACTTCCTGGCAAGACGACCGTTCGCTGTGTCAAGACATTTCGGACTCGTCGTCGGATTTCTTCCTTTGCTCCTCCGTCTGCGACTGGATGTGTGGCCATATCGAATAATAGAAAGTTTCTCTTTTCCGTTCGGAGGATTCCCTTGTCGACGAGACCTTTGGCTAAACGTTCGCGGACTTGCTTTAATTGGTATCCGATCTTCATGAGGTTCCATGTCTCACCTGGCAGAGAGTTAGAAATAATTTGGGCAAGGAGATAGATGTTGGGAATGGAAACTCACCACTCATCAAATCAATCCATGAACTGACGCTCATTTTCTCGCTGGCCTTCATCATCTTCAAGGCCTCGTCGAGGAGAACCTCGCCCGTTAACGTATCATCAATAACCTCAATTACCCGATCGGCCAAAGGAAATCGTCTCCTCGACGAGTCCTTCTGCATGCTCACTCGTCCGCGAAAGGCCAGCTCGATAACGATACATCCTCGTAGGGCATATGATATATTGTCGTTCCAGAAAGATAAGTATCCCTAGAAAAAAAGAAATCGCATTAGTCCATTGCGCAAGTCATAACCAAAGTGACCACCTTGATAGCTAGGTAGCTACAAGAAACCAACTCACTTGCTTATCCTTCAAACCCAACAGCAGCACCTCCTCCATCAGCGTAAGCTTGGGCTGCTTGCTCCTCTCCGCACTCTCACTAATATCCCGCGGGTCAAAGGCGATCTTGTGTCCGTTCTCGCCATTCTCATAAGACGTTTCTGGTCCACCGGTATCGCGAGAACCTCCAGCCTTGGGCGCAGGTGAGGCGACACGACTGGAATCTCCCTCTTCATTCTCAGCGCCCGCACCACCACCGCCTCCACCTCGTCTTCGTGTGAGTCCCGTGGACATTTCGACAACTGTTGTATCGTGGGTACGTTTTGGGTTGGGGTGCGAGGGAGGTTGAGCACAGGGGCGGCGAGTCGAACCTCAAATGGGGCGCGAGTGCGTAAGTTCGCTGTAAGACAGATTTCTTTTCGGATCGCTGCCCGCACGCGGACCCTGAATTTCTACGGCTCTGATCAATTTGCAGGTGTTTGTATGGGAAGTCGGCGCTACAAGGAATTAGGTGCGATGGCTAGATAAATTTCAGGTTGGGGGGAAATTTTAGTGAATCGCAATCAGAGAGTGTGGATCATGGTTGAAGCTGCCTCTGGAGGAAGTATGTTGCAGGGATGCTGTGAGTGGTGGGACTATTTTAAGGCGAGGCTCCATCAAAGAACTTTGACATGCGCCGTTTGTGACACTGTACCTTACTAAACTCCGTTATTAGTGAGAAAGGCCAAATAGCTGGGTAAATGATCTGTTCAAAGAGAGATAAATGCGGCGAATTTGAAGACCCCTATTTGGGAGACTTGTCGTCTAGACGGAGGGAGAAAAGGGGGGGTTTTCGTAGTTTTCAAAGAGCTGCCGTTGAAGCCTTTCCGTTTCAAAGTTTCTTCAGACTAGAATCAAGGTCACTCGATACATTATTCAAGACTGAAACGTAGAAGAGTAGATGGTCTAAACATTGATACAAGCGCATAGAATCGATACGTCTTTTGAAAAAATACAGATTCTGTGCTGCAAAAGGCCATTATGAGTCTTCATTCAATGGCTACGTGACCCCTTCCAACACCGTCATTCCCTTCCCCTATTATACAATTGATTCGTCTAGTGGGCTATAGAGTAGTTAGTAGATGTACTCTAAGTTTTATATGGGAAACTTACCATCTGGTTGAGCAACGATGTATTGCACTGCCTTGTCAACTATAAATTTTTTAGTTTGGAGACGTTACTTCATGTTTGAATATTCCATACCACTGTGGATAGCATCTGCCTCCTTATCTGGGATCTCGATACTGAATTCCTGCAAACACGTCAAAACCCATCCTAAGCACTCTGCCTCCCAAATCAACATACCTCCTCAATAGCCATAACAACCTCAACGGTATCCAAGCTGTCCAACCCAAGGTCATTTGCAAAGTGTGCGGTAGGTGAGATCTAATTGTCCGTTAAATTCATTGGCCCCGTACGTATCTCGATTTCATATCGTACCTTGGTAGGGTCGGCAACCTGCGACAAACATTAGTAAAATCTCCAATAAGTTCCCCAGCATGCTTACTTTGTCAAAGTTTTTCAGTAAATCAGCTATTCTTCCTGTGACTTCAACCTCGCTGAGACCGGCAGCTGCCGAGTAACATCTTGCTGCTTGGAAAGCGGACGGGGCGAATTGCGATTTTGTGAAGAGACCGGTGGATGCTGGGCGGACAATTGGGCTTGACTTTCGTACCGCCTGGCATGTAGCGCTACGCGCGGATCTGAGAAGGGCTGCTCGGAACATGTTTGGGATGTGTGAGGAGTTGAGGGTGGTTGGAATTGCAGAGTTCTGGATTTGTATGATGAACTTCAAGCTTTGGCTCTGAACTTCTTCCCGGCCGTTAGCTTCACTAGTCACGTGACTGTTTATCCCTGTCAATTCCGAGATGACTTCAACATTTACTCTCTCATAGGGCCTTACTGAATTTAAAATTTAGTGTGAATGATTCTTTAATTTCCAACTATTCTCCCAGAATTTCCTAAGCTGTCGACAGCTTTTTTGTAGTCGATTTGTTGGCAATTGAAACTTTCCAAAACAAGCCAATCATCGATCCCGGATTTTGAATCCTCGACTCAGCGCTCCCCCGAATTTCGAGACCACCCAACCCACCTCCTCCAACAAACATTGCCACGAGCAACAATATCATGGCATCTACAAAGCCTTTAACGATGCTCGTGGCCCGCAGCCGTCCAACGGCAAGGATCACGAGTTCTGCGCGTATCTTCAATCCACCCGCCGCCTACGTAGCAGCATTTTCGACAACCTATCTGCGCGCATACGCCACTCCATCTGGACCTCCACCAGCTGGCTTTCGACTACCCAAACCCGAGAGATGGGATGAGAGCAAGGAATCTTCATTGGATAAGGCAGGAAAGTACTTTCTCTTGACCGAAATGGCCAGGGGAATGTATGTCGCATTAGAGCAATTCTTCAGACCTCCGTAAGACTTGCCATTGAGCTCCCAAATCGACCGAAGATGTTAACAAAGCTCTAGTTACACAATCTTTTATCCATTCGAAAAGGCATATAACCCATACCGAAGCTGTTAGATTGAAACTAACAATTGCCTAGGGTCCGATTTCACCCCGATTCAGAGGCGAACACGCCCTACGAAGATATCCTACTGGTGAAGAGCGATGCATTGCTTGCAAGCTATGTGAAGCTGTACGTCACACCCAATTGATATTATATGGGCTTGTCTAATCATTATGACAGATCTGCCCTGCCCAAGCAATTACAATCGAAGCCGAAGAGCGTGAGGACGGAAGCAGAAGGACAACCCGATACGATATCGATATGACCAAGTGTATTTACTGCGGTTTCTGTCAAGAGAGTTGTCCAGTTGATGCCATTGTCGAATCACCGAACGCTGAATATGCCACGGAGACAAGAGAGGAGCTGCTGTACAACAAGGTATATCGGATTGGTTAGGAGCTTGAAGAAGTATTACTAACGTTATGTAGGAAAAATTGCTTGCAAATGGAGATAAATGGGAGCCGGAGATGGCTGCTGCCGCTAGAGCAGACGCTCCTTATAGATAGATGAGTTTTCTTTGATGGTATCTTGTACATAAGGAATGCAGTTCATAGTTGAACGAACACTTGAAATTAATCTCCCCTGACCACGGTGCTTCAACCCCTTGCTTTATGTTCTAATACTCTCAATAAAACACTATTGACTACCTAAAGGTTGTACTAAAAAAAATCAAGCAGAAGCAGAAGGAGCCCTACAATTTCAAATACTGGTTCTCACTACCATATGAAGTACGTAGTCTCCTACTTTTCTTGACTACAGGCCTTGAGCACTTAAATGCTGGCGAAGTGTAGGTAGGTTGGAAAGTGTTCTTTGACCGCAAGAAACATTATAAGCTGAGGCAAAATTAGCGGCAACACCAACCTCAAGCAATGAAAAGAGAGCTGTTTGGTACTTTGACTCGTTTGGTAAAGGTGATATAAACATTGCAAATGAAGGAAGGCACGGTGGTCCCAGTCTAGTTCCGGTTTCTCTTAGCCTGGTCCTTCTACCACCACGAATTATGGTCGCTCCTTCCACTCTTGCCTCGACTTCATGCCACCTGACGTGAGAACTTGAGAAGGGAGGGAACGAGCACCAGTCCACCTTCAGAGTACCTAGGTAGGTTACGAATGGCCTAGCCTCCCTAGATAACACCCTTCTTGTCAGCCTTCTGGTTTGCTTCTCGAGAATCGACATCCACGTTCAAAATTGAAGCGAGGATTATAAGGTTGGGCACAAAATTCAACACAGGACCTTGAAATATCTTGGAACTTGTCTTGCATCATGCGTTGGTTCTTTTCTAAGTAGCCGCTCCTGTTGAGCTCGCTTCCCAACGCAGGATGCGGCCTCGTTTCCCTCGAAATTCACTTCTATTGCTTCTCACTTGAGTTTTGTACGGAGGTACCTATTTGTTGCCGAGTCTGCCCGTCCGCTTCCCAAAACTGGTCGGTGTGTTTACGCGTCCCGCCGTCTACGAGTTCAAGTAAACATCAACTCGGCGACTCGACCAGCCTAACCCAACGCCTCACATCAATCATAGGCACCAATTCATCAGGAAAGAAGGCCAAGGTCAAGAAGAATCCCAAGCCTGCACCAAAACCATCGAGCAAAAGGCACAAGAAGGAGAACACGGCGACAACGAAGACACAACCACCACCAGTCAACAAAAAGAGTAAGAAGGCAAGGTTACCACCAAACCTACTCCCCAACAACCCGCCAAAAAGCCCAAGAGAAATAAGGCCTTGGTAAAGAAGGAATCCAGCAACTGGCCATCGTATCTTGGACCCCCATCAAGCTTCGGAAGGTGAGCTTTAGCCTCGTCCATCCATTTAGGAATCAATCTAATACTTTACACAACGCTCTCGGAACAGGCATGATCGATATCAAAGCTGGCCAAGCCCAAATTGAATTCAAATTACACAAGAACATCCTGTTCGAAAAGACTCACCTTTTGTACGACTATGCGACACAATGCGGCGTGCTTCCCGAAGAAGATCCCACTATATTTGCCATTTTCATCGAATGGCTCTATACTGGGCAGATTCAGCAAAGCATAAACGCGGTATTGAATAAAAGTGAGCGAATTGTAAAGGAACGTTCGTTGCGTATGGAGCGGGTCAAGTTGTACGGGTTTGGTTGGAAATTTGACATCATGCCATTGATGGATTTCGTTACGACCGAATTCATGAGAGTTTATGGAAGAGGGAGTCTGGAGTATGTCGAGTACGCCAACTTCCCGCCAGGTCCTTTTAGGAAGCTCATGGTGCATTGCTTAGCACACAATATCACCGATACATATTGCCACACGTTCGCCCCGGCTCTGACGAAATCGAGTATGCCGCAGAAGCTAGCAGATTGGTGGGTCAATTTGATAGCCTCAGGGAGGATCTGGTTGGCTTTATGTTAAACTGCAATGGCAGCTTCCCCATCCAAGATCCGTTAGCCCTGGATCCATGCGTGTTCCATATACACGCTCGGGACTCCTTCAACGAGTGCAAAGCAAAGAAGAAGTAATCATCCAAAAACTCGGTCAGAAAATATGGGAAGATAGGGAGGGTTCCTCGTGGTTGGCTTTCATGTACTCTATTCTCGTTGTCGCTGCTGCAAGAACAAAATCACCGATAGTCGGATAGATATTAGTCATGTTAATTGAAGACTCTTCCCAACATCAAATTATGTGATTGCTTTTGATCTTTCGTAATAGATTTCTCTAGGTACCTAGACTGTAACTAGCCACGGCCGCCTTTAAGTCAGGTGCGTTCGCGTCAGGTTCGAGGTAGAATAGGCAACCACACCTGTGACCCCAACGAGCAAACAAACACCTCCTCAACTTTCATGCCACCAAAACCACCAGCCAAAAAGAAGCGCAAGACGGAGGACATGGCGGCAATCAAGAAGAAAGAAGAAGAACCCAACCTGGGAGAACAACCCAACCTTAGAAGGTGAGCATTAGCTATTGTCTATCTGCGAGTCCACACTAACTTTTGGCAGCGTGCTTGGTGCAGACATCATTGATATCAAAGTCGGCCCAACCGAGACGATATACCGAGTACGCAAGAACATCATGCTTGAAAAGGCTCCCTCTTTCTACAATCTTGCAGCGTGAGAAAAGAGTAAAGTAGAGTAGAGTAATGGGTAGTCACTCTTATTTACTCTGACTTACTCAGAGTTACTCAGAGTAATGTCGAACCGAATTCGGGCTATCCCGGACCGATTCGGGGCGGCCACCGGGGTAGCTTAATAAGAATCCGAGAGCTTAGGAATATAAATAAGTAAGTAAAGAACCTTTTTTGGCTAAGGTAAAGAATATTCCAAGCTAATTGACAGTCTTAGTAAAATATTAGCCTTAGTTTAATATTCTCTACTTGTCTCTTTTTATCTTTTTATCTTTTTATACTACATTTATAGGAGTCTGTTTATAGTATATTACTCAGAGTGACTCAGAGTAGAGTAACAAGTGTTACTCTTATTTACTCAGCCAACCTGCTACTCTTACTCTACTCTACTCTACTCTGAGTTACTCAGAGTTACTCAGAATAACTGAATAAATTGTTCTCACGCTGCAATCCTTTCATTACAATCTCACAAATTCTCGCCAGTTTGCCACGGGTCAGTCCAAGATTGAGTATTCTACAGAGGTTAGCCGATTGCTAGGCCAATCTGAGACCATTAGGGCAGATTTAATTACTTTTATTCTGGAAATCTTTCCCACTTATAGGTCTTCCCATAATTCTCATCATGAAAATCCGCTATGTCTCAGTTCAACGACCTTCAATGTTAAAGAAGGCTCTGAGAAGTGCAAAGCAAAAAGAAGCAACCACCTACAAACCCTGCGAGAACCCTAAGAAATAACGAGAGGAAGAATCAAAGTCAGAAATCACAAATTGTCTGGGCAGAGGGAACTATCCTGGTGGGCCATCATGTATCTATTCTGGGAGTGTTCGTTGGGTTATGAAAGGCTGAGAGCGCAGACAATTGAAGACATAGCAGTCAGTTGGGGAATCAATTGAAGTCTCTTCTACAAATAAGCATCTTGAATCTTTCCCAAACTGCTTTTTTGACCTCTTGCAATACGTATCTTCCTAATTGGACCTTGGTGGCAATTCAGCTCCTGCCGATAGTAGGTCAGGTGTTTTCGCGCCGGGCTATAAATATTATGCTAGGCAACCAAAACCAAAAAAAAACATCGCGTTACTTCACTCAGCAACCCACGATGCCGCCAAAATCCACAGACAAGAAAAAGCGCAAGAGAGAAGAAGAGGGCATAGCCGCAATTAAGAATGAAGAGGAAACATCCAACGGGCCAGCTAACCTTGGAGAGACATCCGGAAGGTGAGCTTCACCTATGACTATTTGGGGAATGATCTAACATTTAACAGCGCACTCGGCACAGATATGATTGATATCAAAGTTGGACCAGCGGAAACAATCTTTAGAGTTCACAAAAATATCCTGTGCGCAAAGGCTTCCAATTTCTACACCCCTGCTGTGGAGAAAGACGGCCTGCTACTGGAAGAAGAACCTGCTATATGTGGTCTTTTTGTCAATTGGCTCTATACCGGACAGTTCTTATCCATGATAGTGGAAAAAGACAAGACCTCAGAGCCTTCAACAGATATGAAAGAACTCAAATTGTACAACTTTGGGTTGAAATTCGACCTCGCAATCTTCATGGACTTCGCTATGACCAAGTACCTGAGTGCTCATCGTGATTCATATCTATCTTTGACGGACGCCAAATACGCCAACGCCAACTTTCCGCCAGGCCTTTTCGAAAGCTTGTTGTGCATTTCTTAACATACAACCTTACCACCGATAAACTACAAAACCGCAGCTTTCCACCGTACAAGCCGTTCAAAGCGAGCATGAGTGACGATAGCCTTAAGTATGTTGCAGAGGTTAGCCGGTTGTTGGGCCAATTTGAGAGTCTTAGGGAAGACCTTGTTACATTTATGCTGCTGGGTCATGTAAGTGACAAAAAGGAGTTGGATAAAAACATAGACCAAAACCCGCTAAAGATGCATCCATGTTGGTTCCATGTATACGGGCGCGTGGTGGTTGAGGCTTGCCGAGACTATGGTAGATACCGGACTGGCCAGGAGCTCGAGAAACCACGGGATTGAGATTCAGAAAGGATCATTCAAAACACACTATCACACTGCTTGGCGGAATGAACTATCATGGTTGGCCATCATGTGCTCTATTCTGGCTTGCTGGATGTCACCGTTGGGTAGTGGAAGGATGAAATCATAACCAATTGAAGACATAACAGCCAGGGTGGGAAATAATTGAAGCGCTTTCTACAAAACCAAACATCTCGAATCTAAGTTTTCTCAATATGTGGCTGATTTTTGACTGACCTACCTAGGCAGCGTAAGAATGAAAGACCTCACATTTGCAGGTGCTGTCAAGTCGCTCCTTCCCCAACATTTTTTTTTTTGGAACCACAAAGACGATCTCCTCACCTTTCCGCCCAATGCGCGAAACAACATTTTCTGGATCAATATACGAATACATTAAATGACTAAAATGGGAAAGAAAAGCATCGAAAAGCCTCATGGCTTTGTCGCGTAAGTAACCTAATTGCCTTTCACACACCTCCTAACAACTCCCCAGCACATTCGGCCTCCAAATGGTCGACCTCTTCATCGGCCCAACCAGACAACAATTCCGCGTCCACAAAACTCTCCTCTGCAACCGAGTAGAATACTTTCAAAAAATGTTCTCAAGCGGATTCCTCGAAGCGGAAGAAAACTCCGGCTCCCTCCCCGACGAAGATCCCATCGTCTTCGCCCTCTTCCTCGAATACCTGTACGGAGGCGGCCGACTCTGTCCCGTCGATGTGGGATTGAGTACACAAACCTCTGGTCCTATCATTGATCGTATCAAGCTCTATGGATTCGCCGAGAGGATTTGTCTTGTCGAACTCGCGGACTATGTGATGACGAACTTGATTTCGAATCTCAAGTTTTATGAGAGGACGCCGAGTCGGGAGGGGATGATATTGGCGTACAGGGAGACGAGGGTTGGAAGTCCGTTGAGGAAGTATATGAGTTCGGCGCTGTATTATGTTATGAAGTATGAGACGGAGGATAGTCCTTGGTCGACGGAGGCACTTTGTGAGACGTTGAAAGAGGTGGATGACTTGCTTTTTGATTTGATTGTGGTTACGAGGAAACATGAGGCTAGCATGCCTGCTGCGACGAAGAAGTCTGTGGACCCGAGGATTGGATTGAAGTGCCGATTTCATTCGCACTTGGAGAATACAGAGTGTTCATTGAAAGGGGATATCTTATGAAAGTATTGAACTAGGAGAAGCACTTAGGGGAAGGAAAGGAAGAATTGAGAGGAGTGATAAACTCACAAAGGGAGCTGGGTAAAATGTGCATTACTTGAATACAATTAGAATAGTCTACTTCTGTAGACTTAGTACAAGTGGTTGCAGGATGGAGCCATATTGAAATACATTCATTCTTTTCGACGGGTGTATCAGAAGGTTCAATCAAGCTGCCTTCCAACGTTTTCCACCACCCTTTTGCCAAAGCCAAACAGCCTCTACAGCATATACCTTACTGCCTTGATGACCGCCTGAAGCATTTGCTGCTTCTTCAAGTGTGTCGAGAATTTTCCCCTCTTCCACACATCTCCACAGCCCCATGTTGATTTCGCTGTCCTCGGCTCCCCATTCGCCTCTGCCAAGTCTATACAATAGTCTCCCCAAAGTCTGAAATGCAATACATCTTTGAGCAGGATATGCTGATCTCGCGAGTCTAGCCAGCTCTGGAACAGTGTACCCTGCAGCCTCCGGCGCTTCTCCGTGATGATGCAGACCTTTGGTGCTGGGCATAGCTCTCGAAATTCTTGGTGGCAACAAACCACCTCGGAAATCGAAACGGAGAGCCGATGCGGGGAGAGATTCATGAGCCGGATAATATGGAGATTCTTGGTCTGCTATAGATCCATGCGTTGGTATGGGTGCCATCCAAGCTAGTTTGGAGGGGTCGTTGGGCAAATTTGGAAAGTATTTATTGTGTAAATTTTCGAGGAATGAAGGATCGGAGGGATCGAGATCATAAACTGCTGGTGGATTTGGAAAATGTATAGCAGGATCCGAACTCGAAAATTCTGCCAAAGAACCAGTCGCGGGCTCAGCGGGTTTCTCGTCCTCCTGGAATCTCACAGATTTCTCGGCCGCGACAAGATTTCCTGCTGGTTTTGGAGCTGGGACAAGTTTGACAGGCTCCTCCAACGCTGGTTTGGCTTTGCTCGCGTCCTCTTCGCGCCAGGCAGGAGGCTCTATGCCTGTATCCCCACGACCCTCATCCAGATTCGCTTTCCTCAAGAACCGTTCGATTAAAGATGGATTCAACCCAGCCAGAAGCTCTTGTCTTTCCTCCTCAATTTCTTCCGTCGACATGGCATCCAACTTCTTCTTATTCTCTTCATCGATTCGTCGTCGCTCCTCTGCATCAAAGCCATCATTTCGAGGGTCGCGGGGCGCTGGTCGCAACGGGACTTGTGCTATCGGCGTTTCAACCTTTGGCTCTGTAGGCGCTGCAACTCCTCCCCTCTGTTGCTTGAATGCAGATATCTTCGTCCTCTTCTTGTGTTCGGGGAAGCCAGTCGGTGTGCTCTTCATTTTCGGCGCCGAAGGAGGGGCAACTTCGCGTTCTTGGATATCACCGATGAAGGGGAGGGTTGGGAACCCATTTGAGGGTATTATCGAAGGCGAAGCGCGCTCATCTTCATCGTCCGAGAGATCGACCATAAATCGTTGTCCGCGTAAATCCATCTTGTTGTTGGGGTTGTTTTGGTTTGTATTGAGGGACGAAGAGCTCTGGAATTTATCATATGCTTATCTAATCTCCAGCCCCGCTATTTTGCACTCGCTAAACCCCTTTTCACTTCTTTTCAACTTCACTTCACTTCCAGTACTTAATGGTAGAGGTACTCAAAGTTCCACAGGAAACATAGAAAGCGTGGATAAACTCGAAGCAACTCGATGACCACTTTTATTTGGTAAGGTAACCTGCAAAAACTTCCAAACCTTTGAACTGCTCAAATCATACGAAAAGTGCCGAAGTATTTCTAGGTAAACTGTGTTAATTAAAGACTTTGTTAGGAACATGAGATGCTAGCTACTCAATATCTTAGACCACTTCGTCTTGAGATTTTCGGGTATTCTCACAACCCAGCGGAGCAGGTGACTTGCGAATGCCGTGGGCACTAGTCCACGAGAAGCAAAACGAAGCTTCTTTGCACTAATTATGTACTCCCTTGGGCGGAAGATATATTATTTGTTTACGTCTAAGGTCGTGAAATGAAATGGTTAAGTCGGGTCTTAATTGTCATTTCGCATTTTGACTTCCCAGGCGAGTTTTGATACGCGCTTCTAAATCTGTCCCTTTATCGTCCGTACTTCCCAAGTATTTATCTTAGTGCAATTGCAAATCGCGCTAGCATTATTGCGGTTGTAAGCCCTCCCAGTTCCTTGGGGTTTGGCAGCTCAACATCATCAGTTTGCAGCTTGTGCTCCGCCTGCTTGATCTCATCAAAGAACGTAAAGGAGAAAAGTGAACTTCAAGTGCTGTTTTCTTAATAATTACTTTTCTGCCTTTCTCTACTGGCGTCCCTGCGCTTCCACATCAACAAAAACAAGCAAATTTGAGCACTCTGTCTTATACACGTCCAGAAGACCTGAACCATGCGCTGGAGGTTGAGGCGGTACGTACAAGTAGATTCCTCGGGTAATTCAGTCCAATGGAAAAATGCCAAAACAACCCAGACCCACCCACCACCAACTTGCCCCCACAAATGGTCATAAGCACAATAAGCAGAAGTGATTTCATCAATTATCAGGTTTCTTGCCCGGTAGTGCGATGGTGGCATCGACAACCGGGGTCAACTCTGGGAGTGCTTGCAAACCTGGATCTAGGTCTATTCGTTGAATAGTGTCAGCTCTGGGAGCCCGGATCGATTGATACGCCATAGACCCGTTGAATTTACCAAAAAATAGTAAAACTCAGTACGTCTGGTTTTCTAACCTTGGGGGACTCCTTGTCCCAGGAAATTTTTGCTATTTTTATGGCGGTATGAAATCCTATATTGGGGTGTGTTGCTGTAGATTTTCCATGCTATGCCTTGGAGTACTCATGACTTGAGAGACTTTTGAGAACAAGTCATTTCCCCCCCCCTCTTCTTTTAAGTAAGATCTCATGCGAGTTGCGAAAAGTAGTAAATTCGGCACACGGGTGCTTTTGCATTCTTGAAATGAAATGCTCGCTTAGAAAGTTTCCAAGTGGCATAGGCGGATAGCTTTGCCTAAGTTGATGCTGTGGCTCGTTCTTGCTTCCGGAGGAAGGCGGTGTTGGGAGTACAGTGATAAAACACCCTCGTGCCTGCCTGTTCTGTGACCGAGAACGAACTTTGAATTTTCCCCTCAACCTACCTCAAAATCTTAACCACGACACAATATCTAGACCGCGTGGAGAATTCAAGCCAATTCAACCCAAGTCCAAACACGTCATCGTCGAATCCATTCAACCGCGACCTGTACTGTACGCGCATCGCATCCTTGAGAAAAGACCACTGAGAGTGCTTCCCATCGAGTACCAAAACATGCAGTCTACCATGAATGTTTGTCGATCCCTGGTTCTTGCCTATTTTGCGAAAGGATCTAATCTCTCTTGCCATAGAACCAACACAATTACCCCATGGTCTACAACCCGCCAACCGCGCAATTCTTCAATCTTCAGATGCCGCCTCAATGCGTTCAACAACAACAATACATGCACCAGCATCCAACGTACCAATACACCCCGGGACGATACGTGAACAACATGGGAGCCCCCACGCAAGTCAATCACAACAATACGCAATACCAAGGACAATATACCCAACCCATCGACCCCAAAATGGCCTATCAACAGCCTCATACAGCACCATTCGACCCTGTCTACTTGCAGGATATCTATGGCAAACTCGAAAGTTTGAAACGCGCTTTTGAGGGTGCACACAGTGTTCAAAAAGATGCTCTCGAAAAGGCAGCGACGGATAAGACAAGGATCACCAAGTTAGAAGGCGAGGTTGCGAAGTTGAAGGCGGAACTTGAGGATGTGAAATTACGTCAAGTGCCTGGTTCTGGTACTCTTCCGACAATCGCTCTTAAGAATCTCGAAGGGAAAACCGAAGTTGCGAAGACAAGGAAAGCACTGAACGGACCACCGAGGGTCACTGGGTATAAATTGTCTGGGTTACTCAGTCATTTTGACCAGGAAATAATACAGGAAGAAATTAATACTCCTGGGTCTCTTCCAGCAATCACTCTCGGTCGTGCGCTTTCTGAGGAAGGAGAAATTGAGGATGACAAACCGGGCAAGGAAAATTCGAGGCGAAGGACGAGACAAAGCACAAGGGCGAATAAGGTTGAGGTTGGAAACGCGCGCAAGAGGATCAAGCGCGAGAGATCTGATTAGTTACAGACTCCTTTAGCTGGTAGTCGTGATCGTTACAACTGTAGTAGAACATTGCAATCTACGAACTATCGATATGGCATGGATACTAGATCGCTACTAGTAATTGTAGGGAATGGCTCTTGCGTTGAGCAATCTCATGTCACAATTTTATGTTTGGAAGGCAGTACATTATAGATAGCTATGGCTTTGCGGTCCCGAGATGATACATCCAATACAGTTTTCTTAGCGAGCAGCTCAGATCGATATTTGCCAAGTGCAGGTACAAACTTGTGAAGTAAATACATCTGTTATAAGACGAATGAGTTGACGAAGGAACATTTATTCTACATTTAACTTACAACTCACTAAAGAACTGCAACCAATGGCGACCTCATGTATTTTTTTCCAAACCCAACATGTTGTATGAGTAAGCCACGAGTAAGTTTTGGCTTACTGGCGGCTTACTTGTAGCTTACTTGTAGCTCACTCGCGGCTCCACCCACAGGTTACTCGCGGCTTACGCCCAAATAGTCAGAAACAAGAGGGAGAGAAAACCAACCTTGTTTTCCTGACCAATCATGGGACAAGTTAACTTCTTCCTACCGGGAGAAGATAAGTCGTCACGTGCAAATCATGTAATTGGCTTCCGCCCCCTGCAATTTCAATGATTAATATGCCCACTATTTCTCTCAATAGAATAAATTTCATTATACACTTCAAGGTACACGGGTAAGCTACTATTATGCGTTGAAAATGATAAAATCTAGACTTTAGAAGAGAAGAAAAGGGGATTTTTGGTTTTATTTTTAGTCGAGTAACTACTAAAAATTATCACGACTTGCAACGAATTATGCGGGTCAATCCAAAAGGAGTTATTATCCATCCAAGCGGTTGTATGGTCCGCCAGGAATATCCGGCTTTCAAAGAGGAAAACAGACGAGGAATATTCTTCCTCAACTGTCAAATTGCTCTGAGAATAGATGTACTAGACTAAACAGGTGCTTCATTAACCAGACATCAAGGGATCTTTCTGTAGATATGGTAGAGCCTTCTTAGAATTTGATTGGGTATGCTCACTTTTTGACATTTTTGGTTGGCCTGTCAAAGAAGAGGACGTGTGAATTTTCCAAAAGAGCGGCTTAATATGAGTTTTACCTTTTTAGTAACAATAGATGTATCGAATTGAATGATATGGGAAGATAGGAGGGGCGACGAAGGATTAAGCGAGACAGCAAATTTATTATTACAGTAATTAACAAAATTACCCTTTAATTAATTAAAAAACACACAAATACCCTCCAATTAACTAAAAGGTGACTAAGATACCCGTTGTTGTTATTTCTATATAAATTAAACAAACCGCTCTTCGTCTTTACACCCAATAACAAGGGCTTAACTTGTGACTTTACTCTAACCTAGGAATTGCTACAGCTAAGAAGCTACATACAAATATTACTATGATTCCTGTTTTTAATACGTACTTCGCTTTGAGACTGTTCACGTATGCTTAACTTCAGCTACTATATTCACTTATAATAAACTCGACATGTATTAAGATAATACGAATTTTCATGGAAAAATCAAGGAGATATCAAGAAAATATACAGTAGTAGTATTCAACTTTTATCAAAGAGAGTACATGCATGATCTATAAAAAAAGTAGTAACCAATAAATGATAAAAACACCCCTGGTTTATCTACTTGGCTGACCCAAATACCCCTCTTTTATAAGAAGGCGTATCTCAGTCACTTTTCATTAATTAGAGGGTATTTGTGTATTTTACGATTAATTAGGGGGTATTTTTATCAATTACCGTTATTATTATTCTTTGCCAATTCTATAAAGAGTTTCTTATAATTGTACATCCCATACTAGAACCTAAGTTTAACTCGATGTGATGTAGAAAGTGCTGACCAAGTGGAACTAAGTACTTACCGCTTATTATGCCCGGCTACACATGGAATTACTACTTCGAAAGATGGACTACGCTTCGACCTTAGCTTCCACGGGTTTTAATTTGGAGTTTTGGTGATTGGAATTGCTTGCTTGTGGTTCATCACGTGTTTCTATACTATCTAAGAATTTTGTATAAATATATTCGATTAAATCATCGACTATTCTCTTTTCTAGTCACGTTTTACATGTCTTAGCTAAGCCAGGACTAGAAACAAAACCAGACAACAGGGGAATGATGGTCTATCATAATTCGACTTGCAATAGAATCACGTCTGATTCACGTTCAATTTGTTTTAGAATAGTTTTCGAAATGGAAGGTTACGAGACACAGATGCCTCCAATCAATCTCAGAAAATTGCAAACCTTACTCTATCTAATCTGTTCATGCAATCTTGAATCATCCTTCAAATCAATTTCAAGATTTCAATTGAAATACTTTGAACACTGTATACAACACTATCACTAAATCGTTACATTCCCCCCGGTTTGCGATCCTTTATTAACCCCCTCTTCGCCCCTCATAAACAAAAACGCCATCTCCGTAAACACAGGAGCAAAAATCATAACAGCAAGCACCTGACCAAAAGTCCACTGGTTATCCACATAAGTATTATTTGTATTCCTCGCCAAACTCCTCTGAATACCTCTCAATCTCAGAACACCCCAAAATTGTGGGATGGCAAGGAGGAAAATGACAAAGCACGATGCGAATGTAAGATATGTAGAGAAGTTCTTTCGCTTAAGAAGGGATGAGACTTTAGAATGCGTTTTTTCGATGAAGGAGGGCAGGATGCCGAGGGCGATGTAGAGGAGGAGACGGAAGAGACCGTATATTATGATGAGTAGCGAACCAGCCGCTCCGAAACTAGATAGTATGCTTTGTTCCCTTGCGCTCAGAGTTTCCACGCCTGACAGGCAAAGCGTGTTCAACTTCTCCCATTCCTCATTCGTGATAAGTGTCACACCCCCCTCACCAGCTCCCTCTCCTATCTGACTCGGTGCAAAATCCCCGATCATCTGCGAGATAAAGGTATAAAAAAACAGAACCCAACATCCGCAAAAGAGAAAGAAGCGGTATCCAGATCTCGTGGTTTCGATGGTGTCTAAGACGACGAGAATGTATAGTAATGGGAGCATACTCAGTAATGCAATAGCCCAAGTAATTTGTGTTGTGAAGCCTCCAAGGCCATTGGCACTAACACCAAAATCACGACGAACGAGTACAATTACACATGCGATTTGGATGGAGACTGCGAAGAAAACTGCCGAGTCGAAAAATACGGTACATCCTTTTCTCAAAAGAGATTTGAACTTCGAGAGTTTCGGTGACAGCAACTGAAGTGTTGTGAGGCTGAGGACAAAGAATAAACCTAGAATTGATTCAAAGAAATATCCAACTATCATCTACTACGTATTAGTTAACCTCTCGTGTGTATAAAAATGGAAACTCGCATACCCCAATCCCAGAGATATCAGCATTCCCTACTCCCCAAAGCGCATTGCAGATGTCACTCTGACAAGCCTCCAGTAAAGTCTCGTTAAAACCCGTGGTAGAATTTAGTTGCTGGACATAATCAGCGAAACTTCCACGGGACGCCAAGGTCGAGCAGTCTGCAAAAGTGGTCTGGTTGTTCATCTTTTGACAGCGTGATGAACCGAAACCCCCATGAGGATGTTGATATAGATAGATATTTATTGAGGAAAAGCAAATACTCAGCTTGAGGCTGGGCTGCAGCCTGCCTATTGCGACCCCACTGCCCTCATTCGGACTGTTGAGGCGGGGTTGCTTTATTGAGGGGCGTTTTGGTGGAGCCGAGTGTGAAGCGGCACTGAATATGTTTCGTAGACTTTGGAGCTTGTAGCAAAAGCTTCGTGGAATACTTTTATTTTCTAGTTCTTCAGACGATATATTTTTTTTTATCGCTTAGAACGATTTTGAAAGTGGACTAAAAAATAAGTCAAGACATGAGATGATAATCGTGATTTTGCGACAAAAATAGAAGACGGTGCTGCTTTTCTTACGGGGTCGTGAGGCGGCACGGTTCGACCCTGCCACATCAAAATGGAAAGCTTACTTCTGTAATTCATGGGGAAGGAAAATGATTAAATAGCTTGAGCTATCCCACGGCGATTGCGAGGCCTGAGTAAGTGCTCAGTGGCCATTGCTGCCATTCAATTGTTCCAGAAGATGGCGAACATCAAATCAAATCATCTGGTAGTGATCAGCATAATCGTACTTCAATATTTTGTCTTGTGTATCGCGCAACTTTCTACTCCCGCTCTCACCACTCCTTCTACGTTGACAACTACAACAAGGCCAGCAACAGCACAAACCACAACTTGGGTCCCAAGCAGAGCATGCAATTTGTTGACGAATGCAATTTCCATCTGCGAGTCGGAAACATCGAACTTCTTGTCGTTGCGAACAAGCGAACAAAGTTCTTGTCTTTGTACTCTTACTGGCTCTATTGCGTCGACCTCTGTCGATTTCGAAGAAGCAGCGTCGATATGCTCGAGCTACCGGCTGACTGCAGCACCAACATACTTCCCGTGGACCAGCTTTGCGGGGATTTGTGCTCCATTGGTTTCGAGAACGACTACTAGCAATCAAACCTCTACTATATCTTCTTCAGAAACAGTCCGTCCAACAAGTAATACTGCCATTCCAACAAGCACGGGGAGTATTCCACCTCCGACGACGGGAAAGGGAGTACAAAGTAAGATTCTAAGTCCCTCCTCCTACTACAGAACTAATCAGAAGATAGACCTCACGACGCCTCAAATTGCTGGAGTATCTGTTGGCTGTGGGTGTGTAGGAGTACTCGCAGGCTTAGCGTAAGTGCATCTCAAAATTTGAAAAGCAAGTTCCAATCAAGTGTACGTTAACATCTGCCACAGGATATATGCTGGACACCAAAGAAGAAAAACCCAGCGAACTCGACATGCCTCGGAAATATCCTCCAACCCGCCAATCAAAGAGAAATAATCCAATACCTCAACGTTCGCGACTCAATTACTCATCTGAAATATCTTGTCAACGAAACCCGGTAGACGAAGCATCAACGAAATCGAATGCAATACTTAGTTGATCCGAAACTTAAGACTGAGGGTCGACAGCAGAGCATACCAATTCGTCTCGAAACATGCGTAAAACAATCGGGAAAGGACGATTCTGGGAGATCCAAAATGGTTGTTTTGACGATACTAGCATGATTGAAACCCGAATAATTCAATTTTGCGAGACTCGTGAAAACAAAAGAGAGAGCGGGAGTATGCAGAACGATGATATAGGCTTCAAACCGCTCTCTCGCCTAGTCAATTGAACAGCCTGTTCAGTTACCTAGATGTCTGAGTGGTACAACGAGCAACGTTGCTGGCTTCGAAAAGGACAACCCGTTACATCGCCATCGGTTCGAGTTTTGGTCGTCTTCTCAAGTAGCACTGCTTCCTTCGATTCGGTTGCAGTAAGCCAACCTCGCTGTATAAAAAGAAGACAAGAGTACGGAGCCCAACGACTCCACCATGCCACTATCAAGATTATTGTTCCCCAGATGTTGGAAGTATTGTTACAACAATTACTTCTGTCGAGTTCGATGCCATTGTTCTATTCGGCGCTATCTAAGTAAGCAACACCACTTGATTGTTCTAGAATGGTAGTAGAGATAAGGAATACGCCAATGGTACTGACGGAACTGCCGTTGTCAGCGCAAGCGGTGGTTTATCCTCTAGGGAGAACATGTATCATAGAATTTATCAGCTGCGATAAGCAATAATAAAACTGCCATACAGAGAGTTCTCTCAAGATTCGAGACCCAATAATTGTAGGAAGCATATTGTATGAAGTTGTTGTAGTGCAGATGTTCATTGCCGAGGCAGGAAAGAAGCTGGAGAGGATGACTCAGCCTGGTGAGCCGCCAGTTCTTCGCCTGGGCACTCCGAGGGTCGACCGAAGCATCAAATTCTGTAAATTTTGTGCAACACGCCACCCAACACAACACCATCACAACGCCTCAACTTCCACCCGCATTCAAAAAATCAAGGAATGGCCCATATATTGTCCTCATAGGTGAAAAACTCGGTTGCTTCCGATGCATTGAATAATCGTATTCCGCATTTTCCCACCCCCACACCAAGAGGGGTTTCGTGGCCTGGAGCCAAATTTTTTTACCCGCTTCTCGTGTGTAACTAATTCGACTAGGACCCACCTATCTCTCCACCCGTCATAGCTTTTTAGAAAGATTTTCTCTCCCTCTGAGTCTTCCCTTTATTCTATATAATCATCGCGGGTGTTCCTTAGGTTTATGTTCTTGCTATACTCATTGCGTTTTAATTAACGATTTCACTTTTCACTTTCCACCATGCCTCAATCGGAGGATACTATCAATGTCTCCCCAGATGTGGGGGAGAAGAAAATCAGTATGGCTTCTAATGAAGATGTCGAGAAGCAGGTGGTCTCGGGATTGCCTGTGCTCAAGAGAAAGCTTAAGAGTCGTCATTTACAGATGATTGCCATAGGTTTGTATTTCTCAGACTCCTGGGGAGCTCATGGCTAAGAAGTCACACAGGTGGTACGATTGGGACAGGTCTGTTCATTGGTTCTGGAGGAGCAATTGCAAAATCCGGTCCAGCTGGTGCTCTTATTGCATACATCTTTGTCGGTTCCATCGTCTACTCGGTCATGCAGTCCATTGGTGAAATGGCCACCTACATTCCCATTTCTGGAGCTTTCACATCTTATGCTACAAGATTTGTCGACCCCAGCTTAGGATTTGCGATGGGCTGGATTTATTGGTTTTCCTGGGCCATGACGTACGCACTCGAACTTACAGCCACGGGATTAATTATTCAGTATTGGAATAAGGATCTATCACTTGCTATCTTCATCGCTGTATTCTGGGTCATTATCACCGCACTCAATTTCCTCCCAGTCAGTTTCTACGGAGAGACGGAATTTTGGTTTTCTATGATCAAAGTCATAACGGTCATTGGCTTCCTTATTTTCGGAATCTGTATCGACGCTGGAGCCGGCCAGAATGGTTATCTAGGATTCGAAACTTGGAAAAGTCCCGGCGCCTTTGCTCCATACCTCATCGAAGGGAACGACAAGCTCGCCAAATTCGTCGGTTTCTGGGCCGTCCTTATCCAAGCCGGATTCTCATACCAAGGAACAGAACTTGTCGGTATCGCAGCTGGAGAGACAGAGAACCCACGCAAAAATGTTCCTGCGGCAATCAAGAAGACCTTCGTTCGAATTCTATTCTTTTTCGTCTTTAGTATCTTCTTTATCGGTCTCTTAGTTCCATACGACAACCCTGACTTACTTTCCGGTGCTTCTGACGCTTCCGCCTCACCCTTCGTCATCGCAGCCAAACTCGCGGGCGTAAAAACCCTCCCAGGACTCATAAACGCAGTCCTCCTCTTCGTCGTCCTCTCAGCCGCAAACTCAAACGTCTATTCAGGAAGTCGTATTCTCGTCGGCCTCGCCAATGACGGATCCGCCCCCAAATTCTTGCAACGCACATCCAAGAAAGGAGTCCCATATGCCGCCGTAGCCTGCACTGCAGCATTCGGACTTCTCGCCCTCCTAAATCTGTCTAACAGCGGCGCAGTAGTGTTCAACTGGTTCATCAACATCAGCTCCGTAGCTGGATTCATCACCTGGGCTTGTATAAACCTCTCCCACATCATGTTCATGCGGGCACTCTCAGCTCATGGTGTTTCCCGCAATACTTTACCTTACGAGTCGATGTGGCAGCCTTTCTTTTCTTACTATGGATTGTTTTTTAATGTCCTTATTATGCTTACGCAGGGCTTTACATCCTTCCTCCCGTGGAGCACCGAGAACTTTTTTATTGCGTATGTTAGTTTGATACTTTTTGTCGTGTTGTTTGTAGGGCATAAACTTGTGAAGAAGACGAGTAGGGTGAGGAGTGTGGAGGCGGATATTGATACGGGGTGTTTGATTCATGATGATACTACTTGGAGTATTGAGCTTCCTACCACGTGGTGGGGCAAGTTCTGGGCTTGGATTAATTAGATGTTGTAATGTGTTTTTGTCTTTGTTGGTTTTGGAGCGGGGAGTTAAGGAGTCTGGGTAGATGGGTGAGATAACCTTAATTGTATTATATTTTCGGTCTATGAGTTATCGCTTGCCGATTGTTTATTCTGATTCTCCTACTCTAGAATAAATTTTATGAACGTATTGGAAAGAGGTTTCGGAATTGATCGCACCACACCCCACCATTATATTATGTATTAATTCATCAAAATCACTGTAAATGAAGTACACCCAATGTGGCACACAAAGACGATTTCAAGAGCTTATTGGATATTGAAGAAACCAGTTCAAATCCTGACAAATGAATCATCAAAGAAATAAAGACAACGCCTCACAGAATTCACATCGTCCTCGTCCTCAACCTCAACAATATCTTTCTTGAAACAACCAAGCTTCATAACCTTTTGAAAGCAAAATGTTCTTTGATAGTAATTCCTAATCTCACCTTAGTTTACCGAACTCAAATATGAAAAGATCAATCAATCGGCAAACGTACGGTCTCGGCATGGAAATGAGCGATGCCATGTTCGCAGGTGGCACAATTTCAACCTCGTTCTCTCAGTGCTAGGCAGCGGTGTAATCTGAAGACCATGGCAAATTCCCATGCCCAAGTATTGGTCATAACAGTTATGGTTGTATAAATCTCTTACCCCTTCCAGTGAAGTTCTAATTGAAAGGTGGAGGTTTGAAGAAGGTTGGACTTAATATTAAAGGCGAAAAGAAAGTTGAGTTGAAATATTTAAACTTCTTAACCAAAATAGTATAATTCGGTGCTCATACAAAGTAAACTCTCAAATGGAATTTTGAAGCGATCAGCTTAGAAATGGGCGAAGCAAAACTTTCTGAGAATGAGAAGCAAGTTTAGGACCCGAAATATCTGAAAATGGGAAAGGAAATCTAGAGACTTTATTCCGAACCTCGAAATGTTACAATACAAGTCGCAACTGTATATGTCAAGTTACAGGAATCTTAAACATGGATGAAGGTGCAAGATCCTTAGATTTCCTTGCTCATGGATATAATTAGCTGACCCATACACTGAAGGCTCTTCTTCCTACTAGGCCTCAAGTGCTTTACCCGACCAAAACCTCAATTCTGGTATTCTCAAAAGAGATATAATGAGTGGCAGATCCAATAGATGGCGGTTCCGTGATTCACATAATTCTGGGTGTATATCGAGACTCTAGTGGTCTAACAGCAAAGTCACAGCTCAAATAACGATATCAAACCAAACATGCAAAGAAGAGTCATAAATTAAAATGCCCTATGTGGTATATGAACCCGAATTCCATACTCTGAAACCTTTGTAAAAAAAAAAAAAAAACGTACTCCCATCTCTCCCGTTCGCATTACTCCACCTCCCTCTTTCCATCCCATCCCATCACATCCCATCCCTCCCCTCCATGTCTTTTCTCCCACCCCGTCTTCCTCGCCCCCTCCTCCACCTTTCTCTCCCCATCTACAAAACAGCAAGCAACCCCAAGCCTGCAACCCCTGCCGCAGCCATAGCACCCATCCTCGCTGGTCTCGCCGTCTCAGCAGCCCCTGCCTTACTCGAAGTCGTAGAAACCGCTGAGTTCGCACCCGTAGCAGTAGGCAGGATATTCGAGAAACCGTTCTTAGTAAGGATGCTGTTTTCCGCGCTTGCGACACTGGCGAATGCGCTGCGGAGACCCGTTGGGAGACCGTTTAGATAGTCGGTTGGGACGGCGGATTGTTTTGCTGCTTTGGGGGTGTTAGCTTTTGCTTTTGGTTCACGAGAGAGGAGAGGGTTGGGAGGGTGATAAGGGGATGGGATGGGATGAGAATTTTGATGGGGAAGGACGTACCAGCAGCAGTAATAGAAGCTTGCCATTTCGTGACACTTTCCAAAGCCGCGGTATCGGTCGCCACTGCTGAGATGACTGAATTGAATGCTGAGTCTGTGACGAGTGCCTCAAGGTACTCCTCAAGCTGTTTCTGGACGTCGCTACTTTGTCTACATCATAATTAGTCCCACTTCCTGTATAATCTCGGGGAGAGATGAACATACTGAGGAGTCTGAGGCTCTGGTGAACTAAAAGCGAGTGATGAAAGAAGGCCAACAGCCGTGATGACAGTGGAGAAACGCATCTTGAGTTTTGTTGAGGTGAAGGAGTGAAGATGAAAGTTGGAAGATGGGAAAGTTGAGGAAGGGTCGAAGGGGAAAGTAAAGACTGGAAGAAAAGTTTGGTTTGGCCAGTGAAAGACAGAAGAAATCAAGCTACTTGTAGAGAAAATCTGTGAATAAAAATGTAAACACAGCAACGAGAGCACAGCAACCAAATTGTGAATGTGGAATGAGGGGATGATCTGAATGTCTTAAATTCTCTTTCCAGAAATCTCTCACGTGGATGGTCCACAAGGAATGTACCATTCGTTCCCGTTTGTGATAAAGAATGGTCTCCTGGACTAGAGTTCTCCCGCCTGTTTGGTAAGAAGTAATTAAAATGAGCGTTACCCGCTCATTTAATTCCAGATGTCCAGCTCTAGCTTCCGGGGCGTTTGGTTGGCTGATTTCCTCAGAGCGTTACGTGAAGGGCCAACAAAGCAGCCACAGGTTGGCAAGGCTGAATCAGGGCTGTTCTGCAGCTTGCATGTTTGAAAACACTGAATAATGAACGCTCCAGATTTCGAGGGGATGCTATTCCGTTTTTTACTTCCTAGTAAATGTTTCAAGGGATTCCCGCGCACAAATCCCGTCGGCAGTCGATTGCACCGTAGCCTGACAGTATTACGGAATTATTCAGAACAGATGGTACGACTTGTCAAATCAAGAAGCTGGGGCACACTATCGAGCCGACTGACATGCAGGACTAGAGACCTAGGATCATCTTCGAATATTATCATCCAAAATAGAAAAGTTTCACTTAATGAAGAGGCTCCAGAAATAACTTTTGTTAGATTTTCTCTCAAGTTGGTCAAACATGGAGAGATACTCGGTCCAACTTCCGATTCTTGTTATGAGTATTTACGCATTAGGAGCCTTCCTGATACCACTCTCGGAACTCTCACCTCAGGGGGTGGGTTCAGCATCAACCCACACTGTAGCTCCTTCTTTAGCAATCAGTGTTTCATATATTGCGATCGTTGTGATCGGAGATTGACGATCCTTCATTTATCGCCAATAAGGGATGATAAGACGGAGGAAAGTTAGGGACTTGATCAAACCTTCTTTCCAGCTTTTAACAGCTCAGAAACCTTTGGTGGAAGTACAAGGGCACTTCGATCATTTCTCTTGTAAAAATCAACAATCACCATAGCTGTCTTTTCAGGGAGGTCTTCATGGACGAAATGACCGGCTTCCGGAAACACTTGTAGCGAATACTTGCCTAACCTAGTGTGAGCTCGAGATGCAATACATAAAATATGGGACATAATTACCTTGCATTTGACCAATTGTAAGTTCGGTATCCAATCGATCAGTTCCAGCGAGTAAGAGTAACTTTCCTCCACGTGCTTCGAGGAACTTTTTGCTGAGTCCAATGAACCAACCTTCCCAGAACGGTTGAGTTCCAGCAAGGTCCGTTTTCCAGGTCCATGGTTTGGGCCCAGCGTTCTCGTTGTAGATCAACAACGGAGGGACGCTTGTTCGAGCTGAAAGAGAGTTCCTTATTGTTCTTGTTCGAATATGCCATTCGATACCAGACTCCAAAGACGGGAATCCCGATGGTCGAGTCGACAGATAGGTTTGCATGCTTTGCAGTGCATCCATAGCAGATCCTTCAACGACATCGAGAACAGCATATCCGAGGATAGAACTTCCCAGGTTTCCACCTTTTGCAACATCCGTGATTACCGCTCCACCAAGCGAATGGCCAATAAGGACTAGAGGAGGTAATGATTCCCATCCCATTTGTATTTTGGTTTTTTCAATCACCACCAAAAAATCCGCGCTTAGAGTCTCAAGACTGAGATCTAATGTCTCGGGCTCTGGTTTTATGGTCGTGGAACCATGCCCTCTCGCATCCAGTGAAAGCACGCCAGCAGATGGTAGGCGTTTCCGTATTTCAGCCGTCAACAAGGAAAAAGAGAGACCCGACGAGCCCGCGCCATGATGTGTAACGAACAGCGGTGCTGTACCGATTGGGGAGGTAAGGTAGGCATGATGAGTAGTGGTAATATTAGTTATGGTGGATTCGAGGAAGAGTTCGCGTTCAAAATAGGTTGTCCATGGGACTTGACTGAGTGTTCTTTTATTCGGGGATCTGAAGAGTGGTATTTTAGTTAGCGGCGATAGAAAACTTGGATAGAACCAACCCTTGCGGACGCGCAAATAATCTCTGATCTGAGGAAGGAATTACTGTTCCTGTGGATGAAGCAGATGATGCGGAAGAAGCAGAGGAAGAGTCGTCATCTGGCGGCAGGCCGAGACTGAGACCTGTGTCAAAATGATCGGTTTCTTCTTCCTCGTCGGCCTCGTTTAAGAGCACAGGAGCAGTTGCTGGGAAGCCGGCCAGCTTCGCTCTTGCAAACTGTCTCTGTAAGTCACTCATGGCGAGCCAACTCTCATTCCGATAAGTGGCACGACCCAGGTAATCCGGGGTGAGGGGTTAGTGGGGAGCTTGGAGCTTCGTTGCGAGCCTCGGACTTGGTGATATTAATCGTATCGTGTTATTAGCGTTGCGTATATGCCTTGATTGACCGGGCGATACCAATGGCAGGCTTGAAAATGTTGATCTTTGGGAGTTGTGTTGTGTTGTTCAGACATGGCAGCTAAACCTATGGAAGAGGATCAATGAAAGGTGCACGTGACTTAAATCTGATTAGATTTCAGATGAGTTTCGCCTCGCAACTTCACCATAACACATGTTCCAATGAAATACTTTGCATTGGGATAGGCAATTCTGGGCCATGCATCTTTAGCACGCTGACCAATTTCAAATACCAAGTGACGAACTCTTTCCACCAGGGAGGCAGGATTATGATCGGTTCTTCTTAGCCTCGTGCTTGAGTGAAGCTGTCTATAACCAAACCCCTAAAGTGACGAGTACTCCTACGCGGAAAAGTACAATTTAATGTACCGGGTATGTGGGCTTATTGGTTTGCACATAGACACCAGAGGCTTGCAAGCTCAAAGAGGTACAGTTCATGTACAGACCTTCAAGAGAACGCTCTCTTTACCTTTCCAATTTTCAAATGGATTCTTCGTCTGAAAAGAGGACCTTTGTCAAAATTAAGCTCGCTACCGAAGACAAGAATACTGTCGTAAAAGCTAGATACTTTTCTTGACGTCCGAATTCTGCTACTACTTTTTGTCTTGTTTGAGTATGTGTTTAGTTCCTTCAATATAGCTCGGGGACCTCTGTTTCGCCAAGCGCACCGATACCAGAGGGACCGCGTTACCACCTCCACGAGTTTCAACGGTGTAGTTCTAATTCATCCCCAAATATTCTCGATGGATTTATAGTGCTATTGAACTATGTAGGTCACATAGTGAATTCAAGATATTGATATAGTTTCATCTATATTAACTATCATAGACCGGTTGTTTACTTATATCGTACTAGATATTTGCAATACTTCAAATCGTAAGAGTTATATAGGAAAACATCAAATCTATTGTAAGAAACGTCAGGTAGACAGAAGTTAATTACTAAAGTATTTCTCTAGAGTAAGTGTAAGCTGGGGTTATATGATAGTTGGAGTTTAGAAATTAATTTACCTGAAAATGAAATAAATTGTCTTGACTAAGACACAGCGTTTTCTCGATTTATTTCACTTGACATTTATAACTCTTTCACTTGACATCTGAAGGTGAAAGTGTGTATTTATCAGGTATGAAATCTTCTTGCTGTGAATATCAAAAGTAGTAATAAATACTTGTTGAGTTGGGAAGGTCTTCAGTACTGTAGGTCATGGAGAATTGATTGATTTGTGTAGGTAGTTATCTAATGTCTATATATAAGGAGTGAGTGATGATTACGTCATAATGAATGAATGATATAATGACGATATAATAATGATATCCTGATGATATGATGATATAGTGGATTTAGCACAACACTAGTGATCATACCAGCTGATCATCATAGCAGATAAAACTGCCGATGAAGTGGTAAATCAAAAAGTAGTTCATTATGAGAATAAACAATGAGAAAAGTTATGTGATGTTATGAATCTAGCGCAACAATACTTCGGGTTTGTATCTGCTACCTAACCCTTATTATCCTAACGTTTTAGAGTAATTCAACTAAATTCTTCTAAATATTTGGAAAAACTTAAGTCTATATTTAAGGGATATAGTAATAAGTCAGTTAACTCTTGTCACTTGACATACCCTGGCTCTACAGTCGTATAGAGCACTTGAGATTTCTCCGGAGCTTCCTAGCAAACAACCCTTACCGGATCATTCACCCTTCGCCAACTTTACGCACGGGCTTTAGTCCTTCTTGGAGCCACGAGAGGTACAACAACACCAGTGCATGCAACCTTGGCCCAGGATGGACTAATCCAGGATGGGAATAGAGATATTATTCTCCGTAGTTTATTGGAAAAGAGCAAGAAAAATAACACCCGTAGAAAGAGTTTCTACAATGAGCGTTCTAATAGTATTAGATGAAGAAATAGTCCACCTATTTGAAGAGGATATCGTCAAAACTCAATTTACTATCGAATGGTGTGGATAATTCAGTTGCATGCTCTGAAAGAAATTGATTCATCGAAAACAGAGTAAGTGTCGAAAATAATTTGAGTGTCGAATTACTATAATATCCAGAACCCAACGACAATGATTCGAGGGCTAGAGGTTGGTGTTCTTGTTATTACTATCTAGAATCATCATGTTATGTTTGATCTTAAGTATCCGTTGTTAGTACATGGACCTTGCAAGCATCTAGGCCTCCTTCTTTGATTGATTGAATCAAAAAGATTGTTGCTTCTTGGAAATGATATTAAAAAGAAGGTAGAGTTCGAGGAAAAGCTGAATAGTTAGAAGAGAAGCTTAATTGAAGGGCCTGGAAGCTACGCCTTTGATCTCTAAGGAAGATAAAACGTGAATCCTCAAATAGCACTATAATAGCATATCACTTCTCCTTCCTATTTTAGTCTTTTCAAGAGAAGTATGAGGTGCTTCTCTAGGGCGGAGTTTTATTGAATTGACTTTAATTAAGCGAGAGCAGACCTGTGCTATAGAATTGGAAATAGACAGCACATAAGAAGCGTAGAATTGGTGAATCGCCATTCTACACCTGTAAAATAAAGAACTTAAAATATAGAGATGACAGAGGTACCGGGATTAGACAGAAACACCCTGTTTCTGGGCAGACCAAGACAGTGTAGGTTTTGAACAATCCAAGCTTCCGCATTTCTCTATGTTTAGAAAATTTATATTCTTTATACAACTTGTACAGCCTATACAGCTCGATTTCGGAGCCGCAAGGGCAGGACAACAATCCGCAGAACGAAATCCTAGCTTCCATGAGCACCCTTGTTTTCAATTCAATCATCATAGAGCGAGTCCAGGTGCAAAAGAGTCGCGAATGGGTTAGTTCTAGTAATATTGGAGACAATTCTAGCAAAGCCAACTGGCCTTTTAAGAGCCCTCTGATAACATGTCATACATCGTCGAAAGCTGATCTACTGTTGCGAAATCAGATAATTCAGATATTTATTCAGACGAGGTCAACTGAACGCTAACAAGTCGTCGTCGAAAGCCGAGCTACTGTCAAAACTTAAAGTAATTCCGATTTACCAAACCAAGAACCTTTGAAAACAACTCTCAAGTCTACTATAAATCAGCAAATTTCTCATAATGTATAGAATAATACGATATAGATTTGGCAGCTAGGCGGAGCATGCTTCCCATTAGAAGCAAGTCGATGACTTCCACTCTGAGTCGTGAGATCTTTAGTCCATGAATACGTTTAATATACTAGTGTTCACGTAAGCTGTATTCACTCTTTAGGCAAAAGTGAAGTCGCAATTGAGGTTGTGCCGGGTGGTTGAAGACTTGAAGTAAAAATGTATTCTATTTTATACAAGTGATTGCTCACTATCTATCTATATAACTCCCATCTAGATCCCTAAACGCCATAACCCAAAAACCAAAACCCTTCCTAAAACTCCATACCCAAGCCCAAATCATACACTCAAGCCAATTCACCCCTTCAACCCTTTCCAAAAACAAAGCCTGTTCCGCCAACCCCGCAAGCATCTAAAAACTCCCCTCATCATCACTATCCACAGCCGGCTCCGCGACACAATTATTTTCATTACAAATCAACTTCTTTAATCCATTCTTGATACTCTGCACCACACCAGCTTTCGGCGCTGGAGCGGTGGGGCGTTTGGTTCCTAGGGTTGTGATTTTGAATCTGGGGGAGGGTTCTCTTGTCTCAATTTGGTTTTCGTTCTGAGTTTCTGGGACGAATTGAGGGGTTGCGCGGGTGTCGAGTACTAGTGTTGAGGAAAGCGAGGAGGAGGGGATGGGAATTGGCGAGGCGGTTGTTGAGAGGACGAAGCTGAGGAGGAGGACAGTGGTTGGGAAGCTGAGGATTTGCATTTTGATGGTTTGATTGGTTGTTCTTGGTGGAGAGAGAGGTAGTTGGTAGATTTGTTGAGGTTGGAAGGTCAGAGCTTGCTAATTGAGAACAGACTAGCTGAGATGGGAAATTTCAGATCTTGTTGAGAAAGTTGAAAGAAGAGAGATGATGATGCTGATGAGGGAAAAAAGAAATTTTCACCAGATCATTGAATTCTTATATAGGCACCTCCCCCTCCCTCCCCCCAAAGCACTTCTCTAAGAATAATCCCCCAACAGAATGACTGTACACATGTCGCAGTTAAGCGCTCACTCCCCCACCTCGAAAGTAATTGTCGTTACATATTCTTGGTGAATAGCACCTTCCACGACAGCTCAGTTGATCCACGTGCTTCGGCTCATGTGAGTGGCTTGCTACTCACATACTTAAGCTCACAGGATCCGACCCCTCTTTACCTTTACTCTTCATGCAATAAAGATATAGGAATACAACCACTTATTGCATCACACTTTATGACTACCAAGTCATACCAACAGTAATCAAGCTCTCAAATCGAACAATGACATGTTAATTAAGTAGGTCATAACCCTTCCCCTCTACTAAAATCCCAACCAGCCAATCTAATTCGTCCACAACCCATTCGGTCATATAGACCCCAAGAAACTGTTCACCTCCCTCCTCCAAGGACCCTACTCGTAAGAGTGCCTAACCCAAAAAACTGTAAATATAGATCTTATTCAGAAAACCAACGGCCTTACCGAAAACCACCAGAATTTACCTTCCCAACACGTTTCAGTCACCAATCCAAGACCCTTAGCGAAGGAAAATAGCCTTTTTCCGAGCATTATTCCAGAATTCCCCACCCCACAAAAAGTAAATATTCTAGAAAAGGAGGCTCTGCTCTGCGCGACACAAGAGCATTAAAGTTTGTGGGGAATCAAACCTGGAGATCAGCCTGTGCCCAATACCCAAGAAAGTAACCACTATTTCGGGAAAGAATTGTCATGTTTGAGAGTAGGGTTGGCTTGGCTCACAGTCTTCGGCCTCATTTCAAGCCGTTTACCAAGAGCTATCGTTAAGGGTATGAGTATATCCCTTTAATATTGACCACTGTTTTTCTCCTAAACTCAACTGGATAAATTAGATCGGATCCAAGGCCAAGTGTCAAGATAGTCGAAAGATTCCGCGAGAATTATTCCTGTCTTGAATTACTCAACTCTTACACCTAACAATCTGCATAACCATTGTCCAACTTCAGATGACAGAAACAGGACCAAGGATTCGCTAGGCTCGATAGCAGTTTAGGTCGCTCTCGTCGTGATTAGTGGCGAGGTCGAGGGTAGAGCTCAGAGGGAAGGAGCGACACAAGAAGGTATCCCCTCAAAACCGACGTTCGACAGATGATTTCTCTCCAACTCAACCCGAAAAGCTAAATGTATCGTATTACATCCAAGATCAGATGGGTATCCACGAAAATTATTCCTCTTCTCGAAATACCACTCACCCCTATTATATACCCATGTACTAAACTTCATTCAAGAAGAGACGTCAGAAACACTCGAGGGGAATGTAAGTTTTAAGGCAGCTAGAGTCCAGGAACAAAGAATGAACACGCTCGATGCTGCCGAATTTTTTTTTCATTTATCAACATTTGGGTGGGGGTTTTACACTTTAGAGGAGAAATCGAGCCTTCCCTTCTCGACTTACGCCGTGGCCGTGGTGTTTAGGTCGACCTCTCAACTTGACCGGGCGAGAGTTGAGGCAGTCCATGTGGGCAACTGGAAGAAAGGAAGAAAAATTACAAACCACCCATTCACAACTACCCTCCCCCCCCAAAGAAAAAGGCAACGAAGACTTTCTATCATTAATTGGAATTTCTATGTTGCTTAATCCCGAAGCCCTCGCAGGTTCCTTTCCCCGCAAAACACAGGCCGAAGATGATATATACACCGTTGCAGTCCTTCGGACTCATTACTTTACTCCCCCGCCCTCCACTTGAAAATTATGATATCCCTCGTAGGCAAAAAAAAAAAAAAAAAGGCCTCTCTTCAAAACGACTAGAATATATCTGATCCGTTCAGAATGTATACAAGTATGTATTATGCTTGTTCATTCCCCTCTTGTCCACCCGCTGAAATGCCCAAATTTGAATCTTTGGTTGTGTGTTGTTTTTTGATGATCGAGGAAAACCGCGGTGTTGTCCATGTTCATCGAGTAATAAGGATACCGAATCCATCCACCCAATCCGCGCATGATCCGCTAACTCCTGCAATGCTATATCCACGTGGGGGTATCAAAGTATGTCTAGAATCGTTAGCTCAAAGTAGCGATTCGACAGAATGGACAACCAACCCAGAACCACCAGTTGGGTTCCCAAAGACGGCAGATTTTCTGCCAAGACTAGTCATAATCGCAATCCCATCCACCCAAAATCCGCTCCTCACATAGAAACCAGTAATGACCTCGCCTCTCCGGGTATCTAATGGCGGTTAGCACAGCGAATGGATGGAGTATCACCAAATATCTACATACCTAAAAGAAAATCGCTGCCACCGGGGGTCCCACCCCTCTTACCAAACAACTGACTGGTAGAATCCTCATACATGAACTCTATACCATCCAGCGCAAATCCGGAATACACCTTGACTTGTGTGCAAACCTTGGTCTGCTGTAACACACTGTCGAAAACGAGCTCCTGTGGCTGAGAACCATTCATCTGTGAGAGCCCAAGCTTGCTGCTTCTGAATGCCATTTGTCCATTTTGAAGTTTGAGTCTTGATGCTTTGGATGCAAGCAGGCCAAAATCCTCCACCTCGTGACTGCCACCTGCTACTGACTTGATCGACAATTTTAATTTCGACTTCTTCTTGTCCTCGGGTATCCGGGATCTCAAATCTTGATCAGTTAAGATGATTTGTTTTTGGATTGGGCCATTGCCATTTCCATCACCAAATTCTTGCCAGTAGTGGCAGACATCATCCCCTGGTGTGTAAATTTCCATATAGGAAATACCCGATGCTGCAGTAACAATGACATTTCCACCATCCACAGGCCACACTTGAACTGAATCGTCAGTTGCTCTTGGAGGGTCCGTTGGCAATGCGAAAGAGGGGTGTCCTTTGAAGCGCAAGCAATCTAGACGATGCCATGTGCATTCATCTTTAGGTAAGACTAGGCCACCCTTGGATTTTGTTCTGGTTGAGAACGGCTCTCGTGTGGTGAATGATCGATTTAGCGTGACGTAGTCGCGAAGCATAATTCCACTCTCAGCATGAGGGCAGCCAAACAAATGACCGGTTTCGTGCATGTGAGCACCAATCCCAATATTTGCAGCTTCCCAGTTGCTCCCAGATTCATTGCAATCATTGGCAACGTAGTTGGTATCGGTAGGTGTGCAGTCGGAGAATGCGGGGACCACTTCCTCAATGCAAGATGGATAGCTTTGCAAAGCATGAGAACCGCAGATGGCGAGTTGCAGGTCTCCACCTCCGCCACCAAGAGCAGCATGACCAGTGATCATGTGAGCTTCGGTGTCCCAGTGTGAATCCAAGATCAACACGGAAACATACTGTTTCTGCCCGGGAAGTGACTGGAAGTGGTTTTTGACTGCTTCTGAAGCAATATTGAACAACTCCCCACTCCTCTGCGCTTTGGGGTTTTGTTGGGCCAAATCTAGATCCCGTATTTCGGCAACAGTCTTGTCACAACGAACAATGTGAACCTTGGCTTCACTTCTCATCGTGCCGTTCTCCCGGTCTCGAAGATTTGACGTTCCTGTAACCCACTCCTCCTCCATTCGAAATACTCTTCTTCCCAACTTGTTGCGATACATCTGCTCTGCCGTGAAAGCTTGCCATAGATATGCCGCCATCCTAAATTTCTTAATCGCAGTCTCTAGCCCATTACCCTCCTTCTCTATCCGCGCTGGGACCGCATCGTATGTTCCCGGTGAGTCCTTGGCCATAAGAATCACAAGCTGCAGTGGGGGCGAGCATTGTGGTGGTAACATATGAAGTGTGAGGTAGGAAGAATGGATGGGGTTCGAAGTATTGCTGTTTGCGAGCTTAGGTGACGTGAAGTCGAATCGTAATCGGTTTGGACCTGGCGTGAGGTATACCAAGGCTTTAAAGTGGGAGTCGGATACAGGCCAGTAGGTTGGAGGAAAGGCATCGTCTTGTCGGCTCACAGTCAAGTTGCCTTCCAGTGCTTGGGTGGAGGGGTCTGCTATCGTTCCATAGATGGAGAGGACCTTTTGGTAGACCTGCGACTTATCAGTGATTCATCCTTTCAATGCAGACAATTCAACGGGAATCAGAGGCGCATACCCAGGTGTTATCTGTGATTGATAGAACTCGCGGCGCATATGGCGAGGTGGGCAGGGTGGATTTTGGCGAGGGGGATCCTAAGCCAGACATGCCAGACACACTGTATCGATTACTTGAAGACGTCGAAACTGTTGGACGTACGTTTGGGAGTGGGGGAGGCGTGCCCAATTGTTGCTGTTGTTGCAGGTTCCCCGCGGAGGGTGATTTTGACAGGAAAGACGATGCGGGAGGGGTGGTACCACCGTAGATGGAGCTCAACGTTGAGGAAGATTTGTTTTTGGGAACCGAAGCGTTGGATTCATTGTTAGAAGCATTGCTAGAATCTGTACTCCGATCTGTTCTGAAACTGGACTTGGAGCGTCTCCGGATTTCTTTTAGAAACGAGGGTGCCATTCTATTCCAAGGGCATCCCGAGAGGGTCGCTTGGTCGAGTCCTGTCGCTGTACGCTGTCGATGGGAAGAAAGGTGACGTGAGAGGAAGCTTGAACACCGAACTACGCCACTCAGGCAGGGCAGGAAAAATCGAGGATGAGGGTATGGGAATGAGATATTCACCAAAAGTCCAAACGAGGGTGATTGTGCGGTTCCAGAAAGGTTGTGGTGGATGGGAGAGGGAAGAGAACTGGGCGCATGTGTTGACAAGCGATAAGAACCTGCTGGAGGCAGCTAATAGGGCAGGCCAGGGCAGGAGCAGTCAAGAATCAAGACCAGCTTTCGCAGCGAGAGGGTCCAAGTTGGTGCAGGTGGACTCTGGCGGTCCGTGAAGGCAAGAGGCAGGACGAAGCGGAGAAGGCAAGAAAATAGGTATGGAAATCCAGGTTCCCAATGCCCATCCAGCCTGCCAAATCTGCCAGTTCAAGAAGATTGAGGGTGGACTTTGAGGGTGGAGCTGGAGAGGAGATCCTTGCCGATGACGACGCCGTTTTACAGGGGAGGCTACAAGATGGGCACCTTTGGCCGCGAACTGGCGCGCTGAAACTTGAACGGCGCAATTTGGAGAGCGCAGGGTTTGGAGAGCGCAGGGACCGACCGAGATGGGGAGACGAAGCCGAAGACCCGTAAACACATCCAAGCCGAAGCGTGAGCCGTGGGGTCCAAGGGCCGATATGAAGTCTTTACTGTGCAAGAGAAGAAGCAGTGCGCCAAGACTAGTGTTTCCGGCATGAGAATCGTCAGAGAAGGAGAGACACTTCATGTAGAATCTCTCCGCCAAGCATGCAGTGCGCTCTGTAGCTGCCCAGCGCGGCTTTTGATAGAGCTTTTGATAGAGCTTTTGATAGAGGCACAGAAAAGGATGGTGCATTTATCTGAGGCTTAATTTAGCTCTGGTCTGCATAGATGCGGTGCGTAGGGTCGGAGTACAACATTCTAATACATAGCTAACTGCTCTGTAACCTAGCCACATGTCTATCTTTGCCTTGATCCGCCAGCCTACAGTATACGGTATGCCTACCGTATGCCTACCGTATGCCTACAGGATGCATTTTCTTTCATCTATTTTTCACTCTCTACGTGGCTTGGAGACCACAGCATGTCTTGTATTCCAACTATCTGACTGTCGAAGACAAATCGTTGGTTGTGGGTTTTGTTTCGTGCAAGTTGACATCAGCACTATCTCTCGCCTAGCTGCAATGCTACACCAACTGAGATTGGCCACCCGAATGCCTGTTAGAAACCGAGACACTTTCAGTCCATTTGATAAGATGGACCCGTTCAAGAATTGAGCTGGCTTGAGAACAAGTTAACTAAAAAAGTGCATCTTCGTTTTGTGCTAGAGGTAGCATCCGTCGCTAAGGAGTTCCGAACGGTCTTTGCCGGAGGACTAGTAGAAGGCCGTCCTGGAATTGACTCGCAATGGAAATAATAAGACAGACCAAGTTTACTGATAATCAACTACACGAACGCGAGTAAGTTAGAGAATATCATCTAACTTAAAGGAATTTCCAGTGGCGAGCAATTGGTGATATCTCCAATTATAGGGGGGCATCTTGAACTATTGGCGGGGGTCGCTTCTCCCGTACGAAGGGAAGCATCAATATTCAACGAGCTCGAGAGAAGAATGCATGATAGAAAAACCTCTGAGATGCAAATTTTTATAGAATTCAAACCAGAAAACCACCCCCTCAACAAACAGAAGCCCAAGACAGGAAAATATCAAGCCGATGTCATGTCAAATGCACATAGCCGGCGGAAAGAACCTGGTGAACCTGGTGAACCTGGTGTACCTGGTGTTCCTTACCTCTGAATCGTGCATTGATTGGCTACGAGACCAACTGCTCGCTCGCTCCTCTTCCCGCAGCGGCTGGCTCTCTGGAATGCCAACCCCCTTCCTCTCAATTCACTTCAATCCAAAGAACAAGCAGAATTGACGTCGGGAAATCTTGCGAATTTGCGACTTTCTGGTGGTGGCCTGACCTCGACTTCTTATCGCAACGCACAAGCGCCCTCTTCGACTTCAAACCCCACAACCCTCTCCCAGACGACCACACCACAGCCAACCACAGCCAACCACAACCCGGCCGTCTCCAATTTCCACCAGCGACTTTTGACGCCGACCTTTTTCTGCCCCGATAGAGGCCCTCACCACAATTCTTCCCCGTCCTACTAGCCTCCACAAACTCGGAATACGAACTACGATTCACTGGAGGTTGTAGATCAACAATGTCTTCTCCGTGGAAGAAAAAAGAGGAGCCCGAGGTGGTGGTTGACAAAGTCCTGCGCAGGGCGGAGATGGGCAAGGTAATCATATCTCTCCCCAAACGAATTTGCACAACAGTTTCTAAACCTTATCTCCTCTGCAGATTGGCCGCAAACTCAAGACAAGACTGGCGCTGGCTCAATACAAGGCAAACCGGGGCTGGGAGGACCTCACCCTTGACACAATCGAACCCCGAGTAGACGAGGAACTACGACTACGAAGACCAACCTCCAGCGGCGATATGATCTCAGACTCCTCCTCCAGCACCGGTTCCGAATTTCGCTACCCCTCCGCAAGACAGCTTATGAGCTCCCCCCTGAAAGGTTCTGCCCTATTCTCCGATGACGTTCGTTCACAAAGCGGAAGTGGAGGCAGTAATGGTCCCCGAAAACGCACTTATCACAACAGTTTCGACCTTCTAAGTTCCAGTTCGGGTTCGAGAAAGAGACTTCGTTCTTCTCCCGTTGTTGGCAGATCTTTCAACTCTACATGGAGAGAACAACGTCAATTGACGCAATCTTCACCTATCAAACCCCGGAAGCAAACACACTTCACCACTTCTGCGGGACCCAATGTATCATTCTACCGGGACTCATCTCACGATTTCTCAAACCATTTTGCTGCCCTATCTGACGACGAGGAAAACCTACCAGAACATTCATTCAATATCCGCTCATCCCCCCCAACCACACCACCTCCAATGCGAAACCGAAGCAGCTTCGGCCGTGGAAACAAGGACAAGAATGGCAAATCAGGCGAAGAAGGGGCGGATCTACTACTTTACCTCGCAACCTCACCCTCTCCCGCTGTTCCTAAAAATCGTTCCCGAATGCAGCCACCATCCACTCCACCACCCAAGAACTCCCCCTTACCCTCATCCATGATGACAACCCCAGGTGGATCAGGCCTTCTATCAATATTCGGAGGACCCAATACCCCCTCGCAGCCCTTTGACTTTAGCGACTTCGTCAACATCACCCCCAGCCCCGCACAAAAGGCCTGGCCAAAGACCCCAAGAACCAACAAGACACCTTTGGCAGTAGCCCGACGTCGTCTCACATTTGAGAATTTCTCATCCGCAAGTCCCAATGGTTCACGAGATCAAAACTCCAATCAATCCAAGCACACCGGTCTCGGAATGCAACTAGGTGGAGACCTCATGCGATGAACCAAACTTCTTCCAAGTCAAAGTGCTTCTGTGAAGTTCTGACTACAACTTTTTTCTTCTTTACGGTACTGTGTATATGATATGAACGCTTTTATAATGTTGCCCACATGGTGTATTTATGGATTGACTTGACCCAACTTGAGGTTCTCATTCACAAGAATATGGGACGCCTTTCTGATTGGGTTGGGTGAAGGAATATCTTGTGTCCTCCTTTTTTCATTTTTTTCACAGTAACCTCGGGCTTCTTTCCGAGGTACCAAATGGTTCTATGGAGTAGTGCTAAGCAGAGCGCAAAATTCTATCTGGAAATGGGGGGTACTGGACAGGATACAACTTGGGAGTTTTTCGGCGAAAAATGCTTGTATGGACTATTGTTTTTTTGTTTGTTTCTTTGTTATGGCCAGCGAAGTACGAGCCAGCGCATCGCGAGCATGAGGTTGTCGAGAGGCGTTTTGTTGTTCGCTTTTTGCTCTTTTTGATAGGGTGGCACTTTGCGAGGGACGAATAGATTGGGGGCGAGTAAGAGGATACGCGTTTTCGCGTTCTTTTCGTGTTTTGGCCCTCGGCCCGTTACTTTGATCCGTAGCCAATCATCGTGAAGATGATTTTCCATCCAATGAAAATTAATTTTTCTGCAAAAGTTTCTGCACTGAAAACCCGGAATGATCCATGTAAAGATACCGGTAGGGCTGGAGACGAATGGTCTAGATTTTCGGAATGAATACTCCGCTGAGAAGGTGTGAGAGCCTCTAAATTTATCATTGAATTTCCTGATAGTAGAAGAATTGAAACTCCAAAATTCGATTCTCGTATCCACGAGCCTGGAGAATCACTCACAGCGACCCAAAATCAATAGCTTAATCGTAAAACTGCAGCTTACTTGTAAATTAGTAGCTTATCTATATTTTAGAAAAGTATAGCTTACACACTAATTACTAGCTTATCTATATCCCTGAAATTTTGTAGCTTACTTATACTTTATTAGCTTACCCGCCAAAAGCCTACTTACTAATCCTAGCTCTTGCCTCTATATATAGCTCTCTCTTAAACTCTCCAAATCAAATAAAGGTTTCTAATTACCTATATACTCTACTAATAATCGACCTACTTATTCCAGGCGGTTGAAGGTATTAATATTCCCACCCTTAAGTTATCTACGGACTCTTGACGGGCAAGCTACCAGTTATCTGTAAGTAAGCTAGCTGCCAGGGCCACCACTCACGTGCTACATACCCCTCTTTTCAATGTCCAAACAATCGATCGAAGTAGATAAGAGCATGATTTCATCATATAATTACGCGTTTTAAAAATGAAAACGCTCTACTTAATAAAGAATCATCTACTTCTCTAGGGTCGATTTACTCGTAGCATTAACGGGTAACTCATCGCTTACTCCCAAGCTGCTGAGTGGTGTAGGGACCCAAGAGCCCAACAAGAAACTATACGTATCATTAAGACATAGATTTATATATGGGTTATTGGTAGGTGACCTGGAAACAGTCACGATTATTTTTGGGCTGCTGTTGATAGGTCGCCTATCAACAGCCTTCATGCAAAGCAGTCTTGGATAACAATTAGCGATCTGAGTTTGAATCACGGCACAAAGACGCATTTTATAAATTCGACATTAGATATCTAAAGAAAAGTAATGCAAACACCGTGGCACTCACATGAAATACTACCCACCTCGTTTATCTATCTAATTTTTCATTTTCCACTCCCCATCCCTTCGATATCGAGGGGATGAATATAGGTACATACCATACACAAAAGAAAAAAGGTAACCCTCCAAACACAAATATTCCATAACGCCGCGCTATGATTATCATCCTAAATGTCCCCATCGCTTCCTTCCCTGACCCCCCTCGCTCTCACTCTTTAAAATTGCAAAAGCTTCTGCCTACTCCCAGGCTCAGCCTTCTGCGTCGAAAAAGAGCAGAAGCGATCCTTAATAGCAACAACCTCATACGTCCCCTCCTGACTACTCCTCACATTCATACTGTGTTCATAACTAACCTCCCGTCTCGTCTCTAACACCTGACTCTTCTGCCCCTTCCTCGCATTCGTGCTCCTCGTGTACGTGAACTCAAAAGGTGGGGTCCCCCAGAACTCAAAGAGGATCTCCGCCTCACCACCTTCGTGGATATCAACCTCCACCTGTCTGCCTTGAGAGATCTTAACAGAGGGCATCTCGTGGATGATTTTGGAGATTTTGGTTCGTGCTCTGCATTCCGACGCTTTATCAGAGACACCAGTGATGGTAAAGTTTCCAGGTTTCTCAGCGATACGACGGAATGTTGTGCTGGGAGATTTGGCGCGTTTGTCCGAGCCTTCGAATGTGTAGTGGATTTCGAAGGGTGCGGATCCGGAGAGGGCGTACGAGATTCTCTCACCCACGCAGTAATCAATGCGAGATTCTTGCGGATAGATGGTAGGAACATCGTATACTTGGACTTGCACATGAGGTGCTCCATATTCGGTTTTTTGTTGGCATCCTCGCGAGTCTCGGATTTTGCGAACACTGACTTGATGGATACCTAATGAGCGTGCAGCCTCTGGCATTCTGAAGTTGTACTGGTTCGACTCGATGTTGGCGATCTTCACAGTCTCGGGACGAGAGTGACTTTGGTGTTTGATATCAATTTCGAGTTGGAACGGTGGAACACCTTCCAGCCGGATAGGAATTACTTCGTTTCCATCGATTTCGTCTTTGCAGTATTTGTAGGACTGACCAGGCTTGACGAAATGAGCCGATGGCTTACCATTGACCTTCTGCTCCAAGACTAATGGCGTGAATTGTTTCGAGTTGTGATCGTATAAAGCGTCAGATAGCTCAGCAAATTTATATTCATAGTTTCCAGCTTTGCTCGTTTCCATTGAAATTGTTGCTAAGCCAAGAGCGGCCTCGAACTCCTTGTTGATGATGGAGCCCGAACCTTGGGTTGGCTTATGGCGTACTTGATATTTGACGTTGTATGGTGGTGTGCCTATAAAGAATTAGTTTTGTCGATATGTCAAAATGCCACGGCTTCTTACCTGTGAGATGCACCTCGACCGCATCGATATCACCCTCGCAAACTTCCCGCTTGAGCCACTTCATGCCATCTGGAACAAGAACTGCCGTATCTGCAACCTTGATTTGTGGTCTGGCAACCCAATCGATCTTAAAGGTGGATGCTTTGCGCTCAACTGTTCCAGGGCATTGCTCATCTGTAACATCGAGAATCTCGAAAATACCGTTCTTATCAACAGAGATAAAATCATTGGTGGATTTTGCGATTTTGGTGAAGAGTCTTTCAGACGTATCGTTGATATTGCGGTATGTAATGGTCCATGGGGCTTGGCCAGAAAGGCGGAGAGGTAATCTGACTGACTGACCCTCGACCTCAACGGTCTTGTACTTGCCTTCGATTTGACCAAATGCCACCTTGGGTCGTTGACGTCGAACGTTAAACTTGACTGCGTTGTTCAAAAAAATCTTACAGCCTGTCTTATCTTGCACACTTGTAAGAGCCAAGGAGTACTCGCCACCATTGAGCAATGCGTCCGTCTGGATCTTGTACGCATCCTCTTCGATGTTGGCTTTCTTGAATTTTTCACGCTTCCCGTTGTGGACAAGCTCGTATTCCAGCGTAAAGGGCTTTTCTCCGAACAAATCAACGTCCATTTGTACAGGCTCTTCAATGCATGCATCAATATTTTTCGACGCAACCCGTAGCATTGCAGATGCTGGCGGCTTAACATCTTGCTCCAAAGTCAAATCATTACCAGCCAACGAATGTCCCTTGTAGACAGCATCGTCGATTGAAGTGAAACGGTAGCTAAAATGGCCGGCGTCTCTTGGTTTGAGCTCCAGTTGGTGTCGTAGGCCGCTTATCCTAGCAGACTTCGATTCGGTTCCGGTCCGACTGGTAATGTCATATGTGACCAGGAAAGGTGGTGTACCGATGAGATCGAGGTCAACTAACAAACCAATTGGCTTTCCAGCACATTTATCATTGATGTTTTCAGCGCTGATGGAAATATGAGGTTCTGGGGGATTTAGCAGCAAGCATGAAGCTGGTTCCTGCACTTCACCATCACAGAACTTGCTTTTAACACCGGACAAGGTGTACAACCCCGGTAGTCGGATTTTGGGACGGTCGTTCAAAGTTCTCGCAAGGTGCTCCTCCTCTACAGCACTTTCTCCATGGTCCCCATTTTTTGTCAAGGAATCCAAAGGAGAGAATTTCCATGTGAGAGTATGTGATATGTCATCAGGGGCTCGGCCTTGAGGATTATATTGAACCGGAAGTGGGGCGGCTCTTCCATTAGCAACCTTCAGAGGGTGTTGAGAATCACAACCAGTGAAACGAGCAATTGGACGATCATGAACCTTGAATTCCTGTTCCAGGTGGACCCCCTTTGGATAATTGTGCTCTCCATCTTCAGAGCCAGATGAAAAATTTGCCACATTTCCTATTGCGTCGTGGATCTCATCGATTGAATATAGCCAACGTCCACTTGGCATCATAGACTCATTCAGGGGAACACTGATGCGATGTGCTTGTGCCCATGAAACATCCGTGTTGCCGGGAACGACAAGTGTACTGGAACGTGTAGAGCCAAGTAATGGGGAGGCGAAGTTCTCTGGCTGGATACTCTGAAAGTGATGGATACTTTGGTCGGAATTGGCAGTGCGTCTATATACGACCTTGAGTGGTGGCGTTCCTTCGATTTCCATGGTAAGATCCGAAAGATCACCTTGACATTTATTGGCTGCCGAAGATTTGACACTTCCTTTTGGACAAGCCACAACCAATGTGTCTGACATTCTTCGCTGGACCTCCAACTTTGTCTTATCAACGACCTTTTGCAACCGATATAGTCCGGGTTTCTTGGCGACGTAGTTGATTATGCTCACATCATCATCGATTGAGACGGGGTGTCTCATCTCTTTACTTGATAGAGTGATGGTCTCGTTTGTATTTGTACTGAAATCGAAACGGAGGAGTTCGATGTGTTGAGGTCTTGTTTGGTTAAATCGCATTGGAATCTTGACCGTAGGTTGACCACTACCAATACAAAATGGTAACTGGTCTGGGTTCATGGTGACAGATCTACAAAAATGTTAGAATGAATAGAATCTGTTTTAGTATGAAGGAAAGCATACCCTTCGGGCAAAATGTTGATGATTTGTTTACCCATGATCAAGGAGGCATTGTTTAGAATGCTTGCTGGGCGGACGCTGTTCTCAGAAATCGACATCTCCCTATCAAACAGAGTTTTTGTCATCAAAAGAAGCCATCCTTCGATTGGGAGCTATAAAATTGCAAATTAGCAAATGTAAACTGAACATTGGGAATAAAACTAACTGGTATCCTAAACATTAGCATGGCATCTATGCCAATATGAACAAGGGATGCCATGAATTTTGTCGTATCCGACCACTCCAGCCATGGTATCCTCAACATGGGAATCCCATAAATGAACCCAAAATCAATGATCCCCCACTTGATGAATAGCCACAGAGAACTTGTATCCTCCTCCACCAACGTCCACCAGTCGTAGAGCCGGTATACCAGAAGGAGGCCGTATATGGCAAGCGCATACATACGCTGGCTCGGCGCATCGATCAAGTTCGTAGGAATCAAGGGCTCGCTCGGGGGTGCTGCTGTTGTGCCTGCGATTTCGTCTATACTCCGTAAAGGGCGAGGGGAATTTCGTTGCCCACCGGGGCTCCCATTTCTATTGCTGCCACCAATCCCGCCTCCGCCTCCCCCTCGACCAACAGTTCCAGGGGTCGAGGGGTACGCCGACCGCAGACGAGGAGTGCCGTTCATGACAATCGCATGCTCTCCAAGCTATAGGCACTTTCGGTATAGGTGACGATGGCGGAGTTATTTTGGAGGTATGCTGGGGACGATTCAACCGCAAAAGATCTGGGAGACGGCAGAGATGGGTTGCCGTTGTGGGGTGCAAATGCGAATCGAATCGAGGATTTGGCGGTGGTGTTGTTGTTGACTATTTCCTGGGTTTCGGTAGCTGCGCGTGTGTCGCGTTGAGGGTTGACTTTTTGTTGCTTGAAAACCCCTGTTCAGAGACAAGAAAAGCGGCATCCAGTAAATACAAATGTCCCATTTTTTCAAATAGAAGCCATGTATATCTTGTTCTTCTCTTCAGGATCAAATAATTATAGCAAAACTAAATCATTGGCACACTCTCAGAAGCACACCTAACCTATGGACCCAAAGCTACCTCAAAATCTGATAATCAGCGCCGCTTTTCCCTCCTCAACCTTGAGCTCCCTAAGAATTGCTTCAAGCAAAACGAAACCACGTGCAGTCCCCCATCTGCAGGTTTCCTCCCCCCTTTCATCCACCGCTACACAAACTAATCCAAGCCAGCTATTTCTGACACTGTCCATGTTACTGAATACTTCTGCCTGTTGTGGTGTTGGAAATTTCTTTGACTCTGGCCACAAGTCTCTCCATAATCTGATGAGTTCCAATGCAAACTGAAAGCATCGTGGTTTCATTTGTTCGTACCAGACTAGTTTGTTTATCTCTCTCTGACTTCTTTCTGCTGGCCTTGTGAGGAATGCCTTGACGCTGCTCTGATAAGTACTGGCTGTGGGGCTGCATCTTGTCGCCTTCAGGTTTAAAATATTCACGCCCCCATCAAGTTTGAGTGGTGAATACCATTCAATATTCATCCCAAAGTCAACATTATTTCAAATCCTGACAAAATTTCAGACCAAATCTCAAAACCACTCATCAAGGCCATCCACCTCCCAAAATCTACAACAAAGTCAATTCTCATCATGATGGAAGATATGGTCATGACGATGGACCCGATGGACACTCCTTATGTGGATGAGGAGGACGGTTCCCCCAAAGCCCGGATCTCCTCTAGCGTCCCGAGTGATGAGCACAATTCAGCCAAAAATTCAATGTCTCCAACGAGAACGAGGCCAGTCGTTGAGATACCAAGTCCAAGTCCGTCGAAGAGGCCTCAGAGAAAACGAAAAACAAATGTTTCTTATAGAGAAGAAGAGGATGCAACAAACGAGGCAGCTATCGCTGAAGGAATGAGACCGCTCACTTTGGAAGAACGACAGGATTGGAAAGGCTGGGTAGAGCTTGAGTCCGATCCGGCAAGTTATTCCGTATGAATATGGGTTCTTGCGACATGGCTAACTTAAAGCAGATGATATTTAACTACATCCTGAGGGAATATGGAGTCAAGGACGTGAAAATCCAGGAGGTTTTCTCTTTGGATGATATGGAGCTAGCTTCACTCCCGTGAGTATTTTGCTCCATCGATTTTCGTCAATATCTAATACTCGACACAGTCAACCAGTATACGGTCTCATCTTCCTCTTTCGCTACAGAGATGAGGACGAGGATGAGAATTCAGAAGAGACTCCAAAATGCCCAAGGCATGTGTGGTTTGCAAACCAGGTTAGTTTTTTCATCTAATGCCAGAACTTGAAATTCTCTCCCGATCGCGGACCCAATTACATTCAACCCAACTGACACATCACATCTAGACCACTCACAATGCATGTGCCACAATTGCACTTATGAACATTGTGATGAATGCTCCGGAGGTTGAGCTAGGTGAAGTTCTCACGCAGTTCAAGAAGGATACCAAACTGCTCAAGCCTGCTTATCGTGGCAAAAATCTGAGTGAAAACAAATTTATACGAACCATACACAACTCATTTGCAAGGTAACCATTTCCCGCTTCCTATTTCTCAAATTCAGCATAACTGACAATCCACCCAAGGAAGATGGATGTTCTCAACTCAGATCTCCACATGGACAACGAATTCGAGAAATGGGAGAAATCCCTCAAAAACCCAAAACGAAAGAAGACTTCCAACACCTCCAGTCGTCGGAAAAAGAAAGTCACAGACAACGAGGACCTGGCCTACCACTTCATCGCCTTCGTTCCCATCGAGGGCAAAGTATGGAGATTCGACGGTCTCCAACGGCAGCCATTGAATATCGGAGACGCAAGCTCCAATTGGCTTTCCGTAGCCCGAGAAAGCATCCAAATGCACATAGCCCAACACGAAGAAGACGGCGTCCAATTCAACCTCCTCTCCCTCTGCCGCTCCCCCCTCCTCACCTTCCCCTCACAAATAGCTACAACAACCCAATCCATCCTAGCAGTTGAAGAACGGCTCTCCGCAATTCAGCCAAATTGGCGTTCCTCCGCACTGGATGCTCCCCCACCACTAATCAACGAACCAGATCCAGATTACGGCCTCACACCAGAGATCATGGGCAAAGCACGTCTAGGAAAAGATGCGGAAAATCAAATCGATGAAGCGGGACTTGAAGTCCAAGATCTTATCAGGGTGTACGAGAGTTTTATCCAGAAGTTGAAACAACTCAGGGGCGAATATAGGAGTGAAAAATTTGCGATTGAGGATGAGAAGAGGGAGATGGAGAAGAGGATGGGGGATCATACGGGGGTTGTTTATGAGGCGGTTAAGACTCTTGATGAGGCGGGGGTGTTGAAAGATATTGTACATGATTTGGCCAAGGGAGGCGGTACTTAAAAGCTTGGTGATCGGTTGAATTTTGAGGGTGTGGTAAACCTGGTGCTTATGAGAGCATCTTGGGTTTTGTGTGTATAAAAGCAAGCTCCTGTGATATGAGAGTTCTCTCTCGGAATTGGGGAAGAGGAAGGGGGAGGGGTTCCCGGAGCAATTTCTTTAAAGAAATAGTAAACACTTGAACAAAATAGTCTTTCCCCGGTGATTCCCCGGTGATTGTAATCCAAAGGCGATTCTCAGTATGCTACTAGGATTCCCCCCACCTCTCTCGGCCTCTGGCGCAAAGCTTCCCACGCAGTCTCGGCAGTAAGGAAATTTCTTGCCTTTTATTCACCAATTGTGTCTAGTCATACCCTAAACTGGCTATAATCAACATATTATTTGCTGAAATAACCCAGATCCTCTAAACCATAAACAAATTCTACTCGGGTGAGCACCTCAATAATCTATACTTTTCAGACGTTCGAGACTTTACTCAACGAACTTAATTAATCTAAATTCTCTCGATAATGTAAATCAACAGTTCAAGATACTAGACTTTCCTAATCCTATAGAGTAGTAACATAATTGGCGAATCGAAGTATACCAGATCATCCCGGAAGTAGACAAAAAAACCAAGCAAATTATTCAATCTTTTATTCAAACAACCCCGTTCCCCCATATCAATTATCCGGATATTCATCCCTAATATTCGAGACAAACCTCCTACTCTCGCCATCCCACCGCTTAAAGTACCTCCCCGCCAGATCCACCAATAACTTCGGAGCAGCGTCCGGTTCGAGAATCTCAATGTTTTCTTCGGCCACATACCGAATCCCAGCATCTTCCACCCTATACAGAAGTTAGTATGTTTTAAATTTTCAAAAAAAATTGAACCAGAATTGAGAGAACGGGGTAACTTACAAAACATGGTAAAAACTCTGATGTCTCCCCCTCGACAAAGAATCCACACCATTACTCGCAATCCAATCAGAACCCATCCCGCACTCAACATCCCATCCAATAATCACACCCTGATAATGGTACCTCTTATGTCGAAAAACCTGTCCCACAAAGTAACTCACGTTCTCAGGTAGCTGACCCTGTTTAAAAATACCTCGTCTTCGAACTTGCTTCCCTGTCTGATCTGCTACGCCGACGGCTCGTAAAGCAGCTTGTAAATCTAGAGCTTCTTGATCCCCTGAATCGCTGAAGAGAGGACAGATATATCGTTCTACTAAATCGAAGTCCATTGGGTAGAGAAGTTCGAATCGCTCTAGAATTAGGGGTATGAATTGGCGTTGGTTGTAGGTAGCTGATTCGGGGTTTGGTTTGTTGGAAAACATGAAATTCGACCATAGGGCCGCGTAGAAGGCGTTTTCCATATCGATGAAGGGGTTGTTGCGGGGGTTGGTGCGTGCTTCGATGATTGTAAGACCATGGGTAGCTGCATTCCTGGCTCTGTACTGTTGTACTGAAGCTAGAATATTTCGAGCTGTTCGAAGGATCAGGGTGCTGAAACGGGCGTCTTTGAGCATTCGGTCGTAGGTGTGTCGTTTAACCCCCCATGAATTCAACATTTTGTGAAGGTCTTGTTTGGAGACTTCGCTGTCTGATCGGAAGGGATCCAAGTACATTCGTTCTCTAGCATCGTCGCTAGCATCGTCACTAGAATCGTCACTAGCACCGCCACTAGCATTGATTATAACACCATCACTAGCTGGAACTTCTTGGCCGTCCAAAGTTTCAGTAGCTGGAGGAAATACCATGGCGTAAACATGGTGTGGTACTCCACAAGCTCGAGCATCTATACCAAGTCGTGTTGCGATGCAGCAATATATGGCGACCGAAAGTAATGGCAATGAAGGGTGGTCATCATCCTGTAATGCGACCCCAAGGAAACTGTTCTGTAAATCTCGGTATGCCTCTTCTGAGGCACATCCTGTGAGGTTGTGTTCTAGTACGAAACTCGCCAGTACAATAGCCTTCTCCCTTGTGGTCAGATTGTCAAATTTGGGGTACTCTGCCCGCAGTTGTGCAGCTAGATCGTCGAGAATTTGGGATATCTATACCTGTCAGCAATGAAACTCAAAACCACAGCTATTTTCATACCTCCAGGAGATCTCCAGATTTATCGTGCAGCACAAACAGATCAAAAGATCCTAGAGCCTTCTCCAATGGCACAGCATCCCCATTCATAACCTCCTGCCACACGGTCAAAGCCTGGGATCGATGCAGATGGTCGAGAGCCGAATTGGCATAATATCTAGCAAACAGTCAGAAACAAGAATAAAGCAAAGAGAGGGGTAAGTCCTACCTCCTGGCAAGTGCATCTTCCGCCGAATCCTCTGTGCGACAATGTCTCAGCAGCGTATCCTTAGCATCATACCCAAACTCGGAAATCCACCCAAACTTCCTAATCCTATCGACCTGTCCACCAAGGATCCCATCCAAAAGATGTGTAATTTCCGAATCGATCCATTTCCTATGAACATGAAGCTTCTTCCAATTCACATCGTGGACTGGTCCCTTCAGCTTCCGCTGTATGCGATGTTTGGGGTCCCAGTGCTTGAATTCGATTTGGCAATAGTATTTCCACAACAAAGGTTGGTCGCACGCAGCGTGGAGGCGCTTGCATGCGAGTTGGAAGTTGCATAGGACATCATCGGGTGATATTAAGCGCACGATTTGCGCTAGTAATTCGTCGGGGAGGTCTATGAGCTTGGAGGGGTTGGCCGACTTCATCGTGCGAGGAGGGGGCAATTCGGAGTCTTTGAGGGACGACATTGGCATTTGAGAAACGAGGGACTCGAGGCTGGCTTTGAAAGATGGACTACCAGGTCGGATTGTCTTCAGTCAGACTCGGACATTTCAAATGGCGGGATGGCGTGAGTAAGATATGGGTTGTAGTTATTGTTGTTCTGGACTCGATACTTGTAGTTCAAAATCATGGGGTAACGATAGTCGGAGCGGAGCGCTTATCGCGGGATCGGAGCATTCGGTCCGAGTATAAAAGTATAAAAGTGGAGTGGGTGGGAGAACATAAACTTAAATACTCAGAGGGCAACAAGGTAAATCATCATTGAAGGCTAAAAAAATGATTTAATGTCATAAATGATACGTCGCGGCTAGAAATATGAGGTCAAAACCACGGGACACTACAACGACGAACGTGGTGGTCTTAGTAGCCGCGCCGACTAAGAGCGACCTTCTTACTACTTCTTGTTGTGCTCAACATTCGTCACTGCAAGGTCTTGGCGGATCCAGGACTTCGTGTGTGCCAATTAAAGTGCTCCCTAAAATTATTACTACGAATTCACAAAGTTTTCTAATTTCATACGCTCTTTGAATTGTACCTTGTCAGGTCAAATCTATCTAAGCCCATGCCAAATACTACAGCACGCTAATCCTCAACGTCTTCTCGCTCGTGCAGCCTTACATCACCAAACACTTTTGCTCAGAAGGGTGCTTATAACTCTCTCCGAACTGTTCCTTCCCTCGTTCTGTCTCCACCGCTATCCGTTTTTCGCGTGCTTCCTTGGGGAAATATTTCTCAAGGTACTTCTCAAGTTCGGGATCGATGTTATCTATTCCAGTCGGTTAGTAAACCCAATCCAAAAAAACAAACCAAATGGAGTAAAGCAAAAGAAAGAGATTTAAACTACTGACCAGCGTCGGCCTCCATAATAACATCTCCTCGGCAAAGAGGGCAAAACCTCTGTCTCTTTCGTTGCAGAGTCACCGCACAACTGATGCAAAGAACATGTTTGCATTTCATGCGCACTGGCCTCCAAGCAATAGTAAAACATATTGGACACATATAATCGTCCAACTGCGGTACCTTTTTTATCAAATCCTGGGAAACTTGAGAACAGACTGCTTTTGCCATGTCGTGGGACATTGTGGTTGCTGAACCGATGAGCATGGGGAACTTCTGTTTTGCACCTAAGTGTGTTCTCTTATCGAACTCTTTTACACGATCAAAATCAGCCCGTTGGATATTTCAGGAAGGAATTAGAGGCTTACTTTTGAGGATTTTGTTGATTGCCATTTGGTTGATCTCCTGAAACTTGAGACTTCGTAACAGCGTGATATTGATCTTGACGAATCTTTCCAGAGCTTGATGACTCGCTGGTAATTTGAAAGATGAAATAATTTCTCTGCGCACAACCTCTCCCTGAAACCATTGGAGTTGTTTAGCAGCGGAGGTACTGTCTCTACTCCCGTGGTCCAACTCATGCGTGGAAAAGAAAACCATCGCTTGCAGGTAGATGTCGAAAAGTTCTCTCCATCTGTAGAGATCCGTTTTACTGAACTTGGACGGTTTTGCCAACGCCGTGATTTCGTTTGAAAGAGCAGTGATCTCGCCTTCTAGTGATTTCTGTTCTCCGGCTTGAAGATCATCAAGAACTTCGACTTCATCTTGCAACTTTTGAAAGAATTCGGTATCGAAAGTTAATGGCACCTCGATTCTTTGTATTGACGGATGCGCCCCTGGTCCGCTCGATGATGGTATTTTTGATAAACCTCTGTAGGGCAAGTCAGTGGTGATGAAATATGTTTTGTAGTAGCCAAAATTTAAACCGGCGACAGAAAGGGCAATGAAAACTTCAATTGTTGGCAGGTATCCATAGAATGAAATATACTCCAAAAATCTCTACTCTCGTTACTACGTGAGATAGAACATTCTTCTCGGTTGTGATGAAGAACATAGATACGATACTTGCAAGTTAGGTGTGAGTTATATCTTCATGGGATCAAGTGAACAATACACCATCGAAAAGAGGTTATCCAGAAACAAAAACGAGAGAAGTACATTTTGCCGTCTACGGAACTGTGAAACCAAGAATTTTCATGAAAGATGAAAATGATGACTTACTCGTCTTCTGAATTTTCTTCACTTGAAGGCTCAACACCCCGCACTGCACCCCCACTGTTTCGTTGTTGCGAAACTAGATTTTCTAGATGGGTTCTTGTGTCAGGAGACAGTGTAGCATCGATAGCAAGTCCATCTCGAAGCAACAAGGTGAGTTTGGGTTGGAATAATCTTTTATCTCCTATACGAAGTACGTCAGAACTGAGATATAGGCGTGTGGACATCTTTTTCCAGCTTCACTTACCATCAAAATCATACTGAAAAGCGACGCCGCTGTCGTTACTGGGTATTGGAGAGCTGGGATCGACCTGGGATACTAGCTGAGCAAGGACTTCCGGGTCCAAGCCTAGATTTCTCAACTCCAAAGTAACTTTTTTGATGATCTTCTTGAGTTGGCCATAAGGAATAGCTGAATCGACCCAGTGTGATGGGTAACCCTCTTGGATCAGTGCCGCTTTGAATGAGTGGGCGAACTTCATTATGTAGGGAATATTCAATGGTGTAATGTGGCACGTGGCCAAGGCTTCTGATCAAATGCTGCCCTATAACTTCGTGGTAGAAATGAAGAGTTGCTTGTGGTTGAGATGATAATTAGATGAGGGGTGTATACTAATTTGGGATTGCTGGTAAAGAGTTGGTGGGGTGTAAGTATGAAGGATTGGCGCAGCATTAACCATGATGCTTGAGGTTATTCAAGCTTTTGGGTTGCAGCTGGAACCTTGGAAGTGAGGTGACTCTTGCGGTAGGTGCAGCTTGGTTGTGGCTGTCTCGTGAGCGGAGGAGATTCCGGTGGTCTTCCTCAACAACCTTTCCTTCGATTTACAGATAGGTTGATGGTATTTCGGTGCTGATTGTGACCTGACAGAGCAGATAGCTGCGTTTGTATTCAAAATCCTTGTGAAAGCGACGGTGTTGATGAAAAACCTCTTTTTGATAATTCTCTTTTTTCTCGCACCCGTTAGACCTTTCTCCTAGGCCTAGTTGCTATTCTAGCTTAGACTGGCCTAGACCACGTGCCGAAGTTAAGTTACAGGTCATTATTTTAGTATCGGCCCAAAACTCGGCCCGACCGAAAACCGCTTTCTTTGCAGCTGTTGAGGCTGGTGTCCAGCCACACAAATGTGTCACTTCGACTCATAAAAACCACCACCAAAAAGAAGCTACGAGTAAGAAGCCTGGTACGTGATTAATCACCACCCCTCAGCAGTGGTACATATATCGAGCACAGTCACTCCACGCAACTGCAAATTTGCAGTTTGTAAAAGTATTCACGATGGGTCAGCAGTCATCTTCCACTGGCGGTGCAGGTTCCCAAGCCCGCAATTCCACACCGGTCAAGAGATGCTACTACGAAGTTCTGGGGGTGGACCGACATGCAACGGACGATGAGTGGGCATCTTGCTCCCCATTACTTCAAGCCCGACCTCTGCTAATTCACAGTTCAGAATCAAGAAGGCGTACCGAAAGAAAGCGCTGGAACTTCACCCAGATCGCAATTATGGGGACGTCGAAAATGCCACAATCAAATTTGCGGAAGTTCAGTCGGCCAACGAAGTACTTTCAGACCCCCAAGAACGTGCCTGGTATGACTCGCACCGAGAATCCATCTTACGGGGAGACAACGGCGGCGAGGAAGACCACTTTGAGCATAATATCCGCTTGACCAGTGCTGGCGATATTATCAGCTTGATTTCCAAGTTCAACAGCAGTGTCCCATTTACCGATTCTCCTAATGGATTTTATGGTATCCTCCGCGAGACCTTTGCCACTTTGGCTGACGAGGAACGGTCTGCATGTGACTGGGAGGGGAAAGAAGTAAAATCCTACCCGGACTTTGGAAAGGCTTCGGACAGTTACGAGGAGTCTGCCAAACAATTTTACCGTGTTTGGATGGGCTTCTCAACAGACAAGACTTTCGCGTGGAAGGACGTTTACAGAACTTCCGATGCTCCCGATAGAGCTACGCGTAGGTTGATCGAGAAGGAGAACAAGCGGTTCAGAAACGAGGGAATCCAGGAATTCAATGATGCCGTCAGATCTCTCGTGGCTTTTGTACGCAAGCGCGATCCAAGATACATACCCAACTCGCAATCCGAAGAGGACCGCCAAAAAATCCTGAGAGATGCAGTTGCAGCCCAGGCAGCTCGGTCTCGAGCAGCAAATCAGGCCAAACTCCAAGATCACGTTCTCCCTAGTTGGGCTCAGTCAAAAGACTCGAATGAGGACGAATTTACACAGTCAGAATCTGAGGAATCGGAAGTGGAGCACATCGAATGTGTTGTTTGTGACAAGATTTTCAAAAGCGAGAAACAATACGAAACCCACGAGAAAAGCAAGAAGCATATCAAAGCTGTGCAACAAATCCAGCGGGAAATGAGAAAAGAAAACAAGCGTTTAGGTCTCGATGCTCTCTCTAGTACCCGATCCGACCCCGTCTCGGATCTTGAAAACTTGGAGCTAGATTCGGAGAACGAAGATGCAGATACCAAAGCTACGACTGCCAGTGTAGAGGATTTAGACCAGAAGCCAGAGGAGTCCCTGGAACCAGAAATCAAGGATGGTCCATTAGCGTCTGACAATCAAGATAAACCTGACTCACCTTCTGGGTCTTCCGAGATAGATGAAGACGACGAGTACGCACCGAGAAAGGAAGTTGAAAGTAGGCTAGACGGACTTGCCGAAACTTCGACCCCAAAAAAGGGAAATAAGAAGGCAGCCAAAAAGTCAGGAAGTGATGGAGACAGCACCACACCCAAATTCGGAAAAGCAAAAGAGAAGAGAGCGAAGAAAGCGGCCAAAGAAGCCAAGCAGCAACAAGAGGATCAGGAAGTAAGGCCCCAAGAACTTTTGACCAAGGACGATACTCACAGCCAACAGTTCAAGTGCGTCGCTTGCAGCGACTCGTTCGCCTCGAAGAATAAGCTGTTTGATCACATCAAGGAGTTCAATCATGCTCAGCCTGTACAGAAGGCCAAAGGCAAAAATAAAAGGAGATGAATCGGATAATGCTATTTTTTAATGCCCACCCCGTAAAGGGATGTTCAATTACGGGCCAGCGCAAAAGTTGTTTAGATTTCAAGACTTGGAGAGATGCAGGTGCACTTGGATAAATTTTAGGTGCTCACTCTTTCATTTGCATTGCAGTTCGTTTGGGGTCTTTATTTTTTTATAGGAGCATACATAGCGCGGAGTCTCAAAAACGGATACTAGTGTATCATTTCTTTTTTGAGGAGTGGTTTACTGTTATGAGAACGCAATCGATACCCCATAGAATAATAAATGTTCTTCTTTGACTTCTTTTTGCTAATAGGAATATTTCTCTTTTTATATATCTACGATGAGATATATTTTCTAATTATAGGAAATAGTATTTTCCAATTTTGACTGACATAACTAAGGAAGTCCCCACAGCCTCCACAGGTTACCCCGCATCACGACCTAAAAGCTCCAGGTCATCAATTGTATATTACCACCCGCACCGCAATCTGCTACCTCCCATCAGTAGCGGTAGCAAAAGGCCAACTTCTCCTATGAGACCAATATCCGAACTCCTTTACTCTCTACTTTTGGTAATGGCATCACAGCATCGCAAACCGCCTCAATGTCGGAAAAATCCGTCTCGTACAGGACGAAATTGAATCGACGCGCAATTGCTGCTAGGGTAAGGTACAATTCCGCGTATGCCAGACTATCACGAAGAACACGAATTAATGCTAATGTCTTTTTTGGAACTTAGAAGGGAGCTGTCTTGTTATCTGCTAACTCACTTCTGCCCAGCGCACATTCGCGGCCCTCGTCCGAATACAAACAATTCCGGAACCGTTTTACGATTCAGCCAGCTTTCCGGGAAAACGTCGTAGGCTCGTCATGAACATCAGAATACTCGCAGAGCAACATCGGGCTCATTGATACAGCGGTCCCAGGAGGAAGGACAAAATTCCGGTACTGGAGCGTTGCTTGCGGTGCCACACGAATAAATCGAGACGATGTCCCGTAGCCCACACGAAGCGATTCCTTGATCACAGCTGTTAAATATGGAAGCTTCTCTAGTGTAGACTAAGTGGCTATGGCGGAGGAGCTGGGCATGAAATCTCGCAGTTCGGCTTTCAGACGATTGGTTTTAGCGGGGTGCGATGAGAGATGGTAGTAGGCGACATTGAGGGTATTTGACGTGGTTTCCACGCCGTCACCTATCAAGGCAGAGCCTTCCTGCCAAAGTCACTCATAGCTCTTCTCGTGGGCCGGAAGATTACTCGCGAGAAGCTCGTGGAAGATGCTTCGGTGCGTCTTGTTTTCTTCGTGCGCCGGGTCGGAGTCCTCAATAATTTCCCGGACTAGCTTTTTGTTTCCATCCTCCCATTCTTTGGTAACTACCATTTCCGGTGATAGCTTCAGTAGCAAGCTGTCGGGTATATTTTGTACTACATTCCAGAGTGAGGGGAAGTGTTTGAACCATTGCATATTGTGAAGTCCTTCATTGCAAGTATTTCTCCATGAAGGCGAGAGGTCAGGCGTGGAGAGTAGATTGAAGTAGTGAGGAAAGGCATAATCAGTGATTATATCAGCCGTCATACAAGAGAATAGCAGACGCAAGTCTACCGGCTATCCTGATTCCTTGTATTCTTGCAAGCGCGAGCATGCCTTCTCGATTTTCCCAATGAGCATTGGTTCCAGTGAATTAATACTCCGTCGAGAAAAGAAGGGATTCAGAGCTCCGCGACGAAGTTTATGGAGATCTGCGTCGATAGTATTGGAAATCGATTCTGGCATTCCGAATTGGCGTTGATGGGGTGCATATTTATTTTACTTGACGTTGTTACTGGAAGAAAAATGGATTTCTGTGTAGCTGGGTTCGTTGATATGAACTTCTTCGGGAGCTATTTGTATTATTGGACCTGAGGCTTATTGAGTATGTTTCTCTATGCAGAAGTAGTGCACATACCATACTGCTCATGGAGCTTCTTTATTTGCCATGGAAATCGCGCTTTTTGAATCAAGTCAAAGTACATTTTGTACCCTTGGGTCATGGCCGCCAGCTTTGGTCCTGGCACTTTGGATAGTGGATGGAGCCATACTCGATATGCTACGAGGCCGAATGCGTAAAGGAAGACTGCCACGGCAAGGAGAGCAAATACTTGTCCTAAAAATGTCATTCTGCGATGTTGGTCGTTCAACCTTATGTAGACTAGAAGTAATACAGGTAGAAGATCTTGAGGTTGTCTTTTCTTCTACGTGGATTATGGAATTTCCAACACCGAGTATAACACTCAACACTGCTGTGTTTGGGTTCTACTGCATTAGCATGTTGGTCCCTGTGCGAGATGAATTTTGTACGTTCACCATCACTCGTTGGGATTCAGGGTGATTTGATAGGATACCATCACATTTTGGCTAATTCAAAATTCTACTCATCATTCAAACAATGTACGTACAATCCCAAAAAGCCCCTCATTCTATCAATACAATTGAACACAAAATTCCCATGGTATCATCTCGCACATCCTCATTACCCCTTAGCTAGAACCTAACATAGCACCACCCCATCCACCCTTCTGCATATCATTGGTCCTCACACCATCACCGCCTCCTGAAATCTCAGCCCTCCTCTTGTTCCTGGCTTGTCGTGCCTTTTCTTCCTTCTCTGCACGTGGAATGTCTCGTTTGTCTTCTTCCCATTTGTCACGCAACTCCTTGGCGTTGCGTTGCGATTCTGTGCCCGAGGGACCATCGAACATTAGAGACATTATCTTCTCGCCCAAGGACTTCTTGTTTTTATCTTTGGGGTTCTTGTCTGTTGAAGAGGGGTTCTTGAGGGGGAGGTCGGACGATGTGTCCGAGGTGAGTGAGGCTGACATGATTTTGGGTTTTCTGATTGTAATTTTGAGTGATATTTGATAATCAGATATGTGAGACGATGTTGAAATGGAAGTGGATTCAAGTGAGATATATAGATGTTCTCGTTGGTTGTGTTGGTTGTGGCGAAGTTTATCGGATGAATAGTTCCGGGTTATTATGTGGTTACAATGTTGCATAGCCTGGGGGTTTTCGTAAAACATTACGGATGAACCAATGGTGTTCTCGTATGGGTGTGTGTTTCGTCATCTTACCAGTTTTCAATGGGCGGGGCAAGGTTGTTTTGCGCCATTTAAAATTTGTGTGTTGCGAATAGAAAAAAGAGACTTCGCAATGGACATTAAAAGTGGCAGTAAATAGTTCAGGTTCGTACCTTCCTACCTAGGTCTCTTTGTTTCAACTCTTTAGAGTACTTAAGCTCATTACCTTGGAGACTTGGAATGATCTAGAATATCGACACATGCGTTTTAGAATAAACAAATGTTAAATGATATTGGAAATTTGAGCTATGCACTGCCGCTTTTCATGCCCACCGTGAGAGGCCTAGGTATTTTTAAGCCGTTTTGACATTCTCTCTCTAGGGAGAGCGACTAAAGTCAAAATAGGAAAGTTGGATTAATTCAGAAATAAAGTTACAGTAGAGTCGCTGTTGCCAGCTCTGGAAATTCTTATGTTATCGCACAGCTAGGAACAAATCAAACCGTCCCAATCCTCGCAAGCCCAACATCAACATCATCAACTTGTGGACTGCGCCCGTTTCTATACTGCCAAAGTCTGCTCAAATCCTTCACCTTGTATTTCCTCTTCCCCACTCCATTCATCAATGATTCGTGGAAACTGCTTTGACGGGTGGAAATTGGGCTCTCATCGTAAACCCCCACATCTCCATCATCGTCGTCGTCGTCTTCATTGGCCTCTCTCTCGATGATAGACAAATCTTCTGTAGATCTAGCTGATATTCTCAGTCCCTCCCTCGCTTCTCTTCTCCTCCCAACCCAATCTACTTCTTCCTCCATAAATGAATTCATGCTAACGTCCGCCCCCAAAAATCCACTTCCGCCAATACCACCTTTACCAGACCCCCCTGCCGGTTTCTGAGCTTTCTCCAAGGGAAACATGCTGTCGAGGTAATGTTGATTTAAAAGATGGCCCTTCCCTTCTCTTTGGAACACTCTGCCCATGAATCTTGGCATTTCAGGACAAGATCTTTTAGGATTGAGGAAATTCAGGATCCCAAAATTTGAAACGAAATCGAAAGTATGGACGTAATGTTCGATATGATGGATAGCTTTCCCCTGCTCAGGTCTCTTCCCGCGTGTCTGGAGAGAAAGTTCTTGGGATAGTAGATGCTTGTGGGGATTGTTGAAGTGATTCGCTGCATTTCCAAATGTGTAGATTTCTAGTTTTGCAAGCAGGTCCATGGGGATTTCTTGTAAGAGCCAGTCGATGATCATCCCTCCTTCAATAGCACCCTGAGAGTGCATGATGAAGACTACTTTGGTTATATGTTGTGTGTAGAGAATAGTTTTCACCATGGTGTAGCAAGTTCTGATATCGTCCGTAGCGTACTTGAAATTTCGCTGAACCAAACATTGGATGATATCAAAGAGAATACCATTTCTTTGGGACGTTAGCAAGCTCAAGGCAAAGAAAAATTTGGAAAATTACGTTTTGTTATGCAACCCAATTATTGGACGACGGAAAGTCAATGCCAGGCGATCAAGATTGGTTTGGAGCCAGTGTTCTCTGTAAATTTCGTCGTGTTAGTCATTGCTTACTTTAATGGTAGAAAGGGGTTTCGCTTACCCAGCTGCAACTCCATTCAAATACACCCACTGCTCACTCTTGTGGGCAACCCCATCAGCGTACTTTTCATTACTTTTGAACTCCATCCTATTTCCATTCAAAAAATAACAAACGCCATTGTTGACGACCAAAAATGCAACCACACCAGCCACCACCATCCATCCCGGAAAGCATAACCAAAATGGCACACTTAGTAGAAATGGGAGCTGAAGAAACAATAGAAGAGCGTGTAGAAAACAAGTCCATATATTTTTCCAAGTTGGTGATAATTCTCCGAGCCGGCCCGACCGTTGTGGAAATAAGGGGAGAAGTATCCATGGAATAAACGCCGCGTAGGACAATGCGGAGAGGACATCTTGTTGGATGAGGCTGAGAGGCGACCCTGTCTTTGTATTTGCTGTTGTACTCCTCCCTCCAACTTGCGAGCCGTAGAATTTAATTCCCGGCATCGTTGTTTATTTCGAGTGCCAAAATGGCGGTGAAGAAGTGAGAAATTCCAAAATATCGTTGAGATGGGAGTTCTTACTTTTTCAAGATGAGGCTCGAAATCGTAAATTCGATGACGATGTTGCTTGAAGTAGAGCTGTAGAGGAGTGTTACACAGCAGTCTTTTAAAGTCATAATTGTTTACCTCCGTAGATGTGCAGGCCAAGGTTCAAGGGTCCCTAGTGGAGCGGATCATAGATTTAACATCAGCAGGATAAATATAAATATTAGTAGTGTTGGCTGACCAGAAATTCAAGTTATCATGCAAAAAACAACAACATGTGAATGATTTGGACCTTCTGGTATGAACATGTGGTGATTAAACTTCAATTTTTGGGAATGTCCCATTCCCAGCGTGAATCACGTGGTTGATTTGCTGGACATTTCTCGAGTTCTGAAACATGGCGACCACTGGGAGTTTTTTACTTATCACACGTGGAAGATGCCGGCAAAATTCATGCCAATCGTCGGATTTTGTCGTCATAGGTTCTCAACTAAGGTGGTTGGTTGTTTATTATATATTCGAAAGGCACGCGAGCGATGAATAGCCAAGGGTTTTTTTTAGAGTAAATACAGCACTTTTATGTTAATAGCAAAGTATTGTTCTTACAAAGAATCTTATTGCAGTATGTGTTCATTGCAAGAGTTGTAGAAAAGTGATTTCTTTTACTATGTTTCCTTCTTGGCAAAGTGAGGTTGAATCTCCTTTGTCACTTTCTTTGAAGGGTAATTGCTTTTGTGATTATACAAAAAAAACTACGGTAGTGGATTGAAATTTTTGTAAAAGATTTCCCGTAAGCACATCTGCCGTCAATAATAATGAACCAAGTACTGGCAAACTATATTTTAAAACATTACCTAGGTTCCACATGACTTCACTTTCCCTAGTCACCCAAACTTCATTAAATGTTTTTCAAAGAGGAGATCTGAGTTTTTCAGTAGTATCAACCTTGTTCTCATTCTTTGTTCCTCTAGTCTCTCGTCTTTACAATCTCTCCATACGAACGTACGGTTTCTAATTATTACTCTCAACCGAGATATGTCCTTGGGTCTAAATAAACTTTAGACTATATACAAGTCAAGCCATGGTGACATAGCATAGTCTGTACTCTCGAAATCTATGGCTAAAATAATCAATGATACCCCACCACTCTATCAAAACTAGTTGCGCAGCGCGATGATTAGGTGACAGCTTTTCTCACGTCTTTTTCTTCCTATTTCCACCCCTTCCTCTTCCTCCTCCTCCTCCTCCCCCTCTTCCTCCCCTTGCAGGTTTCAAAGTTTCTCCAAGGTCATCAATACGGCTGGGTGGTATGTGGGGAGGCGTGGGAGGCTCCTTGTCTTTGCCAACCTGCATCCCACCTTCTTCCGAGCCCTTGTCTGCCCCCGTCTCTTCCTCATTTTTCTTTTTCTTCATACTAGATAATGTTTCTGGAGCTTTCTTGTTTTTATCTCCCATTGCATTCCTAAATATCTCTCCAAAATCTCTACCGTATCCTGCATTTACCATCTTCTGATGGCTAGCAGGTTGTAGCCCCATCTAACCTGCTGCTTTTGTGTTCTTTTTAGGTGGTGGTAAACTCCCTTCAGATCCAACATCCTGGCCTTCCGGCTTCCTCTTCTTACCACCAAATAATGGTCGAGAAGGCTTTCGAAGTTTATCACCACCCATTGTTGGAAAGCTGAGTTTCCTTCTAGGCACTTCTCCTGCTGTCGTCTTACTAGTGGAAATCTTCACCCCTTCTTCGTTCTTTCCGCCATCCTTGCTACTAGGTGATGATGATGAACCACCCTCAGAGCCATCGTCATCTTTGCCTCCACCGTCTCTTGAATATTTTTTTGCATCGTTCTCTGGGATAAAGGTAAGATCCTTCATACTTTTCTTCACTCTAGCTTTGAAGTTTTTCGCTTTCTTGTCCTCTTCATCCAAAGCCCCATAAACAATCAAGATATCCGCAATCTCTGAATGCATCTTGTCTATGATGCCAGGGATGTAATTGATATCCCTTTGGAGAGATTTCCTATTTGCGTCATCAAATTGTTTCTTGCCTCTTCCCCTCGCGCGTTCTGTGTCAGAGTTGCTTGGCAAGAGGCTATAAAGTAGGGAAACTTGAACCTCAACCCCGCAATCTGATGGTTCCGCTATCTTCGATAATGAATCCCGCGCTTTCTTATAATTCTTATCACGGTATGCGGAAATTGCGCTTTCCAGATTCTGCTGGTCTTTCCCTCCTCTTTTAATTTATCGATGCACTCGAAGTGCCAAGTCAATGCTGTCTTTTCGAATCATTTGAGACCGCTCGAATTCCTATTTGAGTACATCGTCCTCGAAAAGAGGCGGAGGAGCAGAGTTGTAAGAACCGGGATCTACATCCTGAATTTAAGCAGAAGGGTTAGCTTACGTCGTGTAGGGAGATCCGAAAGGCCCATGCGAGTTTTCAGAATGCCCTCTGGACGTTTTATAACTGCCCAAGCTTTTTTTAAGTCGGGGGGGGGGGGGGGGGGGGGGGGGGGGGTTGATTAAGAGTTTGGACCTACTCCTAGTTCACGTTCATAGTCTTCCCCCATAATAAGCTGATCCAACTTCTCCTCGCCGTCACGTTTTTCGATTAACATACCATATATCTTTGGAACCTTTAACGCAGGTCGGCCAAGTGCTGCGACAGGAACATTCCAGAATATCTCTTGCTGAATATTCTCAATATACTTGCTTGAGATAGGAAAAACAGTATACCTAGAACCGTTTCCGAAACGGTCAGACTTTCGTTTAGGTATTTGGTCCTTTGCTGTATCGTAGTTATACCAATTTGGGAAGGACATCATCACGCCACCTAGAAAGGGACGTTATACAAAGCCTTTTTTTGATGGAAAATTGACTCGTTAACTTTAACAGTAGGCTCAACCTTTCTCCCCACAAACTGTGACAGATGTGTCAGTAAGGACAAGATCTAAAACTTCACGATTGCTCTATATTCTTACAGTATTTTCCCATGACCACCCAGATTCGGCAATTTCTTCATCTTCAAAGAACTGGAGTTCAGGGTTTGTTAGCAATTGATTGGAAGTTGCGATGTTCTTGGTTTTTTACCGGTTTGAGTTCAGCCTCTTTAGCGAATTCGGTAAAAGGGGGTTTCAGAGGTGTGATTTCCGAGTAGCACTGGACAGTTCTAGTGATCGCATGCTTCAAAGGAGTATCAGCATGTTGATTCAACTACTGTGATTGGATTTACTACCATTGTCTCATGCACAAGCTACCTAACACGTCAATTGAGAGGACCCTGATAGAGAAACGTGTAACTAACTGTCTTGGCTACACAAAACTGCTGAGCAAGCCTCTCTGACTCGGTAAAATCGTCGTTCTTCAACAAAGGCTCTAATAGGTATAACGCTATGTTAATTTCGCCAATTCTATCGTCATGGTCACAGTTGTCCTGTCGCCAAACCTGTGTCCATCCTCTTCTCCTCTTCCCAAAAGATTCTCCTAAGAAAACCGTCCATTTTTGTTCCATCTCCGCCAAATTGTCCAAACACTCTTGCCAGGCTTCCTGGCTTAGGGGGCCAGTACCATTCCGTAGATGGAAGCTGCGAGTACCATACTCTTTATGCGATGGTATTGGATTGTGGAGCGTTTCCCCCTCAACGTGGGTCCAAGCGCCATTTATTAGAGCATCCAGACTTTCCCCTATCAGTACAGCGACAAAAATGATATGGAATCATTTCTTACAATAGGAAAAGTTTTATATTACACAATATCTGTGTTGCTAAACGCAAACAAGGGACTAATGCCTTCCACACAACGGGATTTTCAATGATCCATTTCCCAGGCACACCATCTCCAATATCAATTTCGGCTATATTCTTGTCGTCCTTTTTAATCTGGTTCCTCCACCTAGTCTTTTCGTAGAATGGATGGATAGGACAGCTCAAGTCAGTCGGCAGTGCGTTTTTATGCCCCCAGCAACCGATATTTTCTAACTCTGCTATCGTGAACCCATGTAGTGTGTCAAGTTCTTTTTGTCGAACCAACTCATACAGATCCAGCTGCAGTGGTGTGAATTCAACATCCTCATTACTCGGGGATGGGGCTCGAGCCTATTTTCCAGGATTAGTTTGCTTCTTTGAGATGAATTAAGAATACGAGAGTCGTTGAATACAGCCTGAGAGTCCAAGCAAGAATTAACAAGAACAGGAGAAAAAATCTCCGGCTCACAGTTGAATGACGGATACGTCTTGCATCGAGAAGCTTTTTCTGATTGATATCCTTCTGCATATCATATGGGTCCCATGTATTCGGTTTCTTGGGTTTCGACATCTTTTTCTTGATCTTGGTGATCTCTGATGATAGGAGCTGTGTGGACTTGTTCCGATAATCAGTCATATTATTGATTTAAAAATAATCGTAATTCGCATCAACCTGGTATCGTAGATTCGAAATTGAAGTCATAAAAATCGCAAGGCACGATAACAAATCTCAACAATGGACTTGAACGCCGGAAAAGAAACTTGTCAACAACAACTAGCTAACTCCACGCAATTGGAACTGATTTTCTCTTTCTTTAATGGGCTGAGTATAGAACAAAGAAAAATCTATTTTTCCGAAACCAAATATTTAAGCCAGAGCCCAGACTTCCGAAAAGGCCGACGATATAAGGACAAAAGACAATTTGCGATTCAACCTTGACCACTAGAATATTTTTGCCAGACGTTCGAACTCAACTAAAACCCTACATATGAAAGTATTAAATGAGTCCTTGTGAAGCTCGCTTGTTTTCAACGCAGAAGCTTCTCAATAACTCGACTACTAATATGCCAAATTTATGACGACTGATAAAAGCCTCCCACCTAGGAGACAGTTATTAAAATCTCACAGAACCAAAAAGAGAAAAGAAAACTTAATCATCAAATGATTTCAATAACCTATATACATACAATCCTACCCCCTCTCCCACCCCACCCCACCCATCAAAAATCCAACTCTCCCACGACCCCTTAAACAACCAGCTCCCCAACAACTCTCAAATCCCTCGAACTAGCACCAACACTCAAAGTGTAGTTGCCCCTAGCAATCGCCCACTCCTGTGCGGCGGTATCCCAGAAACTCAAATCTCTTCGCTTCAACCCAAAGCTGACAGTGGTTTCCGCACCAGTAGCAATAGTGACTCTCTCGAATCCCCTAAGCACACGAACAGGTTGTGCGGCTTCCTCAGGAAAGGAAATGTAAAGTTGGGCTACCTCTGCTCCGTCGCGAGTTCCGTTGTTGGCAATGGTGAGAGAAGCAATTGCTACTTGGTCCCAGAGATCTGCCTTTCCTCCGACGGAAAGAATACCAGTTGGATAAGTGCTGGCGAGAGCAGTAGCATTGGTCGAGATTTCGAGTGCGGAGTATGCGAAAGAGGTATAACTCAATCCAAAACCAAACTCATATCTTGGCGCAAGATCTGCAGCATCAAAGTACTTGTAATCCACAAGGTTTCCCTCGGTGAAGTTGCAAACGACAGTCTCGCAGACACCAACGTTATAATCACTTTCATTTTTGGCAATGGTGTGAGTTAGACGGCCACTAGGGTTGACATCTCCGTAGAGAATATCCATGATTGCATTTCCGGATTCTTGACCGAGGAGACCGCCGTAGATGACTGCTGTGACGTTCTCGTTCTCGATCCAGGAGTCGACTAATCGGACACCGACGGTGTTGATCACGACGACTGTGTTATTGCAGTTGGCGGCTACGCTATTTACCATAGCATCTTGTTCTGTGTTTCGGAGCTGTGGAAGATGGAGTTAGTATTGGCATTTCTAGTTTTTTTTTTCCGTGAGGAAGATCTCGTTGTTTCACATTTCGAGGGGCAATGACAAGTAATTAACCCAAAAATTTGGAACAATTAAAAATGTTAACCTAGATACTTGAAATAAATAACTTCAAATATCCCAGAGTATCTAGGTTAATACAGTGGCTTTTAATGTTTTCAGGGAGAGCAATCATTCTGAGGAAAGAGTATCGAGATAACCTGGGGAGAACACTTACTTCTGTACGATCAGCACCTTCACCGGAGAAAGCGTTGATGAATGCAATACAGACTGCAGCATCAGTGGCGTAGTCGGGGATAGTTTGAGTGATCGAAGTTCCACCCGAAAGACCGGCGAGTGCTCCGCCTCCACCACCACCCGTGTTGTTGCCACTGCTGTTTCCTGACATACCTCCACCACCAGTGCTAATTCCACTATCGATTGTTGCAGAGTAAGTGTTGTTCAAGATCCATCGGATCATAGTACCCTCCATGGAAGCGCGGTTGGTAAGTGCCTGTTGAGGAGTAATAAGATATGGGAAAGAAGTTTGTCCAGATCCGGATCCTCCAGCGAGATGGCCAGCGTAGGTAGATGGGGCTCCAGCAACGGAGAAGACGTAATTGGGCCCTGCCATGATTGGACCAGCGTGGTTACCGAAAAGAGCAATGGAGAGAGGCTTCTCGAGAGGAAGAGCATTGTTGGTGTTCTTGAGGAGAACAAGGGACGCGGCGCCATTTGCTCTCACGATGGAACTGTGGTTTGCTCGGACATCGACAACGGCGGTGCTGGAAACGTAGTCTGGTTGTGTTCCATTATCGAGGCCAACTTTGTAGTATGCAATCATGTTGCGGATCACCATATCGTCGAGACGAGCTTCTGTGAAACTGCCGTTGGCAATCCCAGCCAGCATAGTATCACTGGCCCAGATGGAGGAACTTCCATAATCGAGTCCACCGTTTGCGGAGCCGAAAGCTGTGGATTGACCCGATACATCTGGTGTTACGCCACCAAGGAATCCAAGTTCGGTTTTGAGAAGGTTGTTGAGAAGATTGGAGTTCTCGCATGAAAGGGTGCCATTGACCTTGCTCATGGCGCACATGACACTGCCCATTCCCTGCTTAATTCCATCGTAAAATGGCCTATATTAGATCAGTACGAGGAATAGCCAGAGGAGAAAAAGAGCATACCAAAGATAAGTCTCATGCAAAGCCTTATCATCAACAATAGAAGAGTAAGGAGCAACAGTCTCATCGCCCTGTCCCTGACGATTGGTTTCCTGCTCATTAAGCAAGAAATGCTTTCCACCAGCCACAACACCCGCATCAGCAAAAGCCTTAGCCCCAAGCCCAAAAGCAACACCATTAAGGTACGCATCTTGACCTAGACCCTCAACAAGTCTTCCAGCATAAGGCGTTCTACCAAATGGTTGCGAAGTAGGTCCATTCACGACCTGGAAACCCTTCCCGTAGAACTCGAGCCCTATAGCCTTGAACTGCTCATACCACGATTGCTTGTCCCATGCGTTTACCTATTTGGAGTCAGTTTACTTCTTTGAGAAATATTCAAGAGTTTTTGAGTATGTTTCGGGAGGAGGAAAAAGAAATCCTGACTCCCGAAACGATTAGAATAAGGATCTTACTAACCATGGCTGATGGCTGCCCCCATCCAGTAATATATTCGTAACCTATTCATCAAATTAGATTCACCTTCAAACTCGCATGCTCGGAAAGTGAAGACATACCTTGAGGACCCTGAGTTCCATCCTTATACTGCATAGCAGCCCATCCAACACTCTCCACAGACCCAGCAGTAATAACCGTAATCTTCTCCTCATTCGTCATCTGTGCAACAAGAGCCTGAGCCTTAACATAAGCAGCAGCCCAATCTCCAAGGTCCACATTCCCAGAAGAAAGTAATCCATCTTGGGAAGTGGTAGAGTTGGTAGTCGTATTCTGGGCCACAATCAGGAAAGGAAGTAGGAGCCCACTAAGGACTTTAGCAGCAGCGCGGTGCTTCATGATGGCGTAATAACAAAAAGAACGAAATAGAAAAACGAAGGCGAAAATGTTCAAAAAAGAATGACAGGCAAGCAAAGGCTTGGAGAGAGAAAGAAAATATAAAAATGGCAGAACCACGAAGGGTTTATATCCTCACATCTAGACCCGACAGACCGAACTCGAGCTCTCAACCCTGTAATGAAATGTCCACCCCGCCCCTCGATGCGTACGACGTCTAACTGCCCATCTCCAATCCCTACCCCAGAACGCCTCCAAAGAAAGCAGTTCATTCTCCACGATCCAACTCAAGAAGATCTCCAAAACGAAACAAGCTAAATATAGTCCCCATATAAATTCTTGAGCCCTGACCTTTCAGATAGTGGACGGGCGGGCGTCCACCATGGAAAATATACACAAACAAGCCCCAACCAGAGCCCTGATGGAAAAACACACAAAAAGAGAAGGGAAAAAAGTACAATGAGGTAGATTGGATTTAACTAGATGACCTACAAATGATATTCCTGCCGATTTTACTATGAGGTGATATTAGGCTTAGTACTTGCTCATCCTCAAAAGCCTGGCCTAGTACTCGGTCTCGCAATTGTAGATGTCTTTAACTTCAAGGCTCGGAGAGTAATTATATTACCTCTAGGGGGGTGTACTAGGGGGTAGGCTTAGCCTTTAGAGTGTATTCCTAGTACGTGCTTTTATTTCTAGTGAATCTTAATAATATTCCTAGCTTTACTTACTCTTTTTACCTCTTTTTAATTATATATATATATAACTAGTATTTCTACTATTTCTTAGTATTAATAATATTATTTACTTCTCTATTACCTAGCTTCTTTTCTTAATGTCTTATTAGTTAGATAGAGTCTCTTTTAGAGCTTATTAAATAGCTTCTTAGTTATCTTTTAGTTTACTAGTTACTCTATCTTTTAACTTTACTTTTATATAATGTAGTTTATTAGCGAGTTAATTATATCAGCGAGTCGATTACTAAAAATACATATAAAAAACATCTGTGCAACTCTATTAAAAATCTGTAATTCTGAATAAAAATTAATAAAATTAAAAACCTTACTTTATTACTATATATATAAATAATATTAGAAATTTTAGATACTAACTAATTATAATAGCTAAGTTATTAAAGAAATTAAAAGAAATCTATGAATACAGAGGTAATTTTAAGCGAATTATTAGTTATAGCTAGTAAGCGTCTAAAAATTTCAATATTACTTATTTATATAGTAATAAAGTAGATTTTTTAATTTTATTAATTTTTATTAAGAATTACAAGTTTTTACTAGAGTTACATAGATGTTTTTTATATGTATTTTTAGTAATCAACTCGCTAATATAATCGACTCGCTAATAAACCACGTTATAAGTAAAAATAAAGCTATTTTTACTTTTTAGTTTTCTATACTAATTTCTCTATTATTAGAGGCTTTAAATAATTAGCTTAACTAATTAACTGTGAGGTAGATAGTAGGCAATAAGTTAATTTGAATCTTTTCAATTCAGTACAGAACTAATCTCTGCTCCTCCTTAGAGGTGCAGGAGAAGTCTCGCTTTATAGAAGCTCCTAAGTGTCACGAATCACGTGTCAGCATGTGATGAGTAAGTCCAGACGGCGTTCTGACAGGACAAGATACTATTGAGTAGATATAAGATAGGAGAGTTGGCTAGAGTAGCTAGCCGATTCAAGGATTTCATTCGGCATAAGATCACGTGACAGATTGGGTCGCCTGGAGCGACGAGCTACCCAAGCGACCGGGTCGACTGGAGCGACTGGCGCTCCAGTCTACCCATGAGAAATGAAGGTTCTATATATGACTGGCACGTCTGCCATTAGATAGGAGCTTCATGCTCAACTTTACTTTAGTTTTCAATACATCTTGTTTTGACATCTTGAGTTCAAGTAACGAGTTTACCTTTGAGTAAACACCCGGCGCATCTGGACCTCTTATCTGCATAACAACCTTCGAGACTTAAGTTACCTTGTTACTTTCGGTACGGAAGTGAGTTTCGTTACACTTTGAGCATCTGCTTAGAAGTTCAGTCGCCATGGCTCCAACTCCACCAAAGCCTGCCACAGCTAGTCCCAACACTAGCCGAACCAACTTGTCGACCCCCTCCAGCAGTGCTGAGAGGACTCAACCCCGGGCCACCCCCGCCGCACCACTACCAGACGACGAACCGGCACCAGTGGACCCCAACTACGACAACGCCAGCATGCCTGATGCACCTGAACCGTTCAAGGTTGAAGCACTCGAGACCATCCGAGTCAAACTCCCAGATACGTACCATGGAAAGAGAAACGAACTTGAGTCATTTCTCCTCCAGATGGACATCTACTTCAACTTCAACACAGACAAGTTCAC